>JAPXFY010000014.1:72261149-72293649 GCA_030674185.1 Monoplex corrugatus
TTGCTTTGGGTTCCATCCAGCACCCTCAGCTGTTTCTTTTTTTCTTTTTTTTTTCTTTTTTTTTTTAAGGATCATTGCACTAAGAAGGTTACCTTTGTACTCACGTTTTTTTTTGTTTTTGTGGGGGGGGGGGGGGGGGGGGTCCTATTTTTCTTCACCACTTAATGGCCACAGAATCTGGCATAGTAGGAGGTTACCTTTGTGCTTACCTTTTTTTTTTATGTCCTATTTTTCTACACCACCTTAATGGCCACAGAAGCTGACACGGCTGTTTTTTTAATTTTTTTTTACAATGCGATGGCAATGGTTTCGATGAGGATGATAATCATGATGCTGTGGAGTTCAATCTAGGATTGAGATTGCGTGACAGGGATGTACTCTATGCTTACTATCATAATATATCATGGCGTCAACCAGGCCCAAAAGATACAGACACCTGTGGTGCTGGTCAGAAGATTTGAGCAACACCCTCAATGACACATATGTGAAGTGGATGAGACTCGACTGTGTGGTTCCAGTCTTCCCACTGAGCCCATAGCATGTCCAACTCTGGGTAGGAGCAGGTTAGAGCCGAAAAAACCCCACAATGATATATTTTTGAAGGGACTGATGGGGATTCGAACCCACAACCTTCCAGTTGGTAGGCCATTGCGTTGACCACTACACTACAGTGACTGGTTCCCTCAGCTGTTTCTTGATCACTAAACTAGGGATGGAGGGAGTCAGCAAAGGGGACTTGTGTGAGGGGTGGAGGTGGGAGTTCATATGTGTTTGTGTGTGGACACTTGCTTCTTCATTATACATTCATGCCTGCAGGCACACAAAGACTATACACAGACATCATCATCATCATCAAGTGCCTTGCCACATGGCATGCTACTCTTTTATCTTTTTCTCTCACACAGTCACTCAACAAATTTGTCGGACATAACGGATTATGAATATTAGTTATTGTGTAAAATGATATGTGAAATTTAGTTATTGTGCTTTAGAGTTTATTCTTAAACTTAACAGTCTGGAACAGTAAGGATCATATGATCATTTGAAGGAAGTCTGTAGTGTCAGTGGTTCATGGGACATGTGGTGCTGGTCTCCTAACCAAGGATGGTAGCTCAGTCAATATGGCTCTGCAACTGAGTAATTGTTATTGTTAGAGAGGGGCTTGGTACGCAGTGTCATTATGTTGAATCAGAACAGTGACTGTCGAACTCCAGAATCTCCTCTGTAGGGTGGCACTACAGGGATTGACATCACTGGTTTTTGTGGATTTCCTGGCTCTGGGACTGTAATTGAATTAACTTGAGTTTAGTAGTGTGTCAAGGAGCAGGAATGAGCAGTGTTGGTTGGATCAGCATCACTGAAATGGGGCAAAAAGATAGGGCTTAAAAATATGTGCTGTCTATTCATCCAGTTTTCTGTTTATTTTATTGTGTTGCCCCAAAGTGTAAACTGTAAAAGATCTGCGGGCTGAAACAGATCACCAGACCACATCTTAGAATTTCTCTGATGTTTGCAGAAAATTATCATCTGTTCAGCTTTTGAGTCTTAGGTTTTGTTTATTATAGTTTAAAAAATGTATCTTTTTTTTATTAGTGACATCTTTGTGTTAAGATTATGATTATTATGGATGTCTTGTGTTTTTTGTTGTTGTTGTCTTGGGTTACTTTTGTACTGTTTGTTGTTTGTTTATTTGTTTGATTGTTTATTTTTTTGATTGTTTTTGCTTTGTGTTTGTTCATTTGTGTGTTTGAAAATCAAGAAGAATAGAACTCAGTGAAATAGTTTCATGCCCATTGTCTAAATTTTCAGAACAAACAAGACATCTCAGCGTACACATATGAGAGAACACTGATGATGGAACAGAGGACAGAGATGCTGCGTTCGATGAGACTTTCTCGGCCTCAGGTACTCCATTTCTTATTCCTTTTAGTCTTTCTTTTGTTTTCCACATGAAAAACGGTCTCAAGCAGTAAATAGAAATGGACAGTAACACAGTTGTGCACAGAGAAGATTGAAAATGTAATGTCATGTTGATGGAAAGTCATCAGAGGAGGATTTTTTTTATTCCACCCCCCACCCCACCCCCACCCCATGGGGGATGCCGGGGTTCTTTCATTATAAATAGTACCCCATCCTTCTGGAAATTCTGTGCTTGAAATTTCCTCTTTTCTGTCATTTTCTTTGTTTCTGCTTTATTTCTTTGCTCTCTGTGATTTCTCCCTGGTCCTATATATGTTCCATAAAGTCTTACATGCTTTGTCTTAAGATTTACAATTGGGCACATGTGTTAAGTGCATTTTTGGCTCTAAGGAAATGTGATGTGCGGAAGGAGTTTTAGGTAATTTAAGCCTGTTTTTATATGTTTTAGTGTGCTTAGTTATGTATACATTTGTTGTTAGGTTTGTTTTTTTAAATCTCCTGGTGATAAATTAAACAGAGCGGTTAACCCTTTGACTCCCGTATCCTGTCCACCAACATCCTGTATTGTCACCCGTGTTAGCAAAGCAAAAACTCAGCCCTTTGACTACCTCACCCGGTCCACCAGCTTCTTGAACATGATTTTCTCAACCTTTGCATCAATAAAAATCTTTCCTGTACCTATCTGTCCGCAGCCTCAATCAATCGTGGACAGGTCTCATCCGGGCGGCGTGCCAGGTGAGGATGACGTGACTAGTCCTCAGAGGACACACCTGCAGCTGGACACCGTGCCTGAAGAAAGCTCCACCGACACAGATGGTGCCATCAGCCCTGAGCAGTTCACCTTCACCCCTGCCGCCGGACAGCAGTTCAGAAACGTCACCAACAAGTACGTTGGGGTGAAGGGGGTTTGATCTTAGGAATGCTGGGGTATCTTAGATTAGTTGGCAATACTAAGATATTGTTTGGCCATAGTGGGTCATTTTTCCAATAAGGTCTTGAGTGATATATATTCTAATTTGTAGCATCCTTCATTGTCCCAAATGACTATGTCATGGTGGGCATTTACGGGAAATATTTTTATGTTGCTTTTTTTTATTCTCTGATAAATAAAGACTTTTTTTTCTGATTTCAAGCTTCCTATGTGTTACAAACAATAAAACTGTTTAGGTATTCTTTTCTCAATGATCATATGCTCTTAAGCCGTATTGATAATAATAAGTTATAGTTCCCAGTGGGTTCAGTATTCTTAGCATATAGAAGTTCAGTGTACTTTACATGATCATAAGACGACTGATTATAAAAACACTAAGACCTCATCCCCCAAATACAAGCTTTTGTTTATTTTATTCCTTATCACCATATTGTGTCTAAAGTGAATGGGAGGCTACTCAGATGTGTCTAAGATAGATAGGAAGCAACTCAGAAATAACAAGTTAATAAAGTTTAAAGGAAGTTGAGATGCTGTGTTTTTAAGTATTGTTCGTGTTAGTAGGCAGAAACCTAACAGTTCAAATGAGTCATTTCTGTTCTCAGCCTATGGAATGATTATGAAAAGCTGTATCTTAAACAGTTGTAAATGGTAGGGTTTATGTATTGTGGGTGCTTTTTTTTTTCCTTTCTGGTAATATGTTAGTTTCCAACTAGCAATAACCAATGTGTGATTAAACTTCATAATATATAAAGGCCAACAGTTCTAAATTGGGCTAGCCACAGAAAAGACTTGCTGTCTTTCTTCTTCTTCTTTCTTTTATTTGTCTTTTTATCTTATCCCCTCCCATTCTCTCAAGCTTAATTGTACATTTGCAGAGAATTTCAGCAATTATGATACTGACTAAAGGTTTCAAAAGGACCTCAGAAAACAGGATTGAACTTTGCAATTTCTTCTCAAAGTTAAATTCAGAATCTTTGAATGAGGCATACATGTCTAAGCAGACAGGATGGCTAGAAATTTCGTGTCACTGTTAAGTTCATAAAGCGATTTGCGAGGATGAATTGCTTTTCCGGATATCTGTATGAAACAAAGAGAGAAAAAATTATGGCTAGAAATTTTTTATCGCCATTAAGTTATTAAACTGATTTACATGGATCAATTGTTTTTCCAGATGTCTGAGTTAAACAGAGAGAGAAAAACGACTGTTTTGCATGGCGCAATGTTTTTGAAATATATGTGGAAATGCACCCTATTTGTTGTAAATATTACAATCTCAGACTGAATGCTATACATGTGTGTTAATAACCATTTTCAGTGACCTTTTCCTTGGTTCAAAACCACCAGATATACACAAAGGCAAAAGTGAAAGGTGAATGCTGTTAGTGTGAGAAGTGCTGTGACCTGTGTCTGTCTTACGCTTTTTGTGCTTTTTTGACATTGCATTTCCTCTAGACTTGCTGTACTGAACTTTATTACACTGCTAACACAGTTCCTTCTAGACTGAATTGCACCTGATTATACTGCTAATATAGACAGATATTTCTTTCTAGACTGAACTGAACTTAATTATACTGCTCATATAAACATACAGTACCTTCTAAACTCTACTGAACTTAATTATAATGCTAATATAAACTGACATTTCCTTCTAGATTGTATGTAATCTAATCGTATTGCTATTATAAACAGACAATTCTTTGTAGACTGTACTTAACATAATTATACTGCTATTATAAACAGATAATTCCTTCTAGACTGTATTGAACTTAATTTTACTGCTAATATAAACATACAGTTCCTTCTAGACTGAACTGATGGTAATCATACTGCTATTATAAACAGATATTTCTTTCTAGACTGTACTTAACATAATTATGCGTGTATTATAAGCAGTTCATTTTAGACAAAACTTCACTTGATTTCACTGCTATTATAAATAGACATTTCCCTCTCTAGACTGTACTGAACTTGATTATAGGGCTAACATAAACAGACACTTCTTTCTAGACTGTACTTAATGTAATAAACAGACATTTCTTTCTAGACTGTACTTAATGTAACAAACAGACATTTCTTTCTAGACTGTACTTAACATAATTATACTCTTGTTATAAACAGACATTTCTTTCTAGAGTGTACTTAATGTAATAAACAGACATTTCTTTCTAGACTGTACTTAATGTAATGAACAAACTCAGACGTACTTATTAATACAGCATTTCTTTTAGACTGTACTTAATGTAATAAACAGACATTTCTTTCTAGACTGTACTTAATGTAATCAACAGACATTTCTTTCTAGACTGTACTTAATGTACTGAACAGACATTTCTTTCTAGACTGTACTTAATGTAATAAACAGACATTTCTTTCTAGACTGTACTTAATTTAATAAACAGACATTTCTTTCTAGACTGTACTTAATGTATAAACAGACATTTCTTTCTAGACTATGCTTAATGTAATAAACAGACATTTCTTTCTAAATTGTACTTAATGTAATAAACAGACATTTCTTTCTAGACTGTACTTAATTTATTTATAGTGCCAAGAAAAACATGTTTTCATCTAGACTGTACTTAACATAATTATACTGCTATTGTAAAGACATATTTCTTTCTAGATTGTACTGAATTTAATTATACTGCAATTATAAACAGACACTTCCCTCTTGACTGTACTGAGTTTGATTATACTGCTAATATAAGCATACAGTTCCTTCTAGACTGTACTGACCGTAATTGCACTGCATTATAAACATACATTTCTTTCTAGACTGTATTGAATTTGATTATATGGTTAAAAGAGCACATTTCCCTCTAGATTGTACTTAATGTAATTGTGCTGTTATTATTAACAGACATTTCTTTCTCAACTGTACTTAACATAATTATACTATAATTACAAACAGACATTTCTTTCCAGACTGAATTGAACTTACTTATACTGCTATCATAAACAGACATTTCCTTGTAGACATACTGAACTTAATTATACTGCTATTATAAACAGACATTTCTTTCTAGACTGTATTGAATTTAATTATACTATTATATGCTCACATTTCCATCTAGATTGTACTTAATGTAATTGTGCTGTTATCATATACTTAATGTAATTGTGCTGTTATTATTATTTCTTACTTGATGTACTTAGTAATTATACTAAATTACAAACAGACAGTTCTTTCCAGACTGTATTGAACTCTTATACTGCCATCATAAACAGACATTTCTTTCTCGACTGTACTTAACATAATTATACTATAATTACAAACAGACAGTTCTTTCCAGACTGTACTGAACTTACTTATACTGCCATCATAAACAGACATTTCTTTCTCGACTGTACTTAACATAATTATACTATAATTACAAACAGACAGTTCTTTCCAGACTGTATTGAACTTACTTATACTGCCATCATAAACAGACATTTCCTTGTAGACATACTGAACTTAATTATACTGTTATTATAAACAGACATTTCTTTCTAGACTGTACTGAACTTAATTATGCTGCTAATGTAAACAGACATTTCCTTCTTGACTGTTCTGAACTTAATTGTACTTTTAATATAGACAGACATTTATTTCTAGGCTTACTGAATTTAATTGTACTGCTATTATAAACAGACATTTGTTTCTAGGCTTACTGAATTTAATTATACTGCTATTATAAACAGGCATTTCCTTCTAGACTGTACTGAGCTTAATCATACCACTATTGTAAACAGACATTCTTTTCTAGACTGTATTGAACATGATTATGCTACTATTATAAACAGGCATTCCTTTTAGACAGTACTGAACTTAATTATACTGCTATTATAAACAGACATTTCTTTCTAGACTGTACTAAACTTGATTACACTTGTATTATAAACAGACATTTCCTTCTAGGTGAAGCTTTGCTTGAAATTTCTTTCTAGACTGTACTGAACTTGATTATACTGCTATTATAAACATGATATTTACTTCTAGATGAAGCTTTGCTTGAATATATATGCTATTATAAGCAGAATCATTCAGATACCACTTATCTGCCGTTGTTTTTTTTTTTAATCAAATGGGTGAAGGGAAAACTATATATTCTTCTTAAAAGTTTTTTAACCTGTGAATTTGAGATATTGTTCAGTGCGTCATTCATCTGAATAGCTTTCAAGTTCTCTTGGTAAACTGATTTAGATTCACATGCTAAACTGAAATGCATAACATCATCAGTATATTTAAATTGTTGCATGCCATTTTACATTTTACATTGTTTGAAATTCGATATTTGATGGCATGCAGTATGATGACTGACATGGTTGACTTACGCATGAACTACATAGTATACACTTTTCTTTTTTCTGTTTTTTCTTTTCTCTCTCAACACCTCCCCCCAACCCACAACCCCCAACCCCCCATCTTTTTTCTGTATTGATCCTTACGGCGCCAATGTCACAATTTTGCAACCACCTGGCTCAGCGCTGATGTCGCATGTTTGCAACGAGTACATGAGACATTACTCTTGTGGCAGTCTTTCTTTTGTTTGGGAGAGAAAAGAGGTCATATTTGCACATGGCACAGGGATTCCCCGTACTTTTCAGCAGGAGAAGTGGTTAAAAATTAGGGAAGTTATAAGCATTTAAAGGCAGCGACTTTGTCATTGCTGTTGCTACAGAAAACATTAGGCGCTGGGAGTTTCTGCATTCCAGAGTGTCTGGTGCTGAAAGGCTTAAGAGTAGGGTGGAAATGTATCAGATGAACATGAAATTGTACTGAGTTTTTTACATGTTCAGTTCTACAAAATAAATGTGTTCAGTTTTCAGTGACTTCAACATTAGTTGATAGTGGCTGGAAGTTATTGATAAGTTTAAACATTTTAGGGTGCATTTTTATTTTTCTGAAAGTCTGAACTATTATATGTTGTTTAATGAAGACTGAATAGAAAGAAAGAGAAGACATAGAAATATCAATGACTTGTATGTTTAGTATTGCTTGTCAGTATGCTTTTATGTTTCTTTTCCCCTTTGCAGTGAAGTTTTTTTTTCTTCAAATAACACATTGTACATAATATGAATGCATGCTTTTATATCATTTTAATCATTAGAAGTATGGGATAGTAAGTAAAGTGTCTACCACCTCACTCCTCAGGGAAGAATGATTATAGACATGGTTTGAAGTAAGCTGTTGTTTTCAAGTTTTAACCCTTTGACTTCCGCACCCTATCCACCAACTGCAAAAACTTGACCCTTCGACTTCTTCACCTTATCAGGAAACCGGTGGGTAAGGTGAGGAAATTTAAAGGATTAAGTTTTTGCTTCGCTAGTGTGGTTGACAATACAGGATACTAGTGGACAGGGTGTGGGAGACAAAGGGTTAAACAATCCAGTTGTTATCCAGAGTCAACATGACTTCCGAAAAGATCTTTGAACTTAACAACTCTAACCCTTTGACTCCCACACCTTGTCCACCAGCTTCAAAAACTTCACCCTTTGGCTCTCTCACGCTATCCGCCAGCTTTTGCAAGAAGCTAGTGGATAGGATGAGAGGAGTCAAAGGTTAAGTTTTTGCTTTGCTATCATGGTTGACAATGCAGGATGCTGGCAGACAGGGTGTGGGAGTCAAAGGGTTAAGATTAATCAGCATGAGTTTAAGTGCTTCTTTGATTGATTGTGAGTGGTTTTGATTATCTTTAAATACATGTAATGATTGAGAGTCTAAGGAAACAGTTGTGCATAAAGTTCTGACTAATCGTTGACTGATATTTCAGTTATGTTTGTAGACGTTTGAGTAACAATTGTACATTTCTTGTCTTGTTTCTCCTAAAAATTGCATAATTTTGCTTGATATTTTGTAAGAAAATGCCTGTGTAGACTTGGATTTCTGCAGCATGAAAATTGAATGCATGTTCATGAAATGAAACAGGTGGGAAGCTTGGGTATACCATATCAAAAATGATGGACCTGTATAACAGAAATGAGAACCACCAACATCACAGTAATAACAACAGATAATCAGATTATGAATAGCTATATACTCTCTGTCTTTCTTTACTTTGGAAAACTGTTTTCAAGCAGTGGCAGCTGACAAATTACTGTCTGAAAATCCCATCAGATGCAGCAATGGAGTGCGAAGCTGAGTGGATAAAACACTCATCATAGATGCGAGAAATCTGGGTTCGATTCGCAGCTGGATGGGCATTTTTCTTACCCCACTCTCCACTTGCCAAGATGTGGTTTCTAAGAAGAATGTTGAAAGCTCCATGGACAGCAAAGAAAACAAACGAGACAGTCTTGATGGAGGCAGACACAAGTAGATCACTCATAAGGAAGATTAGGAAAAGACAGGCAACATTTATATAGGCCGTTTTATGAGGAAGGGGGATTTGGAGCACCTGGTCACAGCGGGAAAGCTGGAGGGAAAGAGAGCACCAGGTAGATCCAGGGAGAAAATGCTAGACGGACTTGCTGAGTGGCTGAAGACGAGGAGGGTGGAGGAGATGCTTGGGGCAACAAGAGATAGAGACAGATGGAAGTCCATGATCGCCAACGCCATGCTGCAGGGCACCTGATGATTATGATGATGACTCTCCACTAGACCTCAAGTGGTGGAACAGGATGCTAGTCCTTCAGATGAGACTGTAAACCTGGGTTGTGTGTGCAGCACGCAGTTTGCATGCGTTGGAGAATCCATGGCGACAATGAAGTTTAACCTGGCAAAATTCTGCGGGGGAAAAAAATCAGCTGTCACAGTTAAACAAAAGAATACATGCAGACAGGAAAAAAAGTCAATACACTTTGGCCGAGAGCTCTCCCCATTGAGAACATCCTCAAAGGAAAAAAAAAAAAATTAAATACCACAGTACCAAAGAGTATTGTTAAGTTCTGGTGGCACATTAGTGATATGATTTAAAATGCACATGAAACTAGGGACATTGTGCCCCAGATAACAACATTGCAATTGAGAAAGGGCCTTAACCCTTTGACTCTTGCGCCCTATATGCCAACTGCAAAAACTTAACCCTTTGATTCCCTCACCCTCTCCACCAGCTTCCTGTGGTAGATAGGACAGGGAATCAAAAGATTAAGTTTTTGCTTTACTAGCATGGTTGGCAATGCAGGATGCTGGTGGACAAGGTGCGGGAGTCAAAGGATTGATGAATTGCCATTGTTTGAAAATCTTGTATGTGCAGGTGAGATAGTGAAAATACAGATACCAGTGTGTTTTGTGCGTGTGCGTGCATGCGTGTGTGTGTGTGTGTGTGTGTGTGTGTGTGTGTGTGTGTGTGGAGAAGGGGAGACAATTATACAAAGTATGAAAGGATAAGTTGAAAACAAATGGCCTGGAAACATAACAGTGAGCAAAGAAACAAGTGTGATAAAATGGCATAGGAGGTTTGTTGTGTGCTTTTATATAGTTAGCACATTGTGTATTTCATTAACTGCAATTTAGTGTGTGGATAGAGGAATGGTGAGGAGAACCCTATTTGCATATTTAGCGAAGTGCTTTTGTAATGCCAGCTAGCTGTGTTTGTATGCAGTCATAATATTGTTGTGTTTTAAGCTAGTATTGTTTGTGTGATGATGGTGGTATGGTATGGATTCATGTATGTAAGTGTAAGATAAATATTTTTTACATATCTATTCTGTAGGCCCCTCATTTTAATGGATGAATTTTATTTTATTTAATTGCAGGACTGTTGATTTGCTTTACTTCACCCTCCCTCCCCAATCCAAGAAAATTTATGTATAAGCAATAAAATTGTATTGCATCATATGTTTCGCTATTGCATCTATTGTGAATGAACAGTAAAGTTGTATTGCATCACATTGCATTGCATTGCATTGCATTGTTGAATAGTATTGTGGCATATTGCATCGCATTGTATTATTATTGACTGTGTTGTATTGTAAAATATAACATTGTATCATATCAAATTGTGTTGTGAATGCTTGCAAAGTGACAATTAACCAGTGAGTTTATCAAACGTTATCGCTGTTTGCAGAGTTGATCCAAAGAATGTGAGAAGAATGCACACTGCTGTTCGACTGAACGAGAACATTGTGGAGAAATCCCATGATGCTCAGCTGGTGATCTTGAATTTGCCTGCTCCGCCCAGGTCCTCGACAGGGGATGAAAACTGTATCCTTGAACTGCACTGGGTCTCTGTCTGTCGTGTCCTGTGCGTCCCTGTGTCTGCGTGTCCTTCTCTCTGTCCCTCTTGCTGATTCTTTTGTGTGTGTTTTGTGGGTTGAGGATGGGGATTTTTGCGATCTTCCAGGTCAACTTTTGTGTGTTAGACCTGCCAGTGCCTGAACCTCCGTTCATGTATGCATGCATGCAGAATATCTGATATGCTTGTTGAAGATCCTGTAAGTCATGTCAAAGGCTGGCTTGTGCAAACATGAAAACACCCAGCATGCGGGCAATGGAAGTTTGAAAGAAATAAAAAAAGACTTTCAGTTCTCTGTCTGATTTTCCAGTTTTTACAAGAGATCAATAGATTTCACCTGATCTGATTTTACTGCTGTTTTTCTTTAACTGCATTTTAGACTTGCAAGGTTATCTTAACTGGGTTGTCGCTTTTGACGTGATGTTAGCCCTGATATGGCTCTACTAAGTCGGCTGGGTTATAAGCAGTATGAACTTGAACTTGAAGTTCTCTGTCTCTGTCTCTGTCTCTGTCTTTCTCTGTCTCTGTCTGTCCATCATCTGTGTTCGTATTGTCTTTCTGTTCTGTCTCTGTCTCTCTCTCTCTCTCACTCTCTCTCTCTCTCTTCCCTCCCCCTCTCCCCCTTCTCTCCCCTCTCTCTTCTGTATCACCCCCCTCTCTCTCTCTGTTTCTCTCTCTCATGTGCATGCACACATACATGTATGCTCACACAATGTTTCAGTGTTTAATAGATCCTTTAACTCCAACTGCGGCATGGAGGATTACAACAAATGGTGAAAATCACATGGACTTCTCACATAACATGAAGCACAAAGAACTTGGTTCAACGACAACAAAATGTACACTTGAACTTGTCTTATGATAGATTGCTCAGAACCTCTAAAAGATAAACTACACAATTTTAGGAAATTTGATAAATTTTGCTAATTTCAGTTTATCTTTTTTTTCTTTTCAGAAATGAAAACACTGATTTGACTTCCAGCTATTTTTGTGGAATAAACTTCTGTCGATCATCACAGAATTTACAACATTCAAAAATAAAGTGTACTACACCATGTAAGCATTGTCATCATAAAACTCTTGTCTTTCTGCTCCTTTGCATATGCCTAAATCAAACTCAAGCTGCATCAAAATTTAATGAAAGGAAAAACACGTATCTGGTCGCTGTGTTTTATATTTCTGTTTTCCAAATTCTTTTTTTGAAATTTCGATATATTATGCATTTACTGCTGATTTCTAAAGCTTTCTTCCAGACTTGCTAGTAATTATCCTGGAGTGAGTTAAGTAGATTTTCACAAAATGTGTATTTGTGTCCAAAATTTGAGATTCCCAAGCGAAATCAAAACCTGTGTCAATAATGTTTTCTTAATATTACCTATCCAGTTTGAACAGTATATGGTTTTCATATGTAAATCGTACAGAAATGTATATAATTTGATAGAGTTTTTCTCTGCATTATCGTAATATGATGACAAAGGGCTACCAAAACTGAATTATTTTAGAATTAACCAGCACTGAATTTGGATATAACCCATTTTACCATACACCATCTCAATCATAGCGCTTCTTGGTAATTTTTAAAAATTTATGCTGCAGTTTTTCAAGCAAGTTCTTACACCCCTATAGTTTACACTCATATAGGTAGTATAGGTACAACAGTAGTTTCTATTAGCCCTGATATGGTTCTACTCAGTTGGCTGAGCTTTAAACAATAACTATAACTAATGTAACATAGCAACAACATCGACAGGAAGCTAGTGGATGGAAATTTTTGCTTTACTGTTGTGGCTGACAATATGGAATGCTGGCGGACAGGGTGAGGGAGTCAAAGGGTTAATTGGAAACTTTTAATATACCTGATGACATGAACTGCCCTTAACCCTTTGTAGACATGGAGTTCCTGGAGGTGCTGACGGAGGGTATAGACCGAGTGTTGATGGTGCGCGGCAGTGGCCGGGAGGTCATCACCATCTACTCTTAACTCTCTTCTGCCGCCAGATTCCCCGCCCCTATATTCCCCACCCATCCCATCCCATCCCACCATCCATCTGCTCCTACCCCTACCCCCACCCCCACCCCCATGCCTTCCATCCAGTACCCACAACTTGTTTTCACTTTGCAAGACCATCCCTCCACGTCACATGTGTGATGAATGTGTAGACATCATCGCCGTGAACAGGTGCACAGGTGCGGGTATGCTGAAGCATCCTAAGATATGTTCCTATGTTTGTTGGTTGGTTTGTTTTTTGGTTTTTTTTTAACTGTGACAAGCTGATGTGTCCTCAACTGCTGTCATCGTGGGTTGAATTGATTCCTAATTTCGCGCAAAATCCTGAACCCGATATATCGTAACTGAATTTACAATGATGTGTTTGCTGTCAGAGGTTTAATGATTGTTTTGCTGTTCGTTTCTTCCATGATGGTTGTTGATTATTTTTAATCCATTGTTTTAGGGATTTTTTAAAAATCTGTGGATACGTTAGTCTCATCAAATGATGTAAAAAGTAATGATTTGCATGCAGATGCCATATTCTTAAAACAGAGAAGAAAAAAAAGAAAACCAGGAATGGTATTTGAGAGACCACGACAGCAACGTGATGCTAATGTTTGAGGGAAAATGTGACTTTACTTCAGTGAGCATGAACATTTCTGTTCAGATTATCATGATTCTTTTAAAAGTTTGTTTTTACCTTTGCTTCATTTCTGTTTAGTGATCTTAGTCAGCCATAAGCAATTCAAATCAAAACTGTGACTGTCAGTGATAATAATGGTGATAATAACAGATCAAATGTTGAAAAGAAAAAGAAATTTACAATTCTTCCTCATGTTTGAAGTTGCTGTATTCTGCACATTGTGTATTTTATGGAGTTTCTTTTTGTAGTTTCTTTTTGTTCTGTTACAGTAAAGTAATGAGGCCAAAATCATACAGAAATTTATTCAGGGCTGCAAGTACGGATATCACAAGTGATTTTCATGCATTTGATTCTTTTATTTTTTAATTTCTTTCTGTAGACGTGATCTAGATGTGAAACAGTGCCCATGGCAAAACTTCCAATAGTTTTAGAAGATGTATTTTTGTTTTTTATTGTAAATGGCAACATTCGCATTGAGATAGTGAAAAGTCCACTCTGGGTTCAGATCATATACATGTTAGTCATCTGTTGAGCAGCCATGGCCATGATTTACTTTGTGTTTTCGATAGGGTTTTCAATGAACTTGTACGTGTAGATTTGCATAGTTGTACAGTTTAGAGGAAGGTAGATATGATTCAGTGTAAATTGACAATATCATAGTATAACTATGAACCTAGTTGTGGATTTTTTGCAACTGTAATGTTACTACTTGTTAGGGGTTGTTTTATCTTAGAATGTTTATTTTAGTACAGTGTTTTGTGTGATTAATAAATCTGGTTGGGTTGGTAATTCTCTTTTTGTTATGTGGTAGATGATCTCTGTTTCCTGTCAGACTTAGTTTAAAAGTTATTTTTTTACTTCATATGCTAAGTTATGTGTGTATGTAGGTTGTTTTTTTTTTGTTTTTTTTTTGTAGTCTTGGTTTAATTCACTTTTGAATGTGCTGATGGAACAATGTATAGCTGGATAAGCAGATTTTTTTGGCTAGTCAGAGGGAAATTGATTTGTTTGTAGTGTGCAGATGCAAGTGAAATTGATTGAGAAAAGGTTCAAATCTTCATTCTCCACAACTGTGTCCGCTTTCAGCTTGTACAAAGTGATATTTTATATGCTGCAGCTTGTCTAAAATGTCGCTTTTCTGTTGAGATTGGTCACTGAAGCTGTGCTTGATTGGATGCATGCTGTCCAGTTGTCTGGTTTTCCCCTCTGACATATGACTATCATGACTATCATATATTTGTGATAAAATAAATTATCATGTCATACTACTTCCACCGACATTCTTGCATGTATGTCCGTCTTTCAGAAATTCATGAATTTTGTCATGTTGATCATCAGATGATGGATTATGAATTCAATGAATATAATGTGTCTGTTTAAAGTTATCATTCACCTGATGAGGGTAATATATATTGTAAAGTTCAAATTTTATGTCCTGTTTGGTACAGCCTGAGGTTTTTGTTTGGGAAGTTTGTCAAACATTTTCAGCTTGTGGGTTTTGTTTATGAATTTTTGCATGTGTCACACAAAATGGATGTGAGAAATACAGTGTTGCAGCGGAGACTATGGAATCATGAAAGTGTAACAGGAGAACAAAGCTTGATTCTGGATATTTACCCTGATATGACTGGGGACAAAATGAAGGATGTAATGATAATGTAGAAAATGGATGCCATGACAGGAAGAGGAAACAAGATGGCATTGTAAGTGAAGAGTGTGATAGATACAGGGAAAGGTCAGTTGTCGTCTTTTCCATGACAGACATTATTAGCCGTTTTGATTATTGATGGGCAGGGGGGAGTAAACAGGACAGCATCGCATGCATAGAGTGTAATATCTCTTGACACAAGGAAATGTCAGTGCTGTCTTCTCCATGACAGACATTATTAGGCATTTTAATTATTGAAGGGGGTGTGGACGCAAATACTAAAATTGTCATAGTATTCAGCAGCAAAAACACCATTTTCCATTACTTCATACTGTTGGATTGTGTGTTTTAAAGAAGACATTTTATTACTGTTTTAATAAAAGTCTCACTATCACTTTAGCTGGAATAGAAGCCAAGATTTTTTTTTGAGACAATGTGATATATATCTGCATTATGTCATTGTATACTCCTCTTCCTAATTGGGTGAAAATGGTCATGTGTTGACAAATAGACCAGGTGTTTTTATATCATAAGTTGTCGTCACATGTTGACAAAGAGACCAGCTGTTTTTATACCATAAGTTGTTGTCACATGTTGAAAAAGAAAGCAGCTGTTTTTATACCATAAGTTGTAGTCACATGTTGACAAAGAGACCAGGTGTTTTTATACCATAAGTTCTAGTCACATGTTGACAAAGAGACCAGGTGTTTTTATACCATAAGTTATATTTGATGGGGTCCTGTCTGTCAGTGACTTGTAAGACCGAATTGTTCACAAAATCATGAATCACTGAAAGCATTATGTTTGATGAAACGTTAAAAAGAGGCCCAAACAGAGCATTCTATCACACTTCATTGCAGCTGCTCATCTGTCAGTGATTTATGTAGAAAAAATATGCCAGCTGACTAAATTTTCTGATAAATCCATGGACTCAAAAGATCTTATGTTTCAGTTCCACCCAGCAACATAACAGCATAAAAGTTGATCGTTTTCTGCCCATCCTAACCCTTTGACTCCCACTCTCTTTACACCAACGTCCTTCATTGTCAACCATGCCAGCAAAGCAAAACTTTAACCCTTTGATTCCCTCACCATATCCATTAGCTTCCTGCAGGAAGCTGGTGGATAGGATGAGGGAATGAAAGGGTTAAGTTTTTGCAGTTGGTAGATAGGGTGCAGGAGTCAAAGGGTTAATGCGCCAGTTATTCTCATGGTGTCAGCATTTCATAGTTTCGAGCCTCCATTTCAAGACATTGCCAATGTAAAGGGTTTTGCGCGGGCCCAAGGGGTCTCCTGGCAGATTTTTAATAGAATGCGTATGCAGATGTCAAGGCAGGATGAATCCTAAAATAAATGCTACACTGAAGCCAAACAACAGGTATGATATAGCTGACATTTGCTTGATGGCACCATGCTGGATCCCCGTTAGTCTGTTAGACTGTCCTGTCTGTAAGGGATGGTGGTAATTGTCCCTTTTTGTTCTTGATGTGGTAGAAAGAAGGCTGGGTCTGTAATCATTAGCCATCATCATTCCTTTTGCTGCAACTTGGAAAGTCATGAATAGTGTCATGTATATTACTGATAAAATGATCTATATATTTTTTATGTTGAAGTTTACTGATGATATTTGTTCTGTATATTGTGTGGGAACATCAGAAACATTATCTTGTCACGTCATGTTCGATATGCATCATGCTTGATGTAGATGTGACTGGGTGTGCTGTTGTCTTTGCATACAAAACGTTGCCTAATGCTGTGTTTAGAAAGCCTTTATATGTGTATGCGCATGTACAAAACATTGCCTAATGCTGTGTTTAGAAAGCCTTTATATGTGTACGTGCATGTACAAAACGTTGCCTAATGCTGTGTTTAGAAAGCCTTTATATGTGTATGCGCATGTACAAAACATTGCCTAATGCTGTGTTTAGGAACCCTGTAATGTGTACGCTCATGTACAAACATTGTCTAATGCTGTGTTTGGAACCCTGTAATGTGTACGCTCATGTACAAACATTGCCTGATGCTGTGTTTAGGAACCCTGTAATGTGTATGCTCATGTACAAACATTGCCTAATGCTGTGTTTAGAAGTGTAATGTTAGCCATGTACAAACATTGCCTAATGCTTGTTTAGAACCATGTGATGTGTACTTGCATCATGTACAAAAATGCTGCTTAAATGTCTAGTGTTTGGCCTGCTGTTGATGTATCTTTGGCTAATGTTTTTTGTTTTTGGAGACACCCTGTAAATTGTACCCATGCCAAATTATCAAGAGTGGCCAATTGTGTTAGGAAACGGTTATGTGTTA
This sequence comes from Monoplex corrugatus, assembly GCA_030674185.1. Taxonomy (NCBI): domain Eukaryota; kingdom Metazoa; phylum Mollusca; class Gastropoda; order Littorinimorpha; family Ranellidae; genus Monoplex; species Monoplex corrugatus. The sequence continues at coordinate 72,278,748 of JAPXFY010000014.1, forward strand.
TTTCATAGTAGCACATACAAATGCTGTGTTTAGAAAGCCTGTATATGTGTATGCGCATGTACAAAACATTGCCTCATGCTTTGTTTAGAAAGCATGTGTGTATACATTCATGACATCATCTGTAACAAAATAGAGCTGCTTTTAAAGTCCATAGTGTTCGCCTGGCTTGTTGGATGTATCGTTTTAGGAGCTAAATGTTGTTTGTTGCCTTTGTGATGATCGCTTTCACTAGTCAAATCATGCTACCCAGGCCAAAGTTTATCAAAGAGCTGGCACAATTTTCGAGTGACGGAGCAAGTGCGGTTTATGATGTTATTTCAGTAGGTGCACCCTTTATACATGACCTCAACAACGTGTACAGGTGTGGGATAACCTTGTTGTGTTTCTGATGATATGCACATCTTGAGTTATATATGTGCACACATACGTATGCGCTTGCAAAGACAAACATACACACATACACAACTACGGACATGCTTGCACACACACCTGTTCAGTTCAGTTTATTTTAGTTGCCCATTTTCGTGGCATGTGATTTCTGAAGTACAGTATATTTACATTATCATGCTTACTTTGACTTTATTTCAGACATTTAGCAGATATTGGATTTTAACAATTCTTTTTGGTTCACATATCACTGATGCTTAATAGATGTCATTTCTTTTTTGTCATGCGTTGTTTTAGTTCCTCTATTTTTCTTAATCATGTCAGAACTGATTTTTGTTACTGACGATTTTTTGTTTGTTTGTTGTCGTTTTGCCTTAGTATGTAGGAGAAACAAATATATATTGTTTTTGCCTGTCATTGTTTTCCCTTATATATAGGAGAAACAAATGTACATGGGTTTTGTCTGTCATTGTTTTGCCTTAGTATGTAGGAGAAACAAATGTACATGGGTTTTGTCTGTCATTGTTTTTCCTTAGTATGTAGGAGAAACAAATGTACATGGGTTTTGTCTGTCATTGTTTTGCCTTGGAATGAAGGAGAAACGAATATACATGGGTTTTTTTCTGTCATACCAATTTCTTATTCTTAATTCTTCTTTTTCCCTTAATTTCTGTAAAGAATCAGGTCTCAGATTTTTTTTATATGTTGCTCGTGTTAACTGTTCAGCTGAGTTCAGTTGCTAACCACCACAAGAAACGTTGAATGTTAAATAACTGCTAATTTATAGACTGACATGCTAAGAGTATTGTCCTGCCTTATATTTTTGATGTGGAAAAGAAAACCCAGATCTATTACTGCTGCTCTGCAATAATCAAAGCTAGTTAGTGAAGATCATTGTTCACCTTGGCTGTAATATTGTGAATAACTATGATGTGAATGCAGGTAATGAATGTCTATTTGTCAGTGCAAGGGTGTCTCATTAGAAACAGAGTGTGAGAAAGATACCTGTTATCCTTTTTTCTTCTTCTTTTTTTTAATTCACTTAATCATGAACGTGGGTCTAAGTCGTGTATGAAATCATGAGGCAGAGAAATTTCAAGAAGCCGGTCATGATCCTAATGAATATATTATGAGTTGAAGGTATAAAATAATATTTTTCATGAGGCATTTTTTACTTAGACAATTGTGCATAGTACCAATAGAGAGAGCTGAAAACATACATTATACTAAAATGTACAAGAAAAGGGGAATCTTTTGCATGAGTTATTTCTTTAGATTCATGCATTGTTCAGCTCCTTGACCATCATTTTAATTCCGTAGGCATTACAGAGTATTGACCCACGTGATGTTTGTAATTGTGTATTAAAAAAATCCTTCAACTTGCACCTATGTATAAAAGATGTACTCGTGAAACCAGTGTATAAATTTGATGCAATGTATTCTGTGTCGACCATGTCCCTCGTCATTGCACTTTCATGAAAACGGTGCTTGAATGCAGTGTGCCTGACAATATGAATGGCTGGATTAATAGTACATTCAGACAATGCCAGTCTGTGGAGCTGAAAGCTTTTGTTTATTAGCCATATCAAGCTGCACGTTATGCTGTGTATTTACGCTTCCGTTGCAGACTAATTGCTGTTCTTTATGTAGAAGTAGACAGTGGGACCTCTCGCTCTGGTTTTCCCCCAACATTTTTGGAAGTCAGTAATATAGATTGGTTATCAGTTCTACCATAGCGAAAATCTAAGAATGAAAAGAGTACCTTGAAAAAATCTGTGCATGGGGTGTGTTCCTAGTTTCCTGTGTCATCTTGAGATGTTTGTCAGGATGCTGTTCCATGAGGAGACGGCCATAATTTTTTTTGGCTGCTTTTTCTTGTGGTCATTGTAGTAGGATGGGCCATCGACCAAGAGGACGGCCAAAGCTTCGCTATAAAGACACCTGAAAAACTTCCTCCAGAAATGTGACATTGATGAAGATCAATGGGAAATCATGGCCTGAGTGGAGGCAAGCTATTCGCAAGGGAACATAAGTTTATGAAAATGAAAGACGAAGTAGCCAAGTGGAAAAGTGTGCAGCAATAAAAACCAGAACCAACTCTGCATTGAGTGTCCAGTATGCAGCCACCTGTGTGCATCAGACTTTGGCTTGAGATTCCACATGAGGTACACAAATAAAGTGCTAGGTTGGGCTTTATTGACTACGACAGTCGACCATAATATATGTAATAGGAATAATAATGTCTGTAAAGGGGAGCCCGAAAAATCATAGAAGATGAGCCGTCACTCAGCAGGGACCTTGACTACAGGCTGCTACCATCCGCCTCCAGTCAAAACCTGTTCCAGACAGACTGACAAACAGAAAAGGCAAACAAATAAAACTGCCTCCGGTCTACAGGCAGATTCTTGCATCGCATTACCAGATGACTGAACGGTCACCAGGATTATAAAAAAAACAAACAAGACAAATCCTCCAGCGAAAATGAAGTCATCATCATAGTGTTTTAACAATATTTTAATAAAAGACTGAAGACACAACCAGAAGCTAGGAAGCACATTCCCATGTGGAAAAACTGCCATTATCGTTTTGAATTCGTAGACTTTAGGGGGAAGTTAGTTAATGTTTGTGGATGAGTTTGATTACGTTGTAGAATAAGATTGTAGAATAAGTATGATAATGTTTATGTCTGGCAGTTCCCCCCTGCCTTTCTTCACCTCCTGTTTTTTGTTCTCTCTGTTGGGTCCAATCACTGAGCGATTTTGTTGCATTAACTTTAGATATATATTTGTATTTGATGTCTCTGATTTTTTGGGGGTCCACAATGGTATCTTGTACCATGAGACATGTATTGCTCATTAATTTTGTTGCACAAATCTTAATTTTGAAGATTTTTATTTTTGCGTCAGCGCTATTGTTTTGTTTCCTGTTCGGTTTTCTTTTGATTTTACAAGTTGCTTGATTGTGTGTTTTTTTTCTGTTTGTTGTTGTTGTGTTTCTGGGACCGGATGCTAAAGGTAAACAAGCATGTCTTTGACAGCTAGGTGCTCAGGGTCAGGGAAACCGTGAAATAGATACATGAGAAAATCTAATTTGTCTCCCTTCCTTTCACTGTTGCTTTAGCCATCTTCATGCATGCCACTTGATTTTGATTTCATATCTTTGAACATTGTTTGAAGTAGAGGCAAAGCTTCTGCTTTCCTGTTTGCCTGCATGGATTTGCACTGGTTCAGTTCTCGTTCAAGCAAGAACTGTTCGAGTGGCCTCCAAGTCCATCCAGTTGTAAAGGGGTACCTGATCCTTGTTCAGGGCCAGGCAAGGGTAAGTAGGTAGGGAGAGGAGGTAGGCCATTCTACCATAATGTTGGCCCAGAGAAAAGTTGAGGTCTCTGTTACCTCATTAGTTTTTGTCATGATTCTAACATTTCCCAAGCATTATTGTAATAGTCCTCAAAGGAGCAGAGTCTACTTTTTAAGCTGTAATGTATTTTTGTACTGGGTGACAAGCTGGAGCTTCCTTTTTATTCTGTTTATTTTGCGCAATGTCAAGGATAGTAAATGCAGATACATACCCTCAACCACAAGAGAGACAAAGCAGGGTTGTATCCCTTGCAAAGTTCAGACCATACAGGCAGAGACAGAAAAAGTACAAAACAGACCTTTTACTTGTCTTTTACTGACTCCCACATTGGCTCTTGACAAGGGTAGTACATCACTCCATCGACAGTTCACCATTTTGGGTTGCGGTCGATGTTCTGCCCTTGGTTCACCTTCGGCTTTCCTCCCTTTTTTGCAACTTCATGGAACCCAGTGTAGAACCTGGTTGGTCGGTCTTGAGTGAGCAAACCTCAATGCATGGCCCAACCAGCTCAAATGTCATCTGCAGATTGTTGTTGTGTTACTGGGAGCTGTCACCTGGTTGTTCTCTAATTTGTTTGTCGGGAACAAAGTTGTACCAGCAGATACCAACCATGCGGTGTTGGCATCGCATATCAAATGCGTCAAGTGTCTGCTCGTGGCTGGATATCGGGCACCATGTCTGACAGCTGCATGGCAATGCTGACAGCATATTTGAGTTGTAAAAGTAAAGCTTGTGTCTTAGAGAAAACTTACTCTTGTTTCAAAATTTCCCCCCAGCTGGTTGTATGCTGCCGAAGCTTTGCCGATGCAGCAACCGAGTTTATGGTCCATATCACTTTGGTAGTGGATGGGATTTCCAAGGTAGGGATGAGCTCTTCAATGTTCTCAGTCTTCTGATGGTTTACATACTGATGCGGCAATTGAGTTTATGGTACCCATCGCTTTAGTACGTATAACAGATGGGAATTCCAAGGTAGGAATGAACTCTTTAGTGTTCCCAGTCATCTGACGGTTTACTTGACAGAATTTTGTCAAGTAGACAAGACATAACAACATAGACCTTTCACTAGACAGAATTCCCTGTAATGAAACGTAAGTTTTGTTTGCTTGTTTTTCTGTTTGTTTGTTCTTACCATCGCAAAGAACACAACCTTGCTTCCCCTCTCTTGGAGGACACATATTGCATTGATTGTCCTTGATATTGCAACCCCTGGTATTGTCTCTGTCTGTATAATTGTACAATTTCAGTGTCATGATGTTGATGCTTAGGACTTAACTATACATTTAGATGTGTAACAGTGTTGCTATGCTTAACTGAAGCCCGTGTGTTGCCACCAAATTACTACAATATGATTGCATGCTGTAATTTATTAAGGCTTTTTTGTTATGTGCTGTTTTTGTTCTGTTTTTGACCATCTTTCTATCTTTCTGTTTCTGTCTGTCTCTCTGTCTCTCTTTCTTGCTCCCCTCACTCCCTCTTCCTCTCTTTCTCTTCTGTCTGTCTGTCTGTCTCTCTTCTCTCTTTCTCTCCCCCTCTCTCCTCCCTCCCTCCTATTTCTATTTCTCTGTGTCCTTCTGTATCTCTCGTACATGTTTCTCTAGCCTTTTTTTTCTTTTTCTTTTTCTTTTTCTTTTAGTGCATGTGTATATTAAGTGAATTAAAATATTGATTGCCTATTGAATTTATAGGGCTGTTTGTTCGCTGTCTCTGTCTGCTGTCTGTCTCTGTCTCTCTCTAGTCTCTTGTCTCTGTCTCTTCTCTCTCCTTGTCTCTCTCTGTGTGTCCCTCCTCGTCCCCCCCCCTCCCCCCCTCCCATTCTCCCTTCCCCTTCGCTCTTTCTTTTATTTCTTATTTCTCTGTGTCTTTCTGTATCTGATGTACTTGGCTCTCAAGCTTTTTTTTCGTGTTTTTTTCTCTTTTTGTTGCTTATGTATGTATATACATATTACATGCAACCTGAACAATGGATTGCTTATTGAAACAATATTGATGGTGTAAATGTACTGAAGCTGAGGAGTATCAGTCTCTGAGAGGCAGGTGTACTGACATGTCTATTTTCCCGATCACATACCGACTTGGGTTGTCTTGTCATGAGCAGATTATTGTCATAGATGTCCATATTTTTAGACAGCGTTATTATTTGATATACTTATTATTACCATACTTGAAATGTGTGCTGTTGTGAGAGAGCTTTAGCAGTTAATTTTTTTTAATATATATATACATATATACTCGGCTTGTTTTGTTACGAGCTTACCCTGTTGAATGTAATTATTCCACTGAAGAATGACCTATGAAGTGGCCAAGCGATTTAGTTGTTCATTGTTTGGGTTCAGTTCTGTACCATGGCAGTGTCCGTGCTCCTAGTCCTGATTTTGACTTTGAAAACTGGACTGCGCATCTGATGTGTCAGACGAAATGAAATACTGAAATCCAGTGGTGGCTCTGCCTGAGCACGTTTTTGATCCCTTGACAGTTGTCAATGAAAGAGAAGAAAGAGGAAAGAGTTTTAGGTGCTTGTAGCAACAGTTCTGGGACATATCGCTTTCATGAAAAGATTGGTCTTTGGTCGAACTATAAAGTTGTAAGAAAATTGTGTTTTTTTACATGCACATATTTTTGCTGTGTTTTAATGCATCTCTGTCTCTCTCTTTGGACTCTCTCTCTCTCTCTCTTTCTCTGTCTCTGTCTCTCTCTCTCTCTGTCTGTCCACACACACACACACACATACACACACATACACACTATCTCTTTGTGTTTCTTTCGTGCTCGCACACACACACACACACACACACACATACACATTTACACACACACACACACACACACACCACACACACAACACACACACACACACAACACAACACACACACACACACACACACACACACACACACACACCGTCAATATCACAAGAAAGCGTTAATTAAAGACAACAACACACACACACACAAGAGAGGCGTCATCAAACAACACTTCTCCCAAATGTATTCAACAAGGCAGGAGTCACAAGCACAGATAAGCGGAGACAATGCACTCAAATGTTGAATAAAGACTAATTTAATGAAATTTAAACTGACTGGACGCCCGATTGGCTTTTATTTGTATGCTGTATATTTATTTATTTATTCTTTTATTTACTTTTTCATTTATCTTTGATTGTCTGTTTATGTACTTATTTATGTGTTCATTTTATGGAAGAGCTTGAAGTGAATATTTATTTATTTATTTATTTATTTATTTATTTATTTTGTCGAAAGATTTGAGCTGAAAACCGAGCTGCACCCACGAAGCAGTGTGTGGAAATCACAGTCTGTATGATTGATGATGTTGATTATGTTGCATATTGATGTTGATTTATATGCATTGACCATATGAAGTGTACTGAAAGGAAGAGGAAACATGTAATGCTGTTGATATTTGTAACGTTTATACACACCTTGTTGCTATGGGTGTTTGACATTAAGAAATGGTTCATCTTTATACATGTATATCTATCTATATATACACATACATACATACATATACATACATTTGATGAGGGAGGATGACATGAATTGATGATGGCCTTAACTCTTTTCATTCTCTCTCACCCTTCCTATAGGAAGCTGGTGGATAGGATGAGGGAGGGAAGGGGTTAACCAAAACCAGCTTGCATATAGAGACATCTGTTCCCAGTCCATGAGTGTTGTTCAGTGTAGCTGTGTATCTGTCGGCAAACATCTGTCCTTGATGTGTTAGATGAGCACTATTTTCTACGTAAGCGAGTGTGTTTATTAAATTAAGCATAGTGTGCATATATTCATTTTTGACAGCCAAAAAAGTACTAGACTATTTTTGTGTTAGAGGAGTCTAAACTATTGAGAGAGAAAAAAAAAACAGTAAAGGCTGGCTACAACTCTACATCAAGGCTGTGTCTTTTGATGTCAGTGTGTTTGTGTGCTGTGTACATGATGCTTTTTTAAGAAATTCCAAAACAAGTGTGACCACCCACGTTCAAGCAAACAGGAACCAGAAAAAACACCGAAAATAGAATCAGAACGCGTATTTAACCCTTTGATTCCCGCACCCTGTTCACCAGCATCCTGCATTGCCAAGCATGCTAGCAAAGCAAAAACTTAACCCTTTGATTCCCTCACCCCTATCCATCAGCTTCCTGCAAGAAGATGGTGGATAGGGTTAGGGAATCAAAGGTTAAGATTTTGCCGTTGGTGAATAGAGTGCGCTGAATAGGGTGCGGGAGTCAAAGGGTTAATATAACCAGACAAGACAAACGCAAATTTTCGGCCAACTGGCTTTTGTCAACGAAAGATCACAAACGAACAAACAACAAATACAAAAATTAGGACAAAAAAAACAAAAACAAAAAAAACTAAAACTTCCCTGCTGCTTCATCCAGTGGGAGAAGAATTTTTTTTCTCCTGATTTTTGCAATTGCAGTTTGTTCGTTTGTGATCTTCCGTTTACAGTTGACAAAGGCCAGTTTCCGAAAATTTGCGCCTGTCTTGTCTGGTTGTATTGAATAGTTGGCCGAAAATTTGCGCCTGTCTTGTCTGGTTGTATTGAATACACGTTCTCATTCTATTTTCACGTTTTTCTTGATCATGATGGTGTTTTGATGCAAATCGTGCTGGATTGTGTGAAAGTTATCACACACAACCTTGCTTCAATATCCCCCGCCTGGAGGATAAAGTCTGAAGATTTTTTCCGCCAGTCTCCAAGATAAACACCTGTCTTCTTAGTGCCTAAAGGGAAGAGTGGCGGAATGGTTCAGACGTTCGCCTGCCAGTAACGAAACTCGAGGTTCCAGGGTTCGTTTCCTGTTGAAGCCTCGGCTTTTCTCCTCAATTTGATCGGAAAATCGAACTGAACGTCTAGTCCTTCGAAAGGGGACGAAAAACGAGTCAGACCTGTGTTTCTTTTGGCCTGCATACGCTAAAGATCCCACGGCAATATTAAAAATCGTAAAGAGCAGGGAATTCGCCCGATTGCATGGTGTAAAACATTGGAGAGATAGATTGTTTTCCCAGGTCCCTCACCTCAAAGGCCAATTAGCCTACTTGCCTTTGGTTAAAAACAAAATTGGGTGGCGCTGTATTGCGGCGACGCGCTCTCAAAGGGAGAGCAGCCCGAGTTTTACATGTGACAAAAAGAAATGAAGAAGAAGAAGAACAACAACAACTCTCTTCTCTCTCTTCTCTCTTTCTCTCTTTCTCTTTTTTCTCACATTCATTCTTTCTCTCTCTGTCTTTCTTTCTCTCTCTCCTCTCACATTCTCTCTCTCCCACTCTCTCTCTCCCTCTCCCTCTTCTCTCCCTCTCCCCCTCTCTCTCTCTTCTCTATCTCTCTTTTCTCACATTTACTCTCCCACTCTCTCTCTCTCTATGTCTCTCATCTCTCACATTCTCTCTCTCCCACTCTCGCCCTCTCTCTCTCTCACACACACATTCTTCTCCCCTCTCTTTCTCACTCTCTCTCTCTCTTCTCTCTCTCTTTCTCTGTTTCCTCTCTCTTTTTCTCTGTTCTCCTCTCTCTCTCTCTTTTCTCTCTTCTCTGTCTCCTCTATCTCCCCCCTCTCTCTCTATCTGTCTCTCTCTCTCTCTTTCTCTCTTCTCTCTCATTCTCTCCCCCTCTGTCGTTTCTCTCTCATTTTCTTCCCCTCTCTGCCCCATCCTCTGCTCTCCCAAATTCGACCTGTGATTCACAAAAAGCAGCAGGCTACATCATTATCAGACGGAAAGTAGCCTGACAGTCGCTTGCTGTACTGCATGTACAAATCAACAAAAGAAACAGCTAACCATCTGTCGTGAGCTGTTGTCATGATGGTCTGTCGTCTTGGAGTACAATGTACTAGTAGGAAACTAGTACTTCATCAGTCAATGACACACACACCACACACACACGCGCGCACGCACGCACGCACGCAAAAACACACATATGTGTGTGTGTGTGTGTATATATATATATATATATATATAATGTATATATATATATATGTATGTATACATATATACATACACATACACGCGCGCGCGCGCACACGCACAAACACACACACACATATATATTATATATATATAATATATATATATATATATATATATATATATACAAAGACAAAGATGGCTGTATACAACGCCTGTGTCCTCAGCACCTTGCTGTATGGCAGCGAGGCGTGGACCACGCATGCTCATCAGGAGAAAAGGCTCAATACCTTCCACCTGAGAAGCCTACGGCGCATACTTGGCATTTCCTGACAAGACAAGGTGACCAACACCGAAGTCCTAACCCGCGCTGGCCTCCCAACCATGCATACCATGCTGAGACAGTTGGTTGGGTCACGTTCGCCGCATGGAAGATGGTCGCATCCCAAAAGACATCCTTTATGGTGAGCTTGCCACAGGGCAGAGAAACATTGGCCGCCCACAGCTGAGATACAAAGACGTTTGCAAGCGTGACATGAAGGCGTTTGAGATCAACACTGAGTCCTGGGAGGACCTCGCAGACGACCGCAACAGCTGGAGAACTACTCTCAAGAAACAGCTGCGGATTGGTGAGGACAAACTGTCAGCTGCTGCAGCAGAAAAGCGAGTTCGCAGAAAAGGGATGACAGCCAACAGACCAGCATCAGCATACACATGCGACCGCTGCAACAGAGACTGCCTCTCTCGCATTGGTCTGTACAGTCACAGGCGACGCTGCTTGGACCAAGCAGAACAGCCCATCTAGACATTAGAACGGATATACTTTGTCCATGGTCAGTCATGACCGAGGGAGGCCTACTACTACTACTACATACATACACATATACACTCATACACAAACACGCACATCTATCTATATCTATCATATCTATCTATCTTCTATCTATCTATCTATATCTACCCTATCTTCCTATCTATTATGCATATATATTATGTGATGCTGTGTACTATTAGTCGCACACACATATCTACATAAATGCAAACAGACATGTACATACGTATATCAACTACAAACATACATCACATACATAACATACATACATACAAACATACATTCATACATACATACATACATACATGATACATACATACATACACACATACGTACATACATACATACATACATACATCACATACATCATACATACATTAACATACATACATACATACATACATACATACATACATACATACATACATACATACATACATACATACATACATACATACATACATACATACATACATACATACATACACATACATACATACATACACACTTTTTTGCTTGCAGCAATGCTGCAAACATCATCACCTGAGCTCTGATCTTGAACGTTTCTTCATACAAACATTATGATCCACCTGCCATCTGTACTAGTGATAAAGCACCTGCACTAGTACATACATACATACATACATACATACATACATACATACATACATACATACACACATACATACATACACACATACATACATACATACATACATACATACATACATACATACATACATACATACATACACACTTTTTTGCTTTGCAGGCAATTGCTGGCCGAAACATCAGTCACCCTGAGCTTCTGAAGTTCTTTGAACTGTTTTCTGCTCATACAAACGAAGGTTATCGGATTGTTTTTGCCCGGATTCCTGGCCATCTTGGTATTGGAGGTGATGTAAAGGCTGACTGCCTGGTCAAGAACGCCACAAGGGAAAAGATGTGTAAATCCTTCATTCCTTATACAGATGTAAAACCGAAAGTACACAGTTACGTGAGAAATCTGTGGCAGGAGGATTGGAATGAACAGATAGGTAACAAACTTTTCCAAATTCGTCCTAGCCTGAAAGAAATTCTCCCATCTGCTGCTGGAGATCGTAAGAAAGAGAGTGCTCGCTTTCATTTGATTTATATACAAAAATTTTGTACTGTATAAATATTATTATTACTATTACTATTATTATTAGTAGTAGTAGTAGTATCATCATCATCATTATCATTATTACTATTATTATTATTATCATTATTTTTTTTATGTTATTATTATTATCATTGTTGTTTTTATTGTAGTTGTCATCATCATCATCATCATCATCATTATTATTATTATTATTATTATTATTATTATTATCATTATTATTATTATGCTGGTCACTGCTTCTCGTGTATTAGCTTCCGTCATTGTTGGTGGCCTGTTCAAAACTTCACTGAAATGCTCAGCCCATCTAGCTTCTTGTTCTGCTTCTGATGTAAAAAGTCTTCCTTGTTTTGTCTGTGATCAGTGTGTTGGGGGTTCCATGATATTTGCCACAGACCGTCATGGTAATCTAGTAGTACACTTGCCCTTGATCTCATCCACTGGCTGCATCTTCTGCCTGACTTACAGTACAGGGCTGTCTACATATGCCTCATTATCTTCTGCTTGATTTACAGGACTGTCTATATATGCCCGATTATCTGCTCTTGCCATTGTGCCTGACTTACAGGGCTGTCTATATATGCCTCATTATCTGCTCTTACCATTCTGCCTGATTTACATTATGCCTGATTATCTGCTCTTGCCATTTGCCTGATTTACATTATGCCTGATTATCTGCTCTTGCCATTCTGCCTGATTTACTGGGCTGTCTATATATGTCTGATTATCTGCTCTTGCCATTGTGCCTGACTTACAGGGCTGTCTATATATGCCTCATTATCTGCTCTTACCATTCTGCCTGATTTACATTATGCCTGATTATCTGCTCTTGCCATTTGCTTGATTTACATTCTGCCTGATTATCTGCTCTTGCCATTCTGCCTGATTTACTGGGCTGTCTATATATGTCTGATTATCTGCTCTTGCCATTATATATGATTCTGCCTGGCTTACAGGGCTGTCTGTATATGCCTGATTATCTGCTCTTGCCATTCTACCTGGTTTGCAGGCTGTCTGTATATGCCTGATTATCTGCTCTTGCCATTCTACCTGGTTTACAGGGCTGTCTGTATATGCCTGATTATCTGCTCTTGCCGTTCTACCTGGTTTGCAGGATAGTCTATGTATGCCTGATTATCTGCTCTTGCCATTCTACCTGATTTACAGGGTAGTCTATGTATGCCTGATTATCTGCTCTTGCCATTCTACCTGATTTACAGGTAGTCTATGTATGCCTGATTATCTGCTCTTGCCATTCTACCTGATTTACAGGGTAGTCTATGTATGCCTGATTATCTGCTCTTGCCATTCTACCTGATTTACAGGGTAGTCTATGTATGCCTGATTATCTGCTCTTGCCATTCTACCTGATTTACAGGGTAGTCTATGTATGCCTGATTATCTGCTCTTGCCATTCTACCTGATTTACAGGGTAGTCTATGTATGCCTGATTATCTGCTCTTGCCATTCTACCTGGTTTACAGGGTAGTCTATGTATGCCTGATTATCTGCTCTTGCCATTCTACCTGATTTACAGGGTAGTCTATGTATGCCTGATTATCTGCTCTTGCCATTCTACCTGATTTACAGGGTAGTCTATGTATGCCTGATTATCTGCTCTTGCCATTCTACCTGATTTACAGGGTAGTCTATGTATGCCTGATTATCTGCTCTTGCCATTCTACCTGATTTACAGGTAGTCTATGTATGCCTGATTATCTGCTCTTGCCATCAGCTTCACTGTTTGGTCAGCTTTCTTTGTATTGTACTTGGTATCTCTCTTTTGGTCTTTCTGACTTGACTTTTCTTTTTTGGGTTTTTGTATTTTCAATAGCTTGCTAAGTGTCTGTTGTTAATCCAATCTTTTCTCTTGTCTTTTTTCTTTTGCTTCTGACACACTGACACCACCAAAACGGTTGCAGTGTTAAGATGGGCAGCGAAATGGCCAGTGTTTATGTTCCAGACTAGGATGGAACCCGAAACATCAGATTTTATGTCTACCGTTCTACTAGCAGAGCCAGCCCGCCCCAGTTATGAGGGTAAAACAGGAAAAACAGAGAGAGACAGACAGACAGACAGACAGAAAGAGAGAGACAGAGAGAGAAAGAGAGAGAGAGAGAAAGCGAGAGAGGGAGTTCAGACTATAAAATTCAGAATACTTGACTACCCAAGTCTAGTGGAGAAAGAGAAAGATGAAAGAAAGAGAGGAGAGAGAGGTAGAGAGAGAGACAGACAGACAGACAGAAAGAGAGACAGAAAGATAAAGAGAGAGACAGAGAGAGAGAGTTCAGACTTTAGATATCAGAATATTCTATTAATCAAGTATAGTGGAGAAAGAGAAAAGATGAAAGAGAGAGAGAGGGAGGGAGAGAGAGAGAAAGAAAAAGAGAGAGTTAACATTTTAAATTTCAGTATACCTTATTAATCAAATATAGTGAAAAAGAGAGAGACAGAGAGAGAGGTGAGGGGAGAGACAGACAGAGACAGAGAGAGAACGACAGACAGACAGACAGACAGACATACATTACATACAGACAGAGGCAGACAGAGAGACGAGAGAGAGACAGAGACAGAGACAGAGATACAGAGGCAGATAGACAGACAGAGATAGACATAGTCTCAGACACACATAGACACACAGACACAGACACACACACACACACACGCGTGCACACACATACACACACACACACACACACACACACACACACACACACACACACACACACACACACACACACACACACACACACACACACAGATAGACAGAGACAGAGAGGAGATTAGGGACAGTGAGGAGGCTTTATCAGATGAAGCCCATCAAATGGACGGGATAAGGCAGCGAATTACCTTGACGTGCAGTATTACGGAGTTACTGCTGACAGATATTCATCAGTCGTTTCGAATTAGTCAGCAACTCGGTCCTTTAGAGAAAAGAACAAGTTATAAACAACAGAAGAAGAAGAAGAAAAAGAAAATGCTTTTGTGTACGGTGTCTCTTTACAAGTATTGAATGCATATTTTCTTTGTTTGTGTGTCTTTGTACAAGTATTGAATGCAGTTTTTCTTTGTTTGCTCCTTTAGTTATAAATAACTTAAGAAGAAGATGAAGAAAATGAGTTTGTACAAGTGCTGAGTGCATTTTTGGTTTGTTTGTATGTGTAGTCGTTTCAAATTCGTCAGCTGCTTGTCCATTGGAAAGAAGAAAAAGTAAATAACAGAAGATGATGAAGAAAAAAATGTTTGTATCCGGTGTCTTTG
>JAPXFY010000014.1:72298649-72303649 GCA_030674185.1 Monoplex corrugatus
AACCTCTCTGTCCTCGGCCACCCTGCAAGTCCGTCCAATAATTATGTTCTCCCTGGAGTCTACCTGGTGCTCTCTTTTCCCTCCAGCTTTCCTGTTGTGACCAGGTGCCCTAATTTCTCTTTCCTCATAAACTGTCCTATAAATGTTGTTTGTCTTTTCCTAATCTTCTTTATTAACGATTTTCGAATAGAATAAAGGGATAGAAGCGGCTCTTTCTCAAGTCCCAAAATAAACATGTTCACCAGTCGCCATCATGCCAGTACCGCACCTGACGCTCGGTTCTCCGATCTCAAGAGAACCGAAAATAGACATGACTGCGGTATCCTTTTCTTCTCGAGGTATTCATCAGGATTACATTACCAGCCTGAAATTCTTTGGCACCATCCAGCAAAGCCGTTGAACTCTTGGAGCACCGCATACACACCACATACATATGCATGGACACACACGCACACACACACGCGCGCGCGTGCAAACACACGCACGCCCACACACACGCGCGCTCGTACATACACGCAGACACACATGCACGTATGCACACATACACTTACGCTCGTAGGCACACGCAGACACACACACGCACACACACATACACGCACAAACAAACAAACAAACGAACGAACAAACAAACAAACAAACAAACAAAACAAAACAAACAAAGAAGGAGAACAACAAACTCATGCATACACGTATGTTCAAGCGCTCACGCACATGTCACACACACACAAACACACACACACACACACACACACACACACACACACCACACACTTACATACAAATACACATACACACTCACAAATGTGCATTTTTAAAAAAATTTTATTTGCAAGTTAAGTACTCATGCACGCAAGCACAAACATACAAACAAACATAGAAAATAAAACAGTCTTTAATCTGTCTTCTCTTTAAATAAATCTGAAATAGACCGAATTTATTATTAATCGATATATTTCGTACTTATTTATTCATTTCTTTCTCTTTTTTTCTCTCTCTCTCTCTCTTTCCTTCTGTCTTTCTGTCTTTCTTTCTTCTTTCCTTCCTTCCTTCCTTCTTTCTTTCTTTCTCTATTGTTTATTCATATATTTGATATTTTCAGAATTTGCAACATTCAGACAGTTATCTGGATCTGACATATTCAACCAGCTTGTCCAGTATTGATCTCAAAGACACAATGAAAGTCATACACACAACTAGTGTACATTGCCAAGTTACTGATATGGAAAGAGAGTAGAATATGACTCTGTACTGATAAGAATTTTTTTTAAAAATTGTTTTGTTTTGTTGATTGGTTGGTTGGTTGGTTGGTTGGCTAGCTGGTTGGTTATTTGACTTAGCTAATTGGTTACCTAGATAATTAGCATTTTCAGATAATATTTTTCTCATTTTGTTCAGCACGCAAAATCTCCCGACCTGTTTACATCTTATGAAAAAAGAAAAATTGGTAGGATCAAAATTGGTCGGTTGATTTGTTGGTTATTAAATGGACGCACAAATAATTGGGGAGTTTGCTAGTTGAGCGGTTGGTTATCTTTCTTGTAATTTCTTTTTCGTTTAAATTTTTTTTTCTTCTTTGGGGAGGGGAGAAGGGAGGATGGGCCATTTTTGTCAATATACACGGAGAGGGGAGAAGGGAGGATGGGCCATTTTTGTCAATATACACGGAGAGGGGAAAAGGGAGGATGGGCCATTTTTGTCAATATACACGGAGAGGGGAAAGGGAGGATGGGCCATTTTTGTCAATATACACGGAGAGGGGAAAAGGAGGATGGCATTTTTGTCAATACACGAAGGGAAAAGGAGGATGGGCCATTTTTGTCAATATACACGGAGAGGGGAAAAGGGAGGATGGGCCATTTTTGTCAATATACACGGAGAGGGGAAAAGGGAGGATGGGCCATTTTTGTCAATATACACGGAGAGGGGAAAAGGGAGGATGGGCCATTTTTGTCAATATACACGGAGAGGGGAAAAGGGAGGATGGGCCATTTTTGTCAATATACACGGAGAGGGGAAAAGGGAGGATGGGCATTTTTGTCAATATACACGGAGAGGGGAGAAGGGAGGATGGGCATTTTTGTCAATATACACGGAGAGGGGAGAAGGGAGGATGGGCCATTTTTGTCAATATACACGGAGAGGGGAAAGGGAGGATGGGCCATTTTTGTCAATATACACGGAGAGGGGAAAAGGGAGGATGGGCATTTTTGTCAATATACACGGAGAGGGGAGAAGGGAGGATGGGCCATTTTTGTCAATATACACGGAGAGGGGAAAAGGGAGGATGGGCCATTTTTGTCAATATACACGGAGAGGGGAGAAGGGAGGATGGGCCATTTTTGTCAATATACACGGAGAGGGGAAAAGGGAGGATGGGCCATTTTTGTCAATATACACGGAGAGGGGAGAAGGGAGGATGGGCCATTTTTGTCAATATACACGGAGAGGGAAAAGGGAGGATGGGCCATTTTTGTCAATATACACGGAGAGGGGAAAGGGAGGATGGGCCATTTTTGTCAATATACACGGAGAGGGGAGAAGGGAGGATGGGCCATTTTTGTCAATATACACGGAGAGGGGAAAAGGGAGGATGGGCCATTTTTGTCAATATACACGGAGAGGGGAAAAGGGAGGATGGGCCATTTTTGTCAATATACACGGAGAGGGAAAGGGAGGATGGGCCATTTTTGTCAATATACACGAGAGGAAGGGAGATGCCATTTTTGTCATATACACGGAGAGGGGAAAGGGAGGATGGGCCATTTTTGTCAATATACACGGAGAGGGGAAAAGGGAGGATGGGCCATTTTTGTCAATATACACATTCCCGCACCACGGTTTCGTCAATCTGAAACCACCCCCATATCCTGAAGCAGGGATACGTACAACGTGAATGAATGAAGTGTATGCCTTTTCTCTTTCACTAACCACACAACCTCAAATTTTTTGTTGAGCTGAATCAATGGAATGGGCAGAAAAAAAAGGAGAAGAGAAAAACGAGCAAGAAAAGTTGAAGTAAAAAAAGAATTCTCCTCGGCTAATACTCTTTTCGCGACTATTCTTTCAAGAGCCATATTTAGCAGCAGCGGAAGAACGGATTCTAGTAATCTCCCTTTGAAGAGACACCACGACGGCTGGCTTCTCTCTGTCTGTCTCTGTCTCTCTGTCTCTGTCCCTCTCTCTCTCTCTCTCTGTCTGTCTCTCTCTCTCTCTTCTATCTCTTCTCTCTCACTGTATATCTACGTTTCCTCTCTCTCTCTCTCTCTCTCTCTCTCTCTCTCTCTCTCTCTGTACATCTACGATCTCTCTCTCTCTCTATCTCACTCTCTCTCTTTCTCAGTGTCTGTCTTTCTGACTGTCTCTTTGTCTCTCTGTCTCTGTCTATCCGTCTGTCTGTCTGTCTGTCTGTCTCTCTCTCTTTCTCTTTATCTCTCCTTTCAACACACACCACACACACACCACACCACACACACACACACACACACACTCTCTCTCTCTCTTCTCTCAAATACACACACACACACACTCTCTCTCTCATCTCTCAAACACACACACACACACACACACACACACACACCACACACACACACACACACCACCTCTCTCTCTCTCTCTCTGTTTACCCCCCCCCCCCCCCTTCCGAGGTTCCTGTCTTTTCTTTTTCGATCTGCTCTTTGGAGACCGGGTGAAATTAGGGCAAGGCCATTGTGAACTGGAGTGTTGTGAGTAGCCTCACATTGTATGGTCTGCTTGTTTACGTGAACTTTGAAATCGATTGGAGCTATTTCCAGTCCGTCTTTCAAAGTGTACTCTGGATTTTTTTTTATTGTAAATGGACTACTGGATTAAATGTGTGAGTTTTACATTTTGAGATCATTTGCTGAGGTGATGACTTGGAGTTTAAGCCTGATTATGTAGGCCTACTGGGACAAAAGGTTTTTAGTTAGTGATAGTATCAATGGTTCAATGAAGACATAGATTTTTAACAGCCTGATAGAGTAGGCCTATTAATGATTATACAACCGCTGTGGTTTGAAACATGGTCATGCCAGTTGAAATAGTTGAACAATCTTAAACAAAAAGTCAAAAAGATTTTGATTTTAAAAACTAAGCCCAGTCAGTAATTTTTTTTTTTTTTTTCGTTTTTTTTTTAACATTTTTTAGGGATCATCGCACTCAGGCAGGTTATTTTTGTGCTCACAATGCGATGATGATTATGATGTCGATGAGGATGATAATTATGATGCTATGGAGTTCCATCAAGGATTACGGCTGCGCTTACTGTCATAACAAATCCGCAAGTCCGTCCAATATATTCTCCCTGAGTCTACCTGGTGCTCTTTTTTCCCTCCAGCTTTCCTGTTGTGATTGGGTACTCTAATTTCACTTGCCTCATAAAAATTAATGTCCTATAAATGTTGCTTGTCTTTTTCTGATCTTCTTCATTAATATTCTCTTTGTGTCTACTACAAATGTACTTTGTTATAACTATTGTATGACCCAATTCGAGATGTCTGAGATACTGTCAGGTACATTCACCTTAAAACATCTAGGATGGAGTTCCTAGGTTCAAGAGAAATGACAATGTTCTACTTGTGATTTGTTTTATTTTTGGGATCATTGCACTCAGGGAGGTTACCTTTGCGCTCACCTTTTCTTTTTTTCGTCCCGTTTTCTATGCCACCTTAATGGCCACGGAAACTGAAACCATTTTTTACAATGTGATAATGATGATGTCGATGAGATGGTAATCAAACTGAAACCATTTTTTACAATGTGATAATGATGATGTCGATGAGGATGGTAATCATGATGCTATGGTATTCCATCTAGGATTGAGACTGCATGACAGGGCTGTACTCTACGCTTACTGTCATAATATATCCTGGCGTCAACCGAGAGATACAGACATCTGTGGAGCTGGTCAGAAGATTTGAGCAACACCCTCAATGACTCATCCGTGACGTGGATGAGACTCGACTGTGTGGTCCCAGTCTTCT
>JAPXFY010000014.1:72308649-72313649 GCA_030674185.1 Monoplex corrugatus
ATATATATATAAAGTTGCTTCTTCTGAGTGCTATTGCCGAAGACTCTTTGCCTGATGTCTCTTCAGAACTGGCAAACACCATAACCACTTTTGTGGCAAATGTAATTACGACAACAACAGTTTCAGTTTCGGTCTCTCAAGATGACGTCTCCGCGCTCGGAACGAATTCCATATGCACTAATGTCACAGGTGCCATGTGTATGGTCATCGTGGCACAAGCCTTAAGCCTGCACATAGACCCATGAGCTGGCCAGGTCCTGAGGTCCTACCTAGACTGTGTTTTATCTAGTCTATATTTTATACTGGTATTTTATCAGCCTACCACTGGAATAATCTTGGTTACATGTAAATATGACATGTGTATGTGTGTATCTTACCTTCAAAAAAGGAACATATATATATATAAAAAGTGAATAAATACATGATGAAAGGTCTGAATCACAAAACAACCAGCTATTCTGTATAAACTCGTCTCACATGACAGCCCCCCCCCCCCCCCCCGGTCAATGCCCAAATGCTCAGCTGTCTATCAACTAGGTGAAGACAATATTTTCTTAATCATCGGTAAGTAAGTAAGTAAGTAAGTAAGTGAGTGAGTTAGTAAGTAAGTAAGAAAGCCAGCAAGCAATCAAGCAAGCAAGCACAACAACAAAGGACAAACATGTGAATCCTGATGCACAGGTGGTCGCCATCTTTAGAATTGTAAGCTAGCACCTCTGGAAACCGCTACGTTTCGCTAGCCTAACCATAAGGAACTCCCCATTTGATTGGCTCATTTCAGCTGGCTTCGTCTCACTTCGCTACGTTTAACCCTTTGATTTTCCGTGCCCTATCCGCCAATCGCAAAAACGTAACCTTTTGACAGAGAGAGAGAGAGAGAGAGACAGACAGACACACACACACACACACACACACACACACACACACACACACACACACACACACACACACACACACACACACACACATATGCTCATGGGTCTATGTGCAGGCTTAAGGCTTGTGCCACGATGACCATACACATGGCACCTGTGACATTAGTGCATATGGAATTCGTTCCGAGCGCGGAGACGTCATCTTGAGAGACCGAAACTGAAACTGTTGTTGTCGTAATTACATTTGCCACAAAAGTGGTTATGGTGTTTGCCAGTTCTGAAGAGACATCAGGCAAAGAGTCTTCGGCAATAGCACTCAGAAGAAGCAACTTTATATATATATATATATATATGTGTGTGTGTGTGTGTGTGTGTGTGTGTGTGTGTGTGTGTGTGTGTGTGTGTGTGTGTGTGTGTGTCTGTCTGTCTCTCTCTCTCTCTCTCTCTGTCTCTCTCTTGTTTGTCTGTCTGTCTGTCTGTCTCTCTCTCTCTCTCTCTCTTCTCTCGCTCACTCTCTCTCTCTCTCTCTGTCTGTCTGCAGGAAGCTGGTGGATAGGGTGAGGGAATCAAAGTGTTAAGTTTTTGCTGTGCTACTATGGTTCACAATGCAGGCTGCTGATAGCCAGAGTGCGGGAGTCAAAGGGTTAATTAAGAAGCTCGCCTGTGAACAGCAAGCCTAGAGTAATAACTATGAAATAAGAGTGAGGAAAGGAGGGTAAGGAATGTAAGAATCAAACCCCAGGTCACGTATTTAAACACGGAAGCATCACGTTCAGCTGAGCGGGCCTCGGTAGTACAGTTGATTGAGCGTCGGCTTCACATGCTAATGGTTGTGGGTTCGAATGCCGGGGTGCGCTACATTAAAACTGGCCTTCTCACTGTCCCACCTCGTTCTGGTGATGTCAGTATAGGATTAGAATAGTCCCCCTTCCCTCTCTTCCCTGGGATGGCTATACCCGTCCGCCATATCACCTGAGGTGGGTGTGGACGTCAAAACTGAATCAAATCAAACCAACTGGCCACAATGGCCGTCCGGCACAGCTGCAATGTACCTGCTGAATATCTTGCTGTTTGGTACAACCATTCACGTGATGGGCAACGGCTGTTTTATGTTCACGTCCACTCTGCTTGTCTGTGATAGAAGCATAAAGATGTTTTGCAGCAAACAGACAGAGTTTGATGTTCCTGGCTAGGGAATGGGTTGCAGCACAAGGCAGAATTTTATTTTACAGGCTAGGATGTTGTTGCAGCAAACAGGCAGAGTTTGATGTTCCTGGCTAGGGAATGGGTTGCAGCACAAGGCAGAATTTTATTTTACAGACTAGGATGTTGTTGCAGCAAACAGGCAGAGTTTGATGTTCCTGGCTAGGGAATGGGTTGCTGCAAACAGGCAGAACTTTATTTTACGGGCTAGGATGTTGTTGCAGCAAACAGGCAGAGTTTGATGTTCCTGGCTAGGGAATGGGTTGCAGCACACAGGCAGAACTTTATTTTACGGGCTAGGATGTTGTTGCAGCAAACAGCAGAATTTTATGTTACAGGCTAGGATGTTGTTGCAGCAAACAGGCAGAATTTTATGTTTCAGGTTAGGGTGTTGTTGCAGCAAACAGGCAGAAATGTATGTTGCAGGCTAGAATAGGTTGTAGCAAACAGGCAGAATTTGATGTTGCAGGCTAGGATGGGTTGCAACCAAACAGGCAGAATTTTATGTTGCAGTCCAGGATGGGTTGCAGGAAACAGGCATAATTTTATGTTGTAGGCTAGGATGGGTTGCAAGCAAACAGGCAGAATTTCATGTTGCAGGCTAGGATGGGTTGCATCAAACAGGCAGAGTTTTATGGTGCGGGTTAGGATGGGTTGCATCAAACAGGCAGAGTTTTATGGTGCGGGTTAGGAAGGGTTGCAGGAAACAGGCAGAATTTTATGTTGCAGACTAGGATGGGTTGCAAGCAAACAGGCAGAATTTGATGTTGCGGGGTAGGACTGAACTTCAGATGTCAGGCTTTGAGTGTGCAGAACTATGTAAAGAAAACCTGCAGAAGCCAGCAAAGACAGTCTGTCAAGACTGCTTCACTGTATCTTCTTATTTTCTCAACGACAAAGCCTCAAAGGCTGAACAGGCGATTAAATTAAGACAAAAATAGGAGGTTTCACATTTCAAGAAAAGGGGAACTGATCATTTTTCCGCTGAAGGAACACAACACGAAACAAAAGTTCTCCAGGTGCTTCGCTGTTTCGTAAGCAACGCCAGTCAGTTTTCTTAGTAGTTACCTGTTTTCATCATCCTTATAATCGTGATAAGAAAATGACTGCCAAGGGCTCGCATTATTAAGCAGTGTAAATACAGCTTTGTATCCTCAGCCCCAAAAGAGGGAAAGTAGAATTGTCAACTTCTCTTAGGGTTACAATTCTTGCTCAGGGTTGACAATCCTTGCTAAGGGTTGATAATTTTGGTAAGAGTGACAATCCTGCTCAGGGATAACAGTACCGTTGGAGATGACAATCCTGCTTAGGGATAACAGTCCTGCTTAGAGGTGACAATCCTGCTTAGAGGTGACAATCCTGCTTAGGGATAACAGTCCTGCTTAGAGGTGACAATCCTGCTTAGAGGTGACAATCCTGCTTAGGGATAACAGTCCTGCTTAGAGGTGACAATCCTGCTTAGAGGTGACAATCCTGCTTAGGGATAACAGTCCTGCTTAGAGGTGACAATCCTGCTTAGAGGTGACAATCCTGCTTAGGGATAACAGTCCTGCTTAGAGGTGACAATCCTGCTTAGAGGTGACAATCCTGCTTAGAGGTGACAATCCTGCTTAGAGATGACAATCCTGCTTAGAGGTGACAATCCTGCTTAGAGGTGACAATCCTGCTTAGGGATAACAGTCCTGCTTAGAGGTGACAATCCTGCTTAGAGGTGACAATCCTGCTTAGGGATAACAGTCCTGATTAGAGGTGACAATCCTGCTTAGAGGTGACAATCCTGCTTAGAGGTGACAATCCTGCTTAGAGGTGACAATCCTGCTTAGAGGTGACAATCCTGCTTAGAGGTGACAATCCTGCTTAGGGATAACAGTCCTGCCTAGAGGTGACAATCCTGCTTAGAGGTGACAATCCTGCTTAGGGATAACAGTCCTGCTTAGAGGTGACAATCCTGCTTAGAGGTGACAATCCTGCTTAGAGGTGACAATCCTGCTTAGAGGTGACAATCCTGCTTAGGGATAACAGTCCTGCTTAGAGGTGACAATCCTGCTTAGAGGTGACAATCCTGCTTAGGGATAACAGTCCTGCTTAGGGTTGACAATCCTGCTTAGAGGTGACAATCCTGCTTAGAGGTGACAATCCTGCTTAGGGATAACAGTCCTGCTTAGAGGTGACAATCCTGCTTAGAGGTGACAATCCTGCTTAGGGATAACAGTCCTGCTTAGAGGTGACAATCCTGCTTAGAGATGACAATCCTGCTTAGGGATAACAGTCCTGCTTAGGGTTGACAATCCTGCTTAGAGGTGACAATCCTGCTTAGAGGTGACAATCCTGCTTAGGGATAACAGTCCTGCTTAGAGGTGACAATCCTGCTTAGGGATAACAGTCCTGCTTAGGGTTGACAATCCTGCTTAGAGGTGACAATCCTGCTTAGAGGTGACAATCCTGCTTAGAGGTGACAATCCTGCTTAGAGGTGACAATCCTGCTTAGAGGTGACAATCCTGCTTAGAGGTGACAATCCTGCTTAGAGATGACAATCCTGCTTAGGGTTGACAATCCTGCTTAGAGGTGACAATCCTGCTTAGAGGTGACAATCCTGCTTAGGGTTGACAATCCTGCTTAGAGATGACAATCCTGCTTAGGGTTGACAATCCTGCTTAGAGGTGACAATCCTGCTTAGAGGTGACAATCCTGCTTAGGGTTGACAATCCTGCTTAGAGATGACAATCCTGCTTAGAGGTGACAATCCTGCTTAGAGGTGACAATCCTGCTTAGGGTTGACAGTCCTGCTTAGAGATGACAATCCTGCTTAGAGGTGACAATCCTGCTTAGGGTTGACAATCCTGCTTAGAGGTGACAATCTTGCTTAGAGGTGACAATCCTGCTTAGGGTTGACAATCCTGCTTAGAGATGACAATCCTACA
>JAPXFY010000014.1:72326149-72331149 GCA_030674185.1 Monoplex corrugatus
AGTGCCATTGATGAGAACGGTTTGTTTTCTGTTTGATAGGTATGAAGTGAACCAAGACAGAGCAATGTCAGAGATGCCAAAAGTATGATGAAGTCTAGAAAGGAGAATACCATGATCAATGGTATCAAAGGCTGCAGACAGATCAAGGAGTGTGAGGAGAGAGACTTTGCCAGTATCAGTTGCAAGGAGGAGATTGTTGAGAATGTGTAGTAGGGCAGTTTCAGTGCTATGGCACTGGCGGTAGGCTGACTGGAAAGGATTGAGGAGATTGTTGGCAGACAGGTGAGAGTTCAGCTGGTTGAGGACGACTTTTTCAAGGAGTTTTGACAAGAAAGAGAGATTAGAGATAGGCCGGTAATTTTTCAGTTCATTTGGATCTAAATTGTGTTTCTTGAGGAGAGGGTGAACAATAGCAGACTTGAAAGAATCTGGGACAGTTCCAGTTTGAAGAGAAGTGTTGATGATGTCAGTGATGAATGGGAGGAGAGTAGGGAGACAGTCGGCGTAGAGAGAACCTGGAAGAGGATCCAGTTCGCAGGTTTTGAACGACATGGATCTGATTGTGTTGAGAATTTCTTCTTGTGAGACTGGGGTAAAAGTAGTAAGAGGTGTGCCAGAGAAGGAAGGGTCAGGTGGGCATGGTTGACAGGGTGTCCTGTCAAGCCTGTCACGAAGAGTTTGTATTTTGGTGGTGAAATAGTTGGAGAATACAGATGGGAGTTCTTCATTTGTATGTTTTGTTGGGAGAGATAAATCTTTTCGTGTGCCAAGGAGATGATTCATGGTTGTAAAGAGTTCTTTTGAAGAAGAGGCATTCAGGATTTTGGTTTGGAAATAGCTTGTTTTTGCTGATGCAATGAGGGTGGATACTTTTGTTTTAGAGGCTTGGAAAAGTTGTCTGTGTACAGTGAGTTTGGATTTGCGCCAGCGGCGCTCTGCTCTGCGGCGGGCACGTTTTGCACAGGCGATCTCATGAGTGAGCCAGGGGGTAGGGGGGCGGTCAGGTAAAAGACGGGTTGTGGCTGGAGCATGAGTGTCCAGAAGATGGTGGAGAGTAGTATAGAATTCATCGGCAAGGTTATGTGACTTTTCAGAAAGGAGACGGGAGGCATCAGATGAAAATGTGGAGAGGTCGATAGATTTGAGATTGCGTCGAGTCACTGTGCGCATGGTACGGGAAGGAGGAGAAATGTCGAGAGAACAGAGAATTGCAGAGTGGTCAGATGGAAGGGCTGAAGTTAGACGGGTAGAAAGAACTAAGCAGTTGTCAGTAGCGGAATTGTGATGATCACGAGAAATGATCCAGTCAAGAATGTGACCTTTTTGATGGGTTGGTTCAGAAATGTGTTGAGTCATATTGTGATTGGACAGAGAGTTGATGATATGTCTTGTGTCATAACGGTGAGTGTTGTCATAGTGGACATTGATATCACCTAGAATGATGAGATTTCCAGGTAAGAGGCAGTAGTGGTCAAGCAATTGGTCAAAGTCAGAGAGAAACGTGGATGTGGTGAGTTTGTTGGCAGAGCTAGGTGGGGGTCGATAGACACAGGAGAAGGTGATGGGGTGAGGGGTGGATTGGAAGGATACTTCAACGTGCTCGAAAGAAGGATGGGAGAAAGGCAGAGACTGCGAGAAAGATAGGCGGGAATGGAGTGAGTCGTTGTAGAGGATGGCGATACCGCCACCTCGGGATGAGCGATGGAAAGAAGCAAGCCTGTAACCACTCGGAGTGAGGCTAGCATGTATAGGTTCGTGACCAAGGGGGTTAAGCCATGTCTCTGTGATAAAAGCAATGTCAACATGCTCATCTGCGATAAAGTCAGCAATAACATCGGCTTTGCCATCAGTGCATGTTGACTGAGCATTAAAAAGGCATAGTTTCAGCCTATCACAGTCATATGGTGGCGGCCGAGGTGGCGACGAAGGCGGCACCAACGGGACAGAAGGCGAAAGCGGCACCGGCGGGACAGAAGGCGAAGGCGGCACCATCAGGACAGAAGGCGAAGGCGAAGACGGCAGAGGAGGAGACAAAGCTTGCAGTTAAAGACACATTAACCAAGACATAACGTATAACACTGCAACGACAATTAAAATCAATAATAATCATGCTGCATCGTTAGCTTATTAAATTCATTATCTATTCTAACATAACTAGACAAGCATGTGTTTTACCAATAGGTATCCAAGAATGCAAGAACATCTTCAACTCTTTATTTTTAATGCTCACAAGAAATTTCTTTGGGTTAAAATACTTCTATAAAGGAATATAACCACGTGGATTTGCATTGCTTTTCATATCTGGGTGCCAGTTTTGGTTGAAATTAGCATTGCGGCCATGTGTTGTTGTTGTTGTTGTTGTTGTTGTTGTTGTTGTGTTGTAAAATTAACTGATGGGAATGTATATCCGCTTCTTTTCTGAGACTACTGAGTTGGGTTTGTAATCCTCTAACAGAATATGAAAGAAGTTCCACATCAGCAACAAATAGTATTGAAATATTTCTTGGACACCTAAAATTAACTGAACACCATGCTTTCCAGTTTTTGACATTTCCACTGACAAATATATTTATGAAGAAAGAAAACGTCTGCGAGCTTAGCAAACATCCTTGCTTTACGCTATGTGGATAATAGAAGAAGTCAGTGTGAAAATACCGTGAACGAAAGCAACCACCAATGTGTGCATTCCGCTAAAGGCATTATATACTTTTCCATTAAAGTAGGCTTTCAAAGTATTGTTCATAGTTCCTTTCTATTCACAGGGTCGAAAGCCTTCTTAAAATCTATAAATGCAGCATAATATAGTTTATTTTTAAGGACATATTTTTGAACGATGGTGAACAATGTAAAGATATGGTCTCCGGTACTGTAATCATTCCTAAAATCAGCTTGATCCTCGAAATCTTATGTGAGGAATGAATGAAAAAAGAGAGAGAGAGAGAGAGAGAGAGAGAGAGACAGAGACAGAGAGAGACACAGAGAGACAGACAGAGACAGACAGAGACAGAGACAGAGAGACAGAGACAGAGAAAGAGAGAGAGAGAGAGAGGGGGGGGGGGACAGACAGACAGAGACAGAAAGAGACAAAGACAGACAGAGATAAACACACACACACACACACACACACACACACACACACACACACACACACACACACACACACACACACACAGAGGTAGACAGACAGACAGACAGAACCAGAGACAGAGAGAGACACGGAGGGACACAGAGAGACACAGAAGGACACAGACAGAGAGAGAGAGAGAGACAGACAGACAGACACAGAGACAGAGAGACATACAGACACAGACAGAGAGAGAAACAGAGACAGAGACAGAGAGAGAAGAGAGGGAAGGGGGCAAATCAGACGAGACCTAAAAAACGAGCAGGTAGGCGGGAAATTAGTGGAACTTGCAGAAAGAGTGCATGTAATTACAAGAGTTACTGCCATCAGATATTCATTAGTTATTTCGAAACAGGCTGGGCAGGAACTTGGCCTTAATAGCAACAGTGATGTGTCTATCTATATCCGTGAGTATATTCGTGCTTGTGTTGAGTGTGTCTTTATTTACAACTTGCAAGATAAGTAAACGATAAAGTCACTGTAAAACATGGCGAGTTCCGGGCAGTTTCCTAGTTTGTATTCAGACACTATTGAGAATACAAAAACAATAAACTTATAACAAAGGATTCAGGTCATTGCGTAACCTACCTGCATGCCTATTCCTTGTCGCAGAGGAGAGGCAACAAATAGGAAATGGTGTGGGCGTTTGTTTTCTACAAATAGATGAAAACTGCAATGTTACAATAATGCCCATCTCCAACAGACTTGTCTTTATCCGTCCAAACACATCACCTGATTTAGGTCACTGGGTTTCAATGCTTGCGCCAGCATTCTAGAATGATAATGAAGAGGCGAAAGAATGTTATGACCAAGGAAGTCTCTCACTTGGTCTAGCTCCGCAGCTGAGCAATCAACTGAACAATTATTGTCTTTTGTAGGGGCTGAAGAGGGAGGGCTTAATAGGCTGTGTCCTTAGTAAGCTGGGTCTGATTTGGTTCGGATTTTGCACCGGTTTGGAAAAAATATAAACGACTAGTACAATTTGATAAGCTGAACACGTAGGATAGAGAGAAGAGAGAGAAGGATGAGAGAGGAGAGAAGACGAGAGAGAGAGAGACAGAAGAGAGAGAGAGAGAGACAGACAAACGACAAACAGAGAGAGAGAGCAGAGAGAGAGAGAGAGAGAGCAGAGAGAGCGAGAGAGCATGCAAAGAGAGAGAGAGAGAGGGACAGACAGACAGACAGACAAACATGACAGAGAGCAGAAAGAGAGATGAGCAGGCGGAACGAAGGAGAAGAGAGAGAGAGAGATAGAGAGAGAACAGACAGACAAACAGACAGAGAGCAGAAAGAGAGAATGAGCAGGGCGGAACGAAGGAGAGAGTAGAGAGAGAGAAGAGAGAGAGACAGAGACAGGAGAGAGAGAGTGAGAGAGAGCAGAGGGGAGAGAGAGCAGGAGAGAGAGAGGAGAGAGAGAGAGAGAGAGAGCCCGCCAGTTCAAATATTTGGAATAGATCAAGTCCAACGATGCAGATTGTTCCACCGACTTAACTGAGCAATCATTGTATTCTGTAAGGTTTGAAAAGGGAGGGACTTAATAGACTGTATCATGGTAATCAGTAAAAAACATTAAAAAAAATGACAGCAAATGTCACAACTTTGAGACAGGTTGGTAAGTTTCAATATCTGGGAACAGTCATCTCACCAGACATCAGAAGTAGCCAGCAGAATCGGCCAAGCCAAAACAGCATTCAAGAAGATGAAAAGGATTCTTACCAACAAATGCGTATCAATTAACATCAGGAAGAGAGTTCTTGAATGTTATATAGAACCGGTACTGTAGTTGTGAGGTGTGGACAGTCAACACGCAAAGCCAGAACAAGATTGAAACAGCCGAAATGTGGTTTCTAAGAAGAATGTTGAGAGTTCCATGTAC
>JAPXFY010000014.1:72338649-72351149 GCA_030674185.1 Monoplex corrugatus
AAACAAAACAAAAACAGCCCGAAATTCACTAAACTTTTCCAAGACAACAAAAAATAAAAACAACACAACAATAACAACGACAATAACACCCACATAAACAGGAAATCCATGAATGAATAAATAGATAACAGATAGATAGATAAGTAGATAGTTAAGTAGATAAATAAGAAAAGGTAAAAACAAAAAAATAAATGACATGAAATAAGTAAATGAATGAATAAATAAATAAATAAATGAGTAGATAAATAAGTAAATAATAAATACATGAATACATAAATGTATAAGTACATAAATAGATATAAAAGGAAACAAAACCAAAAGTTTAATTTTCACAATTTTTATTTACTCACAGTCACTGAATATAATCATTTAGAAATTAAATGGAAACATCTCTCAAAATCGATACAGTATCCTCGTTTCAATAACGTGTTCCTTCCATTTGTTAAAAGAGAACGAAATTAACAATCATTGAAAGAAAGAGGATGTATATCTTAAGATAAAGTAACTGAATAAATCACACAAATCACATTGTATAGTATATCACGATGCGAAAGTCCGCCATATATGTTGGGCTTCCTCGTGATAATGAATGAATATGTCAGTCAATAATAAACATTCAGTGTTGCAAAACAGTATAACAAACATTGGACTTCCTCAACCATGGCATGAATTAAACGAAAAGTAAAATCCAATAAAGAAATAAACAGATAAGCAAACATCGTATCATATCACATACCAAATCAAAATGATTATGATTCAGATATATCATGTTATTTCAAATCATATGTAATTTCATGATTATCATATCGTATTATATATCATTTCATAATAATCATGTCATATCATATCATATCATATCATATCATATCATATCATATCATATCATAATCATATCATATCATATCATATCATATCATATCATATCATATCATATCATATCATATCAATCACATCATATCATATCATATCATATCATATCATATCATATCATATCATATCATATCATATCATATCATATCATATCATATCATACCATATCATATCATATCATATATCACATCACATCACATAACATAACATTGCATCAGATCGTATCACATCATATCATTTGATGTCCCGTCAGGTCAGGTCAGATCGGGTCAGGTCACGTCAGGTCAGATCAGATCGGATGGGATCGGATCAGATAGATCGGGTCAGGTCAGGTCAGGTCAGGTCAGGTCGGGTGGGTCGGTGGTCAGGTCAGGGTCCTTGACATATCACATCTTCGTCAGATCATTACCAGTCAGATTTGATGGGGTCAGACAATGTCATGCTATATCAACATCCTATCCCATCCTATCCTATCCTATGTCATATTTATGACTCTTTTCTATCCCGTCATATTCTATCCACATCATATTATGACCCTATCCTATCCTGTCCACATCATATTATGACCCTATCCTATCCTGTCCACATCATATTATGACCCTATCCTATCCTGTCCACATCATATTATGACCCTATCCTATCCTGTCCACATCAAATTATGACCCCATCTCATCCTGTCCTATCCTGTCCACATCATATTATGACCCTATCCTATCCTGTCCATGTCATATTATGACCCTATCCTATCCTGTCCACATCATATTATGATCCTATCCTATCCTGTCCACATCATATTATGACCCTATCCTATCCTGTCCACATCATATTATGACCCTATCCTATCCTGTCCACATCATATTATGATCCTATCCTATCCTGTCCACATCATATTATGACCCTATCCTATCCTGTCCACATCATATTATGACCCTATCCTATCCTGTCCACATCATATTATGATCCTATCCTATCCTGTCACATCATATTATGATCCTATCCTATCCTGTCCACATCATATTATGATCCTATCCCATCCTGTCCACATCATATTATGATCCTATCCCATCCTGTCCACATCATATTATGATCCTATCCCATCCTGTCCACATCATATTATGATCCTATCCCATCCTGTCCACATCATATTATGACCCTATCCCATCCTGTCCACATCATTATTATGACCCTATCCTATCCTGTCCACATCATATTATGACCCTATCCTATCCTGTCCACATCATATTATGATCCTATCCCATCCTGTCCACATCATATTATGACCCTATCCTATCCTGTCCACATCAAATTATGACCCTATCCTATCCTGTCCAATCCTGTCCACATCATATTATGACCCTATCCTATCCTGTCCACATCATATTATGACCCTATCATATCCTGTCCACATCATATTATGACCCTATCATATCCTGTCCACATCATATTATGACCCTATCATATCCTGTCCACATCATATTATGACCCTATCCTATCCTGTCCACATCATATTATGACCCTATCCTATCCTGTCCAATCCTGTCCACATCATATTATGACCCTATCCTATCCTGTCCACATCATATTATGACCCTATCCTATCCTGTCCACATCATATTATGACCCTATCCTATCCTGTCCACATCATATTATGACCCTATCCCATCCTGTCCACATCATATTATGACCCTATCCTATCCTGTCCACATCATATTATGATCCTATCCCATCCTGTCCACATCATATTATGATCCTATCCCATCCTGTCCACATCATATTATGATCCTATCCCATCCTGTCCACATCATATAATAATCCTATCCCATCCTGTCCACATCATATTATGATCCTATCCCATCCTGTCCACATCATATTATGATCCTATCCCTTCCTGTCCACATCATATTATGATCCTATCCCATCCTGTCCCATCCTATCCCATCCTGTCCCATCCTGTCCACGTCATATTATGACCCTATCTCATCTGTCTTATCCTATCCACGTCATATTATGACCCTATCCCATCCTGTCCTATCCTGTCCACGTCATCTTATGACCCTTCCCATCCTGTCCTATCCTGTCCACTCATCTTATGACCTATCCCATCCTGTCCTATCCTGTCCACGTCATATTATGACCCTATCCCATCCTGTCCTATCCTGTCCACGTCATATTATGACCTTATCCCATCCTGTCCTATTATGTCCACATCATATTATGACCCTATCCCATCCTGTTCTATTATGTCCACATCATATTATGACCCTATCTATTCTGTCCTATCTTGTCCACGTCATATCATGACCCTATCCCATCCTGTCCTATCCTGTCCACGTCATATTATGACCCTATCCCATCCTGTCCTATCTGTCCACGTCATATTATGACCCTATCCATCCTGTCCTATCCTGTCCACGTCATATCATGACCCTATCCCATCCTGTCTTATCTTGTCCACGTCATATTATGACCCTATCCCATCCTGTCCTATCCTGTCCACGTCATATTATGACCCTATCCCATCCTGTCCTATCCTGTCCACGTCATATTATGACCCTATCCCATCCTGTCCTATCCTGTCCACGTCATATCATGACCTATCCCATCCTGTCCTATCTTTTCCACGTCATATTATGACCCTATCCCATCCTGTCCTATCCTGTCCACGTCATATTATGACCCTATCCCATCCTGTCCTATCCTGTCCACGTCATATTATGACCCTATCCATCCTGTCCTATCCTGTCCACGTCATATTATGACATATCCCATCTGTCCTATCCTGTCCACGTCATATTATGACCCTATCCCATCCTGTCCTATCCTGTCCACGTCATATTATGACCCTATCCCATCCTGTCCTATCCTGTCCACGTCATATTATGACCCTATCCCATCCTGTCCTATATGTCCACATCATATTATGACCCTATCCCATCCTGTCCTATTATGTCCACATCATATTATGACCCTATCCCATCCTGTCCACATCATATTATGACCCTATCCTATCCTGTCCACACCATATTAGACCCTATCCCATCCTGTCACATCATATTATGACCCTATCCCATCCTGTCCACATCATATTATGACCCTATCCTATCCTCTCCACATCATATTATGACCCTATCCTATCCTGTCCACATCATATTATGATCTATCCATCTGTCCACATCTATTATGATCCTATCCATCTGTCCACATCATATTATGACCCTATCCTATCCTCTCCACACATATTACGACCCTATCCCATCCTGTCACATCTTACATTATTTATGACCCTATCCTATCCTGTCCACATCATATTATGACCCTATCCTATCCTGTCCACATCATATTATGACCCTATCCTATCCTGTCCACATCATATTATGACCCTATCCTATCCTGTCCACATCATATTATGACCCTATCCTATCCTGTCCACATCATATTATGACCCTATCCTATCCTGTCCACATCATATTATGACCCTATCCCATCCTGTCTATCCTGTCCACACATATTATGACCTATCCCATCCTGTCTATCCTGTCCACACATATTACGACCTATCCATCCTGTCCACATCATATTATGACTCCATCCATATTGTCCTATCATGTCCACGTCATATTATGACCCTATCCCATCCTGTCCTATCCTGTCCATATCATATATGACCCTATCCCATCTGTCCACATCATATTATGACCCTATCCTATCCTGTCCTATCATGTCCACGTCATATTATGACCCTATCCCATCCTGTCCTATCCTGTCCATATCATATTATGACCCTATCCCATCCTGTCCTATCCTGTCCAGTCATCATATTATGACCCTATCCCATCCTGTCTTATCCTGTCCACTCATATTATGACCCTATATCCGTCCAACCATATTATGACCTATCCATCCTGTCCACATCATATTATACCCTATCCATCCTGTCCTATCCTGTCCATCATATTATGACCCTATCCCATCCTGTCCTATCCTGTCCACATCATATTATGACCCTATCCCATCCTGTCCTATCCTGTCCACATCATATTATGACCCTATCCCATCCTGTCCTATCTGTCACTCATATTATGACCCTATCCCATCCTGTCCTATCCTTCCACTATTTATGACCCTATCCCATCCTGTCCTATCCTGTCCACATCATATTATGACCCTATCCCATCCTGTCCATACCATTTTGACCCTATCCATCTGTCCACATATTATGACCCTATCCCATCCTGTCCTATCCTGTCCACACATTTAGACCCTATCCCATCCTGTCCACTCATATTATGACCCTATCCCATCCTGTCCTATCCTGTCCACACCATATTAGACCCTATCCCATCCTGTCCTATCCTGTCCATCATATTATGACCCTATCCCATCCTGTCCTATCCTGTCCACTCATATTATGACCCTATCCCATCCTGTCCTATCCTGTCCACATATATATGACCCTATCCCATCCTGTCCTATCATGTCCACGTCATATTATGACCCTATCCCATCCTGTCCTATCCCTGTCCATCATATTATGACCCTTCCCATCCTGTCCTATCTGTCCACATCATATTATGACCCTTGTCCCATCCTGTCTATCATGTCCACTCATATTATGACCCTATCCCATCCTGTCCTATCCTGTCCACTCATATTATGACCCTGTCCCATCCTGTTCCTATCCTGTCCACATCATATTATGACCCTATCCCATCCTGTCCTATCCTGTCCACGTCATATTATGACCCTGTCCCATCCTGTTTTATCCTGTCCATATCATAGTATGACCCTTTTCTGTCCTGTCCACATCATATTATGACCCTATCCCATCCTGTTCTATCTTGTCCATATCACATTATTACCCCGTCCTAATTTGTCCTATCCTGTCCTATCTCATCATCTCCTGTCCCATATCATGTCGCACCGTGTATCATATACATGTCATTGTAGGTCACGTTACACATGTAACATCATATCGTGTATCAAATATCACACATCATACCAAATCATATCATACCATATCACAATGTATCTTGTATCACATAAAAGACAAAAAAAAACAAAACAAAAAAAAAAACCAGTGTTGTCATATAATCATATATCATATTTCACAGTATCATAGTAAATGGCCAAACGGTCAAGCGGTCAAAGTATGCCAGAAGAACTTGGGGTTTGGATCCTGCTCAGACGAGGATTGTTTTGTCTCTCTTTCCTTACATGTGAGAGTGGCATGGATGTGTCCTATTATTTGGTTTTGGATGGAACAGTAGACTGATGTCCACTGTGCAGCAAATACATATTACGCCGTTAAAGAACCAGTGGCAACAAAGGAGATCGTTCCTTTCACCAGAGGAAAGAAAACACCTCAGGAAGCTTGAAGAAGAATTTACCATACAGCACCACAGGAGAGAAAAAAAAACAACAGGAAAAGATAAAGACTGAGAGAGAGAGGGGGGGGGGGAGGAGGGAGGGGATTGAGGATGGAAGGAGTTAGAGAGAGAGTAGAGGAGAGAGAGAGAGAGAGAGAGAGAAAGAGAGATAGAGAGACAGACAGAAACAGAGAGACAGAGGACTGAGAGAATCAGAGGGAAAGAGAGAGAGAGAGAGAGAGGAGAGAGAGAGGAGAGTGAAAAGCACAGGGAGAGAAAGAGAGAGACAGAAAAAGATAGAGCGGGGAGAGAGAAAAGCACAGGGGGAGAGAGAAAGAAAGAGAGAGAAAGAGAAAGGGGTGAGAGAAAGAGAAGAAAGAGAGAGAGAGAGGGGAGAGAGAAGAGAGAGAGAGAGAGAAGAAAGAGAGAGAAGAAGAAAGAAGAAGAAAAAAGAAGAAATATTGCACGCACCATTTTTGTTCTTCTGCTAAAGGGGCTAAAAAAAATAAATAAGTAAATAATAAATAAATAATTAAAGAGCAAAGATTCTCTCCCACTGTACATAAGCAGACATAAAATGGTTTGAATCTACCTGCACTGTAGACACAACGAAAGGAAAAAAACCAACATGTTTTCCCCATACTATAGAAGAAAAGACTATTCTTTCTAACACAAGTGTGCAGAAAAATCGTTACATGTAAATGAAAATACACACAAAGAAGAAGTGTGTGGGGGGGGGGGGGGGGGCAGGTAACACTGCACAGTGGCCATATCATTATCATCATCATCACGTGCCCTGCCGCATGGCGTTGGCGATCATCCCTTGTCGCTGCAAGTACATCTCCGAACCCTCTCTGTCTTCAGCCAGTCTGCACGTAGCCTATACTTTCATTAAGCATGGCAGCCCGAATGTCACTGGACGTATCCATAATGAGGAAAAGCAACAACAATAACAAAAACAAACATTAACAAAAATGGCAGAAAAATGGCAACCAACATACACCACCACCACCCTTCCCCCAAGAATACTAACAACAAAAACGCCGTATGTAAAAGATTTTTTTGTTTGTGTGTTTGATTGGTTGGTTGGTTGTGTTGTTGGTTGATTGGTTGGTTGATTGGCTGGTTGGTTGGTTGGTTGCTGCTGGTTGGTTGCTGGCTGCTCGGTTGGTTGGTTGGTTGATTGGTGGTTGGTTGGTGATTGGCTGGTTGGTTTGGCTGGTTGGCTGGTTGGTTGGTGTTGGTTGGTTGGTTGGTTGTTGGCTGGTTGGTTGCTGGTTGGTTGGTTGGGTTTCATAACATTGTCTGGTCACTGTAGCAACAGTTATCACAAGAACTAGACTTCCTAGTGGCGTATCGCACAAAACGGCTGAAGAGGGAGAGAGGGAGGGGGTGCGGCACTTGTTCTTGGGGGAGGAGGGAGGAGTAAGGAGGGTGGTGGGAGGGGGGCAGAGCTGGAAGCGGATCTGGGAGAGGGTGCCCACCAGCAGATCGTCCACATGGTCGTTGAGGGCTGCTGACGTCTCTGTGTACTTGCCGTCAAACGTGGAGACCAGCTCACGGGCCTCTGTGTGAAGCAGACGTGCAAAAATGTATTTAAGAAAAAAAAAAAGAAGCACACACATGCACACACATGCGTGCACGCACGCACATACGACACACCCACCACCACCACACCACTAATACACACACACACACACACGCAACCGCATACACACATACACATCCGCCCACACACACACACACGTACGCACCACACACACACACACACACACACACACACACCACACACACACACACATATATATATATTATATATGCATATATATACACACACATATATACACACGTGCGCGCCACACACACACACACACACACACACACACACACACACACACACACACACACACACACACACACACAATTATGCACATGTACAAGTGCGCAACCGCTTTCAAGCATACGCTCACACACTGAGAAAAATCATTGTTCATTTTCTGCTCTCTGTACATAAATGATGATGGCTTATTTATTTATTTATTTATTATCTATTCATTTATTTTATTTATTTATCTATTTATTCATTTATCCATTCATTCATTTATTCATTCATTTGTTATTCATTCGGTTTTTTTTTTATTCATTTATTCATTTAATTATTTACAATTAATTTACTTACTTACTTACTTACTTACCTACTTACTTACTTATTTACTTACTTACTTATTTTCTTACTTACCTACTTACTTACTTATTTATTTACTTACTTATTATTACTTACCTACTTACTTACTTACTTATTTACTTACTTACTTACTTATTTACTTACTTACTTACGCATTTCAATTTACTGTTTCGGAGTAGACACATAACAGAATTACAGAATTCAGACATTCGTATGAATACAATGACTGCGAGAGCTTTGCATTGTTATGTAGAATAAATCAGGTACATATCCTCAGCTCTTTTTCTCTCAAAGAACTGAAGACACGTATCTGATTGCATTCTCCAGCATTCAGACAGTTTTCTGGACGCTATGTTCCTCTACGGAACCTGCCAGATGTAATCTCCAAGAATTTGTAACTGCAGAACCATAATATACACTGTCAAGAAAAAGAAGATGAAAAAGCAGATGTGATCTTACAAGCAAAAATTAATCATTAATCATCCAGCAGCTGAGATTTCTAAGATGTAAATTTTGTTTGTCAGAATTACTTTCTTTCTTTCTTTTCTTTCTTTTCTTTCTTTCTTTCTTGTTGTTGACTGATTGTTTGGTTGTTTGAATGATTGACAGACTTATCGGCCTTTTTTTTTAACAATCATTTCTTTTAGCATTTTGTCATACCGCCTTCGCACACCGCCTTGAAGACAATTTGAAATATCTCACTTGGAAAAAAAAAAAGAAAAACGAACAGAAAGTAGGAACTGTTGGTTGGTGGTTGGTTGGTTGATAGTTGGATAGTTGGATAGTTGGTTGTGGCTGGTTGGTTGGCTGGTGGTTGCGGTTATCTTTTCCTTTATCTTTATTATTTTCACTACTTATTTGAAATAAATTTTCATGTTTACTTATTGGCATTCTTGTCACCACACACAGTCGCGCACATGGCGTGACAGACATGATTTGAAACAGCCAGCTTTTCTTTTTATTTCGTATTACAAGAAAGACTGAAAAGCCCAAGAACATGAATGAAAGGAATGAAAACGTTATACCTCATTCTCTTTCACACACCACTCTTGGCTGCTGAGTTAAATCAATAGAATGGACAGGGAGGAAGAGGGACAGCAAAGAAGAAAACCTCGTTTGTTAATGCTCTTTTTTTCTGCGATTAATCTTTCAAGAGCCATATTTAGAAGCAAAGGAAGAACGGATTCTAGTCATCTCCCTTTGAAAGGACACGAAGACAGCATGCTTCGTGCTTCTTTCCCCTTCTTTTCCCTCCATCCTCGTTTTGCTCTATATACCCCCTCCCCCTTCCCTTTTCTTCTCTCTGCTTTACTCCTCCCCACTACCCCCCAGTCTCGTCTTCTTTGGTACCTTACCCCTGCTTTCCGTCGTGTCTTTTTTCTTTTCTTTTTTTTTTCTTTAATCTGCACTGCCTCTTTGGAGACAGAGAAATTAGGGCAAGGCCATTGTGAACCGGAGTTCTCTGAGTAGCCTCATATTATATTGTCTGCTTGTTTACGTGAACTTATAGTTTGAAAATAGGAATCGATCTGAGCTTGTTCGCGTTGTGCATTGCATTGAGAAGTGTGTTTTCCCTCTGGCTGGCGGACTAATGCATTCCACGCTTGAGAACTACTGCTGTTCAATAGTTGTTGGTGTGATGGCCTGGAGGTCAAGTGTCCAATGAGTCATTATCATCATCAAGTGCCCTGCCACATGGCGTTGGCGATCATAGCCCTCCATATGTATCTATCCCTTGTTTCCGCAAGCACATCTTCCGCCCTTTCTGTCCTCAGCCACCCTGCAAGCCCGTCCAATATTTTCTCCCTGGGTCCACCTGGTGCTCCCTTTCCCTCCAGCTTTCCTGTTATGATCAGG
This sequence comes from Monoplex corrugatus, assembly GCA_030674185.1. Taxonomy (NCBI): domain Eukaryota; kingdom Metazoa; phylum Mollusca; class Gastropoda; order Littorinimorpha; family Ranellidae; genus Monoplex; species Monoplex corrugatus. Next base: position 72,348,928 of record JAPXFY010000014.1, read on the forward strand.
TGCTCTAATTCTCCTTTCCTCATAAAATGGCCTAGAAATGTTGCCTGTCTTTTCCTAATCTTCCTTATGATTGATCTTCTTGCGTCTGCCTCCATCAAGACTGTCTCGTTTGTATTCTTTGTTGTCCCTGGAACTCTCAACATTCTTCTTAGAAACCACATTTCGGCTGCCTCAATCTTGTTCTGGCTTTGCGTGTTGACAGCCCACGACTCACAACCGTATAACATTGTCGGTTCTATATAACATTGAAGAACTCTCTTCCTGATGTTAATTGATAGGCATTTGTTGGTAAGAAAGCTTTTCATCTTATTGAATGTCCAACGAGTATTGTGCCCCAAACCAGACAACGTGGCTAAGCGGTAACACAACAGACCACAGGCTGGAAGGTCATGGGTGCATATCCACATCAGTCCAACAAAACAAATGTCGGATGGTTTGTCCCTGACCGGCTCCCAGTCAAAGTTAAGTGTGTTACAGGTTCATTGCCAAGATGGAACCATACAGTTGAGTTTCATCCACTTTTCGATAGTGTCATTGAGGATGTTGCTGGAATATCGCGACCAACACTACAGATATCTGTATATCTCAGACCTGGTTGAGGCCAGAATATCAAGGGAACTCCATAGCATCATGATCATCATCCGCATTCAGGAGGCTTGTTTATCTAAATTGTCATGGTGCGTAATTTCAATGTTATACGTAAGCATATACTCGCTTTTAAGAAAGTCGGATCAGTGAGAATGCTTATGTGACCTGAGCATCTTCTGTGTTTTCATTGTATTATTGATTTCATCCTTCTGCTTTCCTTTGTTCTCCCTTTTTGCACCCTGTTCCTCCATCTCTCCCTCCCCACCATACTGTCTTTTGCCCCTCTCCCCTCCCCCTCCGCATCTACCTCTTATCTCTGTCTACATGTAAGTGTCATTTCGTCGTCTTGCTTGTCTTTTGTTTCTCTTTCTGTTTGTAGTTTCTTTTACTTTTGCAAGAAAATCAGTTGTTGTTTTTTTGTGGGTGGTGTAGTTGGGTTTCTTCAAAGGTCTTGAGTTTCTCACGGTTATTTGTTAAGTTTGACCATTTTCAGTGTCTACAAAGTTTATTAGGTCTTTCAGTTCCAGACTTTTTTTTCCTCGCGTATCTGTTTTTGTGACATTATCTGATCACTATCTGAAAAAGATTTTTTGTGGAAGATAGTTGAAGTATGAGTTAGAAGGAATTTCGCAGAGCTTTGTTTTACTGATATGACTAATGTTATCAATGCTGTTTATTTATCTTTATATTATTCTATTTATTTATCTATTTATGTATTTATTTATCTATCCATTTATTTATTTACTTATTTATTAATGCATTATTATTTATTCATTTATTTGTTTATTTATTTAATCTGTTTATTAATCTGTTTATTCATTTTAAGAATAAGCAGAAGATTTCTTCTTTGGAATTTCTTTAAGTTGTATCACTAGTTGTACTCTACTAAGTATTATAGTGATTCTCCTGCCAAAATCTAAACCATCAGCCGCACCAACAACGGCCATGACAACTGACGCAACAACAACACCAGCAACGCGTTTAAAGGCTTAGAAAATGACAAACTGCTAACACTGACATTACAACTCCAAATCATCAAATTCTCTCTAGTGTCCAAATCATTTTGACAACAATTTTGAAAGCGCCGCTGCGTCGATTCTTGAAAGTCTGGCATCCAATCCGGCGGATCGGGTGAGAAGGACTAGTTTACAGATTTTCATCCCCGCGTGCCCGCTGTGCTTGTGTTATTGCAGAGTGGGGCACTATAACTTGTATAAGGGTTCCACACGTTTTCACACATGCACATGGGTAGGCTGTACAGTTATAGTATGGTCAAGCTGAAACTGACAGTGATATGCCTGCAGCTCTATTGCGGCCCCAGAAAAGTGTCACAGACCTAAACATTTAATTTTAGGTCCGTGTGCCAGGCGGGACGCGCGCGCCAGACACAAGCTCCACCCATCATAGTTCAAATCTGCCGTGATTTGAAATGTTTCTATCAATTTGCCATAACATTTTCCACGAATGCCACATTATTTTTAACGAAGTATTAGGAGGTAATAATAGCTATCATTCTACCAAACGAAGTATTGGGGTAATAATAGCTATCATTCTACCAAATATGAAGTTGTCTTATTGCTTCTGCATCGAACTACTTGAGAAAACGTTGGAGAGATGTGATGCCTGCTGTTACA
>JAPXFY010000014.1:72356149-72358649 GCA_030674185.1 Monoplex corrugatus
CGCACCCTTGTCTGTCCCATCCTTTATCCTACCGCACCCACAGTGTGTCACATCCCGTATCCTACCGCACCCCCTGTCTGTCCTATCCTCTATCCTACCGCACCCCCTGTCTCTCCTATCCTCTATCCTACCGTACCCCCTGTCTGTCCCATCCCCTATCCTACCACACCCTCTGTCTGTCCCATCCTCTATACTACTCCACCCCCTGTCTGTCCCATCCCCTATCCTACCGCACCCCCTGTCTGTCCTATCCCCTATCCTACCGCACCCCTGTCTGTCCCATCCCCTATCCTACGAACCCCTGTCTGTCACATCCTTTATCCTACCGCACCCCTGTCTGTCCCATCCTCTATCCTACCGCTCCCCTGTCTGTCCCATCCCCTATCCTACCGCACCCCTGTCTGTCTCATCCTTTATCCTACCGCACCCCTGTCTGTCCCATCCTCTATCCTACCGCTCCCCTGTCTGTCCTATCCCCTATCCTACCGCACCCCTGTCTGTCCTATCCCCTATCCTACCGACACCCCCTGTCTGTCCCATCCCCTATCCTACAGCACCCCCTGTCTGTTCCATCCCCTATCCTACCGCACCCCTGTCTGTCCCATCCCCTATCCTACCACACCCCTGTCTGTCCATCCCCTATCCTACCGCACCCCCTGTCTTTCCTATCCCCTATCCTACCGCACCCCCTGTCTGTCCTATCCTCTATTCTACCGCTCCCCCTGTCTGTCCTATCCTCTATCCTACCGCTCCCCCTGTCTGTCCTATCCTCTATCCTACCGCACCCCCTGTCTGTCCTATCCCCTATCCTACCGCACCCCTGTCTGTCCCATCCCCTATCCTACCGCACCCCTGTCTGTCCCATCCTCTATCCTACTGCACCCCCTGTCTGTCCTACCCCCTATCCTACCGCACCCCCTGTCTGTCCCATCCTCTATCCTACCGCTCCCCCTGTCTGTCCTACCCCCTATCCTACCGCACCCCCTGTCTGTCCTACCTCCTATCCTACCGCACCCCATGTCTGTCCTACCCCCTATCCTACTGCACCCCTGTCTGTCCCATCCCCATCCTACCACACCCCTGTCTGTCCCATCCTCTATCCTACCGCACCCCCTGTCTGTCCTATCCCCTATCCTACCGCACCCCCTGTCTGTCCCATCCTCTATCCTACCGCACCCCTGTCTGTCCTATCCCCTATCCTACTCCACCCCCTGTCTGTCCTCTATCCTACTCCACCCCCTGTCTGTCCTCTATCCTACTGCACCCCCTGTCTGTCCCATCCCCTATCCTACCGCACCCCCTGTCTGTCTCATCCCCTATCCTACCGCACCCCTGTCTGTCCCATCCCCTATCCTACCGCACCCCCTGTCTGTCCCATCCCCTATCCTACCAACCACTCCCCCTGTCTGTCTCATCCTCTATCCTACCGCACCCCTGTCTGTCTCATCCCCCTATCCTACTCCACCCCTGTCTGTCCCATCCCCTATCCTACCGCACCCCCTGTTGTCCCATCCTCTATCCTACTCCACCCTCTGTCTGTCCCATCCTCTATCCTACCGCACCCCCTGTCTGTCCTACCCCCTATCCTACCGCACCCCCTGTCTGTCCTACCCCCTATCCTACCGCACCCCCTGTCTGTCCTACCCCCTATCCTACCGCACCCCTGTCTGTCCCATCCCCATCCTACCGCACCCCCTGTCTGTCCCATCCCCTATCCTACCGCACCCCTGTCTGTCCCATCCTCTATCCTACCGCACCCCCTGTCTGTCCTATCCCCTATCCTACCACACCCCTGTCTGTCCTCTATCCTACTCCACTCCCTGTCTGTCCTCTATCCTACTGCACCCCCTGTCTGTCCCATCCCCTATCCTACCGCACCCCTGTCTGTCCCATCCCCTATCCTACCGTACCCCCTGTCTGTCCCATCCCCTATCCTACCGCACCCCCTGTCTGTCCCATCCCCTATCGTACCACACCCCCTGTCTGTCCCATCCCCTATCCTACCGCACCCCCTGTCTGTCCCATCCCTATCCTACCGCACCCCCTGTCTGTCCCATCCCCTATCCTACCGCACCCCCTGTCTGTCCCATCCTCTATCCTACCACATCCTCTTGTCTGTCCTACCCCCTATCCTACCGCACCCCCTGTCTGTCCCATCCCCATCCTACCGCACCCCCTGTCTGTCCCATCCCCTATCCTACCGCACCCCCTGTCTGTCCTACCCCCTATCCTACCGCACCCCCTGTCTGTCCCATCCTCTATCCTACTGCACCCCCTGTCTGTCCTATCTCCTATCCTACCGCACCCCCTGTCTGTCCTACCCCCTATCCTACCGCACCTCCTGTCTGTCCTACCCCCTATCCTACCGCACCCACTGTCTGTCCCATCCCCATCCTACCGCACCCTCTGTCTGTCCTATCCCCTATCCTACCGCACCCCCTGTCTGTCCTCTATCCTACTCCACCCCCTGTCTGTCCTCTTTCCTACTGCACCCCCTGTC
>JAPXFY010000014.1:72366149-72368649 GCA_030674185.1 Monoplex corrugatus
AACGAGTTTCTTCGGCGTAGCAAAGTGAAACAAAGCTAGCTTAACCTTTTGACTCCCGCACCTTATCTACCAGCTGCAGAAACTTAACCCTTTGAATTCCTGACCCTATCCACCAGCTTCCTGCAGGAAGCTGGTGGATTAGGGTGAGGGATTCGTAGGGCTAAGTTTTTGCTTTGCTAGCATGGTTGACAATGCAGGATACTGGTGGACAAGGTACGGGAGCCAAAGGGTTAAAAACGAGCCAATCAAGCGAGCGGGTTTCTTACAGTCCCCTGGCGTCGAGCAAAGCTAGCGGCTTACATTAGCGAAATGTCGCGGTCTCCAGAGATGCAAGCTTACAATTTCAAGATGGCGACTGCATGTGCATCAGGGTTCACACATTTGTCCTCTGTTGCTGTCGTAATTACATTTGCCACAAAAGTGATTATGATGTTTGGCAGTACTTGAAGAGACATCAGGCAAAGGGTCGTCAGCAATTTCACTCAGAAGAAGCAGCTTCAAGTGAGTTTTTTTCCCATGCGTTCCGCCATTTTGGATTTCCCAGGTTTGTTAAATTTGTTACGACCAGTTTCGTATACACACTCATCCCTAGGTTACCTAGCCACTAGCATCTAGCTTTAGCCTCATTTACTACACCTGAGAAACTCGCCTCTGGAATCTCTAAGGCGATTTGCTGCTGTTCTCAGCATCATTACAGCAGCTCCAACGACATCACTGGTGCCAGTCTTACTAGCAGTTGCCTTTCGCTTTGGACTTCATCAGAGGCGAGATTCTCAAATGTTGCGGGGCGCAAATGAGATGGGTTTTGTGAACCCTATGAGTTCGGAGAAGCAGTACTAAGTTGACAGACTCAGTGCATCACACATTCCAGACTCAAAGCAGGCAACCGGTGGATCGGACGTCTCAACGATTTAATCGTTCATCATCATTTCCCCGAGGACCTAGGAGGATCTGCTTATATTTGAGGCACCCAGCAATTTCTTTGACAACGACGTACACATTGCCATGGCGACAAATCAACAGAATGGCTTATTCCAGGGCAACAGCCATGGCAGTGGTCGTCACTACTTCAGAATATTTATGAAATAATTCAAAACCATTCATCTATTTATGTTTCTTTTTATGGAACTCGATATTTTGTTATCTACGACAAAATGTATTTAGATCTAGATGTTAGAAAGTTAGATTGTGGTGATCCTTGCCTTGGAGCTGATTGAAATTTGCATAACATCGATCATCGCAATGATTCCTAATCTTAACTATTTATAGATTCCATTTATTTATCGATAAAATACTATACATTTACCTGAAATGTTGCCTCCAAAAGGATACGATTAAAGTCGCTACCTTTTCGGAAAATTATTTGGCAACCACCAGATCAACGAAGCGGAAATGACGATTATCAGCGATGACGTCATTATTATGGGTGACACTTCCTAGAATGAACAAGGGAACTCAACTTTAAGGCTATCTTCGTTTCCTCATTATCACATAGGCAAGCAAATCAGGCTAAAGCTAGATGCTAGTGGCTAGCTAATCTAGGGTCGAACGGCTGTACGAAACTGGTCATAGCAAACCTAGCAAATCCAAGATGACGGAACGCTTAAAAAAACCGACACACGTGAGTTTTTGAGGAGTGTTCTGAGCTTACTGTTTTTGTACTTTGTATCTGCTTCTATGCTAGCTGAATGGGTAGCGCAAACTGTGTTAGATTTGAGAAGTTCTATACAACATGGGAGATAATTCTCAAGAGTTATGTCCTTTGATTCATATTATAAAAATTCTTCATGCTTCCCTCTTATTTCTTTGGTACCACACACGTGAATTTACTTTTTTAACTGAATGGAATTTCCGATGACCTTTCGCCCGATTTCTCTTCAGTACTGACAAAAATCATAATCGCTTTTGCCGCGTTTGTAATACCCACAGCAACAGGGGATAAATATGTGAATCCTGATGCCTTTATGATCGCCATCTTTAAATTGTAAGCTAGCATCTCTCGACACCACAACGTTTTGCTTAACTTAGCCGCTAGCTTTGCTTACGCTAGGGAGATTGTAAGAAACTCGATTTGCTCGTATTACCTAGCTTTGTCTCATGTGTCTCACTTTGCTACGCCTGAGAGAAACAACAAACAAACAAACAACAAACAAAAAACAACGAAACAACACAACACAAAACCAAAAACAAAACAAGTTAACAAACAAAATATACCAAAAAAGAAAACAGCAAAATTGAATTTTTTTCCAATTTCCGGAGGAAAATTAATTTGGATTTTTTTTTTCGAGTTTTGAACCGAGACTCTCTCTTTGTTGAGTAGGCATTGTTGTAAATCCTGCGAGAATTCCCTATTGCGTAACTGTCCCTCCCGTGACACACGACAAAGCGCCTCATTCTGGCGATGTCAGGTGACTCGTGGAAAAAAGGTGGTTTGGGATTTTAAAAGAAAAAGAGAAAGAAAAAAAACCCCACTTGCCACTTCTACTTAGCCCAGAAAACG
>JAPXFY010000014.1:72371149-72376149 GCA_030674185.1 Monoplex corrugatus
ACGTTCATGGCCACAGAAGCTGACAAAATTTTTTGCAATGCCATGATGATGGTGATGTCGATGAGGATGGTAATCATGATGATATGTAATTCCATCAAGGATTGAGACTGCGTGACACTGATGTACTCTACGCTTACTATCATAATATATCCTGACGTCAACCAGGCCCGAGAGATACAGGCACCTACGTGTGGGCTGGTCAGAAGATTTGAGCAACACCCTCAATGACGCATCCGTGACGTGGATGAGACTCGACAGTGTGGCCTGAGTCTTTTCAATGAGCCCATAGCACGCCCAGCTCCGGGTAGGAGCCGGTTAGAACGGAAAAATCCTACATTGATTTTTGAAGTGACTGATGGGGATTCGAACCCACAACCTCCCAGTCGGTAGTCCGTTGCGCTAACCACTACACCACGGGGACTGGTTCAATTTATAAGAACCTTTCGGTCTTTCGTGACCTTGACTTCAGTGCCTTACCTGCCAAACTTACGCTTTCGCCAATCCTCAGCGGACCACACTATAGTAACCAAAATTCAGTCAAGAATCAGTCGTAAAAAGCGAAAAAAACTCTTGTTCATACATTGTTCTCACTGGCAAATGAGCACACAGACAGACACACATCTCACCGACGAACAAGCACACAGACAGACACATATCTTATACTGGTTGATTGTAAATTAGACACATTTTGTTTTATTTTGGAAAAAAAAAGAAGAGAGATAAAAAAAGGGAGGAAAGCTGCACGACACAGGGTGTGACAAAGAATGGCCCAATCTTATTGTTAAAACGAATTCTTGTACTTGCTTGCACTTCTTTATTGCGTTTTCTTTTCTTTTCTTTCTTTCTTTCTTTTTATTTCGTATTTTTCTGTTTGCTTAGTTCAGTTTTGTGTTTATGTTTCTTTTGTTTTGTTTCTCTTCCTCCCCCTCCCGCTCACTCCTCCCCCCTCCCCCTTCGCCGCCTCCCGCGTCCCCAAAGGAAATTATTTACTGTTCTTAATGGGCGCGTTTTTATAACTCTATCGCCGTTTCTGACAGAATGAAATTGAGTTCTTTCGTTTTGTTTCGTTTTGGGTTTTCTAACGTTCTTCCACAAACACACACACAAACACACACACACTCACACAAACACACACACATACACGCACATGCCCACAGAGAGAGAGAGAGAGAAACAGACAGACAGGCAGACAGACAGACAGGCAAACAGACAGACAGACAGAGAGGGAGGAAGAGCGAGAGAGAAAGAGAGACAGAGACAGAGACACACAGAGAGAGAGACAGACAGACAGGGAAGGGGCGACAGAGGGGTAGAAGAGAGAAAGAGTTAAAGACAAAGAAAGACAGACAGACAGACAGACAGAAAGACAGACAGACAGACAGACAGAAAGACAAACAGACAGAAAGACAGACAGACAGACAGACAGACAGACGGAAACAGAGATAGAGCATTATTATTACGCAGTTCTGTTTATGAGCTACAGTTGTTAATCAATAAACGACGTCTAAACAGTTGACAACGTAAAATAATTTGACTTTTTTCGAAGACGTTTAGCCTCTGGGACTGATATAAAAAATATATCAAAATGTAACGAATTGAGTGTCTCTTCTTACGACCAGTTTAGCTGTTTTACAAACTTAAAACAGCTAAAATGGTCAAATAACTTTTTTAAACATATATAACATGATAGCTTTATCATCGTTGGTTGTTTTCCATAATTTTTTTCAAAAATACCAAAAACTGTGCGTCTCGACAGTTTCAGCAGCCATTTTAGGGCGCGTCTCCAAAGAGTAAAGGCCATTTAACTGCCGTTCTGATTAAAAATCTCTACCTACCTTAATCCCTTTTTTTTCTTAAAAATGAATTAATCAACGAGAAGTATGTTAATTTAAAAAGTAAAGTGCATCTCTCACTTTGCAGCTGACTTGTATCATGATCCAGAATTCCATTCGAGAATTCTAACAAGATCTCTTGCACCTGATTAGCGCTTTACGTGGTTCTTCTCACAGAAGGAAGACAGACAATGATTATCTCTGGCACGCAATGTAGACGTTCCATTTACTCTGTGCAAACAGGGTTTCCTGGTTTCAGCCACGCTGCCCAGCCTACGTCTCCTTCTGAAGCCAGATCCCATGACTTCTGTGGATTCGTCTGGCCTACTTTCTTTTTGTTTTTACTTATTTTATTCCTGATAGTCACAGAAGTGAAAGAATGAGTGAAAAGGCATCTCAAGCCAAGTTAGTATTTTCCCGTTTTTACATTAGACAGACAGGAGAGAGAGAGAGAGAGAGAGAGAGACAGACAGACAGACAGACAGACAGACAGACAGAGCGAGAGAGACAGAGACAGAGAGAGACAGAGAGACAGAAACAGAGACAGACAAAGAGAGAGAAAGAAAAGAGAGAGAGTGTTTGTGTGTGTGTGTGTGTGTGTGTGTGTGTGTGTGTGTGTGTGTGTGCGTGCGTGTGTGTGTGTGTGTATGTGTGTGTGTGTGTGCGTGCGTGTGTGCGTGCGTGTGTGTGTATGTATGTTATTTAGTATAATTATATTTTTGTCTCTCTCTCTCTCTTTCTTTCTCTCTCTAGCTCTCATTTATAAGTTATTGTTTGCAATGCAGTAAATGTAAAATACCTTTTATTCCGCTCCTGTATAATGCGAGTGAATCTAACGAATTAAGTGTCGCTTCTTATGAACTGTTGAGCTGTTATAGGAGATTAAGGCCATCCCATAACCATTGTGGTTTTAAAAACCTCTACCTTACCTTACTCCTTTTTTTCTTTTAAAAAAAGTTAATCAACGAGATGAAGACTTATTTAAAAAGTAAAGTGCATCTCTCACTTTGCAGCTGACTAATTGTATCATGATCCAGAATTCCATTCGAGAATTCTAACAAGATCTCTTGCACCTGATTAGCGCTTTACGTGGTTCTTCTCACAGAAGGAAGACAGACAATGATTATCTCTGGCACGCAATGTAGACGTTCCATTTACTCTGTGCAAACAGGGTTTCCTGGTTTCAGCCACGCTGCCCAGCCTACGTCTCCTTCTGAAGCCAGATCCTGTGACTTCTGTGGATTCGTCTGGCCTACTTTCTTTTTGTTTTTACTTATTTTTTCCTGATAGTCACAGAAGTGAAAGAATGAGTGAAAAGGCATCTCAAGGGAAGTTAGTATTTTCCCGTTTTTACATTAGAGAGAGAGAGGGGGAGGGGAGAGAGATAGAGAGAGATAGAGAGAGAGTGTGTGTGTGTGTGTGTATGTGTGTGTGTGTTTGTGTGTTTGTGTTCGTTCGTTCTTTGATTTAACGTCTTTTCACTATAAGTGATATTAGACGGGTGTGTGTTTGTGTGTGTCTGTTTGTGTGTCTGTCTTGTGTGTGTGTGTGTGTGTGTGTGTGTTAGTGTGTGTGTTAGTGTGTGTGTGTGTGTGTGTGTTAGTGTGTTAGTGTGTGTGTGTGTGTGTGTGTGTTGTGTGTGTGTGTGTGTGTGTGTGTGTGTGTGTGTGTGTGTGTGTGTGTGTGTGGTGTGTGTGTGTGTGTGTGTGTGTGTGTGTGTGTTAGTGTGTGTATGTGTATGTGTTAGTGTGTGTATGTGTGTGTGTGTGTGTTTGTGTTCGTTCGTTCTTTGATTTAACGTCTTTTCACTATAAGTGATATTAGACGGGTGTGTGTTTGTGTGTGTCTGTTTGTATGTCTGTCTTGTGTGTGTGTGTGTGTGTGTGTGTGTGTGTGTGTGTGTGTGTTATGTGTGTGTGTGTGTGTGTGTGTGTGTGTGGTGTGTGTGTTGTGTGCGCGCGTGTGTGTGTGTGTGTGTGCGTGTGTGTGTGTGTGTGTGTGTGCGTGTGTGTGTGTGTTGTGTGTGTGTGTGTGTGTGTGTTAACGTTGTGTGTGTGTGTTGTGCGTGTGTGTGTGTGTGTGTATGTTGTGTGTGTGTGTTGTGTGTTTTGACGTTGTGTGTGCGTGTTGTGTTGTGTGTTTGTGTGTGTGTGTCTCTGTGTGTGTGTGCGTGTGTGTGTGTGTGTGTGTGTGTGTGTGTGTGTGTGTGTGTGTGTGTGTGTGTGTGTGATGTGTGTGATTTTATTTATTCTGCTCTCTCTTTGTGTCTCTCCCTCCCTCCCTTCCTCCCTCTCTCTCTCTCTTTTATAAGTTCTTTCTATTGTGGGGTGTAATACAGCAAATGTTAAGTATCTCTTATTCTGTTCCTATAGGATTGGAGTGAATCTGAGGGCTTTTAAACTTCACATTAAATCAGAAAAGTCTGTGCTTGTTCTTCTCTGTCTGTCTCTCCCTGTTTCTATCTTAAAGATAGATATGGATAGACATCTAAAATATACAATGACACGATTTAGGTTAGGTATATCGGAAATCACAGTTCATTATTTTAGATACAGAGCACATAGTGATCGTGATCTATTATGTCCATTGTGCAAAATATCAAAAGAAGATGAAGTACATTTTGTATTATGTTGTCCAGCACTCCATTCTATTCGTGAGAAATACATCAGCTCAAAATATTATAGACAACCTTCCTTATTTAAATTTACTTTATTGATGTCATCAACTTCTACTAAAGTTGTTCGAAATTTAGCTTTATTTCTATACAAAGCATTTAAGTTTAGAGAGACAGCAATTTCTTGAGTCTTTTTAGAATTAATTCTACCAACGGATGCAAGGCTCGAACATGAATAGAATGTTTGTATCTTATGTTCTTTTCGCTTATTTGTTATGCTTTTGTACAAAATATTTCAGATTAGAAATATGGTTATTGCTTTGTTAATGTTTATATGATTGTGAGAATGCATAATTATGTGTATCCCCCTTCTAAGGGCTGTGGCCTATATGAATAAACCATCTGAAGTCCCTGTTTCTATCTCTCTCTGTATCTCTGTCTCACTGTCTGTCTGTCTCTCTGTCTCTGTCTCGCTCTCTCTCTCTCTCTTTCTCCCTTTCTCTGTTTGTCTGTCTGCCTGTCTGTTTGTCTCTCTCTTTCTCTGTCTGTCTGCC
>JAPXFY010000014.1:72383649-72386149 GCA_030674185.1 Monoplex corrugatus
TACACTTTCAGTTTCTTAAGATGACGTCTCCGCGCTCGGAATGAATTCCATATGCACTAACGTCACAGGTGCTATGTGATGGAGAAGACCAGAATGATCACGGCACAAGCCTTCAGCCTGCACATGAACCCACGAGCTGGCCAGGTCCTGAGGTCCTACCTAGGTACATGAAGTTTCATAACCCTGGGGTCGTAGGGGAGTGAGGTGGCAGAGACCTCAATTTTAACCGGAGCCAGCACCACGAGTGCGACACCCACCCCCTCTAAAACTGAAACAGAAACTGAAATTTCAATGTAATTAATATGTGAGAGATCGCATCATGCGTCAGCTTCTTCGAATGGAGACACATCTGTCGATTTCCTCTACATTGTAAAAGTGTTCAAGGTCCATGTCAATATTGCACGATATTTTTCTATCTGGTATTTTGTCCATGAGATCATTCATAACAGATTGTATACTTGGTAAAGTTTTTCCTTTCCAATTTGCATATATGAATATGTATTTTCCCGACAAGAACATTTTGAAAGGTTGTCAGAAATAACCCTTCATGCGGACATTCTCACTACTCTTTAAAGTCACGATTACGGCCAGCGTAGGAAAAGTGAAAATGGATATGGCGGACTCAACTAAATTTGGGCTTGTTTACTCATGATCTGGATGTAGCCCGGCCCCCTTAGAGTGTCAGGAGTTAAGGGCCGAACACTTGCATGATGGGGATTCGGCTCTCCCAGAGTTTCTTACTAACTGGACAGTGGTCAAGAAGAGATGGAGATCGCATCAGAAAGACTGCTCTCGTCTCCTGTAGATGTAGTTTAGGTAGGACCTCAGGACCTGGCTAGTTCATGGATTTATGTGCAGGCTAAGGTTTGTGCCATGATTATTCTGGATCTTCTCCATCACACTGTACCTGTGACGTTAGTGCATATAGAATGCATTCCGAAGGCGGAGACGTCATTTTGAGAAACTAAAACTAGAAACTGAAACTGAAATACTTAGACATCAGAAGCCAACACAGAAAGGAAGAGACAACACAGGACGATATAGCGATGCACACAGTGGAGGCAGAGTTGGCAGAATAATACGAACTCGTAACCACACGTGGGGATAATATGTATATTGGATGGTATCGTAGCCAAGCGGTAAAACGTCGGAACTTTCAGTTGGAAGGATCTGGGTTCGATCCTCACAGGTACGTCCGCCTGGCCAGTAAAAGGGCAGTGATTTTTTCCACATGCCGGGTGAATACGCGTGTTGACCTACCAGTGTCTAAAACCTTTTTAAACCCTTTGATTCCCGCACCCTGTTCACCAGTTGCAAAAACATTACCCTTTGATTCCTTCACCCTATCCACCAACTCCGTGCAAGAAGCTGGTGGATAGGATAAGGGAGTCAAAGGATTACGGTTTTGCTTTGCTAGCATGGACAGGGTGAGGGAGTCAAAGGGTTACGTTTTTGGCTTTGCGTGACAGGTGAGGTCAAGGTACGTTTGCTTTGCTAGCAGGACGGTGAGGGAGTCAAAGGGTTACGTTTTTGACTTTACTAGCATGGACAGGGTGAGGGAGTCAAAGGGTTACGTTTTTGGCTTTGCTAGCATGGACAGGGTGAGGGAGTGTACGTTTTTGCTTTGCTAGCATGGACAGGGTGAGGGAGTTACGTTTTTGGCTTTGCTAGCATGGTTGACAATGCAGGAGGGTGGTGGACATGGTGCGGGAGTCAAAGGGTTAAGAGTGTATGCCCATGCAGAATATCAAAATATGCTCGTTCAAGATCCTGTAAATCATGTCTGGCTAGCTTATGGAAACATGAAAACACCTGGGATATGCACGCCCACCCAAGATGCAGACCGTGCAACAACGACATAGAATGTGGTTAGCTCGCCCCATAGTTTGAACTTCTCGCACTCCACTGAAAAGTCTGATCATGTGTATTGTTACTGTTACTTTTGCTTAAAGCCCAGCCGACTGCGTCGAGCCATATCAAAGCTATAACCATTTCAATATGCACACAATACTTCAACAGGAAAAAAAATTGAAAAGAAAAGTAAGTACACATATCAATGCATTTGTGTACCTAATCTACGGAAATGCCTCTGGCGTTGACAACTCCCGTCCAATTTTATTGCACAGGGGATTTAAAAAAAAAAAAACAGCCTGAATACCTGAATTTGATTATAACTAAGGACATCAAAACATGTAAAAAAACGAGCCTAAATTACCTCAAATTTGTGTTTCTCGCATATCTCATTTCCCTAGAGCCAAAAATGTACTTAATACATGTACCCAATTATCAATCCTAAGAGAAAAGTACGAAAGACTTTATCGAACACATACAGGTGAATGGACCAGCAAGGCAGAAAATGATGGGAAGAAATGACAGACAACAAAGGTACAAGGCAGAAACAAAGAGCGTGACAGAAAAGAGGAAATTTCTAACACAGAATTTCCAGAAGGTGGGGATACTATTCATACTGAGAAAGCTCCCCGGGGTGGGGTGGGGGGGG
>JAPXFY010000014.1:72391149-72393649 GCA_030674185.1 Monoplex corrugatus
CGTTTCATTTAGTGCTACTCTATTAATCCACAACTGGATATTAAAATGTGCTCACACATTCTATTTATCAATTTAATCCATCCTTACAATTTTGTTTTTCAAGCGAAATTTTGACTTCATCCTTTTTGTGAAGCTATTAGGTCCCCATACCAATATGGATAGACGCTTGCTTGCTTGCTTGCTTGCTTGCTTGCTTGCTTGCTTGTTGTCTTTGATGGCAGCGATCGCTGATGGACTTGGCGTTCAGGAAAGTCTATACATAATGTGTGCACGCGGCCCATTGGCCATCACCACATCTGTGTCAATGCGTGTTTTGTCAGTCATCGTTTCTTTTTGTTTTGTTTTTTGTTTTTTCTTGATCTCTTTCGTCAATGATATCGCTGCCTGTCAACATTGCTGTGCAACACGGTACCTGAAATCCACAGCCACGAAACGAAACTTGACGCATTTGACAGGAGATAATGATAATAATAGTTACGCTCATAGTAATGATGATGATGATGATGATGATGATGATGATGACGACGACGATTATCGTGATGATAATAATAGTAATAATAATAATGATGATGATGATAATAATAATGATAATAATAATGATAATAAAATAATAATATAATAGTATTATTACTACCACTACTATTACTACTACCACTGCTGCTGCTACTACTACTACTACTAATGATAATAATGATAACAATAATGACGACGACGACGACACGATGATGATGATGATGATGATGATGCGACGACGACAGCAAAAACAACAATAATGATAATAATGATAATAATAATAATAATAATAATAATAATAATAATAATAATAATACAATAACAAATAATAATAATAATAACAATAATAATAACATTAACAACAGTATTTTATGTGCCCCCAAATCTTGACAGTAAACATCAAGGCGTACCCACGCACTAGACGTGCAATTGCGATCAGCGCAGACCACTTTACAACACGCGGAAGAAATAAAAAAGTACCTACGCCAGATCTCCTTGCCAACCAGTTGGAACGACTTTGTCCCCTACGTACAAATTGGAGAACAGCTCGGAGGCAAGAGAGATTAGAGCACCTAGTCACGACAGGAAAGCTGGTGGGGAAAAAGAGCACCAGATAGATCCAGGGAGAAAATATTAGACGGGCTTGAGGGGAGACTGAGGACAGAGAGGGTGGGAGATGTACTTGTAACGACAAAGGATAGATTCGAATGGCGATCCATGATCGCCAACGCCACGCGGCAGGGCACATGATGATGATGATGATGAATGGATGGATGGATGAATGGATGAGATGGATGGATGGATTAATTGATTGATTGGTTGGTTGATTGATTGGTTGCTTGGTTGATTGATTGATTGGTTGGTTGATTAGTTGATTGATTGATTGATCGATTGGTTAATTGGTTGATTAATTGGTTGATTGATTGGTAATCGTGATCTTATTGAGTTCCATCTATGATTGAGACTGCACGGCAAGACTGTACTCTACGCTTACTATCATAACATATTCTCGTGCCCGAGAGATACAGACACCTGCTGATCAAACGAGTTGAGCAACATGGTGAATCTCGACTGTGTGTGGTCCCAATCTTCCCAATGAATCCATAATACACTCAACTTTTCGTAGGAGCCGATCTGATCCGAAAAATCGCATAATGATTTTTGAAGGGACTGATGGGGATTCGAACTCACAATCTTCCAATCGGTAGTCCGTTGCACTAACCACTATGCCACGGCGATTGGTAAGTCAATGATTCTAATTGTGTGTGTTGCAGAGTCTGGTGCCAAGTAGCGGGTAGTAAATATAGCTCTGAGAATCAGTATCCTGTCAATTATCCGATTTGACTTACGTTTAGTCTCTGATTTATTCATTCACAGACTGACAATTATGGCATACTGTCTGCTTTGCACGCTCGTTGCTCACAGAAAGAATGCCTGTCTGTCTGCGTGTCTGTCTCTGTGTCTCTGTGTGCGTCTGCCTGTCTGTTTGTCGGCTTGTCTGTTTCTCTGTCTGTCGGCTTGTCTGTTTCTCTGTCCTGTTTATATGTTTGTATGTTTGTCTGTCGTCTGTCTCCTATCTATCTGTCTACTCGTCTGCCTGTCTGCCTCACTGCCTGCCTGCGGCCGGCATATCTATCTGTCTAGTTGCCTCTTGCCTGTCTGCCAATCGATCTGCCTACCTGCCTGTCTGTCTCTCTGTCTGCCTGTCTGTATCCTTGTTTGTCTGTCTCTTTGCCTGTCTGTCTGCCTGTCTGCCGCCCCCCTCCTCCTGCCCTCCCCCTGCCCACTGCCGCTGCCTGCTGCCTGCCTGTCTGATATGTTTTCCTGCCTGCTGCCCGCTGCCTGCCTGCCTGTCTCGCTGCTGTGTCCTGCCTGCCTGCCTGCCTGCTGCTGCCTGCCTGTCTGTCTGCTTCTGCCTGCCTGCCTGCCTGCCTGCCTCTGCCCCTGTCTGATAGTGTTTCTGCCTGCCTGCCTGCCTGCCTGCCTG
>JAPXFY010000014.1:72398649-72401149 GCA_030674185.1 Monoplex corrugatus
TCTTTAGTGCTCATTAGATCGAAATAGGACTGTCTACCGAAGTCATGAAATGACTTTGAATAATTTGTTGGGGATGAAAAAAAAAAGACAACAAAACAAAACGAAATAAAACAAAACAAAACAAAACCAAAAAGACAGTGTATCACCGTTCGCTGTAAAAACAGACGAAACCAAAAGTAGGTCTGGAATAGGGAAGCCAAATTGTACCAAGGAATTTAGATAAGTGCGTTTCTAACTTAATCGTGAGCATTTAATTTTTCATTGTGTACACATTTATAGTTTTTCTAAACAATATATTCAAACGGTAGGCTTTAGATTTGGTAACTATTGTTGTGTATGCTGTTTCCAACGAAATATACCGATAGGGCTGAGTACACCGATAGGGCTGGGTATACGATACGGCTGGGTATACCGATAGGGCCGAGTATACCGATAGGGCAGGATCGATAGGGCTGGGTATACCGATAGGGCTGGGTATACCGGTAGGGCCGAGTATACCGATAGGGCATTAACATCCGTCCAAGATCATCCCTTATCACCTCGACACAGGCAGTCCGTTGACCAACCCTTCCCCTGCTGCAAAGCCCCCCCCCCCTCTCACATTGGTCATTATCTTCTCTGCAAAAAGCTGGTGGGCAAAGCGAGAGAGAGAGGGGGAGAGAGAGACACAGAGAGAGAGACAGACAGACAGACAGATAGACAGGCAGCACACAGAGAGAGACAGAGGGAGACAGAGAGACAGAGAGAGACAGAAAGAGACAGAGACAGAGAGGGAGAGAGAGAGAGAGCGAGAGAGAGAGAGAAGGGAGAGAGAGACAGAGACAGAGACAGACAGACACACACACAGAGAGACACAGAGACAGAAAGGGAGAGACAGAGGGAGACAGACAGAGAGACAGAGAGAGACAGAGAGACAGAGGGAGACAGAGAGAGAGAGAGAGAAACACAAAAAGAGAGAGAGACAGACAGACAGTCAGAGAAAGAGAGAGACAGAAAGAGACACAAAAGAAGAGAGACAGAGAGGGAGAGAGAGAGAGAGAGAGAGAGAGAGAGAGAGAGAGAAAAGAGCAGAGGAGAGAGGGAGAGAGAGAGAGACCAAAAGAGCGAGAGAGAGAGGGAGAGAGAGAGACAGCGACAGAGAGACGACAGACACACAGGCAGAGAGAGACACACAGAGACAGAAAGGGAGAGACAGAGGGAGACAGACAGACACAGAGATACAGGACAGAGGTAAGACAGACAGACAGACAGAAGAGAGGCAGAAAGAGGAAGAGAGAGAGGGGGGGGAGAAGGCAGACAGAGGAGGGGGGTAGAGAGGACGGGAAAAGAGAGAGACAGACAAGACAGGACAGACAGACAGAGACAGAGAGAGAAGAGAGAAGAGAGAGAGGCAAGGCAGGACAGAGGAGTGAGAAAGAGAGAGAGGTACAGACAGCAGGCAGGCGAACAGGCAGACAGACAGAGCGAGAGAGAGAGAGGAGGGAGAGAGGGAGAGAGAGAAGAAAGAGAGAGAGAGGCAGGCAGACAGAGGAGTGAGAGAGAGAGAGATGAGAGGGACAGCAGACAACACAGGAGAGAGAAGAGAGAGAGGAGAGAGAGACAGAGAGAGGAAGACAGAGAGGCAACAGAGACAGAGACAGAGTAGAAGAGACAGAGGAAATAGAGAGGAGCAGACAGACGGAAGAGAGACAGACAGACAGACAACAACAGAGACAGAGAGAGACAGAGAAGTGAGAAGAGACAGAGAGGAGACAGAGAGACAGACAGCAGACACAGGAGGAGAGAGGCAGCAGACAGAGGAGGTGAGAAAGGCAGACAGCAGAGGGAGGGAGAGAGAGAGAGAGAAGAGGGGGAGAAGAGACAGAGACAGGAGAGAGAGGCAGAAGAGAGGGAAGAGACAGTAGAGGAGGGAGAGAGAGAGAAGAGAAGAGGAGAGAGAGGGGAGAGAGAGAAGAGAGAGACAGACAGACAGGCACAAAGACAGACAGAACGCAGAAGGGTTAAGTCTTGTAATTACAGCTCGTACACCGGGTCAAGACTGTCCTCAGGCACTCTGTCATGGTGGACGGGAATGTCCCGAGGGGGGGGGGGGGGGAGCTGGGGGGGGGGACCCAGCTCTTCTCCTTGACCGAGATGTTATTGCACGTGCAAAGGTCACCATGCCTGGCCCCCCGGGAGGACGTGTGGTTTGGACAGTGATAAGAAACATGGGCGTCAGTGAAGGACGGGAGGAGCTTCTGTAAGCGAGACGTGTTGACGGGGGTTGGAGGAGAGGGCGGAAGGGGAAGGGAGAGGGACTCAGGCAGACGAAAAATAGGATGTGCTACTTTTTCTGTCTTTTTCTCCTAACTTTTGTATCTGGTGTTTGCTTGTTGTTGTTTTTTTTTGTGATCTTACGCTTGACAAAGGCCAGTTGGCCGAAAATTTGCAACTGTCTTGTCTTGTTGTATTAAATACGCGTTCTTATTGTTTTTTCGTGTTTTTTTCTGGTTCTTACGCT
>JAPXFY010000014.1:72408649-72413649 GCA_030674185.1 Monoplex corrugatus
TCATACTGGAGAACATTACCAACATCAGTGACCTACATATTCAAGAAGTGTCCACAGATGTCAAGACA
This sequence comes from Monoplex corrugatus, assembly GCA_030674185.1. Taxonomy (NCBI): domain Eukaryota; kingdom Metazoa; phylum Mollusca; class Gastropoda; order Littorinimorpha; family Ranellidae; genus Monoplex; species Monoplex corrugatus. The sequence continues at coordinate 72,408,718 of JAPXFY010000014.1, forward strand.
GAGTCATTTGCAGGAGAGTAGCGGTGTCAAAGAGTGCAGCAGCCAACACTGAACCCGGACACGCCGACAGATATAAAAAGATATTCATCAAAGTGTATTTATTCTATCACAGATACATCTCTGGAAACACTTTTCTGCTCTTTTCATCAGAGCCAACTCTATATTTATTCTTTCACAGATACATCTCTGAAAATATTTTTTCTACTATATTTATCAGATCCAAACTTTGTATTCATTCTTTCACAGATACATCTCTGAAAATATTTTTTTCTACTATATTATCAGATCCAAACTTGTATTCATTCTTTCACAGATACATCTCTGAAAATATTTTTTCTACTATTTTATCAGATCAAACTTGTATTCATTCTTTCACAGATACATCTCTGAAATATTTTTCTACTATATTAATTTTATCAAGCCAAAAACTGCACTTATTCTTTCACAGATACATCTTGGAAACATTTTTTCTGCTATATTTATCTGATCCAAACTTTGTATTCATTGTTTCACAGATACAACTCTGAACATTTATTTCAGCTATATTCATCAAAGTGACACTCTGTATTCACTCTTTCACAAATACTCTCTGAAAAAAAAAATTTCTACTGTATTCATCAAAACCAAATCTGTATTTATTCTTTCACAAATACATCATACATCTTCGAAAATATTTTTTCTGCTATATTCATCAAAGTCAGACTCTGTATTTATTCTTTCACAGATAAATCCCTGAAAATATTTTTCCTGCTATATTCATCAAAGCCAAAATAGGTATTGATTTTTTTCACTGATACATCTCTGAAAATGTTTCTTTCTGCTATATTCACCAAAGACAGACTCTGCTTTGATTCTTTCAGAAGTACATCTGTGAAAATATTTTTCTACTATGTTCATCAGAGGCAAAATCTGTACAGTATTTATTCTTTCACAGACCTCTGAAATTTTTCTCTGCTATATTCATCGAAGCCAAATTCTCTATTTATTCTTTCACAAGTACATTCTGAAAATATTTTTTTACTATATTTATCAGAGCCAAAATCTGTATCTATTCTTTCACAGATACCTCTCTGAAAATATTTTTCTTGCTATATTCATCAAAGCCAAATTTTGTATTTATTCTTTCACAAATGCATCTGTGTGTGTGTGTTGTGTGTGTGTGTGTGTGTGTGTGTGTGTGTGTGTGTGTGTGTGTGCGTGTGTGCGTGTGTGTGTGTGTGTGTGTGTGTGTGTGTGTGTGTGTGTGTGTGTGTGTTTTATTATGTTCATCAGAGCCAAATTCTGTATTCATTCTTTCACAAATACATCTCTGGAAAACAATTTTCTCTGCTATACTCATTAGAACCAAAGTCTGTATTTGTTCTTTCACAGACAGTGCAGAGAGAGACTATTTTGGATCGAAGATGATTTCATAGTGCACTGGATGCTCTCTGTCATTACTTTATTAGCGTTCCTGGTCATTAACCTAATCTCCTGTGGCGACCTAATCAGCCGCTTGTGGGCTGTTCTGCACTGTGACCAGTCTACTGTCTACGTTTTCTTTTGGATATACGTATATATATATATATATATATATATATATATATATATATATATCTGATGGATGCCATTTGACTGGCCACGACGCAATAGTGATGATTGACCCTTTCACCCCCTCAGCCTATCCATCCTTTAGCATCGTTCTTTTGTCAACCGTGACAAGCAAAGCAAAAACATTAACCCTTTGACTCCTTCAAAAGAGATTCCAGCGTAAACTCTATGTCCAAGCCCCAAGAGGCACAGATCCCCATGGTATTTAGCCTGTGATTCCTGCACCCTGTCCACCAGCATCCTGCATTGTCAGCCATGCTAGCAAAGCAAAAACTTAACCCTTTGACTCCCTCACCCTGTCCACCACATCCTGCACTGTCAGCCATGCTACCAAAACAAAAACTTAACCCTTTGACTCCCTCACCCTGTCCACCAGCATCCTGCATTGTCAGCCATGTTAGCAAAGCAAGAACTTAACCCTTTGACTCCCTCACACTGTCCACCAGCATCGTTCTTTGTCAAGCACGACAAGCAAAGCAAAAAATATTTACCCTTTGACTCCGTCACCCTTTCCACCAGCATCCAGGGAGTCAAAGAGTTAAAGTTTTACTGGTGGTGGATAATATTCCTGAGTCAAAGGGTTAAGATAAGTAGGTATTATAGTGGTTGGAGAATTCCAGGTGCTTCTCAGAAAGATTTTAGGAGGCAGTGCAGAATCTGAAGGCGAGGAAATTGCCTGGAATGGTCACCAAACCTCCTGTAACATGTTCCAAAACGGTGTAGGAGAAACAACAAAGATCATCACAGAACTGTGTCAAAAATAATCCTTTGTTATACTCTGTCTGTCTGTCTGTCTGTCTGTTTGTTTGTCTGTCTGTCTGCCTGTCTATATGTCTGTCTGTCTGTCTCTCTGTCTGTCTCTCTGTCTCTGTCTCTCTCTCTCTCTCTCACATACGCTTGAGCGCGCGCACACACACACACAAACACAAACAAACACAAACACACACAAACACACACAAACACAAACACAAACACACACAAACACAAACACACAAACACACACAAACACACACAAACACACACAAACACACACAAACACAACACACACACACACACACAAACACAAACACACACAAACACAAACACACACAAACACAAACACACACACAAACACACACAAAACACACACACAAACACAAACACACACACAAACACACACACACACACAAACACACAACAAACACACACACAAACACAAACACACACACAAACACACACACAAACACAAACACACACAAACAACACACAAACACCACACAAACAACACAAACACAACACAAACACAACACAAACACACACAACACACAACACAAACACAACACACACAAACACACACACAAACACACACACAAACACACACACAAACACACACACACACAACACACACACACAAACACAAACACAAACACAAACACAACACACAAACACACACAACACAAACACAACACAACACACACAACACCAAAACACACACAAACACAAACACAAACACAAACAAACACCAACACTACAACACACAACACAAACTACAAATCGTCTTCATCACAACACACACGACAAACCACTCTCACACACACTCACACATACCTACCCACACACACACACACACACACACACACAAACACACAAAAACAAAGAGTCTTACATACATACACACAGAGGATAAAACGCACACCATAACCACACACACAGACACACTACACACCCATACGCACATCACCACACACACAACACACACAATTCCTCTTTCTCACTCACTCTCTCTCTCTTTCTCTCCCTCTCTTCTCTCTTCTCTGTATGTGTTTTTGTGTGTGTGTTTTGTGTGTGTGTTTGTGTGTGTGTTTGTTGTGTTGCGTGTGTGTGTGGTGTGGGCGAGTGTACGCACTAGTGTATATATATGCACATATGTGTGTGTGTGAGTATATGTACTTGCACTGAGATGACTCTCTCAGCCTTGATATACCAAGCTATAAATGTATGTCTTGGCTACTGTTTTTGTAGGCCCACAATACTTTTATAAGGACAATGAAGGTGTGTGTGTTTGTACACATTTGTGAGTGTGTATACATGTATGTGTGCGTTCGTTCGTTCGTTCTTTGATTTAACGTCTTTTCACTAAGAGTGATATTAGACGATGTGTGTGTGTATGTGTGTGTGTGTGTGTGTGTGTGTGTTGTGTGTGTGTGGTGTGTGTGTGTGTGTGTGTGTGTGTGTGTGTGTGTGTGTGTGCATGCACGTGTGTGTATGTCTGTCTGTCTGTGTTTTGTGTCTGTGTCTGTGTGTACCTATGTCTGTGTCTGTCTAAGCCGGAGGTGTTGAAACCACTTAACCACAAGCACAATGACAAGGAGCTCGCATTCTGGTCCTCGATCAGATTTCACTTGGTGGAAAATACACGCATACACCGGCGAAGGAGGTGATCTGATGATGAGCTTCTAAGATGAAATCCAAAGTTCCATGTCTGTCTGTCTGTCTTCTGTGTCCTGCCACGACTCCCACGCTTTAAACAAACAACAAACAAACAAACAAACAGATACAAAAACGAAAACAAACGAGAAAAAACAGAGTGTGTGTGGGTGGGGAGTGGGGGTGGAAAATTATTTCATATGGAAGGGAGAGAGGTAGGCGTGGTGTGTGTGTGGTGTGTGTGTGTGTGTGTGTGTGGTGTGTGTGTGTGGTGTGTGTGTGTGTCTGTGTGTCTGTGGTGGTGTGATGTGTGTGTGTGTGGTGTGTCTGACGTGTATGTGCGCTCGAGGTGTGTTGTGAGCACGTTCGTGTGTGCGCGCGTGTGTGTATATGTATGTGTGTGTATGTGCGTGTGTGTGCGTGCGCACGCTCGTGTATGTACGTGCATGTATAACATATATGTGTGTGAGTATATTTGTTGTGTGTTATGTGTGACAAAATATGTTTGTAAGATAAATTTCTCAGCCGTTTCTGAATGATTCTATATCACATTTAGGTGACTGACAGACGCAGGTCGTTAAGTAAGAGACGTGAACACATAATTAAGTTTGATTCAAGGAAACCCTCTCTCCGCCCTCCCTCCCTCCTCCCCCCTCAGCCGTCCAAAGTCAAGGTCATACAGACCAAAATAACGTTAGAATGATGATGCCACAGAGTTCAGCTTGGTAATGAGGGACAGCGCCACAGGGTTGCACGCCCACGCTCCTCCTCTCAAAAGAGATTCCAGCGTCAATTAGAACCAAACCCTAGAGATACAGACAGATCCCCCATGATGTTAACCCTTTAACTCCTGCACCCTGTCCACTAGCACCCTCCTGCATTGATAACCCTGCTAGCAAAAAAAAACTTAATCCTTTGACTCCCTCACCCTATCTA
>JAPXFY010000014.1:72418649-72428649 GCA_030674185.1 Monoplex corrugatus
ATGTGTGTGTGCGTGAGTGGGTGTGTGGGTGTGGGTGTACGCGTGCGTCATGGCTGCATTTTCCCAGCCATTCTGACACCCTCCAGTTACTACCTTTCTGCCAGCCAGCATCGCCTGTGAGTACTATTTTTAGCCAGGCAGGTTTGACCAGAGTCCATCACTCTACAGCAGTGCTTTGTAACTGCTGCGATCTTTCGGGAGGGACTGAGTGTAGGAAGTGACTGATACTGGCACAGAGTAGGCCTATCGAATCTAGGTCAATCTGTAAGCCTATACTTCAATGTGTGCCTGTGGCTCGCCACAGGATGGGCGAGGGTGGCGTGGAGAGTGGAAGGAGAAGGACAGATGCGCGCTGTTAATTAGCTGGCAGAGCAGAACCAACAATTAGTGGCCAGCTAAGGTGGCTTGGATATGGGCGCCTTGGCGTGAGAGTGTGTGTGTGTTGTGTGCGTGTGTTTCTTCGATTCCGTGGATGACCAACGAATTTGTCTTTTATGATGTTGAATATTGTAATTGTTGTGAGGTGTGAGTGTGATTGTATGTATAGCCAAAACATTTTCCTTGTGTCTGTGCACTGGGCTGAAATAAAATCTTGTTATCTTGTCTCTCTCTCTGTATGTGTGTGTGTGTGTGTGTGTGTGTGTGTGTGTTGTGTGTGTGTGTGTCTGTGTGTCTGTGTGTCTGTGTGTCTGTGTGTGAAACACAGAGAAACATCACAATGTCCTCTTACCGTGGGTCCTTCAGTAAACTCGATCATAGACTCCTCACCGTCCAGCATAACAGACACAATGCAAGGCCCTTCCTCTCCATCTGGCAACAAAAAGAAATAAATAAGTAAATGAATTAGTAGACAGACAGATAGATAGATAGATAGATAGATAGATAGATAGATAGATAGATAGACAGATAGATAGATAGACAGATAGATAGATAGAAAGACAGACAGATAATAAAGATAGATAGATAGATAGATAGACAGATAGATAGATAGACTGATAGATAGATAGAAAGACAGACAGATAGATAGATAGATAGATAGATAGATAGTAGATAGATATACTTAGATAGATAGATAGATACAACATACATAATACATACATACATACAGCATACATACAATATACATACATGCATGCATACATACATACATACACACACACATACATACATACATACATACATACATACACACACACATACATACATACATACATACATATACGCATACCTTAATTGATAGATGGATGAATTGAGAGAGAGAGACAGACAGACAGACAGACAGACAGACAGAGACACAGACAGAGAGAGAGACAGAGACAGAGAGAGACAGAGAGGTAACAGGCACGATGCAAGGCCACTCCTCTCCACCTGGGTACAAAAATGAGTAAATAAACAAAATAAATGTATAAATAAACATTCGTCGTGATACAGTGGTTAGCGCAACGGACCACCGACTGGAAGGTTGTGGGTTCGATCGAATCCTATTAATCTTGTCAAACTCATTGCGGGATTTTTTTTTCACCCCACCCTACTCCTACCCAGAGTTTAAACGAGCTATTGGCTCTTTGGGAAGACCGAATCACACATTTCAATCTCATCCACTTCGGATGCATCTGTTAACGCCCTGTCGGCGTTCATAACCGTACCGGTATGAAAGCAGGTGTTTGTTAGCCCACACATCCACGCCAACATCTTCTCCCCAGGAGCACTTAGCGTTGGCCTAGTGCATTCTTGACAATAAATAAATTTTAAATAGATAGATAAATAATGGATGAATAAACACAATCGGTAAATAAACAAATGAATTAATGCATACTATAACAAAATAATAGGTACATAAATAAAGTAATAAATATATAAACTAATTTTAACTAACTGACTGACTGACTAACTGAGTGACTGACTGACTGACAGACACGACAACCGACCAACAACCAACCAACCAACCAACGCAACCACCAACCAACCAATCAACCAATCAACCAACCAACCAACCAACCAACAATAACTAACTAACTACTAACTACTAAGTCACTAACTAACTAACTGACTCACTGACCTAACCTGACTGCCCTGACCAACCACCAACCACACTAACTACCAACCAAACCAACCAACCACCAACCAACCAACCAACAACAACTAACCAACTAACAACACTGACAACCACTAACTAACTACTACTGAACTAAACCCGACCGACTAACTACAACCAATTAACCACCAGCCAACCAACCAACCAACACACACCAACGCAACCAAATACACCAACTAACCAACCAACCAACCCACCAACCAACAACCAACCACCAACCAACAACTAACCACAACCAACCAACCAACCAACCAACCAACCAACCAACCAACCAACCAACCAAACAACAACAACCAACTAACCAACCACACCAAAATTATGGGAAAGCGTGCAGCCTTCAGAAAAGATGATTAGTCGTTTTCTGCTCAGGGTAGGTATAAATGTATTACAAAAAAAAAATAAAAAAAAAAAAAGAAAAGAAAAAGAAAAAAACAACATGGGAGGACGTGCACCTTCAGAAAAGGTGATTAGACGTTTTGTGCTTAGGGTTAGGGATGAACGTGTTTGACTTCAAGCATACACTGTGACTAAGATGGGCGTTATCGAAGTGACTGTTCACACGATCCACAGGAAGATGAAGATAGTCCATCAGGAAACAAGAGACAACATCAGTTAGGGGATTGATTTATCTCCCTTGCTTCAGAAGGTCTCCAATCTGTTTCTTTGTGAACCATATTAAGCTCGAGGCATAATGAGAAACACAGCAAATGCCGGATGGTCTGGGTTATGCCAGCTTTCTCTGGTTTGTTTTGTGAAAGTGTTGTGTGTGTGGTGTTGTGTGTGTGGTGTGTGTGTGTGTGTGTGTGTGTGTGTGTTGTGTGTTTGTGTGTGTTGTGTGTGTGTTGTGTGCGTGTGTGTGCGTGAGTGTGTGTGTGTTTTGTGTGTGTGTGTGAGTGGTGTGTGTGTGTAGTGTGTGTGTGTGTGTGTGTGTTGAGTGTGTGTGTGTGTGCGCCGCGCGCGCGCGTTGTATGTATGTAATATGTATGTATGTCATGTATGTATGTATGTATTATGTGTAGATGTAATTATGTATGTGTGTGTGTATGTATGATGTCTAGTATGTATGTATGTATGTATGTATGTATGTATGTATGTGATGTTGTTCGTCATTGTATGTATGTTTATGTGTAGTGTGCGTGTTGTGTGTGTGAGGTGATGTGTGTGTAGTATTGTGTGTGTGTGTGTGTGTGTGTGTGGTGTGTGTGATGTGTGTAATGTTAAAAAAAAACACACACACAACATACATAACTATATCTATTACTATCTATCTATCTATCTATTATCTATTATCTATCTATCCACTACTCTATCTATCTATCTTTTTATCTATCTATCTATCTCATCTACTATCATACGTATCTATACTAAATATCTATCTAATGTTGTCCATTTATACATCATACACACACACACACACACACACAAATATATATATATATATATAGATGTGAACGGGGATGTCATCCCGAAAACGATATTACCCAGATACCCAACCTTGCCAGCGAGTTGGTCTTAAGCGCAGGCTTATGGCGTATGCCATGATCATTTTGGGTCTTATCCATCAACACAGCATCGGTGCTCCGCATATACATGCATAGAATATATTCCAAGCGCAGAGACGTTATTTTGAGAAACTGAAACTGAAACTTAAAGATAGAGCCGCCACCAGAGGCCAAAAGGTCTTTGGGTTGATTCGGGGCTGGAAAGGGGGAATAACTTCTTCAGCCTTCTCCATTAGATCAATAGTGACGCTCTAGGCTTTAGTCTTCCAAATAAGATAATCAAACCAAGCTGTCAAGCTGAGTAAGGGTGTACTACGCATATAAAGAACTAATGGCTACACAGGGGTTGTTCTTGGCAAAATTTTGTAAAAATTTTCATTAGTAAATAAATAAAGGAAGGAAGGAAGGAAGGAAGAGGAAAGAAGAAAGAAGGAAGGAAGGAAGGAAGGAAGAAAGAAGGAAGGAAAGAAGGAAGGAATCTTTTATTTAATGTCTGTGCACAATTAAGACAAAAACAAAAGGGGGGGGGGGGAGGGAGTTAGGGAGTTTGAAGGTAAGAAGTGGAACACTTACATGTAACAATTTAGAACAATGAAATAACTGCGTGAAGTAATAACGTACAACAATGAATTAACATAAATGAATACAGTAAATAATAAAAGAAACAAAATAAAAAGTAATATAAGTCAGCAAGTAAAAAAGAAAAAGTAAATAAACAAAACTAGTCCAGTACAAAAGAGACAGACAGACAGACAGGGAGAGAGAGACAAGAGGAGGAGAGAGAGACAGAGAGAAAAGACAGAGGGGAGACAGAGAAGACAGAGACAGACAGACAGACAGAGACGTTATTTTGAGAAACTGACACTTAAAGATTAGAGCCGCCACCGAGAGCCAAAAGGTCTTGGGTTGATTCGGGGCTGGAAAGGGGGAATAATTTCTTCAGCCTTCTCCATTAGATCAATAGTGACGCTCTAGGCTTTAGTCATCCAAATAAGATAATCAAACCAAGCTCTCAAGCTGAGTCAAGGGTGTACTACGCATATAAAGAACTGACGGCTACACAGGGGTTGTTCTTGGCAAATATTTAGCAGAAAATTCTCATTATAAATAAAGGAAGGAAGGAAAGAATGAAGGAATCCTTTATTTAAGATCTGTTCACAAAAGTGATTTTAGAAAAAAAAAAAACGAAAAGAAAAAAAGTAGGGGGGGGGGGGTAGGGAGTTTGAAAGTAAGAAGGGGAACACTTACATATAATAATTCAGACCAATGAGACCAATGAAAATAACAAAAGTCAAGTCATAATACACAACAGTGAATTAATAGAAATAAATATAGTAAACAATAGTAAATAATTTTTTTTTTAAATGAGTAAGTGAAATAAAAAGTAGAAAATAAACAAAACTAACCCAATACAAGAGAGAGAGAAAGAGAACGAGAAAGAGAGACAGACAGACAGACAGAAAGGGGAGGATGGAGAGAGAGAGAGAGAGAGAGAGAGAGAGAGAGACAGACAGACAGAAATAGAGAGAGAGAGGGAGGGAGAGAGAGGGAGGGAGAGAAAGAGAAACAGACAGAGAGAGAAAGAGACTGAGAGAGCGAGAAACAGACAGACAGACAAAGAAAGAGGGAGATGGGGAGGGAGAGACAGACAGAGAGACAGAGACAGAGAGACAGAGACAAAGACGGAGAGACAGAGACAAGGAGAGAGAGAAAGAGAACAAGAATGCGAAGAAGAAGAATGCGAAGAAGAATGCGAAGAAGAATGCGAAGAAGAAGAATGCGAAGAAGAATGCGAAGAAGAAGAATGCGAAGAAGAAGAATGCGAAGAAGAAGAATGCGAAGAAGAAGAAGAAGAGAAGAAGAAGAAGAAGAAGAAGAAGAAGAAGAAAGAAGAAGAAGAAGAAGAAGAAGAAGAAGAAGAAGAGAAGAAGAAGAAGAAGAAGAAGAAGAAGAAGAGAAGAAGAGAGAAGAAGAAGAAGAAGAAGAAGAAGAAGAAGAAGAAGAAGAAGAAGAAGAAGAGAAGAAGAAGAAGAAGAAGAAAAGAAGAAGAAGAAGAAGAAGAAGAAGAAGAAGAAGAAGAAGAAGAAGAAGAAGAAGAAGAAGAAGGAAAAAGAAGAAGAAGAAAGAAGAAGAAGAAGAAGAAATGCGAAAGAAGAAGAAGAAGAAGAGAAGAAGAAGAAGAAGAAGAAGAAGAAGAAGAAGAAGAAGAAGGAAGAATGCAAGAGAAGAAGAAGAATGAAGAATGCGAAGAAGAAGAATGCAAGAAGAAGAAGAATGCGAAGAAGAAAGAATTGCGAAGAAGAAGAAGAATGCGAAGAAGAAGAAGAATTGCGAAGAAGAAGAAGAAAAGGAAGAAGAAGAAGAGAAGATGAAGAAGAAGAAGAAGAAGAAGAAGAAGAAGAAGAAGAAGAAGAAGAAGAAGAAGAAGAAGAAGAAGAAGAAGAAGAGAAGAAGAAGAAGAAGAAGAAAGAAGAAGAAGAAGAAGAAGAAAGAAGGAAGAAGAAGAATGCGAAGAAGAATGCGAAGAAGAAGAAGAAGGAAGAATGAAGAAGAAGAATGCGAAGAAGAAGAATGCGAAAGAGAATGCGAAGAAGAATGCGAAGAAGAAGAAGAATGCGAAGAAGAAGAATGCGAAGAAGAAGAATGCGAAGAAGAAGAATGCGAAGAAGAATGCGAAGAAGAAGAAGGAATGCGAAGAAGAAGAATGCGAAGAAGAAGAAGAGAAGAAGAATGGAGAAGAAGAAATGCGAAGAAGAGAATGCAGAAGAAGAATGCGAAGAAGAAGAATGCGAAGAAGAAGAAGAAGAAGAAGAAGAAGAAGAAGAAGAATGCGAAGAAGAAGAATGCGAAGAAGAAGGAAGAAGCGAAGAAGAAGAATGCGAAAGAAGAAGAAGAAGAAGAAGAATGCGAAGAAGAAGAAGAATGCGAAGAAGAAGAATGAGAAGAAGAAGAAGAAGAAGAAGAAGAAGAAGAAGAAGAAGAAGAAGAAGAAGAAGAAAGAAGAAGAAGAAGGAAGAAGAAATGCGAAGAAGAAGAAGAATGAAGAAGAAGAAGAAGAAGAACGAAGAAGAAGAAGAAGAATGAGAAGAAGAAGAAGAAGAAGAAGAAGAAGAAGAAGAAGAATGCGAAGAAGAAGAATGCGAAGAAGAAGAAGAATGCGAAAAGAATCGAAGAAGAAGAATGCGAAGAAGAAGAAGAAGAAGAATGCGAAGAAGAAGAAGAAGAAGAAGAAGAAAGAAGAAGAAGAATGCGAAGAATGCGAAGAAGAATGCGAAGAAGAATGCGAAAGAAGAATGCGAAGAAGAAGAATGCAGAAGAAGAATGCGAAAGAAGAAGAAGAAAGATGCGAAGAAGAAGAAGAATGCGAAGAAGAAGAAGAAGAAGAACAATGCGAAAGAAAATGCAGAAGAAGAATGCGAAGAAGAATGCGAAAGAAGAATGACAGAAGAAGAATGCGAAGAAGAAGAAGAAGAAGGAAGAAGAAGAAGAAGAATGCGAAGAAGAAGAAGAATGCGAAGAAGAAGAATGCGAAGAAGAAGAAGAAGAATGCGAAGAGAAGAAGAATGCGAAGAAGAAGAATGCGAAGAAGAAGAAGAAGAATGCGAAGAAGAATGCAGAGAAGAAGAAGAAGAATGCGAAGAAGAAGAAGAATGCGAAGAAGAAGAAGAAGAAGAATGCGAAGAAGAAGAAGAAGAATGCGAAGAAGAAAGAAGAATGCGAGGAAGAAGAAGAAGAATGCGAAGAAGAAGAAGAATGCGAAGAAGAAGAAGAAGAAGAAGAAGAAGAAGAAAAAAGAATGCGAAGAAGAAATGCGAAAGAAGAATGCGAAGAAGAAGAAAGAAGAAGAATGCGAAGAAGAATGCGAAGAAGAATGCGAAGAAGAAGAATGCGAAGAAGAAGAAGAAGAAGAGGAAAAAGAAGAAGAAGAATGCGAAGAAGAAGAATGCGAAGAAGAAGAAGAAGAATGAAGAATGCGAAGAAGAAGAAGAAGAAGAATGCGAAGAAGAAGAAGAAAGAAGAAGAAGAAGAAGAAGAAGAAGAAGAAGAAAGAGAAGAAAGAAGAAAAAGAAGAAGAAGAAGAAGCAGAAGCAGAAGAAAAAGAAGAAAATAATTTGCGGCAACCAACTAAAACAATACAATAGTAACATACATTCGATAGTGTCTGATGCAAGCTTCACAGAAATCCGATTATAGATCACACACAACTTGAATGAAAACATCCATAATCTTGACAGAGAGACATAGACTTGACTACCGCCGCGTTCGTCATTGATATTAGGACTCGATCATTCTACTGAATACGTAATCATTACGTTTTCAAAAGAAGGATACGAAACCACAGTACAGTAGTTCCAGAAAATCATGTCAAACTAAATAAATAATTCACGTGAGTGAGTCAGATAATTCCAATGCACACTTCCAGACGCAGACTTCCACTTTCTGCCGCCTGGTTGTCCCTCCTGCTCGACCTCTCTCAACCCCTCTCCTCTCCTCCCTCCCTCCACCCCCCTTTGCGTGCAAAGAATGATCGCTTCATCCAGTTGTGAACAATTATTTGACGTGGATTGTCGAACTGAGTTACTAAAGATGCCAGAACTTACCGACTTCCTTTTTCTGCTTCCAGACTTGGGTGTCACCTTTTGTTCAGTCATCTCCCCTGTCTTGGTCTCTGTTTTTCTGTCAGTGCATGAGTGCGTGGTGGTGGTTTCCGGAGTGCGTGTGTCGTGTGTCCGTGTGCGCGTGTGTGCGTGTGTGCGTGTGCGTGGTGTGGAGTGTAGTTATTGTTATTGTTATTATTATTATTATTATTATTATTATTATTATTGCAATTATTATTATTATTATCACCATTGTTATTATTGCTATTATTGTTATTATTGTTGTTGTTATTGTTGTTATTATTATTATTATTATTACTATCATCATCATCATCATCAGTTTCATCATCAAAGAGATTTGTGTCATTATCATTATTACCATTATCATCATCATCAATAGCATTATTGCTATTATTAACATCATATTTATTATCATCATTATTGTTATGTTTATAGCATTAAATCATATGTTCAATGAATTATTTTGTACTTTATTAACATCAGTGTTAATGTATGATGGGTTTTAACTGTCGTCTGTGCATGCATGGAGTTGATTTCCCAGATCCTACCCACTGAAGACCAGTTAGTTAGCCTTCTTGCTTTTCTAAATCTTGGTGAAAAAAGAAAGTGAATATGAATATGAATTTGAAGCGAGGGAGAGGGGATGGGCGCTGCCCTCGTGGTACTGGTCTCGGGAAAAGTAGAGGTCTCTGCCACCTCGCTCCACTACGACCCCAGGGTTATGGCATATCTAGGTAGGACCTCAGGACCTGGCCAGCTCGTGGGTTTATGTACAGGCTTAAGGCTTGTGCCGTGATCATTATGGATACTCTCCCATCACATGGCACCTGTGCGACAGTGCATATGGAATTCATTCCGAGCGCGGAGACGTTATCTTGAGAAATTGAAACTGAAACTGAAACTGAAAGTGAAACAGGATAGCAAGCTGTAAGACAGGATCAGTGGGTTCTAATACTTAAACATTCTCGAATTGCAATTTCTTTTTTTTTTATATTCGATTTTGATGGTCTGTTGTTTTTTTTTCCTTCGTGAATTACTCCCCCACCCACCCACCCCCCATATTTACTTGAAAACATGTACAGAACATATAAAATACTACGGTTTTTCACATTCCATTTGTCGACATTATGGCGCCAGGGTGATTCTTTTTGATCTAAGACCACACATGGTGTGCGCTGACCAGTCCAAACTAAGCATAGGAGATGCTAGAAACCTGTGCATAAATCAGTCTATGTATTGATCATACTGTTTTGTGGTGTGTGTGTGTGTGTGTGTGTGTGTGTGTGTGTGTGTGCGTGCGTGCGTGCGTGTGTGTGTGTGTGTGTGTAAATATATATATATATATATACATATATATATATATATATAGAGAGAGAGAGAGAGAGAGAGACAGACAGACAGACACAGACAGAGAGACAGAGAGAAAGAGAGACAGAGAAAGAGACAGAGAGAGAGAGAGAGATCTAAACACACACGTACACATACATACATACATACAGAAGACAGACAGACAGACAGACAGACAGACGGACAGACACACAGACACACAGAGAGAGACAGACAGACGTACAGAGAGACAGACAGATAGAGACAGACAGACAAAACAGAGACAGACGGACAGAGACAGACAGACAGACAGACAGAGGGAGACACAGAGAGGCAGACAGACAGACAGGCACAGAGAGAGAGAGAGAGAGAGAGAGAGAGAGAGAGAGAATACAGAGAGACAGAGAGAGACAGAGGGAGAGAGAGCACACACAGAGACTTTTCCGATTTAATATAAA
>JAPXFY010000014.1:72448649-72466149 GCA_030674185.1 Monoplex corrugatus
AGAGAATGTAATTCTATTAGGCCTGATTATACACGCCACTGAATCAATCGAAGGCGTGAACACAACGCATCTCTGTTACAGTGTCTAGTGGCTTTTAACAGTTATGAGACAGATAGGGGAGGGTATTAAGAGAGAAAGAGGGAGAGAAAGATAGAGAGAGAGAGATTGAGAGAGAGAGAAAGAGAGAGAGAGAGACTGAGAGAAAGAGAGAGATTGATACAGAGAGAGACTGACACACATAGAGAGATTTAGAGAGAGAGAGAGATTGAGAGAGAGAGAGAGACTGAGAGAAAGAGAGAGATTGATAGAGAGAGAGATTGACACACATAGAGAGATTTAGAGAGAGAGAGAGAGATTGAGAGAGATAGAGAAAGAGGGAGATTGAGAGAGGGAGAGATTGAGAGAGAGAGAGACTGAGAGAAAGAGAGAGATTGATATAGAGAGAGATTGACACACATAGAGAGATTTAGAGAGAGAGAGAGAGATTGAGAGAGATAGAGAAAGAGGGAGATTGAGAGAGAGAGAGATTGAGCATGAGAGATTGAGAGAGAGATTGATAGAGAGACAGACAGACAGAGACACAGACAGAGAGACAGAGTCACAGAGACACAGAGAGAGAGAGAGATTGAGAGAGAAAAGACAGTGACAGTACAAAGGACAGTGACAGTACAAAGGACAGTGACAGTACAAAGGACAATGACAGTACAAAGGACAGTGACAGTACAAAGGACAATGACAGTACAAAGGACAGTGACAGTACAAAGGACAGTGACAGTACAAAGGACAGTGACAGTACAAAGGACCGTGACAGTACAAAGGACAGTGAGAGTACAAAGGAGAGTGACAGTACAAAGGACAGTGACAGTACAAAGGACCGTGACAGTACAAAGGACAATGACAGTACAAAGGACAATGACAATACAAAGGACAATGACAGTACAAAGGACCGTGACAGTACAAAGGAGAGTGACAGTACAAAGGACAGTGACAGTACAAAGGACAGTGACAGTACAAAGGACCGTGACAGTACAAAGGACAGTGACAATACAAAGGACAGTGACAGTACAAAGGACAATGACAGTACAAAGGAGAGTGACAGTACAAAGGACAGTGACAGTACAAAGGACAGTGACAGCATAAGGACAGTGACAGTACAAAGGACAGTGACAGTACAAAGGACAGTGACAGTACAAAGGACAATGACGGTACAAAGGACAGTGACAGTACAAAGGACAGTGACAGTACAAAGGAGAGTGACAGTACAAAGGACAGTGAGAGTACAAAGGAGAGTGACAGTACAAAGGACAGTGACAGAACAAAGGACAATGACGATACAAAGGAGAGTGACAGTACAAAGGACAGTGACAGTACAAAGGACATTGACAGTACAAAGGACATTGACAGTACAAAGGACATTGACAGTACAAAGGAGAGTGACAGCACAAAGGACAGTGACAGTACAAAGGACATTGACAGTACAAAGCACAGTAACAGTACAAAGGACAATGACGGTACAAAGGACAGTTACAGTACAAAGGAGAGTGACAGTACAAAGGACAGTGACAGTACAAAGGACAGTGACAGTACAAAGGAGAGTGACAGTACAAAGGAGAGTGACAGTACAAAGGACATTGACAGTACAAAGGACAGGGACAGTACAAAGGAGAGTGACAGTACAAAGGAGAGTGACAGTACAAAGGACAGTGACAGTACAAAGGAGAGTGACAGTACAAAGGACCGTGACAGTACAAAGGACATTGACAGTACAAAGGAAATTGACAGTACAAATGAGAGTGACAGTACAAAGGACCGTGACAGTACAAAGGACAGTGACAGTACAAAGGACAGTGACAGTACAAATGACAGTGACAGTACAAAGGACAGTGACAGTACAAAGGACAACGACGGTACAAAGGACAGTGACAGTACAATGGACGTTGACAGTACAAAGGACATTGACAGTACAAAGGACAGTGACAGTACAAAGGACAATGACGGTACAAAGGAGAGTGACAGTACAAAGGACAGTGACAGTACAAAGGAGAGTGACAGTACAAAGGACATTGACAGTACAAAGGACATTGACAGTACAAAGGACACTGACAGTACAAAGGACAGTGACAGTACAAAGGACAGTAACAGTACAAAGGACCGTGACAGTACAAAGGACAGTGACAGTACAAAGGACAGTGACAGTACAAAGGACAGTGACAGTACAAAGGAGAGTGACAGTACAAAGGACCGTGACAGTACAAAGGACAGTGACAGTACAAGGACAGTGACAGTACAAAGGACAGTACAAAGGACAGTGACAGAACAAAGGACAATGACGATGCAAAGGAGAGTGACAGTACAAAGGAGAGTGACAGTACAAAGGACATTGACAGTACAGAGGACATTGACAGTACAAAGGACATTGACTGTACAAAGGACATTGACAGTACAAAGGACAGTGACAGTACAAAGGACAGTGACAGTACAAAGGACAATGACGGTACAAAGGACAGTGACAGTACAAAGGAGAGTGACAGTACAAAGGACAGTGACAGTACAAAGGACAATGACGGTACAAAGGACAGTGACAGTACAAAGGAGAGTGACAGTACAAAGGACAGTGACAGTACAAATGACAGTGACAGTACAAAGGACATTGACAGTACAAAGGACAGTGACAGTACAAAGGACAGTGACATTACAAAGGACAGTGACAGTGCAAAGGACAGTAACAGTACAAAGGACCGTGACAGTACAAAGGAGAGTGACAGTACAAAGGAGAGTGACAGTACAAAGGAGAGTGACAGTACAAAGGAGAGTGACAGTACAAAGGACATTGACAGTACAAAGGACAGTGACAGTACAAAGGACAGTGACAGTGCAAAGGACAGTAACAGTACAAAGGACCGTGACAGAACAAAGGACAGTGACAGTACAAAGGACCGTGACAGTACAAAGGACCGTGACAGTACAAAGGACCGTGACAGTACAAAGGAGAGTGACAGTACAAAGGACAGTGACAGTACAAAGGAGAGTGACAGTACAAAGGACCGTGACAGTACAAAGGAGAGTGACAGTACAAAGGACAGTGACAGTACAAAGGACAGTGACAGTACAAAGGACAGTGACAGTACAAAGGAGAGTGACAGTACAAAGGAGAGTGACAGTACAAAGGACAGTGACAGTACAAAGGACAGTGACAGTACAAAGGACAGTGACAGTACAAAGGACCGTGACAGTACAATGGACAGTGACAATACAAAGGACAGTGACAATACAAAGGAGAGTGACAGTACAAAGGACAGTGACAGTACAAAGGAGAGTGAAAGTACAAAGGACAGTGACAGTACAAAGGACAGTGACAGTACAAAGGACAGTGACAGTACAATACAAAGGACAGTGACAGTACAAAGGACAGTGACAGTACAAAGGACAGGACAGTGACAGTACAAAGGAGAGTGACAGTACAAAGGACATTGACAGTACAAAGGACATTGACAGTACAAAGGACAGTGACAGAACAAAGGACAGTGACAGTACAAAGGACAGTGACAGTACAAAGGACAGTGACGGTACAAAGGGCAGTGACAGTACAAAGGACAGTGACAGTACAAAGGACAGTGACAGTGACAATGAACAACAGTACTTTAAGTTGCAATGGTAGAAGGTTTTTAACCTAGAAGGTATTTTTTTACACACTTACCGTCGCTAATCTTTACATCTGCCTACAACTAAGAAATTCAAAGTTTGAAGATTGCTCAAGAAGGATTCATCGCAATCGGACGATTCCATATGCGCACCACACAAATCTGCCAGCAATTATCTGGTAGACTTCCTGAACATGCACAAAACCATCTGGGCTGGCAAGGTCTTGAACTGAGGAGCGGAAGGGTGGTGGGGTGGTGGGGTGGGGTGGGGTGGAAGACCTTTGAAACACTAAACTGGCACCACCCAAATGATGGAAACATTAAGAGGGGCAGCAAACAGGCCAACGTTTACTGTTGCGAACTGGGACTAAAATTCAAGACATCAAATCATGAGATCCAAGAAATAAGAAATACTGAAAGAGAAATATGTCAAGAAATCAAAAATATATGACAGAGTATAAGGGAGGAATTGGGAAGAAAAAGAAGGAAGGACAGAGAGAGTGAGTGTTGAAGAGATAGAGAGAGACAGACACGGACTGCAAAAAAACCCCAACTAACTAACAGACAGACACGGACTGCCAAAAAACCCCAACTAACTAACAGACAGACACGGACTGCAAAAAACCCCAACTAACTAACAGACAGACACGGACTGCAAAAAAACCCAACTAACAACAGACAGGACTGCCAAAAACCCAACAACTAACAGACAGACACGGACTGTCTTAAAAACCCAACTAACAGACAGACACGGACTGCCAAAAAAACCCAACTAACTAACAGACAGACACGGACTGCCAAAAAACCCCAACAAACTGACAGACAGACACGGACTGCCAAAAAAACCCAACTAACTAACAGACAGACACGGACTGCCAAAAATAACCAACTAAATAACAGACAGACACGGACTGCCAAAAAAAACCCAACTAACTGACAGACAGACACGGACTGCCCAAAAAACCCAACTAACTAACAGACAGACACGGACTGAAAAAACCCAACTAACTAACAGACTAATTAACCAACTAACCAACGAACTAACTAACTAACTAACTAACTAACTAACTCACTCACTCACTCACTCACTCACTTATCAACTAACCAACCAACCAACTAACTAACTCACTCACTCACTCCTCACTCACTCACTCACTCACTCACTCACTTACCCACTCACTAACCAACAACTAACCAACTAACCCACCAACTAGGTAACAAGCAAACTAAATAAGTAACTAACTAACAAACTAACGAACAAACTGACTAACTTACTAAGCAACTAACCAACGAACCAACCAACTAACCAACCAACCAACCAGCCAACCAACTAACCAACCAACCAAACCAACCAACTAACAATTAAACAGCCAACCAAGTAAACAACCAACCAACCAACTAACCAACCAACCAACTGACTAACTAACTAACTAACCAGCCAACCAACCAGCCAGCCAACCAACCAACCAACCAATTAACCAACTAACTAATTAACCAACCAACCAACTAACCAACTAACCAACTAACTAACCAACTAACTGACTAACCAACTAACTAACTGATTGACTGACTGACATGATACTAACTCGCTCATTCACTCATTAACTCACTAACTCACTAACTCACTCACTCACTCACTCACTCACTAACTAACTAAGTAACTAATTAACAAAAACTGAGATAGAACGACAAAAACAACAACAAAAACAACAACAATAACCAGATCAAACCAGCTCTTGTACACTTCCAACATCAAGGTCTGATAGAGACTGTCCTATCACCTTAATTAAAGTCATTGGGGAGTGAGTTGGTCAAAACAACCTCAAGGTTTCTTGTCTAATTTTACAATGGTCGGTCCTTCCGCACCCACCACAACCACCACCCCACCCTACCCCCCAAAACACACACTCAGACCCCTCCTTCACTCCCACCTCCCGACTGTTGGATTAAAAATAAAAACCACCTCACAGATCATGTTACATAAGAACAAGGACAAGTATTTTCGAAACCAAAAAAATATTACATTTTGGCTGTCCGTTGACATGGAATCAATTCAAAGACGGTTTCAGCGTCAGTTTCTCAAGATGGCATTTCCAAGCTCGGGAGAGAAAAAAAATCCATAGGCACCGACTCCATTTGATAGATGAGACTCAAAAACGAGCATGGCATAAACGCTAAGTCTTCGCAAAATCCCCTACGAGCTGGCAAGGTCTTTAAGACATCAATACGCCACGTTCGTATTACAGTTAAGTTACTATTACTGGAACTCCGTGGCTTTTAAAAGTTCCGAGAAGGATGGAGGAGAGTGGGTAAGTAGGGATGGTGGAAGGCAGAGCAGGATATAGACTCGGGGGGGGGGGGGGGGTGAGAGAAAGAGAAAAAAGACGACGAGGGTAGTAGCATCAGGTCTCACTGGATCTGTCTTACAGCTAATGCTGATGTTTATTGTTTGCCTTGTAGGGATGCTGGTTTTGTTTCACAAATTTTCATGCATAGTATAATGTGACCGTGTTTGGATATACTTTACTTGTTGTTGTTCTTGTTCTTGCTCTCTCTCTGTCTCTCTGTCTCTCTCTGTCTCTCTGTCTCATTTTCTCTGTCTCTGTCTGTCTGTCTCTCTCTCTCTCTCTCTTTCTGTCTTTCTCTCTCTCTCTGTCTCTCTCTTTGTCTCTCTCTGTCTCTGTCTGTCTTTCTGTCTGTCTGTCTGTCTCTCTCGCTCTCTGCCTCTGTTTCTGTCTCTCTCTCTCTCTGTCTCTTTCTCTCTGTCTCTGTCTCTGTCTGTCTGTCTCTGTCTGTCTGTCTCTCTCTCTCTTTCTGTCTTTCTTTCTCTCTGTCTGTCTCTCTCTGTCTTTCTCTCTCTCTTCTCTCTGTCTCTCGCTGTCTCTGTCTGTCTTTCTGTCTGTCTGTCTGTCTGTCTGTCTGTCTGTCTGTCTGTCTGTCTCGCTCTCTGCTCTGTTTCTGTCTCTCTGTCTCTTTCTCTCTATTTCTCTCTGTCTCTGTCTGTCTGTCTGTCTCTGTCTGTCTGTCTGTCTCTGACTCTCTGTCTCTGTCTCTCTGTCTCTGTCTCTCTCTCTCTCTCTTTCTATATATATATATATATTATTATATATATATATAATATATATATCTCCAAATGTATCTCTTTGACTGATGGTGTAATGACTGCCTTGTTGTGATATCTGTATCATCTAAGGTATGATTTGTACGTAATGTGATGTAAACCTTCTTCGGGCGAGGGCTGGATTTTACATCCAGCATATAGTTCGCTTGTTTCATACCCTCGTAAGTAAAAATGTGTTGTTCTCGTTGTTCTTGTTCCTTGCTATCGTACATACATATAAACATGCAAACACAAAAGCAAAATACAGTGATCAAAATAGAGAAATAAAATAAAAGTAACATAAACAGAATATGAATTCATAAAAAAAGACCGAAAAAGAAAGCAAACACGCAAACTTTACGTATGACACTAAAAAGACCACAAGAATAAAAACATCAAACAATAGCAACAATGGAGAAAGTGATAATAACAAAAATCAAAGCAAAACACAAATATTACACATGCCACTACAAACAACAAGAATACAAACATCAAACAATAACAACAATGGAGAAAGTGATAATAACAAAAATCAAAGCAAACACACAAATATTACACATGCCACTACAAACAACAAGAATACAAACATCAAACAATAACAACAATGGAGAAAGTGATAATAACAAAAATCAAAGCAAACACACAAATATTACACATGCCACTACAAACAACAAGAATACGAACATCAAACAATAGCAAACAATGGAGAAAATGATAATAACAAAAATCAAAGCAAACATGCAAACATTGCACACTTCACTAACAAGAACGATAATACCAATATTAAACAATAACAATAAAGGAGAAAATAATAGTAACAACAATCGTTCCACGTACATGTTTCACACAAATTTGTGGAGAGAGTGATAGAGAGAGAGAGAGACAGAGACAGAGAGAGACAGAGAGAGAGAGAGAGACAGAGAGAGAAATACTGCAAATGATAATAACATGGTGGGGAGAGAGAGAAAGAGAGAGAGACAGACAGACAGACAGACAGACAGACAGACAGAGAGAGAGAGAAATATTGCTAATGATAATAATATGGAGGGAGAGAGAGAGAGACAGGCAGACAGACAGAGACAGAGAGACAGAGAAGACAGAGAGAGAAATATTGATAATGATAATCATATGGAGGGGAGAGGGAGAGAGAGAGAGAGAGAGAGAGAGAGAGAGAGGGAGAGAGAGAGAGAGAGAGAGAAATACTGCTAATGATAATAACATGGTGGGGAGATAGAGAGAGGGAGATAGAGAGAGGGAGAGAGAGAGAGAGAGAGGGAGAGAGAGAGAGAGAGAGAAATACAGCTAATGATAATAATATGGAGAGAGAGAGAGAGAGAGAGAGAGGGAGGGAGAGAGAGAGAGAAAGAGATACTAATAATGATAATGAAATGTAGGGGCCAGAGAGAGAGACAGACAGACAGGCAGACAGAGACAGAGAGAGACAGAGAGAGAAATATTGATAATGATAATCATATGGAGGGGAGAGAGAGAGAGAGAGAGAGAGAGAGAGAGAGAGAGAGAGAGAGAAATACTGCTAATGATAATAATATGGAGGGAAAGAGAGAGAGAGGGAGAGAGAGAGAAAGAGATACTAATAATGATAATGAAATGTAGGGGCCAGAGAGAGAGAGAGACAGACAGACAGACAGAGACAGAGAGACAGAGAGAGACAGAGAGAGAAATATTGATAATGATAATCATATGGAGGGGAGAGAGAGAGAGAGGGAGAGAGAGAGAGAGAAATAATCATAATGATAATAATATGGAGAGAGAGAGAGAGAGAGATGGAAGGGAGAGAGAGATACTAATAATGATAATGAAATATAGGGGCCAGAGAGACACAGAGAGAGAGAGAGACAGGCAGGCAGACAGAGACAGAGACAGAGAGAGACAGAGAGAGAAATATTGATAATGATAATCATATGGAGGGGAGAGAGGAGAGAGAGAGAGAGAGAGAGAGAGAGAGAAATAATCATAATGATAATGGTATGGAAGGGGAGAGAGAGAGGGGGAGAGGGGAGAGGGGGAGAGGGGGAGGGGAACATGAGATGACATCGATATCAATATAAGGAAAACAGAGAAAGCTGGTTGTATCATATTAGCTCATTTATTCTGACAGTCGTATTGACCGATTGTTCACAGGTTAATGTACTGGCCTCTTATCTTTGTCCTCATGGCCAGGAGAAAGGAGGGAATGGGAAAGTTTCAGTTTCAGTTTCAGTTTCAGTTTCTCATGAACGAATTCCACGTGCACTAACGTCACATGTGCCATGTGCATAGTGATCATGGCACAAGCCTTAAGCCTGCGCATGAACCCATGAGTTGGCCAGGTCGTGGAAAAAAGCGACAAAAGTCCAATTAGGTAGAGACAGAAAGAGATGAGAAGGAAGAAGAGAATAAGTATACATTTTCTGACATGTTTTCTCTTCACGGAAAAACAATAAAAAAAAATTAAACAGCCTATGTTTTACCTAGCCTACTTTTTTTTTTATACTAGTATTGTATCAGTCTATCACTGGAACAATCTTGGTTACTTGTACATGACATGTGTATCTTGTCCTCAAAGAAAGGAACGGATAAATAAGATAAATGAATAATTAAAGCTCTGAATCACAACATAAATTGCCACTCAGTATAAACTTGTCTCACGTCGCAGAAGATCATCTTTTTAGGGATCTGAGGGAGTGAAAAGACATAGAAGGACTAGGGTGGGGGGGGGGGAGGGGGGGCAATGAAACTGGCTCTATTTTTCAGTGCTTAAAGTTTATTGATTAGAAGCCATTTTTCAAACTTACATTTGCAAATCTACAAACATATCTGTTTACAAGTATATCTACAGCTGAAAAATGCATGAGTAAATCAGTAACATAAGATGTATACATCATTCAATAAAAGAATACAGTGAGGGTGAGGGAGAAGCAGAAGAAGAAAAACAACAACAAGATGAAGAAAGAAGAAGAGGAGGAGGAGGAGGAAGAGGAGGAGGAAGAGAGGAGGAGGAGAATGAGGAGAAGAAGGAGAAGGAGAAGAAGAAGAACAACAACAAAAAGAACAAGAAGAAGAAGAACAAGAAGAAGAAGAACAAGAAGAAGAAGAACAAGAAGAAGAAGAACAAGAACAAGAAGAACAAAAACAAGAAGAACAAGAACAGAAGAACAAGAACAAGAAGAACAAGAACAAGAAGAACAAGAACAAGAAGAACAAGAACAAGAAGAACAAGAACAAGAAGAACAAGAAGCACAAGAACAAGAAGAACAAAAACAAGAAGAACAAGAACATGAAGAACAAGAAGAACAAGAAGAACAAGAACATGAAGAACAAAAACAAGAAGAACAAGAACAAGAAGAACAAGAACAAGAAGAACAAGAACAAGAAGAACAAAACAAGAAGAACAAGAACATGAAGAACAAGAAGAACAAGAACAAGAAGAACAAGACAAGAAGAACAAGAACAAGAAGAACAAGAACAAGAAGAACAAGAACAAGAAGAACAAGAAGAACAAGAACAAGAAGAACAAGAACAAGAAGAACAAGAACAAGAAGAACAAGAACAAGAAGAACAAGAACATGAAGAAAAAAGAAGAACAAGAAGAACAAGAACAAGAAGAACAAAAACAAGAAGAACAAGAACATGAAGAACAAGAACAAGAAGAACAAGAACAAGAAGAACAAGAACAAGAACAAGAAGAACAAGAACAAGAAGAACAAGAACAAGAACAAGAAGAACAAGAACAAGAAGAACAAGAACAAGAAGAACAAGAACAAGAACAAGAAGAACAAGAACAAGAAGAACAAGAACAAGAAGAACAAGAACAAGAAGAACAAGAACAAGAAGAATAACAAGAAGAACAAGAATAAGAAGGGGGAAGAAGAAGAAAAAGAAGAAAAAGAGGGGGGAAGAAGAAGAAGAAGAACAACAACAACAACAACGACAACAACAGCAACAACAACAAAAACAACAACAACAAGAAAGGGCGTGTAATTTTGGTCATCATGTGAGAGGATCTCTACTCAAACGCTGGAGAAAATATTCGATATGCCAACTCGCATCGCCCACGTCCACCCCCATTCACTCTCTCCCCATTGAGCCGGAAACTAGAAGATTAAATGTCTTGCCAAAAGATGAAAATAGCGCATGAAGACACGCGGCTAGTGCATAAAACCCCGTGGCTAAGTAGTACATGAAGATCCGCGATTAGCGCATAAGAACCCGTGGCTAGTGCATAAAAACCCGTGGCTAGTGCATGAAAATCCGTGGTAGTGCACAAAGACCTGTGGCTAGTGCATTAAGACCCGTGGTTGGTGCATAAAGACCTCGTGACTAGTGCATAAAAACCCATGGTAGTGCATAAAACCCCATGGCTAGTACATAAAAACCCGTGGCTAGTGCATAAAGACCCGTGGCTGGTGCATAAAGACCCATGGCTAGTGCATGAAGACCCGTGGCTATAATGTGCATTAAGACCCGTGGCTAGTGCATAAAAACCCGAGGCTAGTGCATAAAGATCCGTGGCTAGCGCATAAAGACCAGTGGCTAGAGCATAAAAACCCGTGGCTAGTGCTCGAAGACCCATGGCTAGTGCATAAAGACCCATGGCTAGTGCATAAAGACCCATGTCTAGTTCTTAAAGACCTATGGCTAATAGTACATAAAGACCTATAGCTAAATAGTACATAAAGATCTGTAGCGAAATAGTACATAAAGACCTATAGCTAAATAGTACATAAAGACCTATAGCTAAATAGTAAATAAAGACCTATAGCTAAATAGTACATAAAGACGTACAGCTGAATAGTACATACATATCCGATACTAAATAAACATTTAAACTCTCTGTTCTCTCTCTCTCTCTCTCTGTCTGTCTTCTGTCTGTCTCTCTCTCTCTCTCCTGTCTCTGTCTCTCTGTCTCTGTCTCTGTCTCTCTCCCTCACTCTTTCTCTCTCTCCCTCTCTCTCTGTCTCACGCACACACGCTCTCACTCTCTCTCTTTCTCTGTCTGTCTGTCTGCCTGTCTGCCTGTCTGTCTGTCTCTCTTTCACTCCTCTCTGTCTTTCTCTCTCTCTGTTTCTTTCACTCTCTCTCTGTCTCCCTGTCTCCCTCTCTGTCTCTCTGTCTGTCTCTGTCTGTCTTTGTCCGTCTCTGTCTGTCTCTGTTTGTCTCTGTCTCTCTCTTTTATAGAAAGAAGAAATAGTGATGAGACTCATCGAAGCACACCAAATATGAAAACATAAGCACATATTTTATCACGAAACTTCATCGATTGACGACGGTATCAACAACTATTGAGACTAGTGTTTACAACCGAGCAGTGCAAGAGACTCCATAAGGTTTATAGCACATACTGTGGTTATATCCTTTTTAGATGGCAATCTTCAGGGTGTTTACGGTGTAACCAGGGGCAAAAGAAAAGGAAACGCACAGACACACACACACACACACACACACACACACACACACAACACCACACACACAACACACAACACAACACACAGACACACACAAAACACACACACAGCACACACACACACACACACACACACACACACACACACACACACACACACACACACACACACACACACACACACACGACACACACAGCACACACACACACACACACGCATACATAATTTATACTCATACACACACACACACACGCACACACACACACCACACCACACACACAAAACATAACACGCACGCACACACATGCACACACACATACACATACACACACATATACACACACGCACGTGCGCGCGTGCACACACACACAAACACACACACACATGCAGAGAGAGAGAGACAGACAGACAGACAAAAGACAGACAAAAAGAGATATAGAGATATAGAGACAGAAACAGAGACAGAGACAGAGAGAGGATCTTTCTGGATAATACGAAAGTCTTCTTTGAAAGGAAAAACACATCAAACACACACACACACACACACACACACACACACACACACACACACACACACACACACACACACACACACACACACACAACACACACACTCAAACGCCGCACGCACGCACACACACACACTCACACACAAAATATATATATGTATATGTATATGTGTATGTATAGATAGATACAATACATACATATACATGTACACACACAAATATATATATATATATATATATATATATAATTACTATATATATATACATGTATACACAAACATATATAATATAAGGGACAGTACTTGGATGGCTCAACCATCTTTTGGAAAGGGGTTTAAAAGGGAGATTACTTGGATGACCTGACCATCTTGTGTTAAGGGATTTAAAAGGGAGATTACTTGGATGGTTCGACCATCTAGTGTTAAGGGGTTTAAAGGGGAAATTACTCGGATAGTCAACCAATATGTGTAAAGGGATTTCGAAGGGAGATTACTTGGATGGCCTGACCATCTTGTGTAAAGGGATTTAAAAGGGAGATTACTCAG
This sequence comes from Monoplex corrugatus, assembly GCA_030674185.1. Taxonomy (NCBI): domain Eukaryota; kingdom Metazoa; phylum Mollusca; class Gastropoda; order Littorinimorpha; family Ranellidae; genus Monoplex; species Monoplex corrugatus. The sequence goes on from JAPXFY010000014.1 coordinate 72,461,850, forward strand.
ATGGCTCGACCATCTTGTGTAAAAGGATTGAAAACGAAGATTAATCAGATGGCTTGACCATTTTGTGTTAAGGGATTTAAAAGGGAGATTACTTGGATGACTTTGACCATCTTGTGGAAAAGGATTTAAAAGGGAGATTATTTGGATGACTCGACCATCTTGTATTAAGGGGTTTAAAAGGGAGATAACTTAGATGGCTTGACCATCTTGTGTAAAGGGGTTTAAAAGGGAGATTACTTGGATGACGCAACCATGTTTTGTAGAAAGGGATTCAAAGAGGAGATTACTTGAATGGCTCAACCATTTTGTGTAAAAGGATTTAAAACGAAGATTAATCAGATGGCTTGACCATCTTGTGCTGAGGGATTTAAAAGAGAGATCACTTGGGTGACCCGACCATCTTGTGTAAAGGGATTTCAGAGGGAGATTACTTGGATGGTCGGGTGACCATCTTGAGGAAAGGGATTTAAAAGGGAGATAACTCGGTTGGTCAACCAACTTGTGTACAGGGATTTAAAAGGCAGATTTCTAGTATTAAGGGACTTAAAAGGGAGATTACTTGGATGACCCGACCATCTTGAGGAAAGGGATTTAAAGGGAGATAACTCGGATGGTCAACCAACTTGTGTAAAGGGAATTAAAAGGGAGATTTCTAGTATTAGGTACTTAAAAGGGAGATTACTTAGATATTCGACCATTTTGTGTTAAGGGATTTAAAAGAGAGATCACTTGGATGACCCGACCATCTTGTGTAAAGGGATTTAAAAGGGAGATAACTCGGATGGTCAACCAACTTGTGTATAGGTATTTAAAAGGGAGATTTCTAGTATTAAGGTATTAAAAGGGAGATTACTTAGATGATTCGACCATTTTGTGTTAAGGGATTTGAAAGGGAGTAACTTGGATGACTCGACCATCTTGTGGAAACGGATTTAAAAGGGAGATAACTTGGATGACTCGACCATCTTTGGAAAGGGATTTAAAAGGGAGATTACTTGGATGACTCGACCATCTTGTGAAAGGGATTTAAAGGGCGATTACTTGATGACTCGACCATTTGTGTTACGGGATTTAAAAGGAGATTACTTGCATGATTCGACCATCTCGTGTAAGAGATTTACAAGATACGCTCGCATAAACTGATGCAGAGAACATAAGAATCATCTACTCCGTGAAACTCCTCCGCGAAAGGGATAAAAAAATTTGAATGAAACAGAGCAATGGGGAGAAGTGAGAGTGGGTGGGTGGGGTGGGTGGGGGGTTCAGGTCGATCGTTAGGGAAGGTGTAGGCGAATGGGGGTAGGGTGGGTGGGGGTGTGATGAGTAGGGCAAGGGAGGGGGGATTTAGAGAGAACGGAAACAAATAGGGGCATTACACGCTGTATTAGGTCGGAGTCTCTAACCGATGAATGAAATTTGACGGAGGCGAAGAAAGCAACAGGAGATAGCTGAGAGGGGGTAGGATTGGGGCTGGGTAGAGGAGAGAGAGAGAGAGAGAGACAGAGACAGACAGACAGAGACAGAAGACAGACACAGAGACAGAGACAGAAGACAGAAAGAGAGAGACAGACAGAAGAAAGAGAGAGGAGAAGAGAGAAGAGAGACACAGAGAAGAGAAGAAAGAGAGAAAGAGAGAGAAAAAAGACAGAGAGAAAGAGAGAGACAGAGAGAGAGAGACAAAGAGAGACAGAGACAGAAAGAGAAATAGAGACAGACAGAGAGAGAGAGAAAGAAAGAGAGACAGAGAAAAACAGAGAGAGAGAGAGACAGTGAGAGAGACAAAGGAGACAGAGACAGAGAAAGAAAGAAAGATAGAGAAAGAGAGGAAGAGAGTGAGAAAAAGAGCGAGAGAAGAGAGTTGATAGATGGTGGTGGTGGTGGTGGTGGTAGTAAGAAGCGTGAGCGAGACAGAGCGAGAGAGGAAGAGAGAGACAGAGAGAGGGAGGGATAGAGACAGAGACAGAGAGAGATTGGGAAAGAGAGAGAGAGATGAGTATACACAGAGAGAGAGCAGAAGACAGAGAAGAGAGAAGACAGCAGAGACAGACAGACAGACAGACAGACCAAAGAAGAAGAGACAGACAGACAGACAGAATAAGAAAGAAGGGGGAAGAAGAGAGAGAGATGTGAGGGGGGGTGGTAGTGGTGAGAAGCGCCATTATTGATTTTCTTCACTCTTTCCCCACTGAGGAGAAGTGGAAGGGAGGGACAGTTATTTTGTCTGCAACATGGCAGAAGAGGTTTCGGAAATCAAAGCGTGTATGAAGACTTGATGAAAGACGACATCAATTCCTCCCTTTTAAAACGTACACGCATACTTTTTTCCTTCCCTATTTCCGTGTCTATCTGTCTGTCCGTCTGTCTCTCTCGCTCTCTCTCTCGCTCGCTCTCTCTCTCTCTTTTGCTCGCTTGCTCGCTTGCTCGCTCGTTCTCTGTCAGACTGTCTATCCCTCCTCTCTCTCTCTGTCTCTGTCTCTCTCTATCTCTCTGTCTCCCCTTCTCTCTCTTTCTCTCTGTCTGTCTGTCTGTCTGTCTGTCTCTTTCTCTTTCTCTTTTTCTCATTCTCTCTCTCTCTCCCTCCTTCTCTCTCTCTCTCTCTCTCTTTCTGTATGTCTTTCTCTCATTCTCTCTCTCTGTCTCTGTCTCTTTCTCTCTCTCTCTCTCTCTTTCTCTTTCTGTCTGTCTATCAGTCTCTCTCTCTCTCCCTCTCTCTCCCTCTCTCCCCATCTCTCTCCCTCTCTCTCTCTCTCTCACCTTCTCTCTCTTTCTCTGTCATAAACACATTTTTAGACATGTTTATCAGTTTTGGATTGGAGTGAAGCCATTGGGGACCGTGCGGGGTTGCTGATGGCAATCAACGTCGAATGAATGAACAGAAGTAAGATGTTCAAGAATAGAAACAGGAGAAAAGAAGGACACGAGAGAATGACAGAGAGAGAGAGAAAGAGAGAGAGAGAGAGAAAGAGAAGAGAGAGAGAGAGAAAGAGAGAGAGACAGAGAGAGAGAAGAGAGAGAGGAAGAGACAGAGACAGAGATAGAGACTGAGAGAGAAATAGAGAGAAAGAGAGTGAAAGATATATATATATAGTGAGAGAAACAGAGACAGAGAAAGAGACTGAGACAGAGAGAAAGAGAGTGTGAGAGAGAGAAAAAGAAAGAAAGAAAGAGACAGAGACAGAGAGACAGAGATAGAGAAAGAGAGAAAAACAGCGAGAGAGAAAGAGAGAAAGAGAGAGAGAGACAGAGAGAGAGGGAAAGAGAGACAGAGAGACAGACAAAGACAGAGAGAGAGAGAGAGACAGCGAGACAGAGACAGAGATACAGAGATTGAGAGAGAGAGAAATAGAGAGAAAGAGAGTAAGAGAGAGAGACAATGAGAGAAACAGAGACAGAGAAAGAGATTGAGACAGAGACAAAGAGAGATTGAGAGAGAAAGAGAAAGAAAGAAAGAGACAGACAGAGACAGAGATAGAAAAAAAGAGAGAGAGAAACAGTGGGAGAGAAAGAGAGAGAGAGAGAGACAGACAGATAGAGACAGAGACAGAAATAGAGATTGAGAGAGAAATAGTAAGAGAGAGACAGACAGACAGAGACAGAGAGAGACAGAGAAAGAGACAGAGAAAGAGACTGACACACAGAGAGAGAGAAAATTAGAGAGAATGAGAGAAAGAGAATGAGAGAGAGAGAAAGAAAGAAAGAGAAAGACAGTGAGAGAGTGAGAGAGAAAGAAAGAAAGAAAAATGAGAGAGACAGAGACAGAGACAGAGAGAGACAGAGACAGAGAGAAAGACAGAGAGAAAGACAGAGAGAGAGAGAGAGAGAGAGAGACAAAGAGAGAGAAAGAGGACACTTTCAAACTTTGACATTTTGTTGACAATAATGTGTCACAGCCTTTATGTCAAGGGGTACATCTCATGTTATAACAATAACCTATCATAATTACAAGATCCAAAACAGGTGTGACTGCCCGCGCCCAAGCGAACAGGAACCAGAAGAACAAGCAAACCAATATAAGCGCGTATCCAACAAAACAAAACAAAACAAGCGAATGGACGAGGCGGCAGGGAAGTTTTTAGTCCCGTTTTTATTATCCATTGTTTGGTGTCTGTGATCTGTTTGTGACCGTGCGTTCGCGCTTGACAAAGGCTAGTTGGCCGAAAATTTGCGCTTGTTTTGTTTTGTTTTGTTGGATACGCGCTTATATTGGTTTTCTTGTTCTTCTGATAACATAATTAGTCAGAGGAAAAAAACACACCACCCAATGCAACATGTATGATGCAGTCCAACTTAAAATTTACAC
>JAPXFY010000014.1:72468649-72471149 GCA_030674185.1 Monoplex corrugatus
TCTGAATACAAATTTAAACCTACCTAAAAGATATTGAAAAATAGACTAAAGACAGAAAAATGAAAAAATAGACATACTAAAGATATCAGAATATTAAAACAATTCTTTGTTCACTCAACCCTCGTCAAATATGGTCTACACTGCACACACACACACACACACACACACACACACACACACACACACACACACACACACACACACACACACACAACACACACACACATTTACAAACAGAAAGAAGTAATCTGACATAATGTAAAATTCAAGACACTGATGAGTAAAGAGAGAGAAGAAAATGTTTAATTTTGAGAGAGGCATTTTTCTTCTTTTACATCCAGTCTTTGCCTCATAGACAGTCTACACTAATACATTTACACTGCAATGGTCATACAAATTATAGTTTAATACACATGAACTAAAATAGTACGAAAACATCAAAAAACACAAAACTGGATTTTCAGTTGTACTGACAGAAGGAGAATACATTTCAAAATTTGTTTTTATTTAAGTTATATACCAAATCGTAAGAGAGAGAGAGAGAGCAGGGCGGAGGGAGGAAAGGAGAAAGAGAGAGAGAGAGAGAAAGAAAGAAAGAAAGAAAGAGAGAGAGAAAGAGATACAGACAGAGACAGAGCAAAGAAAGAGAGAGGGAGGGAGGGGAGAGAGACAGAGACAGAGAAGGCAGACAAGTATACAGAAAGACAGAGACGGTGACACAAAATAACTCAAACTTCCGCTGGAAAATCGAAAATTTCAACAACAACAAACACTGTCTCTACAGGACGTAGAAGCACGTGTTTTGCAAATGCATTTTTCTCTGTGTGCAGACATAGAAGATGACAGAAAGCATTACCTAACATGACAAAACCTCGTTGCAATTTTAATGTTCACTGGAAGCGAATAACCTGTTCTACGTCCACCTCTGGGGATGAGCAGCCTACTCCCTGTCCATTCCCAAGCACTGTGTGCCAGTCTGGCCAGTCTCTCGCATCATTTGTAGCAGTGTGACTATGTAATCTGGGACATTTGCATTTCCTTTGTGGTCTGAGAGTAACGAGTCAGGGTGAAAGGCTGGAGGCCATAGCTATAGTTTCCTTTTATTTCGTCTGTTTCGAGTTTTACGTCAGCACCCACGTCAAGTGATATGACCGACCGGGATGACCATCCCAGGGAAATGGGGGAAGAGGTCGACAGATCATAGATGATGAAATGATGGTGATCTTTATTTGGTTCGGTTGTTGAAGACTTTGACCGTAAATTATTTTTATAACAAACAAGCTTATTCGTTCAATTTTTTTAACATTTCTGCTGCCCTGAAACAATGCCAAAATGATCGGTTATGCTGTAAACAATATAAACTATGCAAATTCTTTTTTTGGGGGGGGGGGGAGGGGGAGGGAAGTCTAGCGACAGTTGAGCATTTTCGTCTTTACACTACATTACGGCATAAAGTCAGTTTGTTAAAAATTCCACAGGATTATTGAATTTGCAAAAAAGGAAGGCGCAGCCATTGTCTCTGATAATCGATATCATGACTTGCTCGCACCAAGAGCAATCATTTGAATCTGATAAGAGTAACAGTACTACTACTACTACTAATAGTAATGATGATGATGATGATAATGATTATGATAATGATGAGATGATGCTGATAATATAATAATAATAATAATAATGATAATAATAATAATAATAATATTATCATTATTATTATTATCATGTACGTTGACGATGATGATGATTATGATTATGCTACTGCTGCTAATGATGATGATGATCATCATCATCATCACCATAATAGCAATAACAACAACAACAAAAATGATACTAATGATAATAGTATTAGCAGTATTAATAATTCTATGATACTACCACTGCTACTATTGCTACCAGTACTATTTCTATTCCTACTCCCACTCTTCCTCCTCCTCCTCTTCCTCCTCCTCCTCCTCCTCCTACTACTACTACTACTAGTAATAATAATGATAATGATATGATAATAAATATAACAACAACAACAATGATAATAATAATAATAATAATAATAATAATAATGATAATAATAATGTAGACAAAGATAATGATGACTCCTTGCGCAATGCCTCAGCTCACAGGGGCCCTAAACGCTTCACAAAAATATCAGAGACTAAGGAAATAATGTTGCTATAAATGTAACGGAAGTTACCACCAAAAAAAAAAAACAATCTGAAATTTAACACTCCAACTCAATTTAACTGCCACTTGACATTCAGTGACCTGAAATGGTCTCTGCGTTGACAGTTGCATTTCCCTTAGGATAAAATTCTCTTTTTTGTTTAGTTCAGCGCTAAAATTGTCAGTTTACTGCGTGAGAATTCGTGATTCAATTCCCTGATCAGGAAGGAACTTTTCATCTTCATCGCTTCCACTGTTTTCGTTAGACCTTGAATGGTGATGATTTTGGTGAAAATTTTGTAAATGAGATTAGGGACTGAGATTCCATGAGGAGCATAGCATG
>JAPXFY010000014.1:72486149-72491149 GCA_030674185.1 Monoplex corrugatus
GAAGAAGAAGAAGAACAGCAGCAGCAACAACAACAACAACAAAAAGAAGAACAAGAACAAGAGAGAGAAGAAAAAGAAAAAGCAGAAAAAGAAGACTGAGAAGAAGAAGAAGGAGAAGGAGGAGGAGGAGGAAGAAGAAGAAGACGAAAAAGAAGAAGAAGAAGAAGCAGAAGAAATAAAGAAAGAAAGAAGAAAGGAAGGAAGAAAGAAAGAAGAAAGAGAAAAGACGAAGAAGGAGGATGAGGAGGAGGAGGAGAAGAAGAAGAAGAAAAAGAAGGCAGAAGAAGAAGAAGGACCAGAACAAGAACAAAAACAAGAACGAGAAACGCAATAAGAAACACAAGAAGAAAAAGAACGAAAAAGAAGAAGAAGAAGAAGAAGAACAACAACAACAACAACAGCAACAACAACAACAACAAATAACAGAAAAGAAAAAGAAGAAGAAACAGAAAATGAAGAAGATGAAGAAGCAGAAGAAAAGAAGAAAGAAAGAAAAAAGAAGAAGGAGGAGGAGGAGGAGGAAACGAAGAAGAAGAAAAAGAGAAGAAAAAGACAAAGAAGACAGAAGAAGAACAAAACAAGAACAAGAAACGCAATAAGAAACACAAGAAGAAAAAGAAAGACAAAGAAGAAGAAGAAGAAGAAGAACAACAACAACAACAAATACAGAAAAGAAAAAGAAGAAGAAACAGGAAATGAAGAGAAGCAGAAGAAAAGAAAGAAAGAAAGAAAAAAGAAGAAGAAGGAGGAGGAGGAGGAAACGAAGAAGAAGAAAAAGAGAAGAAAAGAAAAAGAAGACAGAAGAAGAAGAAGAAGGACAAGAACAAGAAACACAGAAGAAAAAGAAAGAAAAGAAGAAGAAGAAGAAGAAGAAGAACAACAACAACAACAACAGCAACAACAACAACAACAACAAATAACAGAAAAGAAAAAGAAGAAGAAACAGAAATGAAGAAGAATAAAAGAAGCAGAAGAAAAGAAAGAAAGAAAGAAAGAAAGAAAAAAGAAGAAGGAGGAGGAGGAACGAAGAAGAAGAGAAGAAAAAGAAAAGAAGACAGAAGAAGAAGAAGGACAAGAAACACAAGAAGAAAAAGGAAAGAAGAAGAAGAAGAACAACAACAACAACAACAATAACAACAACAACAAGAAACACAAGAAGAAAAAGAAAAAAAGAAGAAGAAGAACTACAACAACAACAACAACAACAAGAAAAAGGGGAAAGAAAGAAAGAAAAGAAGTAAAAAGAGAGAAAAAAGAACGAAAGAAAGAAAGACAGACAGACAGAAAGACAGAAAGAAAGAAAGAAAGAAGAAGAAGAACAGAAGGCAAAAAGAAGAAGAAGAAACAGAAGAAGACAAAGAAAGGTCGTTCAACGCACAGGTAAAGCCAGACACGTTAAAACAGACGATACAGGTTCCGACAGGTGAAATGTACCAGAAGGTCGCTAAAACCAAACAATGGGTGACATTAACGATGCTTGTAGACCAGTGATTGAGGTTGCACAATTTAAACTGCGTCACTTCTTTCATGTTTTTCGTTCGTTTGTGTTCTTCGTTCTTCGTTCTTCGTTCTTCTTCTTCTTCTCTCTCTCTCTCCTCCTCCTTCCTTCTCCTTCTTGTTCTTCTTGTTCTTCTTGTTCTTGTTCTTTTTTTCTTCTTTTCTTTTTCTTCTTTCCTTTTCTTCTTCTTTCTTCTTCTTCTTCTTCTTCTTCTTCTTCTTCTTCTTCTTCTTCCTTCTTCTTCTTCTTCTTCTTCTTCTTCTCTTCCTTCTTCTTCTTCTTCTTCTTCTTCTTCTTCTTCTTCTTCTTTCTTCTTCTTCTTCTTCTTCTTCTTCTTTCTTCTTTTGCATATAAACGCTCTCATCTGTAATTGCTCTCTTGTTTTTCAGTCTTGCTTTTGTAAATGTTTCAGCCTTTCTTATTGTTCATCTTCTTCTCCTTTTGTTTTGTCTAGCGGTACCTTTGTCTGCATTTTTCTCAAGTCATTGCCTCATTGTAACTCTTGAAATCGCTTTTCAATGAATACTCGTGTTTGCCCTGATCTAAAGCTTGGCTATGGAAAATGTAAACAATGGGACATCCATTGTTGTTCTTCTTCTCTTCTTCAGCGTTTAGAGATGGTCGTCTCCTACGGTCAGTGCATCCATCTGAGGTTTGTTTATCTTAACCCAGATCTGTGTACATGCACATTTCCTGGCCCACACTCTGCAGATCAAATGCTGCTGCTGTATAGTCTGCATATTTCCAGCTTAAGTAGGGAAGAAAGGGGAGGGAGGTATACAAAGATTTCTTGAACAAATACAATAAGACAGAAGGGAAAGGAAAAGGCGGTAGAAAGAAAAAGCAAACGGCATAAAGAACGAAAATAACAGAAAAGAGGAAATTTTTGGTACAGATTTTCCAGAGAGTGGGGATACCATTTATATTGAAATAACCCCCTGGTATCCACACGAGGGGGATCATCGACGTTTATTTTGTCCTATTTTTCTCTCCACAAGCATAGCTCTTTGGGCATACATTTCTACATAGACGTGTTGTTGACTTTTTGCCGACTGTATCTATGCATTTATCTTATTTCATCTTATTTTGAAATTAACACTAACAACTCATCATCATCATGTGCCCTGCTGCATGGCGTTGGCGAGCATAGCCCTCCATACGAATCTATCCCTTGTCGCTGCAAGTACATCCCGCACCCTCTCTGTCCTCAGCCACTCTGCAAGTCCGTCCAATATTTTCTCCCTGGGTCTACCTGGTGTTCTCTTTTCCTCTAGCTTTCCTGTTGTGACCAGGTGCTCTTAATTTCTTTTCCTGATAAAATGTCCTATAGAGGTTGCTTGTCTTTTCCTCATCGTCTTTATTAATGATCTCCTTGTGTCTGCCTCATTCAAGACTGTCTCGTTTGTTTTCTTTGCTGTCCATGGAACTCTCAACATTCTTTTAGAAGCCACATTTCAGTCGCCTCAATTTTGTCCTGACTTTGCGTGTTGACTGTCCATGCCTCACAAACATACACACTATCGGTTCCATATAACACTCGAGAACTCTCTTCCTGATGTTAACAAGTTTACATGTACATATTCAAGGCAAGTGACAACTTTATTCTTTCTTGTTCGAAGTGTCAAGAGGTGTGCCAATCGTTACCTCATCAGAAAGTTCGTTCAACTAACTTCGCCTTCAGACAGAACTATTTCTTACGCTATTCCACTTTGTCTGGGCTATTGTCAAACGCTGCACTGACGAGCAGAGATTGCAAAGCTGCAAATAGGACGACGAAAGAGTTCCGACATGGGAGACGACTCTGCACGTGCTGGTTCATCACAATAGGAAGTGACGTTTATGAGAATTGCTCGGCGGTTGTCGTACCTTGTCCTTTGCGTTGTAAGCTGAAAATAACCGTTCTGTTTCCGGCTCTGCGTGGTTCTGGGTGTTTTCTGCTCAAGAGAGTTTTACTGAAGACAACACAGAACGGAAACAGGCCTACACATGCATGTCGACACCCATGCTCCCACAGACATTCCGGATACCACACACATGCACACTCTCAAACAAAGTATGTCACTTTGTCGTTGTTCTTGTAGTTGCTGCTGCTACTGTTGTTGTTATCGTTAAGAAATAAATGAATTAATGAATAAATAAATAAATAGATAAAAGATCAAACAGACGAAATCAGTCTATTGATTGTATACTATAAGATTCTGGAAAAGTATGGATCTGTGTTGGTACACTCATACACACACACACAGATATATAGATTGTGTGTGTGTGTGTGTGTGTGTGTGTGTGTGTGTGTGTGTGTGTGTATGTGTGTGTGTTGTGTGTGTGTGTGTTTGTGTGTGTGTGCGTGCGTGTGTGTGTATGTATACAAACACACACTTCCTGTACTCTCTCTCTCTCTCTCGCTCTCTCTCTCGCTCACTCGCTCGCTCAATTGCTCAATTGTCTCTCTTTCATGATCTCTCTCTCTCTCTCTCTCTCTCTCTATCTATCTTGTCTTTCGCTCTGTCTCTCTATCTCTGTCTCGTTGTCTCTGTCTCTCTCTGTCCTCTGTATCTCTCTGTCTCTGTCTGCCTCTCTCTCTCTCTCTCTCATTCTCTCTCTTTTTCTCTAAATGACATAACTATCAAAAAATCTTGTGAATACCTCATTAGATTTAGATGTAGCGTAAACGAACTGAATGTAAAACAGTTTACAACGCAAAATCAAGCTGGGCAAGACTACCCCTTTTTGCCCCGCTAATTTAGAAGATAAATCTCTTTTTCTGATTCATTTTCCCGATTAATGAAGACATCAGAAATAGACAACTGCAATGAATTGTTGGGGCTATCTCTGATTCTTTGTTGTAGCACAATCCAAACGTATAACAATCCAGAACATTCCAGGAAAAAAAATTGGCAATATTTTAAATTTCCTGCTTTAAAGCTTTGAAATTATGTGACAAATCAAATATTTTTGACAGCTGCTTCCGGCAAATCAAAATTTGATATGTTCACAGGTGAGCATTTCGTAGAAAAAAAAATTGTTGAGACACATGTTTATTATAATAATTATCATTTCTATCATCATCATCATTAGTAGTAGTAAAGGTAGTGGTGGTGGTGACAGTAGTAGTAGTAATAAAATGTATTTTTATTATTATTGATGTTGTTGTTATTCTAGTTGCTGCTGCTGCTGCTGCTGCTGCTGTAGTTATTATGATCATTATCAATACAATCATTTTGATGATAATGACGACGACGACGAGATGATGATGATGATGATGATGATGACGACGACGACGATGATGACGACGATGATAGTGATGATAGTAATGATGACGATGACGGTGATGGCGATCATGAAGAGGAGGAGGAGGATAGTGATAGTGATAGTGATGGTGGTGATGATGATACTGACCTGCATTTTGCTCTGTATGTTTTTACAGGAATTATTACGGAAGCCTTGTGTTTTCCTGTCAATTTTGATCGAGGGTTTCTGTTCTAACATTTTCTATATTTTTCTA
>JAPXFY010000014.1:72496149-72498649 GCA_030674185.1 Monoplex corrugatus
AAGCAAACGAGACAGTCTTGGTGGAGGCAGACACAAGAAGATTATTCATAAGGAAGATAATAATAATAATAATAATAATAATAATAATAATAATAATAATAATAATGTTTATTTGTATAGCGCATATTCCATATAAAAAACATGCTCACCAGCGCTTTACATTTCGCAAGAAAGGCAAAAGGTGATAAAAAATGTTCACAATTACATACACAATAAGATAACAACAAACATTAAAGCTATACAAGTAAGAAGACACATAAGAAACCACAGAATATTAAAATTTAAACACTGACTTATGTAATGAAGAAAGATTAACAGATTTTTCATATGAATAAAGAGGCATACTGTGTTTATATATTGCTGCGTGTGTGTGCTTGCGTACGTGTGTGTGTACATGTGTGTGTGCGTGCGTGTGCGTTGCTGTGCGCGTGTGTTTGTAAGAATGTGTGTGTGGTGTGTGTGTGTGTGTGTATGTGTGTGTGTGTGTGTGTGTGTGTGAGAGAGAGAGAGAGAGAGAGAGAGTGTGTGTGTGTGTGTGTGCGTGTGCTATGTTTGCATGCGTGTGTGTGTGTTTATGCATGCAATAGTTGTACATAAAATTATAATCAATATTTTGAATGAAGATAAAAACAGAAAAATTCTAATCCATATACAGGAAAAACATTACAACTTCAGTATTACAGCATTAATACCTTGACAATCAAAATTCCTCACAAATTATGAACTATTCGCATATCATACATCACAATTTACATACAAACAAAGATTTGAAAAAGTTTGTTAAAGTATTTCAGTCTCTTTCCCACTCAATTTCTCCCCTATCCCTTCCTCAGCTGTACACATACAGTGATACACACACATGCTCACTCAAGCACACACACACACACACACACACACACACACACACACACACACACACACACACACACACACATACACACATGCACGCATACACACACCTTGCTCTATAGGCCCTTATACAAAACACTGTTATACAGGCAGGAGAGATTAGTCTGATGACAGACTTGCAAACTAAGGCTCTTCAGGTTAGATGAGTTTGAAAGAGGTGGGTTTTCAGGTGCCGTTTGAAGGTTGAGAAACACTTAGTTTTTCTGAGAGACAGTGGTAGAGAGTTCCATACATTTGGGCCAAAGACAGAGAAAGATTTTTTACCAAAGGTGTCTAGAGAGAAGCGAGGAACAGTCAACAGTGAGGTGTCAGAAGAGCGGAGCGTTCGAGAAGGTTTGTAACCCTGCAGGAGGTTGGCAAGATAGGATGGCATGTTCTCGTGATAGATACACTGAAAGCAGAGACAGGCAACTTTATATTGAATCCTAGCCTTTACCGGGAGCCAATGAAGTGTTCTAAGCAGAGATTTTGCACTCTCACGCCTGGGCTTGCGGAGAACAAGGCGAGCAAAAGACAGGCAACATTTATAGGCCACTTTATGAGGAAAGGGAAATTAGAGCACCTGGTCACAACACGAAAGGTGGAGAGAAAGGGAGCACCAGGTAGACCCAGAGAGAAAATATTGGACGGACTTGCAGGGTGGCTGAGGACAGAGAGGGCGGAAGATGTGCTTGCGAGAACATGGGAAAGATACATATGGAGGGCCATGATTGCCAACGTCATGCGGCAGGGCATATGATGATGATGATGATGATGATGATGATGATGATGATGATGATGATGATGATGATGATGATGATGATCGCGATGGTCTAGTGAGTAAGACTTCAAATTTCCAATAGGATGGTCTGGGTTCGATCCTACCTAGGGAGAAGAGTGGCAGAATGGTTCAGACCTTCGTCTGCCGATAACTAAACTCGAGGCTCCCCGTAAAGGCCTCGACTTTTCTCCTCAGTTTGACTGGAAAATCGAACTGAACGTCTAGTGCTTTGGAAAGGGACGAAAAATGTGTCGGACCCGTGTGCATTATGGCTTTGCACGTTAAAGATCCCATGACACTTGAAAATCGTGAAGAGCAGGGCATTGCCCGGCTTCATTGGTAAATCAAATTATTGGAGAGATAGGCTGATTTCCCAGGTCCCGCCCCTTGAAGACCAATTAGTCTCCCTGCCTTTCTGAACTCTTAGTTGAAAAAAATGAATATCAATATGAATTTGAATTGAGGGAGAGGGGATGGGCGCTGCCCTCTCAGTGCTGGCCCCATGAAAAGTTGAGGTCTTTGCCACCTCACTTTCCTACAACCTCAGGGTGATGGAACTATGTAGGTGAGATCTCAGGACCTGGCCAACTCATGGATTTATGTGCAGGCTTAAGGCTTGTGCCGTGATCATTCTGGATCTTCTCCATCACATGGCACCTGTGACGTTAGTGTGTATGGAATGATCTTCTCCATCGCATGGCACCTGTGACGTTAGTGTATATGGAATGATCTTCTCCATCACATGGCACCTGTGACGTTAGTGTATATGGAATTCATTCCGAGCGCAGAGACATCATCTTGAGAAATTGGAACTGAAACTGAAACCTGCCT
>JAPXFY010000014.1:72503649-72506149 GCA_030674185.1 Monoplex corrugatus
TATCTCTCCAATGCTTTATACCAAGGCAATGCCCGGCTCTTCATGATTTTCATTTGCCGTGGGATCTTTAGCGTGCGCTGCCAGAAGGCACACGGGTCCGACTCGTTTTCGTCCCCTTTCGAAGGACTAGGTGTTCAGTTCGATTTTACTGAGGAGAAAAGTCAAGGTTTCTACGGGGAGCGAACCCTGGAACCTCCAGTTTAGTTATTGGCAGGCGAACATCTGAACCATTCAGCCACTCTTCTCTGACACTGTTGCCTTATTAATTAGCTGGATGGCGTGCTATGCTAATGACCATAGCATGCTAACACCGAACAAGAGCTGTTTATTATTTCAGCAGGATAGCGCGCTATGCTAATGACCATAGCATGCTAACACCGAACAAGAGCTGTTTATTATTTCAGCAGGATAGCGCGCTATGCTAATGACCATAGCATGGTAACACCGAACAAGAGCTGTTTATTATTTCAGCAGGATAGCGCGCTATGCTAATGATCATAGCATGCTAACACCGAACAAGAGCTGTTTATTATTTCAGCAGGATAGCGCGCTATGCTAATGATCATAGCATGCTAACACCGAACAAGAGCTGTTGCTTTATTGGCTCAGCGAGATGGAAGACCATGCTATTTATTTATTCATCCATCAATTCATCCATTCATTCATTCATTCATTCATTCATTCATTCATCATTCATTCATTCATTTATTCATTCATTCATTCATTCATTCATTTATTTATTCATTCATTTGTTTATTTGTTTATCTATCTGTGTAGTATTTCATTTACTTTATTTTAGTCATTTTGTTTTTTCTTCATTTATTCATTTATTTTACTTATTTGCTTGTTTGATTACTTATTCATTCAATTATCTATTTGAACATTCACTTATCTAGTTTAGTCAGTCAGTCAGTCAGTCAATCAGTCAGTCAGTCAGTCAGTCAGTCAGTCAGCCAGCCAGTCAGTCAATCAGCCAGTCAGTCAGCCAGCCAGCCAGTCAGTCAGTCAGTCAGCCAGCCAGTCAATCAGGCAGTCGGCCAGTCAGCTACCCAGCCAGCCAGTCAGTCAGTCAGTCAGTCAGCCAACCAGCCAGCCAGTCAATCAGTCAGTCAGTCAATCAGGCAGTCAGCCAGTCAGCTACCCAGCCAGCCAGCCAGTCAGTCAGTCAATCAGCCAGTCAGTCAGCCAGCCAGCCAGCCAGTCAGTCAATCAGCCAGCCAGTCAGCCAGCCAGCCAGTCAATCAGGCAGTCAGCCAGTCAGCTATCCAGCCAGCCAGTCAGCCAGTCAGTCAGTCAGTCAGCCAACCAGCCAGCCAGTCAATCAGGCAGTCAGCCAGTCAGCTACCCAGCCACCCAGCCAGTCAGTCAGTCAGTCAATCAGGCAGTCAGCCAGTCAGCTACCCAGCCAGCCAGCCAGCCAGGCAGTCAGTCAGTCAGCAGCCAGCCAGTCAATCAGGCAGTCAGCCAGTCAGCTACCCAGCCACCCAGCCAGTCAGTCAGTCACTCACTCAGTCAGTCACTCAGTCAGTCTGTCAGTTAGTCAGTTCGCTAATTCAGCGTGCTGGCTCGCTCTCGCAACAGGGCCGTGGACACAACACCTGGTGTCATCAGTTCAATTCCAGCCGGCAACATCAAAAGTGGCCAGTGTTCGCTGCCCATCTTAATGTTTCTGTCATTCTGGTGCTGTCAGCTTAGTGTTACTGTATCAACATGGCAATATAATGCTTATGCCGTTTGTAAAGTGCATTCTCTGACACGTGTGTTTCTGCTATAGAAATGGAATTATGATTGTTGTTACCATTGTTGTTGTAAATTGTTGTTGTTGTTGTTGCTACTGTTGTTAATATTATAATATTATTCTTTTTATCATCATTATTATTGTTGTTGTTGTTATTATCATTATTATTGCTATTATTATCATTATATTATAATATATTATTATTATCATTATTATCATTATTATTATTATTATATTGTTATTATCATCATCATTATAATTTATTTATTTATTCAGTATTATCATCATCATTTTCATCATTATTATTATTGTTGTTGTTGTTATTATTATTATTATTATTATTATCATCATCATCATCATCATTAGCGTTGTTGTTGTTGTTGCTGTTATTGTTATCATTATTATTTTTATCGTCGTTGTTGTTGTTGTTGCTGCTGCTGCTGCTGCTGTTATTATTATCATCATCTTCATCTTCATCTTCATCATCATCAGCAGCAGCAGCAGAAGTATTGTCATTATCAAATAAGTATCTAACGTTCCCATTCACTCAAAGTTCTTACCAGGGCACGAGGCTTTGCGCGCAGACTCAAGGAGTCTGCCAAATAATAGCTGACAGAACGGGTGGAACAGATATGATACTGATCGAGTACGATGAATTCAACTTGAATAAACACCAAACACCAAACTCCAAACAGAACTGATCCGGCCACAGTACATGTACAAGTGAAGTCTCCTCCAGACAGTGGCCTCGGTGCGACTTGA
>JAPXFY010000014.1:72513649-72516149 GCA_030674185.1 Monoplex corrugatus
CCATGGGTGGGAGTGGGAAATAGACCTGTGCCAACTATGGGTGGGAGTGTGAAATAGACCTGTGCCAACTATGGTGGGAGTGTGAAATGGACCTGTGCCAACTATGGGTGGGAGTGTGAAATAGACCTGTGCCAATTATGGGTGGGAGTGTGAAATAGACCTGTGCCAACTATGGGTGGGAGTGTGAAATAGATCTGTGCCAACTATGGGTGGGAGTGTGAAATAGACCTGTGCCAACTATGGGTGGGAGTGGGAAATAGATCTGTGCCAACTATGGGTGGGAGTGTGAAATGGACCTGTGCCAACTATGGGTGGGAGTGGGAAATAGACCTGTGCCAACTATGGGTGGGAGTGTGAAATGGACCTGTGCCAACTATGGGTGGGAGTGTGAAATAGACCTGTGCCAACTATGGGTGGGAGTGTGAAATGGACCTGTGCCAACTATGGGTGGGAGTGTGAAATAGATCTGTGCCAACTATGGGTGGGAGTGTGAAATAGACCTGTGCCAACTATGGGTGGGAGTGTGAAATAGACCTGTGCCAACTATGGGTGGGAGTGTGAAATGGACCTGTGCCAACTATGGGTGGGAGTGTGAAATAGACCTGTGCCAACCATGAGTGGGAGTGTGAAATGGACCTGTGCCAACCATGGGTGGGAGTGGGAAATAGACCTGTGCCAACTATGGGTGGGAGTGTGAAATGGACCTGTGCCAACTATGGGTGCGAGTGGGAAATAGACCTGTGCCAACTATGGTGGGAGTGGGAAATAGACCTGTGCCAACCATGGGTGCGAGTGGGAAATAGACCTGTGCCAACTATGGGTGGGAGTGTGAAATAGACCTGTGCCAACTATGGGTGGGAGTGTGAAATAGACCTGTGCCAACTATGGGTGGGAGTGTGAAATAGATCTGTGCCAACTATGGGTGGGAGTGTGAAATAGACCTGTGCCAACTATGGGTGGGAGTGGGAAGGGACCTGTGCCAACTATGGGTGGGAGTGTGAAATGGACATGTGCCAACTATGGGTGGGAGTGTGAAATAGATCTGTGCCAACTATGGGTGGGAGTGTGAAATGGACATGTGCCAACTATGGGGTGTGTGAAATGGACATGTGCCAGCTATGGATGGGAGTGTGAAATGGACCTGTGCCAACTATGGGTGGGAATGTGAAATGGACCTGTGCCAACTATGGGTGGGTGTGTGAAATGGACATGTGCCAACTATGGGTGGGAGTGTGAAATGGACCTGTGCCAACTATGGGTGGGAGTGTGAAATGGACATGTGCCAACTATGGGTGTGTGTGTGAAATGGACATGTGCCAACTATGGGTGGGAGTGTGAAATGGACCTGTGCCAACTATGGGTGGGAGTGTGAAATTGACCTGTGCCAACTATGGGTGGGAGTGTGAAATGGACCTGTGCCAACTATGGGTGGGTGTGTGAAATGGAGAACATGGGGGAAATGGAGGGCCATTGGGACCTAAAATGAAAATAACAACAATGAAAATAAGTTGTCATTTTTTTTTTTTTTTTTGGTTGGGTCGGGGATGTAGGCTATGTCTTAAAACAAAAAGACAGAATTGTTGCCAGGAATCATTTTATGAAGTAAACGTCGATATTCCACCCAGAGAGACAGACACGCAAACACACAGACAAACATAAATTAATACAAGCAAGAAAAGAAAAGGGAATACTAGAGAACTGAAAAAAACTCAAGGACGTTACTGTAAAGGTTATATTGCAGATACTTACAGTCAACATAGTTCATTTCTGTATATATTTTATACTGTTTAATATCCTTTGCTCTGTCCGAAAACATAGTTGTACATGTACACAAGTACAATATTATATCATTAAACATTATTGGTGTTCAGCGTTATTCTCTAAACTTATTTAGATCCACTACATATTGCAGAGACAGACAGAGAGGGAGAGAGAGAGAGAGAGAAAGAGACAGACAGACAGACAGGGAAAGAGACAGACAGACAGACAGACAGACAGACAGACTGACTGACTGACTGACAGACAGACAGAGACAGACAGATAGACAGAAATACCAACTGACTGACTGACTGATTGACTGACAGACAGGCAGACAGACAGGCAGACGGACAGATTGATTGCTTGAATGACAGACAGACAGAATGACTGACTGACAGACAGATAGACAGACGGACAGAGACAGAGAGACAAACAGACTGAGAAAGACAGAAAGAGACAGACAGAAAGAGACAGACAGAAAAAGAAAGAGAGACAGAGAAGAGAGAGAGACAGAGACAGAGAGACAAAGACGGAGACAGAGAGACAGAACAGAGAAGAGAAGAAAGAGAGAGAGACAGAGACAGAGACAGATAGACAGAGATAAAGACAGAGAGAGAGAGAGAGACAGAGACAGACACATATAAAGATAGACAGAGAGAGACATATACAGAGAGACAGCGAGAGTGACAACGAATGAAAGAAAGAAACAGAAAACAGAAAACAGACCAGACAAAAACTCACC
>JAPXFY010000014.1:72521149-72526149 GCA_030674185.1 Monoplex corrugatus
TCTTTCCCTCCAGCTTTCCTGTTGTGACCAGGTGCTCCAATTCCTCATAAAATGTCTTATAAATGTTGCCTGTCTTTTCCTAATCTTCCTTATGAATGATTTTCTTGTGTCTGCCTGCATCAAGACTGCCTCTCTCTTTGTTTGTGTAACGATCATACATTTTCCTTAATCCGTCTCGTAAGATGTTAAACATAAATATCTTTCCCTGAACTGGTCGCCGTAGTGTAGTGGTTAACGCAACAGACTACTGACTGGAAGGCTGTGGCTTCGAATTCCCATCAATCCCTTCAAAAATTATTCTGGGATTTTTCGGCTCTAACCGGCTCCTACCCAGGGTTATGTATGGGCTCATTGGGAAGACTGGGACCACACAGTTGAGTCTCATCCACTTCACGGATGCGTCACTGAGGGTGTTCTTCAAACCTTCTGACCAGCACCGAGGGTGTCTGTATCTCTCGGGCCTGGTTGGCGCCAGGATATATTATGATAGTAAGCGTAGAGTACAGCCCCGTCACGCAGTCTCAATCCTAGATGGAACTCCATAGCATCATAATTATCATCCTCATGGATATCAACATCATCACTGCATTGTAAAAAAAAAAAAACTCCCCAACTTCTGTGGCCATTAAGGTGGCATAGAAAATGGGGCAGGGTAAAAATGATGAGCACAAAGGTAACTTCCCTGAGTGCGATGATCCTTTAAAAATAGTATCATTCCCTGTGCAATCACAGCAAAAGAAGTAAAGCGGTAGAGAAAGGCAGAAAAAAGAAAGAAGCGTAGATGGAATAACCCAAGAAAGAAAGAAAGAAAGAGAGGACGATGAACGTATGCATCATTAGCCGTGCAAAGAGAGGAAAGCAAGTAAGAAGACACACAGGGACAGACAGAGAAAAAAAAACGTAGAAAGAAAGAATCAAGAAAATAAAGAAGGGTAGAAAGATAAACTTGTACAGAATTCTAAGCAACAAGAAGTATTCAGGAAGTAAATAAATTGTCAGTTCAAACTTGGGAGACAGTTTGTGAAATGAGGTGTTTGAACGAGAAAGTTAGAGTGTAGTAAAAAGTTGATCGAGCCATCCTAATATTCTCCCTTTCCCCACGGTGGAAAAGAAAGTCATTTTTCAGTTATTTTAAGACCGTTGCTCAAAATTTCGACCATGCCATTTCGACCTGCAGAAGCTGGTGGATAGGGTGAGAGAGTAAAAGGGTTAATTTTTTGCAGCTGGCAGATAAGGGTGGGAAGTGAAAAGGTTAAAGCCCAGCCGACTGCACAGAGCCATATCAGGGCTGTCATTTCAAAACGTACACAAAATCTAGTTGGGGGAAGAAAAAAGCTGGAAAAGAATTTTTTTTTTTAAAAGTACACACATCATTGTATGTTTGAACATTATCTACGGATTTGCCCGTGGCGTTGACCTTCCGTCCAATTCATCACCACAGGATTTCAAAGAAACAAACCTGAATACAAATGTGAAAATAACTAAGGACACTGAAGCCTACACAAAATGAATGGCCTAAATAACGTAAAATTGCTTCTGCACAACACATTTCCTGAGAGCCAAACGTACAGTCAATACATATACCCAGTTATCAATCTTAAGAGAAAGTAGATACAGCTTTATAGAACACATCCCAAGGATCAGCAAGGCAGACAATGACAGACAAAAAGAGATGACAGAAAGCAACAACAAAAAAAAAAACAAAAAAAAAAAAGAAAGAAACAAAGAGAGTGACAGAAAAAAAGAAAATTTCTAGCACAGAATTTCCAGAAGATGGGGATACTGTTTATACTGGAAGAGCCCCCCAGCATCCCCACAGGTGATAACCCCAGCTTTATTTTACTTCAGGCATGAAACGGTAGATGAAATCATTGCTGAAGTCACTGAAACTGAGCTCGCAATATCAGGACAAGCAGGGCCACAGAAGTTTGGACATTTTTCATCCTGCTATGAGATGAATGATTTTAAGGGCTAAGACATTCTTTATGACTCATTTTCTTGGGATTAAGTAGTAGCATTGGGGACCTATACATTAGACTATAGGTAAAGTACTTGGGGTTCCTCGATCACAGTCGGTAATAGTATCAATGTAAACATTGAGAAAAAATCCTGGGAATATATGAATAGATAATACACATATCACACACACACACACACACACACACACACACACACACACACACACACACACACACACACACACCACACACACACACACATCCCCACACCCGACACACACACACACACACACACACACACACACCACACACACACACACACACACACATCCCCACACCCGACACACACACACACACACACACACACACACACACACACACACACACACACACACACACACATCCACGACTAACCGACAAACATCCCACACACGACAACACATACACACAACCCAACACAACACACATCATACACATCGAAAACACACCAAACAAACACACATACCCACACCCAAACACACACACACACCACCACACACACACACACACCACACACACACACACACACACACACCACACACACATCCCCACACCGAACACCACAACACACACACAACACACACACACACACACACACACACACCACACACATCCCCACACCCGACACACCACACCACACACACCACACACACACACACACACACCACACACACACACACACACACACACACACACACACACACACACAACACACCCACACACACACACGACACACACACCACACACACACACACACACACACACACACCACACACACACACACACACACACACACACACACACACACACACACAACATAACCACACACAAACACACACTTACGCGTGCGCGAATATGATCATACACACAGAGAGATGCACAAGTGCAAAACCCCCCCCCCCCACATACACACACACACACACACCCACACCCGACACATACACACACATCCCCACACCCGACACACAACACACACACACACACACACCCACACCGACACAACAACACCACCCGCACACACACACACACACACACAACATACCACACACACACACACACACACAACACACACAACACACACACACACACACCACACACACCCACACCCCACACCCAACAACATATACACACCATTACCTCCTATCTTACACACAGGGCACAGTGCAAACCCCAATACCACACACACATCACGAACAACACATACACACACATCCGACACATCCACCACCGACAATCACACCACACACACACAACATGACACACAGCATCTAATACATATCATCACACTAAGCAAGCCACACAACAATCAAACCATAACATGTTCAGCTCCCCAGTTCGATATGGAAATGACCTCTAAAAGGGACAGTTGACAAAGTGCCAACTCTTGTAAGCTAAGGAATTACGCAGCATTGCGCGTAGAATGGATCAGAAAGAATGACGGTTTTAAGTGATATTAGTAGGCTGGAAACAAGTTCTAAACTTGCTAACTGTTACTTGTATGTATGAACAGACGAGGACAAAGTATGGGTGGGGGTGGGTGGGGTGGGAAGGGGGTGCAGATGAGGAGGAAGAATGAGAACAATTTGTGTGTGTGTGTGTGTGTTGTTTTCGAGGTTAGTAGCATAAGCAAATTCGTGCTTTTCCTTTTCCGTCCAACCCTAATCCACTGAGGGTCTACACAAATACAAATACATATTTCTAGAGAATTTGCATTAATGCAAATGAACTATGATAACATAAAAAATTGGATTATTACGGGGAG
Organism: Monoplex corrugatus; assembly: GCA_030674185.1. Classification (NCBI taxonomy): domain Eukaryota; kingdom Metazoa; phylum Mollusca; class Gastropoda; order Littorinimorpha; family Ranellidae; genus Monoplex; species Monoplex corrugatus. The sequence continues at coordinate 72,524,909 of JAPXFY010000014.1, forward strand.
AGCGAGAGACAGAGAGAGAGAGAGAGGGGGGGGAAAGAAAGAGAGAAAGAAAGAGACAGAGTAAGAGAAAGAGAGAAAGAAAGAGACAGAGAGAGAAAGAGAGGGAGAAAGAGAGAGAGAAAGAGAGAGAAAAGACACACAGAGAGAGAGACAGAGACACAGAGGCAGGCGGGGGAGAGAAATGGAGAGAGAGAGAGAGAGAGAAGAGAGAGAGAGACAGATAGAGAGAGAAAAGAGAGAGAGAGAGAGAAGAAAGAAAGAGAAAGGGAGAGAAGAAGAGAAAAGAGCGAAAGAGAGAAAGAGAGAGAGAAAGAGAGACAGACAGACAGAAAGAAAAGAGACAGAAAGAAAGAAAGAGAGAGAGAGAGGAAGAGACAAAGAGAGAGAGAGAGAAAGAGAGAGAATGAAATGAAATGTTTTGTGGGACCATTGCCAATAGTACTATTGTCAATTCTGTTATTAGACCAAAGAAATAAGAGGGAAGCAAGGAGAATTATCATAATATCAACCAAAAGACATAACTCTTGAAAGTCACGTAGGAATTATCTCCCATGTTGTGGAACTTTTCAAATCTAACATAGTTTGCGCTACCCATTCAGCTAGCACAGAAGCAGATACAAAGCACAAAAACCGTAAGCTCAGAACACTCCTCAAAAGTTCCACAACATGGGAGATAATTTCTATGTGACTCTCAAGAGTTATGTCCTTTGGCTGTTATTATACATTTGAAACAGAAATAGATAGATATTCATCCAGCCATACAGAGAGAGACAGGAAGACAGACAGAGAGAGAGAGGTAGAGAGAGACAGACAGAGAGAGAGAGGTAGAGAGAGACACACAGAGACAAACAGAGAGAGAGAGAGAGGTGGAGAGAGACAGAGACAGACAGAGAGACAGACAGAGACAGAGACAGACAGAGACAGGGAGACAAGGGGATTGATTTGGGTATGGTTTGCACATAACACGATTCTAAGTGTTGGTTTATACTAGTATAAGTCACAATCAATCAGTTGTTCAGTTTAGTAATCATTGGGAAATGTGCATGCAGCGATAATAGATAGATTTGTTATTCAAATCCCCTGTGTGATAAATTGGACGGAATGTTCAACTCCAGGGGCATCTCCTTGGATCATGCGCATGAATGCGTTGATGTGTGTCCTTAAGTTTCTTTTCCCTTTTTTTCTGTTGAAAGTATTGTGTGTGTGTACTGAAACGGTTATAGTCCTGATATGGCTCTTCG
>JAPXFY010000014.1:72528649-72533649 GCA_030674185.1 Monoplex corrugatus
ACGACCCAAGGGTTATAGAACTATCTAGGTAGGACCTCAGGACCTGGCCAGCACATGGGTTTATGCGCAGGCTTAAGGCTTGTGCCGAGATCATTCTGGATCGTCTCCATCACATGGCACCTGTGACTTTGATGCATATGGAATTCACTCCCAGCGCGGGAGATGTCATCTTGAAAAATTGAAATTCAAATTCAAATTCAAATTCAAATTGCTTATGTTTACGTGATATGAGAATGAGTTACGTGTAGTGCGTGTCAGCGAATATACATGTTAATTTCCAAACGTGGGTTCATTAATCAAGGTGTGTTGAACTGAAGTGAAATCAAAATGTTAAATTTACGCGGGTGTTAACCCGCGTAAATATCAGACTGACTGAAAACATGGTGTCGATAAAAATGCCAGCAGAGATTTGGTGTTTGATTTCATTTTTTGGTCTAAGGATATTGTACATTGATATACGTAAATGAAAATAGACTCTACCGAACATAATGTCAATTAAAAATCTTTCCGCAAATTTGTAAATGCAAATTGGAAAAGGCTGTACACCGCCTTGAAGATTATGACGAGAGGCTGGAGTCAAGAAATGTGTTGGATGGTGGTGTGTCGTCGTGGTGGTGATGGTGGTGTGTGATGGTGATGGTGGTGGTGGTGGTGGTGATGGTGGATGGTGATGGTGGTGGTGGTGATGGTGGTGGTGGTGATGGTGGTGGTGTGGTGGTGGTGTTGGTGGTGGACCGGGTAGTGGGGGTGGGGAGGGCAAGGAAGGAAGGTGGTCAATGAAATGAAAGTGGGAAGAAAAGGGGCTGCTTTCTTTAACCCTTTGATTTCCTCACCCTGTCACACATCCTGCATTGTCAAAACATGCAACAGAGCAAACTTTAACCCTTTGACCCATCGCCTGTCCACCAACTGCATGTCAATCATGCAAACAGAGCAAAACTTAACTCTTTGACTCCCGCACCCGTCCACCACATCCTGCATTGTCAAGCATGCACACAAACAAAAATCCTTTGACTCCTCACCTGTCCACCAGCATCATGCATTGTCAAGCATGCAAATAGAGCAAAAACTTAACCTGATCCCTCACCCTGTCCATCAGCTTTCAGCAGGAAGCAAGTGTAGGGTGGGGGTGTCAAAGAGTTAATTTTTTTGCAGTTGGGGATAGGGTGCAGGAGTCAAAGGGTTAACAGATTTGGAGAGATTGAAGGCCTTAAGGCCCGTCTCACTTTGATTAAAGTCAGCTGCCATACATCTTTTTTCTCCCTCCCTGGAGGAATCGACGGGTGACTCACATCCATTGAACCTTTAATTAATTAAGGGCGAATTCATGAAAGGCGACACCATTTCGGAAACAAAGAAAGCCGGAAAGAAATGAAAAGACAGATAGAAAGAGAGAGAAGAGAGACAGACAGACAGACAGACAGGACAGACAGACAGAGACAGAAAGACAGAGAGAAATTTAAAAAGATTACACGAGAGTAAGTGAGAGACAGACAGACAGACACAGACAGACAGACAGATTGACAGAGAGAGAAAAGAGAGAGAGAGACAGAGACAGAGACAGACACAGACACAGACATAGAGCAATTTCACAAGACTGTCAAGGTATGCTATTAATCTCCCTTTCTGAGCTTTTCAAATTATTTCATACGTTAATTGCCCTAAAATGCAACTAATCTAGACGAATGTTTCATCGAGAGTTTTTAAATGGCACGAAACACTTGACATAATCGGACGCAGGTCGGTTCATAAACAGCCAAAATAGAAAATATATATATATATAATATATATATATATATATATATATATATATATATATATATATATATATATATATATATATATATATATATATAACAAAAACAAGTTAACAAGAAACACCACGAGGGTGCGGATGGGACCTGGAGCACCAATGCTCCGCCCACTCTCCGCCACTCGCCATCGTGATGAACATCATTCGGACTTTACGCAACGATGGTTTAAATTTGCCATCTTCAGTCTAAGTGGACTGCCAGCGTTAATTCTGGGAGTTTGCAGTTTGTTCAAGACGGATCCATCACACTCAGACAATTCCATATGCGCTCCACCCCAAATCTACCGGCAACTATCTGACAGACTCCTTGAGCCTGCGCGGAAACCCTATACGCTGGGAAGGTCTTGAAACAGGAAAGAGGGGGGGGGGGGCAGGGGGAAGAATGGCCAGTCAAACGCAAAGCTGACATAACCACCCAAATGATTAACCTTTGACTCCCGCACCTATCCACCAACCGCAAAAAAACTTGACGTTTTGACACCCTTACCCTATCTACGAGCTTCCTACAGGGAGGAGGTGGATAGGGTGAGAGAATCAATGGGTTAAGTTTTTGCATTGCTAGCATGGTTGCAAGGCAAGATGCTGGTGGATAGGGTGCGGGAGTCAAAGGGTTAAGTATTGAGATGGGCAGCAAACAGGCCAGTTTTTCAATGTCGCGGCTGGGGTTAAATTCAATGATATCAGATCTTGAATCCACGGCTCTGTAAAAAGAGCCAAACAGCCCGTGCACGCGCGTGCTCGCTCACACACACACACACACACAACACACACACACACACACACAACCAAACACACACACGCACGCACGCACGCACGCGGCGCGCACACACACACACATACACATACAAATACACACACACACACATACATACTCACACACACACATACACAAACAAACACACACACACATATACACGCACACACGCACATACACACATGCACACACGTACACACACACACACACACACACACACACACACACACACACACACACACACACACACACACACATACACACACACTACACACACACACACACACACACCAACAGCACATTGCCAACAGCACCGGTCGTTCCCAAAGAAACGGACCGCATCCATGTACTAACCGGACCCATGTGCTTAACCCTTTGGCTCCTGTAACCTGTCCACCAGCATCCTGATTACCAACCATGCTAGCAAAGCAAAAACTTTTAACCCTTTGAGTCCCTCCCCTATCCACCAGCATCCTGATTACCAACCATGCCAGCAAACAAAAACTTAACCCTTTGATTCCCTCACCCTATCCACCAGCATCCTGCAATTACCAACCATGCTAGCAAAGCAAAAACTTAACCCTTTGATTCCCTCACCCCATCCACCTCCTCCCTGCGGGAAGATGGTGGATAGGACGAGGGAGTCAAGGGTTAAGTTTTTGCAGCTGTTGGACAAGGTGCGGGTAGTCAAAGGGTTAACTTCGGTGATCGGACGAGAACGTGTATTTTCAATTTGGTACGCCAAGGGTTAAAGCAAATACAAGCTAGAAACATACACGTATAAAAAAAACAGAGGGAGAACAGTCATTTAATTAGCGAAACAAGGCTGGTTTCATTCTGTTTTCTCGTGTGTTTACGGTTTAAGTTTGGTCAAAATCCATCTAACTACAAAAACTCAGGAAATCCTTGCTGACATCTGTGAGCGTTTTTCGTTTCGACCTTGACTTTTGACCGAGCTTAACCCTTTGACTCTCGCACTATTTCCCTCAGCATCCTGCATTGTCGACCATGCTAGCAAAGCAAAACCTTAACCCTTTGACTCCCTCACCATATCCACCAGCTTCCTGCATGGTTTAGCTCTACCAGACAGTGACCATAATATTATGTTTCTCTGTAGACTATGCGGTCTGTGTCTTGCACATCGGTTGAACTTTCTGTCTGTCTTTGACAAAAATGAGTGATCAAAAATTTTTCTAACACCTTTATAGGTGGGTCTTTACCAAAATTGGAACCATCAAGACGTGGGGTAGGGGTGGGGGTGGGGGTGGGGGAGTCACATTGTTTAAATCGACCAGACCGCGACTGTATGTATGTGTATGTATGTGTGTGTGTGTGTGTGTGTGTGTGTGTGTGTGTGGTGTGTGTGTGTTGTGTGTGTGTGTGGGGTGTGTGTGTGTGTGTGTGTGTGTGTGTGTGGTGTGTGTTGTGTGTGTGTGGTGTGTGTGTGTGTGTGTGTGTGTGGTGTGTGTAGACTATGCATGTATGGCTGCCTGTCGGTTGGCCTCTCTGTCTGTCTCTGACAAAAATGTGTGAATTTTATTTTATCTAACACCTTTCATAGGTAGTTCTTTACCAACCTGGAACCATCAAGACTGTGGGTTTTTGAAGAATCGTGAAAGCGTACGTTTGGAAGGTAAAAGCTCCAAGGTCAAGGTCACACAGACCACCCCCAAAAAAAAAACTGTGTGAAATTAACACTGTTTTAAGAAAGTATGTGACCAGCACTTTCTTAGAATTCCTGATGTTGTTTAACCTTTTGACTCCTGCACCCTGTCCACCAGCATCCTGCATCGTCAACCATGCTAGGGAAACAAAAAAACCTAACCCTTAGACTCCCTCACCCTATCCACCAGCTTCCCGCGGGAAACTGGTGGATAGGTGAGGGAGTCAAAGGGTTAAGTTCTTGCAGTTGGTGGATGGAGTGCGGGAGTCAAAGGGTTAAAATCCGTTTTCACTCTTGTAACAGTCTACCATTGTCCTAAATGCGCGACATCTAACGTTCGTATTAAAAATCAAAGGTTCTTGAAGGTCACAGTGACTTTGAAAAGTACAAAACCTGGGTTTCTCTTCATCATTTTTTTTTCGTAGAAAAGGGAGATCGTTAGAATGGCCCGAACATCTTGTTTTTTTTTCAGCAAATAAAGTTTTTATTTTCAAACTAGAATCTGTACATCGATACATAAATATGCAAAACATTTATTTCCAGAACAAAAATAAGGTAGCAATTTATGCAATGCGTAGTTCTTTGCACTTTTGTAGGGCATTTTATGAGCAAGAGAAATTACAGCGCCTAGTCATCAGAACACGAAAGCTGGAGGGGAAAAGAGCACCAGGTAGACCCAGGGAGAAAATATTGGACAGACTTGCGCAGTGGATGAAGACAGAGAGGGTGGGATATGTACTTGCAGCAAGAAAGGATAGATTTATATGGAG
>JAPXFY010000014.1:72541149-72551149 GCA_030674185.1 Monoplex corrugatus
ACTATCCACCGATTGCAAAAAAATTAACCCTTTAACTCTCTTGCCGTTTAACCTCAGGAAGCTGGTGGATAGGGTGAGGAAGTCAGAGGGTTTAAGTTTTTGCTTTGTTGACGTAGTTGACAATGCAGGATGTTGATGGACAGGGTGCGGGAGTCAAAGGAGGGTTAAACATTGCATGTGGATCGATGGCCTTCACAATTAAAAGTGTGTCAGTGTCAGTCAGTGTCTCTCTCTCGCTCTGTGCCCAGAGTATGTTCGTTGATCTGAACAGCTGTCGGGACATGAAACTGTTGATGTCTTTGCACCCGTTCATTGATGGTAATAGCCTGTGTTATGTTATGAATAATTCATCCACATCCGCCCGTCTCTGTCTCTCTGTGTCTCTGTCTCTCTGTCTGTCTGTCTGCCTGCTTGTTTGTCTGTCTTTCTGTCTGTCTGTCTGTCCGTCTGTCTATCTGCCTCCTCTCTGTCTCTCTCTGTCTCTCTCTGTCTCTCTCTCTCTCTTTCTGTCTGTCTGTCTGTCTGTCTGTCTCTCTCTATCTCTATCTCTCTCTCTTTCTGTCGGTCTGCTTGTCCATCTGTCTCTGTTTCTGTCTGTCTGTCTCTCTCTCTCTCTCTCGCTCTTCTCTCTCTCTCTCTCTCTCTCTCTCTCTCTCTCTCTCTCTCTCTCTCTCTCGCTCTCTCTCTCTCTCTGTTTCGGTATATCTCTCTCTGCCTCTCTGTCTCTATCTCTTTTCATCTTTTAACGCATACACACACACATAACACACACGCACACACACACGCACACACTCACGCACAACAAATCACACGCATACATCCACACGCACACACACACACACACACACACACGCACACACACACGCACACACACACGCACACACACACACCACACACACACAAATCCAGGCGCATATACGCACTTAACCCAGCATTTACCTCTACCACACACACACACATACACACACACACACACACACACACACACACACACACACACACACACACACACCACACACACACAAACACACACACACAAACACGAAAAAAAAAACCCACTCTAGGACCATCCCTCTCCCACTCCCCAGACACTCTCATATACACTCGATTTTACTCTTATTCAACACATACACACGCGCACGCGCACGCGCGAGCTCGCGCGCGAGCTCACATCGATCTGTAGTCGCAGCCCTTAGGCGGTTTTTTCCACTTTGGTCATCCAGGTGACAACATACAAGTTGCTATATTTAGCATGACCTCAGCTCTCAACTCTTCCGTACGTTGTCGATGGGAGGACTTTTTGGAGTAGAAGAGATTTAGTATGGCAGACCTATTGCGTTCAGAGAGAAAGAAAATTCTGATTATCGTAGGGGAAAGAATTCAAAAATTCAAAATTCCGGAGATAAACAGAATCTCGTAATTTCGTTCTGCCATGTTATAGTATTTCTTAAAGTTAAAAAAAATCCAGGGATAAGCGGTTGTTTTGCCCTTGTCACGAGCAGAGAGGTTTTACTGTTTCTTAACCCTTTGACTTCTGTACCCTATCCATCAAATGCAAAAACTTAACCCTTCGACTCCTTCACCCTATCCACCAGCTTCCTGCAGGAAGCTGGTGGATAGGGTGAAGGAGTCGAAGGGTTAAGTTTTTTGTTTTGTTAGAATGGTTGACAATGCAGGATGCTGGTGGACAGGATGCGGGAGTCAAAGGGTTAAAGTGAGAAAATCCAGGGATAAGCCTTATTTTACTCTTGTCACAGGCTGAGAGGTTTTACTGTTTCTTAAAGTTAAAAAAAGAAAAATCCAAAGATAAGCGCTATTTTGCCTTATCACGAGCAGAGAGGTTTTACTGTTTCTTAAAGTGAGAAAATCAAGGGATAGGCCTTAATTTAGTTTTGTCACGGGCAGAGAGGTTTTTCTGTTTCTTAAGGTGAGAAAATTCAGGGATAAGCCTTATTTCACTCTCTTGTCACGAGCAGACAGGTTTTACTATTTCTTGAGTTTAACAAATCAAGGGATAAACCTTATGTTACTCTTGTCACGAGCAGACAGGTTTTTATTATTTCTTAAAGTTAGAAAATACAGGAATAAGATCTATTTTACTCTTGTCACGAGTAGACTGGATTTTACTGTTTCTTAAAGTTAGAAAATCATGGGATAAGAGCTATTTTACTCTTGTCACGAGCAGACAGGTTTTTATTATTTCTTAAAGTTAGAAAATCATGGGATAAGAGCTATTTTACTCTTGTCACTAGCAGACAGATTTTTACTGTTTCTTACAGTTAGAAAATCATGGGATAAAAGCTATTTACTCTTGTCACGAGCAGACAGGTTTTTACTGTTTCTTAAAGTTAGAAAATCATGGGATAAGAGCTATTTTACTCTTGTCACGAGCAGACAGGTTTTTACTGTTTCTTAAAGTTAGAAGTTGGAAATTCAAGGGATAAGCCTTATTTTACTTTTGTCACGAGCAGAGAGATCTTTACTGTTTCTTAAATTTAATAAATCAAAGGATAAGCCTTATTTTACTCTTGTCACGATCAGAGAGGTTTTATTGTTTCGTAGAAGTAAGAAAATCCATGGATAAGAGTCATTTTACTCTTGTCACGACCAGAGAGGGTTTTACTGTTTCTTAAAGAGAGAAAATAAAGGGATAAGTCTTATTTTACTCTGATCACGATCAGACAGGTTTTACTGTTTCTTTTTTTTTTTTTTTTTTTTGTCCATAATAACTCCGAAAGCTGTTTTATTCCAGCAATGAAAATAATTCAAACGATTCCTTGATTGACTTTAGCTTAGTAAGCATGAAATTATTATTTTCTTTCTTTTTTTTTGCACGTTACCAGCTGATCAACTCCAAATGTACTCCCCTGCCCGACCTCTCCGTTCTGCTTCTGATACTGCTTGTTTACAAATTTCTCGATACAGATGTTCCACAGTCGTTCGCCGCTCTTTTTCTGTGTCTGGTCCATACAACTGGAACGAATTTCTCCTATCGATTCGAAAGCCTACTACTCTTGTCTTCCTTCAAGTCTAGCTTGAAGGCATACCTTTATGTCCTGCATTGATTTCCCCCTTCTACGTGCCCACTCCTTTTTACTCCACTTTTCTCATGTCTTCCCCCTTCCGATTTGCGTGTGCTTTGTGCCCTGGAGATTTGGCCATTGTTTGGTGATTGGTTTAGTGAATGATGAGAGCGCATGCTTTGGTCTGATTCCTGTATCAAGATTTGGCGCCTTACGAATGGCATTATTATTACTATCACTATTACTGTTACTACTATTACTACTAATACTACTACTACTACTACTACTGTTATATTTATCATTATTACTATTTTCATCATCATTGTTATTGTTATTATTATCATTACTTTATTATCATTATTATGCTATCGTCAGAAACAAATGATTCTGATGCTCCTTTTGTACCATTATGCAGCATTACTTAGGTACTTATTTAATTATTCATTCACTCACTTTTTTCTTTCTCATACACTGACCTATTTCTTTCTTTTTTTCTGTCTCATGTATTTTACACAACTTTGAAAACCTCAGAGTCTGGGAATATTTGTCACGGTGCTATTAAGATGATAACAATGGCGTTGATATGCTTGATGCCACGGAGTTTTATCCTGGGTTGAGACTGCACCACAGGGCTGTAATCACAGCTTTATTTCATGATATAACCTGTCGTCAACCAGGCCTGAGAGAAACGGACATCTGTGGTGTTGGCTATGTAAACTGAACAATATCTATAATGACGCTTCTGCAAAGTAGATGAAACTCGGAATATGTAGTCTCACTCTTCTCAATGAACCCATAGCCAGTTCAACTCTGGATAGGTACTGGTTTAGCCCGAAAAATCCCATTGATTTTGACAAGACTGATGAGATAAGAATTGTTTGGGTTTTTTCATTGGTTTTGTTGTTTAAAATCCAGCCAACTTCGTAGAGCCATATCAGGGCTATAACGTTTCAAAGCACATACAATACTTCAACAGGAGAAAAAAAAGAAAGAAAATTAAGTACATATATCAAATGCATTCGCGCACATAATCTAAGGAGATGGCCCTGGCGTTGACTACTCTGTCCAATTCATCGCACAGGGGATTTAAAAAACATGCCTGAACACAAATGTAAACATATGTAAGAACACAAAAACATATATAGAAAGAGGCACAAGTTACCTAAAATTGCTTCTGCATATCTCACTTTCCTAGAGCACTTAAAACGTGTATTTACCTAATTATCAATCCTAAGAAAAAGTACGTAAGACTGCATCGAACACAAACAGGCGAATGGACCAGCGAGGCAGAAAATGATCGGAACAAATGACAGAAAGCAGAAGAGGAAGAAAGAAACAAAGAGAGTGGCAGAAAAAGAGGAAATTTCTAACACAGAATTTCCAAAAGGTGGGAGGGAGGGGGGGATAGTAGTTATACTGAAAGAGCCCCACGGCATCCCCACAGGGGAGGGATTCGAATACATACCCTTACATGTATGTAGTCCGTTGCGTTAGCCACTGCGCCACAATGACTGGCTGGCTGCTATACACTATTTCAGTGGCGATACCAGCAGACTGCTTATTTCAGCTCTTCAGCACACCATCGTACACAGATTCATTGTGTTGCCCGCCACAGTCGTTGCCAGGAAGTCTGTAAGAGCCATTGATATCACGTCGCCATGACACTGGCCACCAGCGCGGACTTGACTGTTGCCAGGTCACCATAGACGGGCCTGGTCCCTGTTTTAATTTAACCAACATAAAACACTATAAACGACGAAGCCATCTGCTGATTACGAGCGCTGTAGTCGCGTTGGTAACGTTGAACTTCTAATTGGAGTGTCCTTGGTTTGATCCTCCAAGACAGCTCCGCTTGATGAGTTTCAGTTTCAGTTTCAGTTTCAGTTTCTCAAGAAGACGTCTCCGCGCTCGGAACAAATTCCCGTATACACTAAACATCACAAGTACCGTGTGTAATGTGATCATGACACAAACCTTAAGCCTGCACATAAACCCATGAGCTGGCCAGGTTCTGAAGCCCTGCCTAGACAATGTTTTACCTAGTCTATATTTTATACTGGTATTGTATCAGCCTACCACTGGAATAATCTTGGTTACATGTAAATGATATGTGTATCTGTGTATCTTATCTTTAAAAAAAAAGGAATATATGTATAAAGTAAATAAATAAGTAATCAAAGGTCTGAATCACAACACAACTAGCTGTTCTGTATAAAATCGTCTCACATGATAGAAAGTCCCCCCCCCCCCCCCCACCCTCTCAATGCACAAAGTCTCAGCCGTCCATCAACTAGGTAAAGACAATATTTTCTTAATCGTAGTCCGCCAGTCTGTCGTTCACTTCCATGGAAAGAAAAGAGGAAATAGATAGGGATGTAAGTCAGTCAGTCAGTCAGTCACGTCAGTAAGTAAGTACATGAGTGAGTGAGTGAGTGATTGATTGATTGATTGAGTGATGTGAGTGAGTGAGTGATGAGTGAGTAAGTAAGTCATCCAGTATATATGTAAATAGGTGAATGAATAAATACAAAATAAAGGAGTAGATAAACAAACAGGTAAGAGATGAAAAATAACATATAACGGTAAATACATGCATACACCCACATGCTTAGATACTTAGGAAATGAGCTCAAACTTAAAATACTGCGAGCACTGATTTGGCCCGTTGTGTTATATGGGAGTGAAGGACCGACTCTAAAAGCTGCAGATGAAAACAGAATCAAAGTGCAGAGATGTGGTTCTACAGACGACTCCTAACAATAAGCTGGACTGAAAGACGAACAAACCAAAGCATTCTGGAAGAACTGAACAAACAACCTGAACTTTTAGGCCTGGACAGGAAAAGGGAAATAAATAATTTGAACATACTATGAGACATCAGAGCTGCCATGTAATGAAGACGGCAAGGAAGACCGCCGACTTCTTACGTCGAGAACATAGCCAAGTGGACGAAGTTGCCGAAGGACTGTATAGACAGAAGGGGATGGAGAACAAGGGCATGCATCAGCGGCTACATCAAAGAATGATGTCGCCGACAGGTAACAGGTGAACCCACATGCATGATGGATAAAAGGTGGAGCTGAATGGATTTTATTCGGTATGTTTCTGTGTTGCATCAACATGTGTGCAGATCTGCCAGTGCCCAAAACCCCTTCGTGTGTACACGTATGCAGAATAACAAAACTGCTCGTTGAAGAGCTTGTAAGTCATGTCAGCGGCTGGCTTATGTGGAAATGTGGAGACCCCCAGCGTTTATGCCCACAAAAGACGCAGACCGTGTAAAACAAAGTGGAGCGTGGTCAGCTCGTCTAACAGCTTCAGTTCTCCGAGCTCCATTTTAACAGAAAGTCTGTATATACATGTATACATATATGCATATGTATATATACGTATACAGATAGATAGATATATAGATATAGATAGATAGATAGATAGATAGATAGATAGATAGATAGATAGATAGATAGATAGATATAGACTGATACAGATAGATATAGATAGATAAATGTAGATAAATATAGATAGATATAGATAAACATAGAGAGAGATCAAGAGAGATACAGATAGACAGATAGAGATACAGATTGATAGATAGATAATAGATAATAGATAGATAGATAATAATAGATAGATAGATAGACAGACAGACAGATAGATAGATAGACAGAAGAAGATAGATAGATAGATAGATAGATGATGATAGATAGATAGATAGATAGATAGACAGACAGAGATAGATAGATAGATAGATAGATGGATGGATAGATAATAGATAGATAGATAGACAAGACAGACAGATAGATAGACAGATAGATAGATAGATAGATAGAAGACAGACAGATAGATAGATAGAGTAGATAGTATAACCAGACAGATAATAATTAGATAGATAATAGATCAGACAGATAGATGGGATAGATAGATATGACAGACGATAGTTAGATAATAGATGATAGATTAGATAGACAGGTAGATAGATAGATAGATAGATAGATAGATAGATCGATAGATAGATAGATGGACAGGTAGATAGATAGATAGATAGATAGATAGACAGGCAGATAGATAGATAGATAGATAGATAGATAGATAGACAGATAGATAGATAGATAGATAGATAGATAGATAGATAGATAGATAGATAGATAGATAGATAGATAGATAGATAGATAGATAGATAGAGTGTCGACTATCGTGGTCGATAAAGTCCAGCCTAGCGCTTGTTGGAGCTAGGTGCCATGCACGTATGTACGTTGCTGTTCAAAACAAGTGTGACTGCCCGCGTTCAAGCAAACAGGAACCAGAAAAAACACAAAAGAAGAATACGAAAGGATTCTTTTCTTAACTGGACACAGCAGCAGGGAAGTTTCAGTCTTTTTCTCAAAACTTCCGTATCTGGTGTTTTGTTTGTAATCTTACGCTTGACAAAGGCCAGTTGGCCGAAAATTTGCGCCTGTCTTGTCTAGTTGTATTATATACGCGTTCGTATTCTTCTTTCGTGTTTTTTTCTGGCTCCTAAGTTGCTGTTGTTTGCGCAGAGGCTCAGCAACTCTCCCCACCTGCCTCCACAAGTCCAAGGCAAACTGAGGTAAGACAATTGTTCTCCTAGGAGACACAGACGCTGAACAGTAGATGGCAAGTTGCAGCACATGGCCAGAACCACAAGCAGTGCTCTGTGGCAGTTCTTTATGCAGTGTGCGGCTGCGGGATTTCTGTCTGGATTTGCATCCATAGCCTTTCCCCACACAAGGGGTAACCCACAAGGCAGCGGAGACAGGCGCAGGTGGCACAGTAGGCTACTGTCATACTGTAGCAGATACTTCGCTCTGACCTGACAGATAATGTGCGTGAGTTCAAATGATTGTGGAGAACGGCGATGTGCAAGAACGATTCATAATGATGACAATGATGAATATTTTATCGTTCATTATAGGAAAGAGGTCTTGAATGTTATATAGAACCGATAATGTTATACGGTTGTGAGGCCTGGACAGTCAACACGCAAAGCCAGAACAAGATTGAGGCAGTCGAGATGTGGTTTCTAAGAAAAATGTTGAGAGTTCCATGGACAGCAAGAAAACAAATGAGACGTCTTGATGGAGGCACATACAAGAAGATCATTCATAAGGAAGATTAGAAAAGACGGAACATTTACAGGCCATTTTATGAGGAAAGGGAATTAGAGCACCTGGTCACAACAGGATAGCTGGAGGGAAGAGAGCACAGAGTAGACCCAGGGAGAAAATATTGAACTGACTTGCAGGGTGGCTGAGGACAGAGAGAGTGGAAGATGTGCTTGCGGCAACAAGGGATAGATACAATGGAGGGCCATGATCGCCAACGCCATGCCGCAGGGCACTTGATGATAATGATGATAGTAACAGTTTTATGAGTGGCTGGTTTCCTTATATGCCAGCCACTGGGTCCCAATGGGTCATGCAACACACGGACAGGTTCCCCCCCTTTTTTGTTTGTTTGTTTGTTTGATATTTTGACTATTGAGTGGCGTCGGAGGCTTGGGAGGTGATTGTCCGGAGAGTGGCGGAGCATTGGTGCTCCGGATCCCATCCACACCCTCGTGGAGTTTCTTGTTAACAGTTCATGTGAGTAGTTGGTATTTTGCAAGACAATCATACACATCACTTCTACATGTAATATCACTTATGTGTATAGACGTTAATCAAACTGAAAAACAGGTCCGCATGACTGTCCTTGAAAAATGGGCATACGGGCAAAGATTGAGAAAACCAAGTGTAAAATATAGTGGTTTTGTTTGTTTGTTTTGTTGTTTGTTTTCTGAAAAAAAAAAGAACATTTTCACAGAAAGCTCAAATTTTATCCTTTGACGCTACTAGCGTGTGTGTGTGTGTGGTGTGTGTGTGTGTGTGTGTGTGTGTGTGTGTGTGTGTGTGTGTGTGTGTGTGTGTGTGTGTGTGTGTGTGTGTGTGTGTGCGTCTGTGTGTGTGTGTGTTTGGAAGAGATCGTATAAGAGACCATTGCCTTCGAATCAGAATGATTCAAATATTGACTGGCAAATTTCTGTTTCTCTGCAGTTATTGTTGTTCTCAATCAACAAATGCCATACACAAAACATACGTTTAGACAGATTTACAAAGGCAGATAAATGTGGATATCAACCGAGATATCAAAAGATTGTCAGGGTTTAATGTTGTTGTTGTTGTTTGGGGTTTTGTTATTGTTATTGTTGTTCTTATTGTTATTGCTGTCGTTATTCGTTTGTTTTATTTTGGTGTTTGTTTAGCTTTATTTAAATTGCAATTCTGGTGTTACTCTTTCCAACACAAGAGAAAGCGACAACGATGTGAGACAAAATGTTGTTCAGGGGAGATAATTTGTTCTCAGTTGTGAAGATCTAAGCGTCTGATCACTGCCACTGAAAGAACATCCTGGTAAGGGGAACAACTCTTTTGTCTGAGTGCGGCAGTCATTGACTACGTATGTCTAAAGGGTTGATCGTAAAATATCTGAAGGAAGTGAATGTAAAATGAATGCAAAATGTCCATTTGGCTGAACGTAAGACATCTGAAGGTAATGAATGTACCATTTCTAAATGGTTTACGTAAAATGTCTTAATTAACAATGAAATCTATTTATAGGTTTATTTCCCAGGTCCTTCCCCTTGAAGCTCAATTAGCCTTCTTGCCTTTCTGAAGTCTTGGGGGGAAAGACAGAAGGGGAGGAAAGAGAGAAAAGAGAGAGAGAGAGAGAGAGAGAGAGAGAGAGAGAGAGAGAGAGAGAGAGAGAGAGAGAAAATCAGAATCAGAATCAGAAATTTATTCAGAAAGGCCAAAGCCCCATTTGAAGGCGTGTGAACATGATAAACATTACACAAACACAGAATGTAATACATAATCGTTCTTGGATAATGCATACTTCAAACATTTTGAAATCATTACAATGTAGGACTCAAAGTCAAACTTCAATAACACAATACTTACTTTACTTTACTTTTTCCT
>JAPXFY010000014.1:72556149-72558649 GCA_030674185.1 Monoplex corrugatus
CCCCCCCCCCTCCCCTCCACCTTTCCCGCCCCTGTGTCATGTGACACTCCCAGGATGAAATTATCCAAAACACACACAATCAGTCACATTATGACATTACGCCAAGGTAAGAAATTTACACAGGACATTTGTTGGTGATTATCTTTTTTCTTTCTTTTTTTTTCAAACTTGTTTTTAATTCGTTTTTGACAAAACACAAATTAAATAAGGACAATGATTGTTGAACATTATTACGATATCAGTGAGAAAAGTGAACAAGATTTATATAGTCTGTTATATGTTTTTAAATGATATAAAGTCATTAAATTTATACAGTTTCAGATTTTAGTTGTTGTTGATTGTCTTTTTTGTCTTTTCTTTCCTCCTTTAACTACACAGTGCCAAAAGGGGCAAAATTGGCCTCTGTGCCTTGTGGGTGAGCACCTGGTCACAACAGGAAAGCTGGAGGGAAAGAGAGCACCAGGTAGACCCAGGGAGAAAATGCTGGACGGACTTGCAGAGTGGCTGGGGATGAGGAAGGTGGGGGAGATGCTAGGGGCAACGAGAGATAGAGATGGATGGAAGTCCATGGTCGCCAAAGCCATGCAGCAGGGCACCTGATGATGATGATGATGATGATGATGATGATGATGATGATGATGATGAGATGACTCACAAAAATTGGGCCTCTGTGCCTTGTGGGTGATAGATTTTCAATGTCATACTTCATAACTACAGCAAACAAAAAACATTTGAAACGTAAGAAGAAATAAATAAGAAAGAGAAGAGAAAGGAGAGAGAGAGAGAGAGAGAGAGAGAGAGAGAAAAGGAGAGACAGACAGACAGACAGTCAGAGGAGAAAGACAGGAAAAGGACAGACAGACAGAGACAGACAGACAGAGTGAAAGAGAAAGACAGACAGAGAGACAGATAGACACAGAGACAGACAGACACAGAGACAGACAGACAGAGAGGCAGAGAGAGAGAGAGGACATTTACAGTGTTTTGTCTTTAGTTTGGTTCTTATTATTGGATTGATGGATTTCTCACAAAACAAAAATCTGACAATACATAATACTCTTTCACGTAAGCCCTTGCATTGCTTCTTTCTTTCTCTTATTTGTTTTGTTCAATGATTTTTCTGTCTTTTTCCATTATCCAAAGCCTCCAGTCCCACTATCTCTCACTTTCTGGGGTTATATAAGGTGGAGGCGGAGGTGGTGGTAATGTACCACCCTCTCCAATAACTTCCTCATAAGAGGGAGGGGCATCACGAGGCATACCATCCCAAGGTTCGAAGGTGACGGAGTACTCAGGCAGAGTCAATATCGGAAACGGAGTTTCGCTGCTCTCCCTTGTATCCGGGCGAGCTGTTGCGGAAGCGGAAGCCCCGGCAAGACGTGAGTGATCATTGGAGCCCGTGGAAGAGGTCGCCCCGCTGGAAGAAGAACCACCGCCGCTGCCTGCCACTGGCGTCATAGAGGCGGTCATTTTCCTGTTGCCTGCTGAGGTCGGGGTGGTACTGCTGTTGATGTTCTGTCGACTGGGTGTTGTTGTGTGGTTGTGGTGTGGTGGTGTTGTCGTGGTGGTGTTGTCGTCGTGGTCGTGTTGGCAACCACAGTGGTGTCTGGAGTTGCATTCTTACTCATCTCGTGGACCATCCAGCACACCCAGCACATCACGCCGTCCATGACGGCACAGGCGGTGACCAGCCAGTAGCACCAGCCCAGGGAAGAGCCATGGTTCTTCCACCGTGCGTCGTCCTTGTAACACGCGCCAAGGATGGACAATGTCACTGTAGCTCCTATCACTGCACAGTCAACGAGTCGACAATTTACTGTGTTGTTGTTATTATTGTTGTTGATATTGTTGTTGTTGATGCTGTTGACTTTGTTGATGTTGTTGTTCTTATGTATGGATCTTGATGTTGACGTAGTTGTTGTCGTCGTCGTTGATGATGATGATGATGATGATGATGATTGATGATGATGATGATGTTCATGTTGTCAATGATTGTGATGGTTATGTTGTTGTTGTCGCTGTTATTACTGCTGCTGCAGCTGTTGTTGTTGTTATTGTTGATGTTGTTGTTGTTGTTGTTGTTGATGATGATGATGATGATGATGATGATGATGATGATGATGATGATGATGATGATGATGATGATGATGATGATGATGATGTTGACGTTGTTGATGTTGTTGTTCTTGCGTATGGATCTTGATGTTGACATAGTTGTTGTCGTCGATGATGATGATGATGATGATGATGATGATGATGTTCATGTCATTGATTATGATGTTTATGTTTATGCTTATGTTGTTGTTGTTGTTGTTGTTATTGTTACAACTGCTTTTGTTGTTTATTTGCTTGGGTTTGTGCGTGTGCGTGTGCATATGTGTATTTGTGGTGTGTGTGGTGTGGTGTGGTGTGTGTGGTGTGGTGTGGTGTGTGTGGTGTGGTGTGGTGGTGTGTGTGTTGTTGTTGTTGTTGTTGTTGTTGTTGTGTTGGTGTTGTGTGG
>JAPXFY010000014.1:72561149-72566149 GCA_030674185.1 Monoplex corrugatus
ATGAATGATCTACTTGTGTCTGCCTCCACCAAGACTGTCTCGTTTGTTTTCTTTGCTGTCCATGGAACTCTCAACATCCTTCTTAGAAACCACATCTCGGCTGCCTCAATCTTGTTCTGGATTTGCTTGTTGACTGTCCACGCCTCGCAACTGTACAACAGTATTGGTTCTATATAACATTCAAGAACTCTCTTTCTGATGTTAATTGATAGGCATTTTTGGTAAGAATGTTCTCCTTCTTCTTGAATGTTGTTTTTGCTTGGCCGATTCTGCTGGCTATTTCTGACGTGCATCTGCCATCTGGTGAAATGATCGTTCCCAGGTATTTAAACTTATCAACCTGTCAACAAGGTCATTAGCTAGAAATATAACTGTAATTAGAAGATGGAGAATAGAGCAAGGAGCGAAATTGATAATGATAATGATAACCCTAATGATACTTAATTTTCCAACGGTCAAAGTAATTAACCCATAACCCTAATGATACTTATTTTTCCAATGGTCAAAGTGATTAACCCATAACCTTAATGACACTTAATTTTTCAACGGTCAAAGTAATTAACCCTTAACCCTAATGGTACTTAATTTTCCAACGGTCAAAGCGATTAACCCATAACCCTAATGGTACTTAATTTTCCAACGGTCAAAGCGATTAACCCATAACCCTAATGATACTTAATTTTCCAACGATCAAAGTAATTAACCCATAACCTTAATGGTACTTAATTTTCCTACGGTTAGAGTAATTAGCCCATAACCCTAATGATACTTAATTTTCCAACGGTCAAAATAATTAACCCATAACCCTAATGATACTTAATTTTCCAATGGTCAAAGTAATTAACCCATAACCCTAATGATACTTAATTTTCCAATGGTCAAAGTAATTAACCCATAACCCTAATGATACTTAATTTTCCAATGGTCAAAGTAATTAACCCATAACCCTAATGATACTTAATTTTTCAATGGTCAAATAATTAACCCATAACCCTAATGATACTTAATTTTCCAATGGTCAAAGTAATTAACCCATAACCCTAATGATACTTAATTTTCCAATGGTCAAAGTAATTAACCCATAGCCCTAATGATACTTAATTTTCCTATGATCAAAGTAACTAGCCCATAACCCTAATGATACTTAATTTTCCTATGATCAAAGTAATTAACCCATAACCCTAATGATACTTAATTTTCCTATGATCAAAGTAACTAGCCCATAACTCTAATGATACTTAATTTTCCAACGGTCACAGTAATTAACCCATAACCCTAATGATACTTAATTTTCCAATGGTCAAAGTAATTAACCCATAACCCTAATGATAATTAATTTTCCAACGGTCACAGTAATTAACCCATAACCCTAATGATACTTAATTTTCCAATGGTCAAAGTAATTAACCCATAACCCTAATGATACTTAATTTTCCAACGGTCACAGTAATTAACCCATAACCCTAATGATACTTAATTTTCCTATGGTCAAAGTAATTAACCCATAACCCTAATGATACTTAATTTTCCTATGGTCAAAGTAATTAACCACAGCCATTTTTTTTCAAACTTGCCATCGTTTGCATACTGGGTATTTTCATGTTGTATTTTCATGCTTTCATAAGCCGGCCACAGACATGACTTCACAGGATCTTTAACGTGCGTAATTTGATTTTCTGTATGCGTGTACACACGTTTGAGTTTCAGTTTCAGTTTTTCAAGACGACGCCTCCGCGCTCGGAACGAATTCCATATGCACTTATGTCACAGGTGCCATGTGCATGGTGATCATGGCACCAACCTTAAGCCTGCACATAAACCCATGAGCTGGCCAGGTCCTGAGGTCCTACCTAGACTATGTTTCACCTAGTTTATATTTCATACTGGTATTGAATCAGCCTATCATTGGAACAATCTTGATATAATACAAACCTTTTCTCACTTTTTTCTCCTCTGCATAAAATCCTGACCTCACTCAACCCCCACTGCAGCCTGTCTCCACTCGGTGTGGAACCACATTGTAATATAATAATTTATATTTGTATGTAATATGTTTTCTATAATTTTCCATTGCTTTTTCTTCATTTTCCCCATTTATAGCCATGTGTATGTGTGTGTGTGTGAGTGTGTGCGTGTGTGTGCATGCGTGCGTATGTGTGTGTTCAGCGCTTAGATTTGATTTTTATCAAGATTTCGCGCTACATAGATATTGTAATTATTAATTACAAACGAAGGGTTTAGGCACTGACAGATCTGCGCACATGTTGATGAGAGAACGAGGGAGAAAATAGAAAAAGAAGGGAGTGTAGGAGGAAAGAAAGAGTGCGCGTATATGGATGTACGTAGGTGTGCGTGTGCATGCGTGGTGTGTGCACACACATGTGTGTGTGTGTGTGTGTGTGAGTTTGCGAATATTGCACAAGTGTTTGTTTTCGTGTTTGAATATGTGTGCGTCTATGCATGCGTGTGTGTATGTCTGTGAATGTGTGTGTCTATGTGTGTGTGTGGTGTGTGTGTGTGTGTGTGTGTGTGTGTGTGTGTGTGTGTGTGTCTGTGCGTGTGTGCGTGTGTGCATGTATGAGTGTGCGTGTGTGTTTGCAAGCGCGTGTGTGTGTGTTTGTCTATGTGGGTGTGGGTGTAAATGTGTATGTGTGTGTGTGTGTGCATGTGTGTGTGTGTGTGTGTGTGTGTGTGTGTGTGTGTGTGTGTGTGTAAGTATGTGTGTGTGCCTGTGTGTGTGTGTGTGTGTATGTGTATGTGTTTTTGCACGTGCGTGCGTGTATCTATGTGTATGTGTGTGTGTGTGGGGTATGTGTGTGTGTGTGTGTGTGTGTGTGTGTGTGTGTGTGTGTGTGTGTGTGTGTGTGGGTGTGGGTGTGGGTGTGGGTTGTGGGTGTAAATGTGTGTGTGTGTTTGAATATGTCTGTGTGTCTGTGTTGTGTGTGTGTGTTTGTGCGCGCGTGTGTGTGCATGTGCATGCGTTTTTGCACGCACGTGTGTGTATCTGTGTGTATGTAAGTGTGTGGGTGTGTTCGTTCGTTATTTCTTTTAACGTCTGCTCACATATGTGCTTTTAGACGGAAAAAAAAAAAAAAAAAAAAAAAAAAGAAAAGGTGTCTATGGGGTGGAAGATTCTACGAAATCATAAAGCCAGTTTAACATATTAATTAACATTAAAAAAAATTATAGGACAATAGAAAAGCAATCATAACATTAGAACGATCAGGCTTGAACAGATTGCTCAGGGCTGTATGTGTGTATGTAACCGCGCGCGCGCGGCGCGCGTGTGTGTGTCTATGTGTATGTGTGTGTGTGTGTGTGTGTGTGTGTGTGTGTGTGTGTGTGCACGTATACGCATGCGCATGCAACGAGCGTATCCCGTGCTGGGTTATGACAATCTGTGATTATCTGGTGGGTAGAGGGGTAGAAAAGGATAAACTTACCGAATAAAAACATTGTAACAGTCAAGGAGTAATGATAAAACTAACAAGCAAACAAACAGAGGTAGGTGGGAGTTACAGGTATAAAAACAATCGGTCTTAATCAAAGAAAACGACCTACAGGACTGTGCAGTAAATGCCTAGCAAAGTGTAAGTACAAAGTGAAATCAGTGTGTTTCTGTTTCAATTTTGAAAATGATACAGGGAAATAAGGTCGCATTCGCTGACAACACAAAAGGTGTTTAACTGTTATAGACTCATTACAGACACATTTGATGGTATTATTGAACTTAATCCGAAGTGAGTCCAGATATAATCTGTAAGCTAAAGTTATTTCTAGTCTTGTAAAACCCTGGTAATTTACGATGAAGGGTCGATAGTGACATTGCGCTTTTACTTTCTTTTCTAATATAGCATTCATTTCATGTTCAGAGAGTCGTAAATCAAGTTTAGTGCTGCCTGCCCTATTCATTGCTGCACTTTTAGCGATTCTATCGACTCGATCATTATCTATTATACCACAGTGTGATGGAATCCAACAAAAAGTAACGTGAGTATTATTTGTTATTAAACAATGAATTAAAAAGTTTATCTCAAATATTAACGTACTATTTACTTTACATTTGCAGCTCGTCAGGTGTGTTTGTGTGTGTGTGTTTGTGTGTGTGTGTGTGTGTGTGTGTGTGTGTGTGTGTGTGTGTGTGTGTGTGTGTGTGCGCGCGCGTTTTTGCACGCGCGCGCGTGTGTGTGTATCTGTGTGTATGTGAGTGCGGGGGTGTGTGCTTGTGTATCTCTGTGTGCGTGTGTGTGTGTGTGTGTGTGTGTGTGTGTGTGTGTGTGTGTGTGTGTGTGTGTGTGTGTGTGTGTGTGTGTGTGTGTACTCCCACGAGCGTGTATCTCGTCAAAAGATCTCCCGCCCCCCTCCCACACCCCACACCCCCACCCTGGGATAAAAAAAGCAACCTCACCTGGACTGTCTCCAGGGTTAATGCTATGACACTTTGTGTCATTGACGAAAAAGACATCCCTCGTGTCAGTAGAATATTTCTGGTAACACCATTTCCACAGGCCAAACGCCTTATTGAAACTAGCATTGGTTGTCACCCAAGTGCTGGAGGCAAAACCAACTATGTACATGATGGGAATAGCGTGGCTCGAGATAAACTTTATCAATGGCAAATAAGATTTCCAAGGCATCGTTCCCAGTGGATGTTCTCTTCTTGTCAAATGATAAAAACGCCTATTATGAGAAAATCCGAAAATCCTTCACTGGTAATACGGATAAGGAATCCACCTGTTGAAACAGGGGGCAAGAGTTCCTGGATTAACCCTTTGACTTCCTACACCTTATCCACCAACTGCAAAAACTTAACTCTTTGACTCCCTCACCTTATCCACCAGCTTCCTACAGGAAGCTGGTGCAAAGGGTAAGGGAAAGAACGGGTTAAGTGTTTTGCTTTTGCTAGCATGATTGATAATGCAGGACGCTGGTGGACAGGCTGCAGGAGTCAAAGGGTTAAGCTGAGTGTACGGCCGGCTGAAAACACGGAATCTACACAA
>JAPXFY010000014.1:72573649-72581149 GCA_030674185.1 Monoplex corrugatus
AGTCGTGTTGGCGGACGCAGTTGTGTTTGGAGCTGGAGGCTTACTCATCTCGTCGACCATCCAGCACACCCAGCACATCCGCCGTTCAAAATAGCAGTGACAGTGACCAGCCAGTAGATCCAGCCCAGGGAAGGGTCATCGTCCTTCCAGCGTGGGTCGTCCTTGTAACACGCGCCCAGGATGGACACTGTCACTGTGGCTCCTATCACTGCACAGTCAATGAATCAACAATGTTATTGTGTAGTAATAGTAGTAGCAGTAGCAGTAGTAGTAGTAGTAGTAGTTGTTGTTGTTGTTGCTGCTGCTGTTGTTGCTATTGTTGTTGTTGCTGTTGTTGTTGTTGTTGTTGTTGTTGCTGTTGCTGCTGTTGTTGTTGCTGTTGTTGTTGTTGTTGTTGTTGCTGCTGTTGTTGTTGTTGTTGTTGTTGATGATGATGATGATAATGATGATGATGTTGACGTTTTTCATGTCGTTGTTTATGATCTGGATGTTGATGTAGCTGTTTCTGCTGTTGTTGTCATCGTTCATGATGATCATATGATGATGTTGTTGTTGATGTTATTGCTATTGTTGTGGTAGTATAGATGATGATGATGATGATGATGTTCTTGTTGATGTTGCTGTTGGTATGACTGCTTAGGTTTGTGCACATGTGTATGTGTGGTGTGGTTTAGTGTGGTGTGTTTGTGTGTGTGTTTGTGTGTGTGTGTGTGTGTGTTGTGTGTGTGTGTGTGTGTGTGTGTGTGGTGTGTGTGTGTGTGTGTGTGTGTTAATGTCTGTGTGTGTCTGTCTGTGTGAGTATGTGTATTTCTGTGTGTATATTTGTGTGTTTGTGTGTGTGTTGTTGTTGTTTCTGCTGTTGTTGTTGTTTGGGTATGCTTGTGTGTGTATGTGTCTGTATATGTGGTGCATGTGTGTATGTCTGTGTGTATGTTTGTCTGTGTGTATGTCTGTGTGTGTTTGTGTGTGTGTGTGTGTGTGTGAGTGTGTGTTGTGTGTATGTATACCTGTGTGTTTATGTATGTGTGTTTTATGATGATGATGATGATGATGTTAATACTAATGTTAATAAAGTCGGAATCAACGTTAATCTCATCATCATTATACAATTACTACTACTGTTAAACCATTTACTACTACTCGCATTACAACTACAACTACTACTCGCATTACAACTACAACTACTACTCCTGTTACTACTACCACTACTACTCTTCTTACTACTAACACTGCTACTCCTTTTACTACTACTACTACTACTGCTGCTACTACTTTTATTACAAAAATTACTACTCCCATTACAACTACCACTACTACTCCTATTACTACTGCACTACTACTACTACTACTACTACCACCACCAACAACAACAACAACCATCACCACCACCACCATCACTACCACTACTATTATCGTCATAATGATGATGATGGCGATGACGGATGATGATGATGATGATGACGATGACGACGACGATGATAAGAACAACGATAACAACAATGACAACAACAAAAATAACAACAACAAAAACAACTACACTATAATACTACCACGAATACTACTACTACTGCTGCTACTACTACTACTACTACTATTGCTACCACTACTACTACCACTAATAATGTTATTATCATTATTCATCATTATCATCATAATGATAATACTACTATTAATAATAATAATAATAAATAGTAATAATATTGATAATGATAATAATAACGATGATGATAATAATAACATTAATAATAATGAGGAGGAGAAGGAGGATAAGAATTATTATTATTATCATCATAATTATTATTATTATCATATCATTGTATTATTATCATCAGTATTGTTGCTGTTGTTGGTGTTGTTGTTGCCATTTTTTTCACTTTTTTTAATTCATTTTTTCACAGGAATAGACATCAACAAACAATGTAGTAACAAAACAAAACAAAAACAAATAATAATAAATTCAATTTGTAATAATTGTTCACATAAAAAAAGAAAACAAAACCTATAGTCTACAAAACATAAAACAATATTCTAATCAATAATGATTTCATTATGTACATCAATATTTAATAAACATGTCATGAAGAAACCCGGCTTTCTACACAGGGAACATTGATCTATAGTTGTTCCACTGAGCATTAAAAAAGGACAAGCGAAAGTTTATTTTGGCATTATATTGTTCAATTTTGAATCTCTGGTTTAGCATTCTTTGGAAAATATGCATATTTGGAACACACTTATCTATTTTGCATTTATATATAAATGATTTTGCAAGCATTATTATAAGATCAAATATTCCATCTGTTTTTACATTTTGAACAACACCAGATTTCGTGTGATTCTGATGTTGAAGGTATTTTCGCATTTTGCGTTGATTAGTTTTTTCTGTTAAATTCCAGAAATTACGGACACAATAACAGTTCCACAGAAAATGTTCAATAGAGTCTCTTGCATTATTACACCATGTACAATTTGTCGTAGTTACTATACCCATTGTGTTTAATATTATATTGATGGCAATAATCCGATGAACTATTCTTATTTGCAACCATTTTAATTTGACATCATTTGATTTATTAATTTTTAGAAACACTTTTTCCCACGAAATGTTAATATTTAATTTCTCTGACCACCTTGAACAACAATTTGGTTTGCTATCATCCAATTTAATTTTTTCATAGTAAAGTTCTTTTGTACACTCATTATTAGTCTTATTGCATTTGGCGCATTCAAAATTCTATTCGTGTTGTTGTTCATTTGAATTCTGGTTGTTCTTAAATATTGTTTGATTGAAGATATCCATCCATTATAAGTGACATAATTAATGCGGCAATCAGCGTTATTTTCAACTTCTTCATAGGTCAAAAAACAGCCATTTTCTTTAAGAAAATGTTTGATGCAGTATATTTCTTTCTCTATTAGTTTATTATTCTTGATTATTCTGTTATCCACCTTTATTTTTTTTGTTATAAAAGACTGGTTCAGCTACCAGTTCACTTGAATTCTTAGGTGTTATATGACTACAAAATATCATGTAGGACCTTAAATGTATCAGCCCAGAACATATTATTCTTCATGAAATATGAAACAACCGCTGGTCCGTAGCATTCAATGTTGTTAAGGAACGGATACATTTCAGATGCTAGACTTTTCCATTTATGGTTTGAAGTTTTAAATGTTCTTATCCATGGAAGTTTGAGAGCATATATATACGTTCTTAAATCCTGTATATTCAGTCCTCCTTGCTTAATACTTTTAGTGGCAGTCTTTCTGCTGATTTTGTCTCGTTTTCCATTCCATACAAACTGAAAACATAACTTCTGTAGTTGTATAAAATGATCTGAAGGATAAGGCAATAATATCCATAGATGTATAAGTTTAGACAATACCAGAGATTTTAGAACTGCGACTCTACCAATCGGGGTAATGGTTCTTTGAGACCAAATTTTGAATAACATTTTCACTTCTGAAAATTTGTGTTTATAATTCATTATTTTACACTTTCTTAGATCTTGAGTGAACCAAATGCCTAGTATTTTAAACTTAGGAGGATTCTATATCATTTTTAAATGGGGATAGTATATATTGTGATTTTCTCTCATTGCCAAGCCATAGTTACTTGCGTTTTTTCGCTGTTCATGAACAGATCTGAAACTGTGCCGTACGTATCAAGTATACGAATAGATCTTTCAAAAGAGGTTTTATCTCCTACATTTATTAATTGGGTGTCATCAGCAAACTGGGAAACTTTGTGTTCTACACCATTAACATATATTCCTTTTATTGAGTCTTCCTCCCTGACCATTATGGCTAGAATTTCTGCACAAAGTATGAAAAGGTAGGGTGAGATTGGAACTCCTTGTCTACATCCTCGTTCTACAATAAATCATTCTGTAGTCTGTCCGTTTATAATAGCACTTGATTTTGTGTTTTTATAGAAAGTTGCAATTCATCGACAAACGCTACTTCTAAATCCATAGGCTCTCGAAACCTTGTGCATGAAACTCCAATCAAGTGAATCAAAAGCCTTTTCGAAATCAATACAAAGTAACAAATGGGAATGTTATTTACATTTAAATTATTTATTAAATCATTTATTAATCGTATATTATCTGCTATATATCTGTTTGCCATAAAACCTGATCTTCACTAATAAGCATTGGTAAAACCTTTTTGATTCTGTTCGAGATGCATGTCGAGCCTAGTTTATACACAACGTTAAGGAGAGAAATGGGACGTGAATTTTTTTATGAATTCCTTAGGTTTATCACCTTTTGGGATGCAAGTGATCAATCCTTGTTGTATTAAGGAGAGTTCTCCATGTCTATATGCCTCATTCAATGATCTGACAACAAACGGTCCAATATTTTTCCAGAAAAATTTGAAAAATTCTGCACTAAATCCGTCAGTACCCGGGCTTTTCCCGTTTTTCATTTTTTAAGTGCTGTACTTGCTTCATTTATAGTTATTTCACCCTCCAACAATCACTTTTCTTCATTTGATAATTTGGGTATCTTTCCAATAAGGTTTTCTATTTCACAATCTTCATTGAGCCTTTTCTTATATAGATTTTTATAAAAGGATTTAACTTCATGAAGTATGTCTTGTTGGTATTCTGAATTAGCACCATCTTGTCTCACCAATTTTGTCATCTGTTTAGTTACATAATTTCTTTTTTCAAGATGGCAAAAATATTAAAACATTTTCCCCATCAGCAATCCATCTTGCCTTCGATCTCAGTAATACTCCCTCCATTCTTTTGTCCCTAATTGTCTGAAGTTCGTGATTCCTTTCTCGAAGTTCTTTTATTTCTTTTTCTGTTTTGTTTTCAACCCTTTCAAAGGCTTCTATATCCTGTACAAGTCTATTTTCCTTCTCTTTCATTTTTGTATTTGTCATCGTGGCATACGCTATGGTTTTTGACCGTACCTTCATTAATAGAAAAATTATTATCATTATTTATTATTAATATTATTATCATTATTATCATTATTATTATTTTTATCATTATAGTTATTATTATTATCATTATTACTCATATTATTATCATTATCATTATTACTCGCGTTATTATTATCATTATTATTATCATCATCATCAATATCATTCTTACTGTTTCTGTTACTGCCATTATTATTGCATCAAGAATGATAAAGATATAAAATGATAATGATAATAAAATCTACAGTGATGATAATAATAATGATATTACAACAACAACTGCTACTACAACTACAACAACTATTTCTTCTACTATTACCACAGTTAATGATAAAAAATAATGATAAGAAGAAGAATATCAATAGTAATGTAATAATAATAACAATACTGACAATAATAACAATAATGATAATGATAACGATAATGATGATAATAATAATCATAATAATGTTTCAGATGTGTTTCCATTCCTCAGCAGAAATAAGAAGAGACAAGGAGGGGGGGGGGGGCACAAGACACAAAAATAAATGGAGGAAGGAGGTACAAAGAGAGAGCGTGTATGTCAGAGATGATGATGATGATGATTACGACTGTGGTGATGATGATGATGATGATGATGATGATGATGATGATGATGATGATGATGATGATCGACGACGACGACGACGACGACGACGTAACAACAACAGCAATGATAATAATATTAATATAGTAATAATGATAATAATAATAACATTCTTATTATTATTATTATTATCATCGTCATTATCATTAATGATGATGATGATGACGATGATAATAATGATAACAATAACAATGACATAGCAACAACAATGATGATGATCATGAGGGGGAGGAGCAATACTAGTTTTAATCATAAGAACCACACTGATCATGATAACAATGGACTCCAGATCCTCACTGTCTCATGTCCCAGGTTTTGTTCCAACCTGCAAAATGAAAGTTGCCTTGTTCGTTGCCCATCTCAATGTTCTGTACATCATTCTGGTGGTGACGGTGTTCCATAAGTTCCGTTCCTTTCCCCATTTCATGGCCTTGGCAGAGGAAAGGATTTGTGTGCAAGCTCAAGGAGCTTGTCAGATAGTTGCCGGCAGATTTTTGGGTGGAGCACATGTGGAATTATCCGAGTGTGATAAATCCCTTTCGAGCAAACTGCACATCTCTTTACAACATAAAGCAGCAGCAGACAGGACAGAAATAATGTAAGACTTACTGGACGCCAAAGCGATGACACATGGTTTCTTTCTCTGTCCCAGTCCCCCTTGTGGCTTAAAGCAGCCAAAATACAGAAGGTGGAGCACAAGAGTGAAACATGCCACTGTGCGTACTGCTTCGTAATAACCTGAGTCAAACATACACACACAAAAAGCAATGAAGCAAAGTGATAATGGTAACAACTTGCCTAGTGTGCTATTCCACTAACCTGAAAAAAGAAAGGTTTCTGGAAACTCAAGACATCTCTTTCAAAAGATGAACAATATCAGAAAGAAAAATAGATTTTAAAAATATGTTAATGTGATAAACGAATATGCAACTGATCATTATGATTAATTGATTTGGGTTGAAATGGCGAAGCAACATTAAACTAAACATCCCTGACAAACTCTTTTAAGATTTCCTATTGATGAAGGTACGGTCAAAAAAACATCAGCGTTCGTCACAAAGGAAAATAAGAAAACAAAAGAGAAAGAAAATAAACCTGTAGAAGATATAGAAGCTCTTGAAAGGGTTGGAAAGAAAACAGACAATGAAATGTGAGAATTTCAAGAAAGGAATCAAGAATTTCAGACAATTCGGGACAAAAAAATGGAGGGACTATTACAGAGCTCGAACGTAAGATGGATTGCAGATTGGGAAAAAATTTCTAAACATTTTTGCCATCTTGCAAAAAAAAATTATGTAGGTAAACAGATGACAAAATTAGTGAACGAAGATGGTGCTACTTCAGAAAACCAGCGATATGTACTTTATGAATTTAAATCCTTTTATAAAATTCTATCTCAGAAAAGGCTTACTTACTGCTAATAGTGAAATAAAAAACCTTATTGGAACGATACCCAAAGTACAAATGAATAAAAACGATTGTTGGATGGTGAAATAACTATAAATGAAGCAAGTATAGCACTGAAAAACATGAAAAATGGAGAAAACCCGAGTATATACGGATTAACTGTAGAATTTTTTTATATTTTTCTGTAAAAAAATCGGACTATGTGTAGTGAGATATTAGGCCTACAGGATGAAGACTAATAATAAGTATACGAAAAGGAGCAAATCTTTGCTATGTAACATTTAAAATGGATGATAGCACACCTAATTTTTGTTTAAGGTGGTCAGACAAATTTAACACTAACTCTCGTGGGAAATTTTTTTTTTCCTCAAAATTCATACATTAAATGATGTTAACAGTTTGCTTCCTCTGCACTGTCCACTAGCATCCTGCATTGTCAACCATATCAGCAAAGCAATAACTTAACCCTTTCATTCTCTCACCCTATGCGCCAGCTTCCTACAGGAAGCTGGTGAATAGGGTGAGGGAAT
>JAPXFY010000014.1:72593649-72603649 GCA_030674185.1 Monoplex corrugatus
TTTGAATATAGCATAAAAAATCACACCCTCCCTTCCCAGCCCTACGTCATGTAATACCCCCAGGACAAAAGTATCCAAGAGGCACACAATCAGTCACATTTTGTCAATACGCTAAGGGCAAAAATTAATACAGATGTTTGTTAATGATTGCCAGTGTCACGGTGTTTTGTTCAAACTGTTCAGGTCATATGAAATGCGTGAAACAAAGCATGTAAAATAGAACCACATGAAACATTTACACCCGTGGTGCACATATGTTTTGCATCTCACAAAAAGTGGTCCCTGTGCCTTTTGGGTGATGTATTTTCAAGGCCGTAGTTCATAATTACAACACACACAAACATTTCAAAAGTACAGAGAAACAAATAAGAAGGACGAGAGAGAGAGAGAGAGAGAGAGGAGAGAGAGAGAGGTGGTGTGTGTGTGTGTGTGTGTGTGTGTGTGTGTGTGTGTGTGTGTGTGTGTGTGTGTGTGTGTGTGTGTGTGTGTCTGTGTCTGTGTCTGTGTCTGTGTGTGATGAGTGAAAGATGAGAGAGAGACAGAAGACAGGACGTGAGAAGAGAAGATAGACAGCTGGACAGACAGAGAAAGAGAGAGAGGAAAGAGTAAGGGAGAAAGAGAGAAAGTGTGAAGAAGAGAGAGAGAGAGAGAGAGAGAGAGAGAGAAATCTTCACAGTGTCTTGTCTACTCTCCAGTTTAATTCTTATTTTTGGATCAATAGCATTTCTAGCAAACAAATAGACAGATGCAGATCTGACAATTTATTTTCTTTCACGTCAACTGTTGCATTGCTTTATTATTATTTTTTCACAGTCCCGTTCCTTTCTTTCTCCTTTATTCAAAACCTTCATTCCCACTATCTGTTATTTTCAGGGGGTAGATAAGGTGGAGGTGGTGATAAAGTGCCGCCTCTGATGACCTCCTCATAGGAGGGAGGGGCACCACGAGGCACACCTTCCCAAGGCTCCATTGTAATGTTGTACTGAGGCAGTGTCAGTATCGGAAACCGTGCTTGGCTGCTCTCCCTTGTATCCAGGCGAGCTGCCCCAGCAGCAGAAGCAGCGGCAGAACCCGTGGAAGGGGTCGCCCCTCTACCTGATGGACGATTAGCACCAGAAATACTGGAAGAAGAACCGCCACCACCGGTGTCTCCCACGGGCATCAAGGAGGGGGGATTTTCCTGGTGCCTGCTGAGGTTGGGGTGCTGCTGCTGCTGGCAGTGGCCGTGGTGGTGGTGGTCGTGGTGGTGGTTCTCGTCGTCGTGGTCGTAGTCGTGTTGGCGGGCGCAGTTGTGTTTGGAGCTGGAGGCTTACTCATCTCGTCGAACATCCAGCACACCCAGCACATCACGCCGTTCAAAATAGCAGCGACAGTGATCAGCCAGTAGCACCAGCTCAGGGAAGGGTCATCGTCCTTCCAACGTGGGTCGTCCTTGTAACACGCGCCCAGGATGGACACTGTCACTGTGGCTCCTATCACTGCACAGTCAATGAATCAACAATGTTATTGTGTAGTAATAGTAGTAGCAGTAGCAGTAGTAGTAGTAGTTGTTGTTGTTGTTATTGTTGCTGTTGCTGCTGTTGTTGTTGCTGTTGTTGTTGTTGTTGTTGTTGTTGTTGTTGTGATGATGATGATGATGATGATGATGATGATGATGATGATGATGATGATGATGATGACATTTTTGACGTCGTTGTTTATGATCTGGATGTTGATGTTGCTGTTTCTGCTGTTGTTGTCATGGTTCATGATGATAATATGATGATGTTGTTGTTGATGTTGTTGCTATTGTTGTGGTAGTATAGATGATGATGATGATGAGGAGAGGAGAGGATGAGGAGGATGATGATGATGATGATGATGATGATGATGATGATGATGATGATGATGATGATGATGATGATGATGATGATGATGATGATGATGATGATGATTGATGATGATGATGATGATGTTCTTGTTGATGTTGCTGTTGGTATGACTGCTTAGGTTTGTGCACATGTGTATGTGTGGTGTGGTTTAGTGTGTGTGTGTGTGTTGTGTGTGTGTGTGTGTGTGTGTGTGTGTGTGTGTGTGTGTGTGTGTGTGTGTGTCTGTGGCTGTGTGTGTGTTTGTAAATGTGTCTGTCTGTCTGACTGTCTGTCTGTCTGTGTATGTATATATGTGTGTGTTTGTATGTGTATTGTGTGTGTATGTGTGTGTGTCTGCATATGTTGTTCTTATTGTTCTTCTGCTGCTGTTGTTTTTGGGTGTGCATGTGTGTGTGTTTGTGGTGCATGTGTGTATGTCTGTGTGTATGTTTCCTATGTGTGTACATGTATGCGTGTGTTGTGTGTGTGTGTGTGTGTGTGTGTGTTGTGTGTGTGTTGTTGTGTGGTGGTTGTGTGTGTGTGTTGTGTGTTTGTGTGTATGTGTGTGTGTGTGTGTGTGTGTGTGTGTGTGTGTGTGTGTGTGTGTGTGTTGTGTGTGTGTGTGTGTGTGTTGTGTGTGGTGTGTGTGGTGTGTGTGCGTGTGTCTGTTTGTGTGTGTGTGCGTGCGTGTCTGAGTCTGTGTGTGTGCGTGTGTGTCTGAGTCTGTGTGTGTCTGTGCGTGTGTGTGTGTGTGTGTGTGTGTGTGTGTGTGCGTGCGTGCGTGCGTGCGTGTGTGTGTGTGTCTACCTGAGTTTTATGTATGTGTGTTTGTGTCTATGTATGTGTGTGTGGTCACAAAATGACGACGATGACGACGACGCTGCTGCTGCTGCTGCTGCTGATGATGATGATGATGATGATCTAATGTTAATAAGATCTGAACCAACGTCAACATCATCATCATTATGCAAGTATTACTACTGTTAAAACATCTACTACTAATCCTATTACTACTACTACAAGTACTTCTATTACTGCTACCACTACTGCCCCTATTACTACTATCATGAACACTAACACTACTACTGCTACTATTACTCTTACTACTGTGACTACTACTACTAGTACTACTTCTGCTACTACTACTACAGCTGCTTCTACCACTACGACTACTACTACTACTAGTACTACTACTACTACACATCACCACCACCGACCATCACACCACCACCGTCACCACTACTACTGCTATCATGATGATGATGATGATGATGATGATGATGATGATATCGATGACGGATGAGGAGGAGGAGGAGGAGGAGAACAACAATGGCAACAACAAAGCAACAACAACAAAAACAACTACACTATACTACTACTACTACTACTACTACTACTACTACTACTACTATTACTACTACTACTACTTCCACTACTACTACCACTAATAATAATAATAGTGATGATGATGATGATGATGATCATTGTTGTTCTTATTCTTTTATCATTACTATTTTTATTGCTCTTATTGTCATTATTATCAACATTATTCTTATTGTTTCTGTTACTGCCATTACTATTGCATTATGAATGATAAAGATTAAAATGATAATGATAATAAAATTTACAGTAATGATAATAATAATGACATTACAACAACAACTGCTACTACAACTACAACTACTATTTCTTCTACTACTGCCACTATTGACAGTAATAAGAAGAAGGAGAAGAAGAAGACTACTACTACTACTCATCATCATCAGGTGCCCTGCCGCATGGCGTTGGCGATCATGGACTTCCATCTGCCTCTATCTCTCGTTGCCCCTAGCATATCCCCCACCCTCCTCATCCCCAGCCACTCTGCAAGTCCATCCAGCATTTTCTCCCTGGGTCTACCCGGTGCTCTCTTTCCCTCCAGCCTTCCCGTTGTGACCAGATGCTCCAAATCCCCCTTCCTCATAAAATGGCCTATAAATGTTGCCTGTCTTTTCCTAATCTTCTTTACGAGTGATCTACTTGTGTCTGCCTCCATCAAGACTGTCTCGTTTGTTTTCTTTGCTGTCCATGGAACCCTACTACTACTAATAATAACAATAATATTGTGGCTACGTAAGTGATACGATGCTGGTGTGAGCCAACGATGAGTTTTCGAATTATGCTCGTGCTCTACATAAATGTAATGCCCCCTGTGCAATCGTTATGATCTTGCAAAAACTAAGGACTGTTTTGCCGTCCTTGAAGGCACAAGTGCCAAAGTTGATTCGGAGTGGGGTGGTTTACAAACTGACATGTCCACGCTGTAAGGCGTACTATGTTGGACAGACTGTTCGACATTTACAAACCCGTTTCCATGAGCACATCAACAACACTGGGCCTGTAAAAAAGCATATCACACAATGTAAAGTTACAATGGGGTCAGAAGATGTTGAGATTTTGGCTTTAACCACGAGGGGCGAGGATTATCGCATAACTCTGGAGGCACTGTGGATCAGAGATATCGAACCGGGGATAAACGTAAAGGATGAGTATAGGCGTAGGGAACTGACCATCAAGTTGTAGTCTGGCTTTTCCTTGACCGCTTACGCTTGTCCCCATTTCATGTTTACTGTTTCCTTAACAAAAGGTGTTTTGTTTCTATTTTCAGAATATTGATATGATCCTGATGATACCATGTAAATTCGAAAAATCATCGTTGGCTCACACCAGCATCGTAATAATGATAACGTTTCACATCTTTCCATTTCTCAGCAGAAAGAAGTAGAGACAAGGAGGGGAGGGGGGCACAAGAGACAAAAATAAATGGAGGAAGGAGTTACAAAGAGAGAGTGTGTATGTCAGAGATGATGATGATGATGAGGATGGTGATGATGATGATGATGATGATGATGAGATGATGATGATGATGATGATGATGATGATGTTGATGACGACGACGACGATGATGATGATGATGACACAGCAACAACAACAATAACAGCAATAATGATAATGATAATAATAATAATATAATAATAATGATAATAACAATAATAATAATAATTACAATAATGATAATAATAATATGATAATAATACTATTAATAATAATCATGTTATTATTAGTATTATTATCATAAATGATGAAGATGATCATGATCATGACGATCATGATAATGATAATAATAATGATAATAATAGCAATAACATAGCAACAACAATGATGATGATCAGAAGGGGGAGGAGCAATACTAGTTTTAATCATAAGAACCACACTGATCATGATAACAATGGACTCCAGATCCTCACTGTCTCATGTCCCAGGTTTTGCTCCAACCTGCAAAATGAAAGTTGCCTTGTTCGTTGCCCATCTCAATGTTCTTTACATCATTCTGGTGGTGACGGTGTTCCATAACTCCCGTTCCTTTCCCCATTTCAAGGCCTTGGCAGAGCAAAGGATTTGTGTGCAAGTTCAAGGAGCTTGTCAGATAGTTGCCAGCAGATTTTTGGGTGGAGCACATGTGGAATTATCCAAGTGTGATAAATCCCTTTCGAGCGAACTGCACATCTTTTTACAACATAAAGCAACAGCAGACAGGACAGAAATAATGTAAGACTTACTGGACGCCAAAGCGATGACACATGGTTTCTTTCTCTGTCCCAGTCCCTCTTTTGGGTTACAGGAGCCAAAATACAGAAGGTGGAGCACAAGAGTGAAACATGCCACTGTGCGTACTGCTTCGTAATAACCTGAGTCAAACACACACACACAAAAAGCAATGAAGCAAAGTGATAATGGTAACAACCTGCCTAGTGTGCTATTCCACTAACCTGAAAAAAGAAAGGTTTCTGGAAACTCAAGACATCTCTTTCAAAAAATGAACAATATGAGAAAGAAAAATAGATTTTAAAAATATGTTAATGTGATAAACGAATATGCAACTGATCATTATAATTAATTCATTTTGGTTGAAATGGCGAAGCGACATTAACCTAAACATCCCTGACAAACTCTTTTAAGATTTCCTATTAATGAAGGTACGGTAAAAAAAAACATCAGCGTTCGTCACAAAGGAAAATAAGAAAACAAAAGAGAAAGAAAATAAACCTGTAGAAGATATAGAAGCTCTTGAAAGGGTTGGAAATAAAACAGACAATGAAATGTGAGAATTTCAAGAAAGGAATAAAAAATTTCAGACAATTCGGGACAAAAAAATGGAGGGATTATTACTGAGCTCGAACGTAAGATGGATTGCAGATTGGGAAAAAATTTCTAAACATTTTTGCCATCTTGTAAAAAAAAAAATTATGTAGGTAAACAGATGACATAATTAGTGAACGAAGATGGTGCTACTTCAGAAAACCAGCGATATGTACTTTATGAATCTAAATCCTTTCATAAAAATCTATCTCAGAAAAGGCTTACTGCTAATAGTGAAATAGACAACCCAAAGTACAAATGAATAAAAACGATTGTTGGATGGTGAAATAACTATAAATGAAGCAAGTATAGCATTGAAAAACATGAAAAATGGAGAAAGCCCGAGTATATACGGATTAACTGTAGAATTTTTTAATGTTTTTCTGGAAAAAAATCGGACTATGTGTAGTGAGATATTAGGCCTACAGAGATAAAGACTAATAATAAGTATACGAAAAGGAGCAAATCTTTGCTATGTAACATTTAAAATGGATGATAGCACACCTAATTTTTGTTTAAAGTGGTCAGACAAATTTAACACTAAGCTCTCGTGGGAAATTTTTTTTTCCTCAAAATTCATACATTAAATGATGTTAACAGTTTGCTTCCTCTGCACTGTCCACTAGCATCCTGCATTGTCAACCATATCAGCAAAGCAATAACTTAACCCTTTCATTCTCTCATCCTATGCACCAGCTTCTTACAGGAAGCTGGTGAATAGGGTGAGGGAATCAAAGGATTACGTTTTTGCTGTTGGTGGATAGGGTGCGGGAGTCAAAGGGTTAAGCTAGAATGGTTGCAAATAGGAATAGTTCATCTGAGTACTGCCACCAATACGACATTAAACACATTGGGTATAGCAACTACGATCAATTTTACATGGTGTAATAATGCAGGAGACTCTATTGAACATTTCTGTTGAACTGTTACAAGAGTCCATAACTTCTGGAACTTAAAAGAAAAACTAATCAACGAAAATACGAAAATACCTGCAACTTCAAAATCATATGGAACCTACGATTGTTCGGTATTGACAAAAATGTAAAAACAGATAAAATATTTGATCTTTTAATAATGCTTTCAAAATTAGTTATCTATAAAAGCAAAGTTGACAAATGTGTTCCAAATGTATAAACTTTCCAAAGAATGCTAAATCTGAGATTCAAAATTGAACAGTGTAGGCCTGAAGCAAAATTAAACTTTCGCTTGTCCATTTTTAATGCTCAGTGAAACAAGTATATGCCAATGTTTTCCCCATAGAAAGTAAATTTTCTTCATGACATATTCTTACAGTTTGACGTATACAATAAAACCTTCATTTGTTTAGAATATTGCCATATATGTTTTCTATGTGATGGGTTGTTTGTATGTGAACAAAACTTGTCCTATATGTATGGATTGATATCATTTCTGTTACCACATTGTTCATTGATGTTTGATTATCGTAGAGCAAAAAGATATAATTTGAAAAAAAAATCATAAAAAATGATGACATATGCTTAGATCTTGATGTTAATTTTCAAACCTCCAATGTATAAAATATCATGTGTATTATGTATGCTATAGGGAGTTCATATGTCAACAATTTTTTTTCATATTCATATTTTGTTGTTTTTTGTGATTATTTTTCGTTACCACAGTGTATGTTTGATGTCCGTTTCTTGTAAAACAAAAAATGAACAAAAACAACAGTTTGTTTAAAATGATCGATCGATCAATCAATCAATCGACCGATCAATCAGTCATTCTATCAATCAATCAATCAATCAATCCACAAGCCAGTCAGCTAGTCACATACTTCATAAAAACCTGAATCATACACAAATACAATGAAGAAAATGATCGATTAATTGGTCAATCAATCAATTAATCGGCTATTCAATAAACGTACCAACTCATCAATCTCTCAGGCTATTATCAACTAGCAGTTAAGCAGTCAATCAGTTATCGATTGATCTGTTAATTCTGTCAGTTCATCACTAATCCAGACATTCAATCGGTCTTACATTTCATTAATCAACCATTCGATAAAACATCAATATATTTGCATAAACATCAATCAATCTATTGATTAAGCAATCACTCAGTCAGTCAGTTGTTCAGTTATTCTGTCTTGCAACTGAACAATCAATCACTGTCAGATAATTCTATATCAGACAATCGTGTACGTGTGTGCACATGTGTGCATTTTGACATGCGTGTGTATATGTAAGTTTGTATGTGAGTGTGAGTATGTGTGTGATGCGCGTGTGTGTGTGTATGTGTGAGTGTGAGTGCGTGTGTGTGTGTGTGTGTGTGTGTGTGTGTGTGTGTGTGTGTACGTGTGTGTGTGTGTGTGTGTGTGTGTACGTGTGTGTGTGTGTGTGTGTGTGTGCACGTGTGTCTGTCTTCCAGACATTTCCCCAAACAAAAACTCACCTGCACTGTCTCCAGGGCTAATGCTATGACAGTGTGTATCATTGATGAAATAGGCGTTTGTCGTGTCAGTGGAATACTTTTGATAGCACCATTTCCACAAACCATACTCCTTATTGGCCTTTGTCGTCACCCATGTGTTGGAGGCAAAACAACCTATGTACATAATCGGAAGAACGAAGGTGCCTGCGAACTTAATCAGTGGCAAGTGTGATTTCCAAGTCATTGCTCCTGATGGATGTTGTCTTCTTGCCAAACGAAAAACACCTACGAGAAATTCCACAAAGCCCCACTGGTAAAAAGAAGACTGTGGATAAGTAAACCACCTCTTGAAACAGGGGGTAGGAGATCCTAGATTAAGCTGAATGTATGGTCGAAGAATAGAACACACTCGTTCACTGGGTGAAAACACAAAATCCAAGCAAGATCCAACAGGAATCCGGAAACTGGCTCCGTAGTTCTAAAACGCTGTGTCACTGTTCAAATGGACGTCACAAATAGCGCTGAACGTTGTTTTAGCAATGAACACCGTAAGAAAGTATTACTTAAGTCAGATTGTGTCTAGTTAAATTAGCCACGTTGTAGAGTGATGGATAATGTAAAAATGCGACACTCAAACGTCAATCAGGCCTACTAGGCTAAAGTTACGCAGCTGTGTGGTTTGACAAATTACGTCCAAAAAATAGAAAAAAGAAAAGAAAAGAGAGTGTGTTCACAAACCCAAAGCTACATACACACAGGTTTGTGGTCAGAATGATCGACGCGACACAAGTTACTGAACTGGAAATTCACTTCTTCTTTTTCCTTCCGTTAAACAGCAACACAGGTTAGGAAAACCTATACACAAATAATCCTAAACTACACCACCATTACACAGCAAGCCTATCGTCAGGTGATCTGGGGCTGGTATATCAACACAGAGTAAATGTGTGAGTCCAGTTCTCAGTCTCTGAATTATGAGCACACTGTTAAGTATTTACCAAGAGAGTCGCACACTTTCTATTTATACAGCATTCAGCGATCCTCTGGTCATGTTCTTTTGTGTTGATTATCCAGGTAAGCTGAACACTGGTACGTAGTAGATCTAGGTATTGTCAGAATCTGCCTGTGTTGCAACAGAGTTTTTTATACCTACAACCACACGGTCACGAGTGTCTGTCTTTCAACATCCCCTACTTAACTCTCTCATACTGTGACCAGCACACACGTAGTGCGGCAGTGTGTACACGTCGAAGCCTTCGTGTTTGCTTTCACAGTCTCCTAGCGACCGAGGTCATTAGTACCACTCGTTGAGGACAAGCATACTCACAATACAACACACACACCATACAAGTGCTTCTACCCACTATTTGAGTACAAGCACACACACACACACACACACACACACACACACACGCACGCATTCACGCACACACACGCACACATACACACACACACACACAACACACAAACACAACACACACACCATACATGTGCTTCTACCCACTCTTTGAGTACAAGCACACACACACACACACACACACACACACACACACACACAACACACACACACACAC
>JAPXFY010000014.1:72608649-72611149 GCA_030674185.1 Monoplex corrugatus
TATATAGCACAAGTGTGTATGTCAGAGATTCTCGTTGCATTTCATACACAGTATAGACCTTGTCATGTTGAATTAGCATTGATGCAATAGCTCGTACAAACACGGGGTCAGATGCATACATCAAAACATAAACGCAAACTTTGTAATATCAAGACATTATAATGCAGTACAACCATACGGGATACATGTATACAACAATACATCAATGTAGAATAAACAGTTAATGAAAAATAACAACCAATTTGTTTTTCATTTAATCAGTAACAAACACATACATAAAGACACACACACATACAAACACATGCACAACACACGCGCACACACACACACATACATACATACATACATACATACATACATACATACATACATACATACATACATACATATTATATTCACACATAGGCAGGCAGACAGACAGACACACAGACAAATAGATAGATAGACAGACAGACAGATAGACAGATGGATAGATAGATAGATAGATAGATAGATAGATAGATAGATAGATAGATAGATAGATAGGTAGATAGATAGATAGATAGATAGATAGATAGATAGATAGATAAGTAGGTAGGTAGATAGATAGATAGATGGCGTTGGAGATCATGGACTTCCATCTGTCTCTATGTCTCGTTGCCCCTAGCATCTCTCCCACCCCCTCGTCCCCAGCCACTCTGCAAGTCCGTCCAGCATTTTCTCCCTGGGTCTACCCGGTGCTCTCTTTCCCTCCAGCTTTCCAGTTGTGACCAGGTGCTCCAAATCCCCCTTCCCCACAAAATGGCCTATAAATGTTGCCTGTCTTTTCCTAATCTTCCTTATGAGTGATTCTAGTGCGTTCAGTTGGCTGCATCCGGTGCGGAGTCCTACCAGGACCGTCCTTTGCTCTCTTTCGATATAGAAATAGATATAGATATAAATATAGCTACAGATATAAATGTATAAATGTATGTATACATATGTATCCAAATTGCAATATTATTGGACCTAGAAGAGTGACAATGCATCGACCACCACATCAAGAGACACTGAACATGTATTTTATACTTAACTGGAACACAAACACGTTCGAAAAAAGAACACTGGATTTGATTATCCATTCGTCATCAGAACATTCCTTGGGCCATGGACGGAGAATGACGACTGTTACCATCTGAAAGAGAGCAAGGGATGGTCCTGGTAGGACTCCGCACCGAATGCAGTCAACTGAACGCACTAGAATCATCTTTTGAACAGGAATATCCATTCTTAAAAAGAACATGCACGAGCATACAGCCATGGAACTTAAAACATGAAGAAAATCACAATGTTCATCATCAGAAGACTGATCACCATTCCAGGCCTTCAATGCAACTTATTTTTGGCTGAGGACAGAGAGGGTGGAATATGTACTTGCAGCGACAAGGGACAGATGGACATTGAGGGCCATGATCGCCAACGCCATGCGGCAGGGCACTTGATGAAAAGGATGATCCTTGATTTCGTCAGTACGGGTCAGTAAACATCAACACTGTTTGCTCTGCATAAG
The DNA here is from genome assembly GCA_030674185.1 of Monoplex corrugatus. Taxonomy (NCBI): domain Eukaryota; kingdom Metazoa; phylum Mollusca; class Gastropoda; order Littorinimorpha; family Ranellidae; genus Monoplex; species Monoplex corrugatus. Next base: position 72,610,178 of record JAPXFY010000014.1, read on the forward strand.
TCTATATACGGGATTGAGGCAGCCGAGATGTGGTTTCTAAGAAGAATGTTAAGGGTTCCATGGACAGCAAGGAGGGCAGGCGAGACAGTCTTGATGGAGGCAAACACAGGTGGATCACTCATAAGGAAGATTGGGGGAAGACAGGCAACATTTATAGGCCATTTTGTGAGGAAGGGGGATTTGGAGCACCTGGTCACAAGGGGAAAGCTGGAGGGAAAGAGAGCACCGGGTAGACCCAGGGAGAAGATGCTGGACGGACTTGCAGAGTGGCTGGGGACGAGGAGGGTGGGGGACATGCTAGGGGCAACGAGAGATAGAGGCAGATGGAAGTTCATGATCGCCAACGCCATGCGGCAGGGCACCTGATGATGAAGAAGTCTGTATACACTTTCTGACATTTTATTGGTTGGTGCTTGTTGTGTGGCTATGTCCCGGGGTTTGTCATCTCCCCACCTTGCTGACAGCTATGCGATCTGATGGCAGGGCGGGCTGCCGAAAGAGAGCTGAAGACCACAGTGGGATGAGAGAGTCGTCTTCATTTGTTTGGTCCAGAGGCTGGACTGGACCTGGTTGATACGCGTCGTATGGCTATGTTCTGGGGATTGTCATTTCCCCACCTTGCCATTCGGTTTGTATACAAGGCAACTGATGACTGGGTCCGAATGGGTCATGCGACGCATGAACAGCCCCCTCCCCACACACACACACACTTTGCTTGATGAGTGGTGTCGGGAGCTTAGGAGGTGATTGTCCGGAGAGTGGCGAGGCATTGGTACTCCGGGTTCCATCTGCACCCTCGTGGTGTTTCGTGTTAAAGATATACACTTTCAAACATTTTATTGACAACGTAGGCTGGAAACCAAGACATTTTCACACGTCATTTCCGAATCAGAAACACCACAAATAAAAAACACATTCTGAGTATGGCATTACTAATTTACACGCCCCTCCCCCGTCTATACATCATGGAAC
>JAPXFY010000014.1:72616149-72626149 GCA_030674185.1 Monoplex corrugatus
TGGTGTACGATTGAAGAATAGGACAGGCTAGTTCTCTGGATCAAAACACAAACTCTAATGCTAAGAATTTCGCTGGGTAAAAACACAGACTCTAAGAATTTCATTAGATGAAAAAACAAACTTTAAGAATTTCACTGGGTGAAAACACAGACTCTTAGAATTTCACTGGATGAAAACACAGACTCTAAGAATTTCACTGGATGAAAACACAGACTCTAAGAATTTCACTGGATGAAAACACAGACTCTAAGAATTTCACTGGGTGAAAATACAGACACTAAGAATTTCAATGGGTGAAAACACAGACTCTTAGAATTTTACTGGGTGAAAACACACTCTAAGAATTTCACTGGATAAAAACACAGACTCTAAGAATTTCATTGGGTGAAAACACAGACTAAACATTTCACTAGATGAAAACACAGACTCTTAGAATTTCACTGGGTGAAAACACAAATTCTAAGAATTTCACTAGGTGAAAACACAGACTAAGAATTTCACTGGGTGAAAATACATACTCTAAGAATTTCACAAGGTCAAAACATAGACTCTAAGAATTTGATTTGGTGAAAACAGAGACTCTAAGAATTTCACTAGGTGAAAACACAGACTAAGAATTTCACTAGGTGAAAACACAGATTAAGAATTTCACTAGGTGAAAACACAGACTAAGAATTTCACTAGGTGAAAACACAGACTCTAAGAATTTCACTAGGTGAAAACACAGACTAAGAATTTCACTAGGTGAAAACACAGACTAAGAATTTCACTAGGTGAAAACACAGACTAAGAATTTCACTAGGTGAAAACACAGACTAAGAATTTCACTAGGTGAAAACACAGACTCTAAGAATTTCATTAGATGAAAACACAGACTTTAAGAATTTCACTGGGTAAAAATACAGATTCTCAGAATGTCACTGGGTGAAAATACAGACTCTAAGAATTTCACTGGCCAAAACACACGCTGTAAGAATTTCACTGGGTCAAACCACAGACTCTAAGGATTTCACTGGGTGAAAACAGACTCTAAGAATTTTCATTAGATGAAAACACAGACTCTAAGAATTTTTACTAGGGGAAAACACAGTCTCTATGAATTTCACTGGGTAAAAACACAGACTCTAAGAATTTCACTGGGTGGAAACATAGACTAAGAATTTCACTGGGTGAAAACACAGAATCTAAGAATTTCACTGGGTGAAAACATAGACTCTAAGAATTTCGCAAGGTGAAAACACAGACTCTAAGAATTTCACCCGTGACAACACAGACTCTAAGAATTTCACTGGAGATTCTAAGAATTTGACTGGGTGAAAACAAAGAGTCTAAGAATTTCACTAGGTGAAAACACAGACACTAAGAATTTCACTGGGTGAAAACACATACTTTAAGAATTTCACTAGGTAAAAACACAGACTCTAAGAATTTGACTGGGTGAAAATACAGATTCTAAGAATTTCACTAGGTCAAAACACAGACTCTAAGAATTTCACTAGGTCAAAACACAGACTCTAAGAATTTCACTAGGTCAAAACACAGACTCTAAGAATTTCACTGGGTGAAAATACAGACTCTAAGAATTTCACTGGGTGGAAACACACACTCTGAGAATTTCACTGGCTGAAAACACAGACTGTAAAAATTTCATTGGGTGAAAACAGACTCTAAGAATTTTCATTAGATGAAAACACAGACTCTAAGAATTTTTACTAGGTGAAAACACAGTCTCTATGATTTTCACTGGGTAAAAACACAGACTCTAAGAATGAACAAGCAGGAAACCTGAACATGTCCAATGGGTTTTAAACCAAACACAAAGTCAAATTTTGTTTTGATTTAGTCACGTTGATGATTGACCAGTAATGCCAAACTAAGAGACACTCAAACGTCAGAAACGCTTAATAGCCCAAGTTCGACAACTGCGTGATTTGAAGAGCCAGCACGATACACTATCCATTGCACAAATCAGATGATTTTCGAAATGATGACACGTTGAAAAGTAACCAACAATGTGGAAAAATGAGATTCTGTAACCCAAAGCTTACTACACACATACACAGGTTTGTGGTTTAAAGAATCAACACTCCACACAAGGTACTGCATAAATCAGAAGTTGGTTGCGGGTTGCTTCTTCTTCTTCTTCTTCTTCTTCTTCTTCTTCTTCTTCTTCTTCTTCTTCTTTTTCTATTTCCCTCCACTGATCAGCAACATGGATAAGAAAAACCTCTAGCAGTCGGCTGGGCTTTAAACATCAACAACAACAAAAACCTGTACACAAATAATCTGAGGTACAAAATTGCACGAGCATGACTCAAAATGCACATCAACAGGACAACAAACGAACTCTGGGCCGGCACATCAACACACTGCAAATGAATAAGCAAAAGTTCCGTCTCTGAATTACTCGTAAACTGTTCTAAAGTACATATCTAAACAGTCAGACCATTTCTTATGAAATACCATCACTCAGCGACCCTCATGCTTGCTCTTTTGTTCCGACTTCTCACGAAGGCTAAATACTGGTGGGTAGTAGACCCCAGCATTGGCAGGAATTTGCCCTTGTTACAATAGAGTTTGCGTACTTAATACCACATTGTTGTGAAAGTCCGTTTTGCAACAACCCCCCACTTCGCTCTCTCACTTTGTGTCGAACACACATGTACATGCAGTGCAGAAGTGTGTATACCCTTAATGAGGACCGCGACATTGTTGACATTGTTGCCAAGTAACTGAGGTCATTGGTTTCCCATGGCTGGGCAAAGGGTTCGGTCATACTAACAGGCACAGAGCACCTAGTCTTTGTGTACAGGCACACACACACACACACACACACACACACACACACACACACACATACACACACACACGCACACACATACACACATGCATACACACACATACATACACACACACACACATACATATTCACACACCTATACATACACACGTACACATACAAGTGCGCTCACGCACACGCGTGCACATACATATGCTCGTACACTGTCTTGTAATGGAATAAAAAGGCGTTGAAAGAAAAGAATGAACTATGAGCTTAAGTAAGTCACACACACGCACACACATACATACACTCACATGCGCGTGCGCATAAACACACCCACACACCCACACACCCACACCCATACACACACACACACACACACACACACACACACACACACACACACACACACACACACACACACACACACACACACACACAGGGGAACGTTTTAATGTGGTGGGGATGTATGTGTACTTGTGCTCATATTTTCATCCCTGAAGGTTTAATCAAATCCGGCCCAAGATCAAAATAACATTTTCGCATACTGCGTTTACAAATGTTTTGTCGGTCATTTGATTTTGACCAAAACTGAAACATATTTTCAACATAATGTGCAGCTGAAAGTATTCTAGATGGAGTCAAAAGAAAGGAAGAAAAAAGGCAAATGCGCAGATTTGTTTACTGAGACCGAAGAGATACACGTCAACGTGAAAAGAGAGATAGAGAGAGAGTGAGAGCGAGAGACACAGACAGACAGACAGACAGGCAGACAGAGACAGAGAGATAGGGAGAAGAGACAGAAAGATAGATAGAGAGACAGAGAGAGACAAAGAGAGAGAAACAGAGAGAGACAGAAAGAGAAAGAGAGTGAGGTAGAGAGAGAGAGGGGGGGTAGAGAGAGAAAGAGGTACATATATATATATATATATATATATATATATATATATATATATATATATATATATATATATAGACAGAGAGGTAGAGACAGACAGACAGACAGAGAGAGCGACAGAGACAGAGAGAGGATGATGGAAAGAAAGAAAGACAGACAGACATACAGACTGAGAAACAAAGAAACAGTCAAACAGACAGAGAGAGACACACAGAGAGAATGTAAATAAGGGTAGGTATGTCCTCACACAGAGAAACCTCACTCAGTCTGGTACCACAACGTAAATTCTACACTGTCTGTAGTAAGCGGTGGCGGAAGGGTTTAATAGGCAGTGTACTCTCCCACCCGGTCGTCTGGTAAATCTGATATGCTTATCATGTGAATATATACACAGACTTAACGCTGCGTGCGATCGACCGTATCGTCTTTGCTTACATATGCTTATAAGTAATGGATTTCATGCCTTTACGACCTGGCAAGCGATCATAGGCTACTGATATGGTTAGTTAATCTTCGTTCATTGTTTTTAAGACCTAGTAAGCAGTAATAGGCCATTGGTGTGATTATTTAATCCTCATATCTATATACATACATATATATATATATATGTGTGTGTGTGTGTGTGCGTATGTGTGTGTGCATGTGTGTGTGTGTATGTGTGTGTGCGTGTGTGTGTGCGTGTGTGTGTGTGTGTGTGTGTGTGTGTGTTGTGTGTGTGTGTGTGTGTGTGTGCTATACGTATATCTGTATATATGTATACATATAGATATATCTATTTATATATCTATATCTTTCTATCTATATATATTATATCTATATCTATATATGATATATATATATCTATATATACATATGTATGTATATATAATATATATATATATATATATTATATATACATATATATATATGTATATGTTGCGGTTTATCAGTTTTCACAATAGCATTCGAGTTTATGATGTGTTCTTTCTCCTCCCCTTCACCCTCTTCACCCTTGCCTGTTTTTGGTGTTACCTTTGGTCTCTTCTGTTCTTTTCATTATTAAACATATGTTCATGTTACATGTGTACGGTAGCAAGGACTAGCTGTAATACAGGTCCAGTGGTCCCTAATGCTACTATTCTTTAACAATGCAGTGTTTTGAAGATTGAAAGTTTTGATCAGAACAGGCGCTGAGGAACTCTACCGAAGCCACCCATGCAACAACAAAAAATGCAGGATCTCCTCCAGTAAGTGACCCTATTGCGGCTTGACATCATTGGCTCTCATGGGACTTCGAATGAATAAACATGGTGGTGTGTTGATGATGTGCCAGAATCAATGGCTTGGGATCAACACCAGTGAAGTGGCAAGGACGGTGCGTGACAGGTTTGCCCTTACGCATACTAAGCCAATTTTTGGCAAGGTTTGACAATAAGGGATCAGATTGACGTGGTAGGTGCAACAGATCCCCCGCGCTACACGTACATAATTGCATGTGTGATCGTGGACTTACTGTTAAAGCACTCTGAAAGCTGTTGTTACACTTTTTGTACCCACGAAACAGGCTTGTATGGAGTTATCCATAGACATCAAAGCAGGGGACACCCACTTCAGTTCAGAACAGAATCCAAAGGCAAATAAGAGACTCAGGAGGAAGTCTGGAAAGCGAAATGCTTGTGAATTTGTCGATGACAAAAATATGATATTGATCAAAAAGCAATGACAAGATATGATAAATTAATGTAAAAGTGGGCTAACAACAAAAAAAAATAATAACGTAACAGTGGCCTAACTATAAGATCTTACACAAAGTGGTCAGACAACCGAATTAAAATCGTTACACAATGGTCAGACAAACTGATTAAGATCGTTAAAAAGTTACCAGACAAGCTAATTAAGGTCTTTGGCAAGTAGTCAAACAATCTAATTAAGTCGTTAGAAAGTGATCAGAAACCCGAATTAAGGTCGGCTGACAGTGATCAGATAATCTAATTAAGGACGTCAGAAAGTTGTCAGACAACCTAATTAAGGTCGGCAGAAAGTGGTCAGATAACCTAATTTTTTCACAACACCCACAATACAGCACAATATTATACAATACAACAAGCTTACAGTATACAGTTGTTTGCGCACTTTGTACCGACCCCTTGATCAGGCTGTCTGACCACTTTCTAACAAATTTAAATCGTTTATCGGATCCCTTTCTAACCATTTTAATCAGGTTGTATAAAAAAAATTTCTAACGATATTAATTTGGTTGTCTGATCGCTTTCTGGTGATATTAGTTAGGTTGTCTGGCCCTTTCTCACGGCCTTAATTAGGTTGTTTGACCACTTTCTATCGATCTTAATTAGGTTGACCAGTTTCTGCTGACCTTAATTAGGATGTCTGATCCTTTCTAACAGCCTTAGGTAATCTGACCACTTTCTACCGACCTTTAATTAGGTTCTCTGATCCTTTTCTACCGAACTTAATTAGGTTGTCTGATCACTTTCTACCAAACATAATTAGACTGTTTGATCACTTTCTACAGACCTTAATTATGCTGTCTGACCATTGACTAACGACCTTAATTAGGCTGCCTGACAACTTTCTACCGACCTGAATAAGGTTGTCTGACCACTGACTAACAACCTTAATTGGGTCGTCTGATCACTTTCTACCGACCTTAATTAGGTTGTCTGACCGCTTTCTACCGACCTTAATTAGTTGTCCGATCACTTTCTACCGACCTTAATTAGGTTGTCTGACCACTGACTAACGACCTTAATTAGGTTGTCAACCACTTTCAACTGACCAGTTTCTACTTACTTTAATTAGGTTCTCTGACCTTTTATCTAACGACCTTAATTAGGTAATCGAGAGAGAGAGAGAATGAGAGAGAACGAGAGAGAGAGTTCTCAGCTTTTCATCAATGGATGTGAACCAAGTGTGAGTCGGAGACGGGAGTTGTATGCGTGTATAATTTCAAATGGGCCATGTGGATAGTATGTGTGTGTGTGTGTGTGTCTGTCTGTCAATCTGTCTGTCTGTGTCTGTCTGTCTCTCTGTCTCTGTTTGTCTCTGTCTGTCTCTCTGTCTGTCTGTCTGTCTGTCTGTCTCTCTCTCTCTCTCTCTCTGTAAGTCAAGTCAGCCAGTGTCGAGCGCTATACAACACACTAGCTGACCTCATCTGTAACCCAATAGACCAACTCAAGGACTGCCGGACTTTGTATTCAAACAATGACTAGACGTCCAGATTATCGAATATGTGTGTGAGCGTGTGTGTGTGTGTGTGTGTGTGTGTGTGTGTGTGTATCGTGTGTCTGTGCGTGTGTGTGTGTGTGTGTGTGTCTGTGGTGTGTGTGTGTGTGTGTGTGTGTGTGTGTGTGTATGTGCGTGTCACGAGTGTGTGGGACCATGTGTACCTGGTCAGGTGTGCTCTGCATTACTGTTAGGTATGTGTTCAGAAACTGTACCCAGCCATGTGTAACGAATACCGTCTATCGCTAGGACACAGGGCAAACACTAGACTCATTGGAAATGTATAGGTATACGTATACACAGTACAACTAAGAATGTATATACGTATACACAGTATTTCGAAGCTATTGTGTGTTTGTTAAAGCGCAAAAAAAAAAAAACCAAACAAACCAAGAAGTTGGGGTTGAAGCAAGCAGAAGCGAATTTCTATCTACCACCGTGTGAAATTGTTGTGTGTGTGTGTGTGTGTGTGTGTGTGTGTGTGTGTGTGTGTGTGTGTGTGTGTTGTGTGTGTGTGTGTGTGTGTGTGTTGTGTTGTGTGTGTGGTGTGTGTGTGTGTGGTGTGTGTGTGTGTGTGTGTGTGTGTGTGTGTGTGTGTGTGTGTTGTGTGTTGTGTGTCAAGTGCAAGAGTCCGAGACTGTACATGTAGATTTGTCACATAGAGGAAAGGTTTGAAACGTGCACAAGTGTTCGTGTGACGAAGAGACAGAGAATGTGTGTAACCTTGCTGGTGTGCAGCTGCTTCTGTTAGCTGACCGAAAAGGAATCGCCTGGTTTTACCTAGTGACACGCGTGTTGTGTTGGTTTGTAACCTGTGAACGTTTGCGGGTTATCTGCCGTTTCGGTGCTCTTCGCTCCTGATTGTGACTCTTGTGAGAGAAATTACAAGAATCTTCCCATTCTCTCGTTTGTGAGTAACGTTTTGTTTATTCTGCCTTTCATGTGCCTTTCTTTAAGTATTCTTGGGTCAGTGTTTCTCATTCCAGATCATCTTCAACCCTTCAACTCCCGCACCCTATCCACCAACTACAAAAACTTAACTCTTTGACTCCCTCACCCTATGCAAATGCTTTCTGCAGGAAGCTGGTGCATAGGGTGAAGGAGTCAAAGGGTTAAGGGTTTTTTGTTGCTTTGTTAGCATGGTTACCAACACATAATGCTGGTAGACAGTGTGCGGGAGTCAGAAGGTTGATTATGTGAACTAAGTCTTTATATAGTCGTATTCACTAAGTTACAAGTGTGTTCCATTGTACAGCTACAAAGTTGTGTCGCTCATTTCACGTATGCTTTTAATCTTTTCATTCTCTGTCACCCGTTTATTTGGTCTTAGTTCAATTCTATTCTACTGATATTTTTGACTGGTGAAAAAAACATCAAAACTGAATCTGATTCAGTTGGTTCAAATGTGTTGTATTGTTCAACCACGCAGCTGTAATCTCACGATTTGTATGTTTCAGTTTTCAGTCTTAGTGTTGCCTTTTAGTGTGACAAAACGTGAAACTGTATCTGATTCACGAGTGCCATTAAAGATTAGAAACAACTCAGAAAAACAAACATATGATAGACTACATGACGTTAAAAAAAAGAGGATTGTCCTCCAGTTTCTTATTTTTCTCCCAAACTTTCTTTTTCTTCGTAAGGAATGTTCTTCAGTCTGATCCGACTCATTCAGTATCCTCCTGATCCATTTTTAAGGTTGATGTAGCCATCAGCTAGCCCCCCACCCCTACCCCATTGTGGGGATGCCAGCGGCTCTTTCAGTGTAAAGAGTGTCCCCACTTCTGGAAGTTCTGTGCTAGAAATGTCCTCTTTTCTTTCACTCTCTGTGTTTCTACCTTGTTCTTTTGCTTTCTGTCATTTCTTACAATCATTTTTTTGCCTCGCTGGTCCATTCACCTGTACGTATGTGTTCGATAAAGTCTTACGTACTTTCTCTTAGGATTGGTAATTGGGTACATGCACATGTATTAAGTGCGTTTTTGGCTTTAGGAAAGAAGATATGCGGAAGCAATTTTAGGTAATTTGGGCCTGTTTTTATGTATGCTTTAGTGTCCTTAGTTCCGCTTACGTTTGTATTCAGGTATGTTTTTTAAATCCCCTATGTATACTTTGGTGTCCTTAGGTATGCTTACATTTGTATTACATTTGTATGCTTACATTTGTGTTTTTTAAATCCCCTGTGTGATAAATTGGACGGAGTAGTCAACGCCAGGGGCATCCCCTTAGATTATGTGCACGAATGCATTGATGTGTGTACTTAATTTTCTTTTCCTTTTTTTTTTCCCTATTGAAATATTGTATATGTTTCGAAACGGTTGTAGCCCTGATATGGCTCTAGGCAATTGGCTGGGCTTTAAACAAAAATAACAATAACAATAACAAACAACCGGCTTGCAGTTTGGGGACTTTGGAATTTGAAGTTTGCAATTTGGAACCAGAAAAAAAAAACACGAAAAAAGAATAAGATCGTGTATCTAATACAATCAGACAAGACAGGCGCAAATTTTCGGTCAATTGGCCTTTGTCAAGCTCCGAAGCAGCAGGGAAGATTCAGTCTTTTTCTGCTAACTTTTGTATCTGGTGTTGTTTGTTTGTTATGTTTCGCTTGAGAAAGGCCAGTTGGCCGAAAATGTGCTCCTATCTTGTCTGGTAGTATTAAATACGCGTTCTTATTCTTTTTTCGATGGTTTTTTTTTTCCTGGTTCCTGTTTGCTTGAACGCGGGCAGTCACAGTTGTTTTGGATTTTCTTTCGTTTTTTTTTTTTTTTTCTTTTTCAATTTGGAGATTGTTAAAAGAGGGAATCATGGCACTCAGACAGTGCCGTACTGGCTCCCCCAAATCTGCCAACAGTTATGTGGCAGACTTCCTGAATCCACACACAATCCTATTCGCTGGCAAGATGTTGAAATGGGGAAGGAGGGGAGGGGAGGGGAGTAAAATCTGAAATAGCAAACTGACACCACCAGACTAATAGACTCGTCAAGACAGGCAGTGAACGGACCTTTTCTGTAGTGTTGCAGGCTGGGATTGAACTCACAATATCAGATCTTTGATTCCACAGCTCTGTCCACAGCTCTGCCAATTTTTGATTGATTGA
>JAPXFY010000014.1:72628649-72636149 GCA_030674185.1 Monoplex corrugatus
TGGTGGTGGTTGTGGTGGTGGTGTGTTGGTGGTTGTGTGGTTGGTGGTGTTGTGGTGGTGGTTGGTGGTTGTGTGGTGGTTGGTGGTTGGTGGTTGTTGTGGTGGTGGTTGTGTGTTGGTGGTGGTGGTTGGTTGGTTGGTGGTTGTTGGTGGTGGTGGTTGGTGGTTGTTGGTGGTGGTGGTTGTTGTGGTGTGGTTGGTGGTTGTTGTGGTTGGGGGTTGGTGGTTGTGGTGTGTTGGTGGTTGGTGGTTGGTGGTGTGGTTGGTGGTGGTTGGTGGGTGGTTGTTGTGGTTGGTGGTGGTGGTTGTGGTGGTTGGTGGTGGTGTTGGGTGGTGGTGGTGGTGTGGTGGTTGTTGTTGGTGGTGGTGTTGGTGGTGTTGTGTGGTTGGTGGTGGTGGTGTGGTGGTGGGTGTGTGGATGGAGGTGATGGAGTGTGTGTGATGATATGATGATGATGTGAGTTGATGATGATGATGGATGACTGATGATGATGTGATGATGATGATGATGTGATGATGATGACGATGATGACGACGATGATGATGACGATGGATGCGACGACGACGACGACGACGACGGACGACGACGACGACGACGACGACGACGACGACGACGACGACGACGGGGTTGGGGGGGGGTTTTTTGTTTTTTTTATTTGTTTGTTGTTGTTTTTTCATTTTCTTGAATGCTTAAAGCTTAGACAATCAACAAGCAAACTCAGAACAAGACTGAGGCAGCTGAAGTGTGGTTTCTAAGTAGAACGTGAAGAGTTCCAAGGCAAATTCTAAACTGTAATGCCTATGCGCAGTACCTCTCCGCTTCTCGATTTCACCACAGTGAAGAAAGTGGTCAGGGTAAGTGCGCCACCAAAAAGAGAAAAAAAAGCGAATTCTTGCCTACCACCGTGTTAATTTGTGTGTGTCAGTCACATTAAAAATAAATGGGACCTGAAAGTTTGCAACTATTCATGCGATGAAGTGTTAGAGAATGTAACAAGTTGCCGTCTCTTGCTTAATGTAACTGACCAAAAAGGAAATCACCTGGTTTTACCTGTTATTTAAGTGCTTTGCCTGTTATTTACTATCCCTGCTATTTTGTTAAAGCCCAGCCGACTGCGTAGAGCCATATTTTCATGTGTTTTTTTTGTTTGTTTTGTTTTTCGGTTTGGTTTTGTTTGTTTGGGGTTTTTTGTTTTTGTTTTGTTTTGTTTGGGGGGTGTTGTTGTTGTTATTGTTGGTTTTGTTTGTTTGTTTGTTTGTTTCTGTCTTTCCGCTTGACCTTACCATTGCAAAGAAGCCAGTCCTGCTTTCACTGTGGTAGGTTCCTTCTTCCTTTCTTTCTTTCTTTCTTTCCTTCCTTCTTTCCTTCCTTCCTTCTTTCTTTCTTTCCTTCCACCCTGCTATCTTTTCTTCCTTCCTTCCTTCCTGCCTTCCTTCTTTCCTTCCGTCCTTTTTGCCTTCCTTCTTTGCTTCCTTCCTTCCTTCCTTTCTTCCTTTCTTCCCTCCTGCCTTCCTTTCTTCTGCCTTCCTTTCCTTCTCCTTCCTTTCCTTCCTTTTCTTCCTGTCTTCCTTTCCTTCTTCCTTCCTTTCCTTCCTGAACTTCCTTCTTCCCTGCCCTCCTTCCATCTTTCCTTCCTTTCTTCCTTCCTTTTTTCCTTCCTTCCTGCCTTCTTCCTTCCTTCCTTCCTTTGTTCTCCCTCCCTTTCTTACTTGCTTCATTCCTCCTTTCTTTCCTTCCTTCCTTCTTTTCTTCCTTCCTGCCTTCCTTCCTTCCTGTCTTCCTCTCTTCCTTCCTTCCTTCCTGCCTTCCTCCCTTCCTTCCTTTCTTCCTTCCTTCCTTTTTTCCTGTTTCCTTCCTTTCTTCTTTCCTTCCTACCTTCTTTTTCCTTCTTTCCTTTTTCTTTCCTTCCTCCCTTTCTTACATCCTTCTTTCCTTCTTTCCTTCCTCCTCTCCTGCCTTCCTTCGTATACCGATACGGCTGAGTATACCATTAGGGCTGGATATACCAACAGGGCTGAGTATACCATTAGGGCTGGATATACCAACAGGGCTGAGTATACCGATAGGGCTGAGTATACCATTAGGGCTGGATATACCAACAGGGCTGGATATACCAACAGGGCTGAGTATACCATTAGGGCTGGATATACCAACAGGGCTGAGTATACCATTAGGGCTGGATATACCGATAGGGCTGAGTATACCGATAGGGCTGGATATACCGATAGAGCTGGATATACCAACAGGGCTGAGTATACCATTAGGGCTGGATATACCAACAGGGCTGAGTATACCGATAGGGCTGAGTATACCATTAGGGCTGGATATACCAACAGGGCTGAGTATACCATTAGGGCTGGATATACCGATAGGGCTGAGTATACCGATAGGGCTGAGTATACCATTAGGGCTGGATATACCGATAGGGCTGAGTATACCATTAGGGCTGGATATACCAACAGGGCTGAGTATACCATTAGGGCTGGATATACCAATAGGGCTGAGTATACCGATAGGGCTGAGTATACCATTAGGGCTGGATATACCGATAGGGCTGAGTATACCATTAGGGCTGGATATACTGATAGGGCTGAGTATACCATTAGGGCTGGATATACCGATAGGCTGGATATACCGATAGGGCTGAGTATACCATTAGGGCTGGATATACCGATAGGGCTGGATATACCGATAGGGCTGAGTATACCGATAGGGCTGAGTATACCATTAGGGCTGGATATACCAACAGGGCTGATCATACCATTAGGGCTGGATATACCGATAGGGCTGAGTATACCGATAGGGCTGGATATACCGATAGGGCTGAGTATACCAACAGGGCTGAGTATACCATTAGGGCTGGATATACCAACAGGGCTGAGTATACCATTAGGGCTGGATATACCAACAGGGCTGAGTATACCGATAGGGCTGAGTATACCATTAGGGCTGGATATACCGATAGGGCTGGATATACCGATAGGGCTGAGTATACCATTAGGGCTGGATATACCGATAGGGCTGGATATACTGATAGGGCTGAGTATACCGATAGGGCTGAGTATACCATTAGGGCTGGATATACCGATAGGGCTGGATATACCAACAGGGCTGAGTATACCAATAGGGCTGAGTATACCATTAGGGCTGGATATACCAATAGGGCTGGATATACCGATAGGGCTGAGTATACCATTAGGGCTGGATATACCAATAGGGCTGGATATACTGATAGGGCTGAGTATACCATTAGGGCTGGATATACCGATAGGGCTGGATATACCGATAGGGCTGAGTATACCATTAGGGCTGAGTATACCATTAGGGCTGAGTATACCGATAGGGCTGAGTATACCGATTGGGCTGGATATACCAATAGGGCTGGATATACTGATGGGCTGAGTATACCATTAGGGCTGAGTATACCGATAGGGCTGAGTATACTGATAGGGCTGGATATACCGATAGGGCTGAGTATACCGATAGGGCTGGATATACCGATAGGGCTGGATATACCGATAGGGCTGGATATACCGATAGGGCTGAGTATACCGATAGGGCTGGATATACCGATAGGGCTGGATATACCGATAGGGCTGAGTATACCGATAGGACTGGATATACTGATAGGGCTGGATATACCGATAGGGCTGGATATACCGATAGGGCTGAGTATACCATTAGGGCTGGATATACTGATAGGGCTGAGTATACCGATAGGGCTGGATATACCGATAGGGCTGGATATACCGATAGGGCTGAGTATACCAATAGGGCTGGATATACCGATAGGGCTGAGTATACCGATAGGGCTGAGTATACTGGTTATACCGATAGGGCTGAGTATACCGATAGGGTTGAGTATACTGATAGGGTTGAGTATACTGATAAGGCTGAGTATACCGATAGGGCTGAGTATACCGATAGGGCTGGATATACCGATAGGGCTGGATATACCGATAGGGCTGAGTATACCATTAGGTCTGGATATACCGATAGGGCTGAGTATACCATTAGGGCTGAGTATACCGATAGGACTGAGTATACTGATAGGGCTGGATATACCGATAGGGCTGGATATACCGATAGGGCTGGATATACCGATAGGGCTGGATATACCGATAGGGCTGAGTATACCGATAGGGTTGGATATACCGATAGGGATGGATATACCGATAGGGCTGGATATACCGATAGGGCTGAGTATACCATTAGGGCTGGATATACTGATAGGGCTGAGTATACCGATAGGGCTGGATATACCGATAGGGCTGGATATACCGATAGGGCTGAGTATACCAATAGGGCTGGATATACCGATAGGGCTGAGTAATACCGATAGGGCTGAGTATACCGATAGGGCTGGATATACCGATAGGGCCGAGTATACCGATAGGGCTGAGTATACCGATAGGGCTGAGTATACCGATAGGGCTGAGTATACCGATAGGGCTGAGTATACCGATAGGGTTGAGTATACCGATAGGGCTGAGTATACCGATAGGGCTGAGTATACCGATAGGGCTGAGTATACCGATAGGGCTGAGTATACCGATAGGGCTGAGTATACCGATAGGGCTGGATATACCGATAGGGCTAAATATACCGATAGGGCTGTATATACCAACAGGGCTGATTATACCAACAGGGCTGAGTATACCGATAGGGCTGAGTATACCGATAGGCGCTAACAACGTGCCTGCATTTACTCTACATAGCTTGCCTTTGCCTTTTGTTTCAGCTTACTATGAAGCGGTTCGCACGATGGCTACGTTCACCCTTCTGCTTCACCTTCTGTACTTCTGCACGTGTAACACTCGAGAAGGACTAGGAGCAGACAAGAAACCATGTTTGGTGTCGCTCGTAGCACGTAAGTCAAGAACACACGCACCCACACGCACACGCGCAAGCGAGCGCATACACGTACACATTCATACATTCATACACACACACACACACACACACACACACACACACACATCACACACAGTCATTTTCTCTCTCTCTCTCTCTCTCTCTCTCTCTCTCTCTCTCTCTCTCTCTCTGTCTGTCTCACTCGCTCTGTCTCTCTGTCTCTGTCTGTCTGTCTGTCTCTCTCTCTCTCTCCATCCATCTACCTATCTATCTATCACACACACACACACAGAGTACACACACAAACAGCACACACACACACACACACAGAACACAAACGCATACGCACACATACGGACACATACACACTCAGAGCACATACATAAACACATACATACATACAATCATACAGTGCTCACACATATGCATACATACGCGCGTGTGTGCATACACACACATACAGAGTACACTCACACATACACACACACACACACACACACACACACACACACACACATACACACACAGTACATAGATATACACATACATGCATACACCCGTGCAGTACTCACACATGCATACACGCGCGCGTGGTGCGTTCATGCACACACACCAATACACACACACATGTACGCATGCACACACCGTACCCATGGACGCACAGATACACGCATGCGCGTACACACGGACTCACACTCACTCACATACACACACACACATACACACACACACACACACACACACACACTCACTCACTCACACACACACACACACACACACACACACACACACACACACGCACACACATATATATGCATGCGCAAGCGCAGCTGCGCTTACACACGCACACATGAACGCACAACGACGTGCAGACCCGATAAATCATTATATCATCCTTCTTGGGTAAATGCCAGACATCCTGGAAACCATCATCAAACTGAAGCGAACCAGGCAGAATATCTGACCCGGAGAAGGGACAATCGTTGGACAACAAAAACCACGTTCTGGATACCAAGAGACGGCACTCGCAACAGATGAAGACAGAAAACTAGATGGATAGAGGACAAGATCTGATAAGAACCGGAGAGGAAAAGCGCTGGAACAAAGTATATGGAAGCAGCTGGGGAAGGCCTACGTCCAACAACGGACTTTCGATGGCTGAAAGATGGATAGTAGATTTCATGAACGTGGACTCTACGTGACAGGAGACATGGCCACATGGCCAATTACAACTCCCCTAATCTCCAAAAGCCACACGGCAGCCGTGCGGGTATTGTATTTCTGAAATGTCTTCTGTGTTTACTTGTATCTCAGATGTGTATGACCAAGATAGAAAACCGAGCATTTTACCCATACCAACAAGTCTGACTTGCAAAGAGAAAACCCACCATTACTTACTTTTAACCCTTTGACTCCCACACCTTGGCCACCAGCATCCTGCATTGCCAACCATGCTAGCAAAGAAAAACCTTAACCCTTTGATTCCCTCACCTTATCTACCAGCTTCCGACAGGATAGGGTGAGTAAATCAAACGCTAATGTTTTCTTGTAGCTGGTGGATAGGGTGCTGGAGTCGAAGGGTTAATTAAGCAAGAACACACAAACCCAGCAATAAAACTAACATTGACGATTGTATTCTTTGTGCAGTTACAGGAGGTGTCCTGACCCTGCTACCCTTGGGTTTGTGTTTCAAGGACGACGACCGCTGGATAAATGAAAGCCCTCGCTTGGGCTGGTGCTACTGGCTGGCCCTGGCCTGCGCCGTACTGGATGGTATCATGATCTGGGTGAACTATATGTTCTACAAGCAAAACCCAGTCACACCAGCGACAGCCGACGAGACCAACAGCGGAAGCACTAGAAACAACCGCAGCGGCAGCACCCTGACTTTAGACGGCAGGAGAAAAATCACCATCTTCAGCACAGTTGAGTCCAGCACCTCTCCTGGTGCTTCCGCGTCCACGACCAGTGCAATTCTTGGTAACAACAGCTCAACTTCCGGTGCCACTGCCACTTCCGCTTCCGCTCCATCCACGGAGGGCCAGAATGTAAGGGAGAATAGCAGTGGTCATATTTCAGTGATTATGTTTCCTCGGTACCACATACCTCCCGAGCCTGGCTACGCGTTGCCGAACATTCTCCCTCCATCGTACGAGGATATCGCGCAAGGGGCTATGTCACCGCCTCCGCCCTACACACCTGAGAAATAGATGACGGGTTTGGTTTTCAAAAAAAAGTGGAAGAAAGAAAAAAAGTAAAAGGAAGAAAGAAAGAAAGAAAGAAAGGAAGGAAGGAAGGAAGGAAGGAAGGAAAAAAAGAAAGGAAGGGAGGAAGAGAGAAAGAAAGAGAGAAAGAAAGAAGAAGAAAGAGAGAGGAAAGGAAAGAAGAAAGGAAGGAAGGAAAGAAAGAGAGAAAGAAAGAAAGAAAGGAAAGAAAAAAAGAAAGAAAGGCAGGCAGGAAGGAAGGAGAAAGGAAGGAAGGAAGGATAAACAAATCGAAATAAAACAAAACACACAAATCACTCTGTATCACAGATATTGAAAACGTAACATTTGCATATGTATTGGTTTGTTTATTTATTTATCTATTCATTTTCTACTTTTTTGTTTATTTATTTACTTATTCATTCATTTATTTATTTGTTT
>JAPXFY010000014.1:72638649-72643649 GCA_030674185.1 Monoplex corrugatus
GCTTGCCCACAGTTTTCCTCACAGTTTTGTTGTTATTGTATTGATTTCATTCGAAATGACCTGTACAGATATTTGTTTGTTTGCTTGTTTCTTTCTTTCTTTCTGTCTTTCTTTCCCTTTCTTTCTTTGATGTTTTTGTTTGTTCGTCCGTTCGTTCGTTCGTTCGTTCGTTCGTTCGTTCGTTCGTTTGTTCGTTCGTTCGTTCGTTCGTTCGTTCGTTCGTTCCTTCGTTCGTTTCTTTCTTTCTTTTTCTTTCTTTCTTTTTTCTTTCTTTCTTTGTGTCATTATTTGTTTGTTTGTTTGTTTGTTTGTTGTTTGTTTCTTTCTTTCTTTCTTTCTTTCTTTCTTTCGTTCTTTGTTTGTTTGTTTGTTTGTTTGTTTGTTTGGGACATGACGACTTTGATATGAACCGTGCAGAACTAAAATCAAATCAAATCAAACGAAGCCAAAAGCACAAATTAATCAAAACAGATCGCCACACCAATACATCAACACTGAAGATACTAAATCAAAATATGATATTATTCTTTTTTTTTCATTGGATATTTTGCTCCCGTGGGAATGCTGAGGGCTCTTTCAGTATAAATAGTATCTCCACCTTCTGGAAAGTCTGTGCTGGAGATGTCCTCTTGTCTATCACTCTCTTTGATTTTGGTTGGGTTTGTTGTTGTTGTTGTTGTTTGTTTGTTGTTTTCATGTTTGTTTATTTGTTTGTGGGTTTTTGTTTGTTTGTTTGTTTGTTTGTTTGTTTGTTTGTTTGTTTGTTTGTTTGTTTGTTTGTTTGTGTGTTTGTTTGTTTGTTTGTTTGTTTCGTTTCGTTTCGTTTCGTTTTCGTTTTCTTTTTCCTTTGCTTTCTGTGATTTCTTCCTGTCAGTTTTTTGCCTTGCTGTTTCATTCACCTGTATGTGTTCGATAAATTCTTACGGCTTTCTCATAGGACTGATAATTGGGCATATTATTAAGTGCATTTTTGTCTCTATGGAAATGAGATATGCGAAAGCAAATTTATATAATTTAGCCCCGTTTTTATATATGTTTTAGTGTCCTTGGTTCTATTTAGATTTGTATTCAGGTGTATTTTTAAATCCCATGTGTGATAAACTGGACAGAGTAGTCAACACCAGGGGCATGTCCTTAGATTAGATGCACGAATGCATTGATATGTGTACTTAATTTTCTTTTCTTTTTTTCCCCTGTTGAAGTATTGTGTTTGTTTTAAAACGGTTATATCCCTGATGTGGCTCCACGCATTCGCCCGGGCTTTAAACAACAATAACAATAAACAGTAAATATTACAGTATCACCCAACAGGTATAAAACAAATCTTTGATATTATAATATTACATACATAACAACTCTCTGCACGATTTTCGTCATAGTAATGACTTGTATTGCGTGTGAATGACAACTTCAGTCTGGCGTGTATAAATAGTTCTGTATAATCATTGTATATATCATAAATCTTTGTTGTACAGCATTATTTCCTAAACTCGTTTGGACTTACTGAAACTGTACACGTAATCAAATTTAATGGTACACAGAGATCTCAAGCTGTTTGGAGGGATGAATGCATTCCACTGTGCTGTTTGTACAGTCTACATCCTTTGATGGGCGTGGATGCTGGGTGGGTTTGTGTATCATATGACCATCAGACACTGACATATGACTTACAGGATCTTTAGCAGCAGCAGCAGCATCACCAGCAGCAGCAGCAGCATCACCATCACCATCAGCAGCAGTAGCAGCATGTGCCCTGCCGCGTGGCGTTGGCGATCATGGCCCTCCATACGAATCTATCTCTATGTCCCTGCAAGTACATCTCCCATCCTCTTCTCTGTCCTCAGCCACTCTGCAAGTCCGTCCAATATTTTCTCCCCGGGTGTACCTGGTATTCTCTTTTGCCCTCCAGCTTTCCTGTTGTGACCAGGTGCTCTAATGTGCATGCATAGTTGATATTCGGTATGCGTATACATACGGAGAGGGTGGGTTTAGGCTTTGGTAGATTTGCACACATGCTGACCTGAGACATGGTGTTCTCCTTCCATCCAGCTTTCCTGTTGTGACCAGGTGCTCTAATTTGCCTGCATAATTGATATTATGTATGCGTATATGGAGAGGGGTGGGTAGGCTTTGGTAGATTTACACACATGTTGAGACCTTGGAGATTCGAAAAAAAAGTTGTACGTTTACCCACTTGGATACCACTCACGTCAACAGTATGGTTATTTTCTGTACGTGTACACACACACGCACACACACATGCACACGCACACACACACACACACACACACAAACAAACACACACGCGCACACACACACATACACACTCACACACTAATATCACTCATAATATCACTCATAATGAAAAGACGTTAAATCAAGCACACACACACACACACACACACACCACACACACACACACACACACACACACACACACAACACACACACACACACAACACACACACACACACAACACACACACACACACACACACACACACACACACACACACACACACACACCTATGCGTACGTCATTACACACGTTGAAATATCTCAGAGAACCCCCTCCCTCTCCTCTACTATCACTAAATTGTTAGTCTGAATGCTAGTCTTTCACATGAGATGATAAGCTGAGGTCACGTGTGCAGCACACATTTAGCACACGCTAAAGATCCCAGGACAACAAAAGACTTGTCCATGGCAAAATTCCATTAACAAAAAACACTTTCATATGAACAAAATAAACGCATGCAGGAGCAAGCACTAGGTGGCGTGCACTCTGGCGACATCCTTTTCCCAGGGAGAGTGGCAAAAGCGGAAATTTTCCATTGTGACAAAAAAGTGAAATTCAAAGAGTGAGAGAGAGAGAGGGGGGGGGGGAGAGAGATGTATTCTTCAAACCCAGATGTTTTCAAGTCATGTACTACATAAAAAAGCAAGTATTTGCTCAGTATTATAAATATGAACAAATACTGATATAGTTCATGCACTATCACAGAACAGTTGAATGTCTGTATAAACATGGACTATGAGATCTGTTACAATAAAGTATAAACTTACTGAACCTGCATTCGTCAGTACTTAAGTGTGTGTATATATATGTGTGTGTGTGAGAGACAGAGAGAGAGACAGACAGACAGACAGACAGAGCGAGCGATCTGTCTGTCTGTCTGTCTGTCCTGCCTGTCCTGCTCTGCCTGCCTGCCTGCCTGCCTGTGCTGCTGCTGTCGTTGTTGTCCAAGGTTGTGCGTGCGAGTGTGCATGTGTGCGTGTATGTGTGTATTTGTGTGCGTGCGTTCGTTCTTTGATTTAACGTCTTTTCACTATATATGTGTATGTGTGTGTGTGTGTGTGTACGTGTCTGTGTGTGCGTGTGTGTGTGTGTGTGTGTGTGTGTGTGTGTGTGTGTGTGTGTGTGTGTGTGTGTGTGTGTGTGTGTGTGTTGTGTGGGGTGGTGATTTGGTTTTTAAGGTAAGCATGGTTCAGGTTGCATATTTCAGATTCATCACGTTGGCCTATTTTCGTGTGTGACGGAATAAATGACAAATATTTACTCAAGAGAATTATTACTATCTTGTTAATATTTGCATCATTCTGGCGGTAGTGGTTATAGTGATTTATAGGTCCTTTTTTCATTTCAAGACCTTGCCAAGAAGTCTGCCAGATAACTGTTGGCAGATTTGAATGAAGCGTATATGGACCCTCACCCACCGAGCAAAGACCATCTGCTCTATCGACACTGTTAGAGAAGAAGAGGTGCAGTACATCAAAAAAGTACTGTGTGTCAGGATACCAGAAATGGGCCTGGGACATTCTGGGGGGCAAGAAAACCATACCCCACCCCTCCACTGAACGGCCAACCCCTTCGAGAGGGCACGTCTCCATGCCATACATCAGCGGCGTCACTGAGGCTCTCAGCAGGAAGATCCGGAAGTTGGGAGTCAGTGTCCACGCCAAGCCCACCAACACCATCAGAAGCCAGTTAGTTCCACCCCAAAGACAAAACAGACAAATTGGACACATCAGGGGTGATATACAAGATAGACTGCCAGGACTGTGACCATAGTTATATTGGCGAAACTGAGCGCAACTTGCACAAAACATTAAAAGAACACAAACGTGAGTCCTCTCCAGTGGGAGAAGATCTGACCACACCCAACACCACTTTGAAAAGGACAATGTGCAAGTTCTCGACAAAGAAGCAAGATGGTTCCAGAGGGAGTAAAGGAGGCAGTTTACATCGCCGCAAGGAACCCCACCCTCAACCGTGACCGGGCCGACACAACCTGCCATCGGTGTACTCCTCACTTATTCAGTCGCACTATCGTGAGTTCGCTCACGGCGGTGCGCACTGAAGCCAGTTCTCAACCCAGCAGTTGCGCTGAAGAAGTCGGCCTGGATCGCCGATGAAAGCTACGCAGTAAGTAGCCTTTTTTGTAATGAGAGCCAGGTTCAACCAGGTGGCCATTATGTATATGGAATTGCCTGTGTGCGATGAACTTCTCTTGAACAAACTCCAAAGCCAAACTTTATGAATGGGGGAAGGAAAACCAACGAGAGAAAAGAGTTGGCTGACAGATATGTGCTCAGCACTGCCACTGGCTAATCATATCTCTCTCTGTCTCTCTGTCTCTGTCTGTCTGTCTGTCTGTCTGTCTGTTCCTTTCTCTCTCTCCTTCTGTCTTTCTCTGCCCCTCTCTCTCTCTCTCTCCGTCTGTCTCTTTTTTCTTTCTTTCTTTCTTTCTCTCTTTCCCTCTCTTTTTCTGTCTCTCTCCCTCTCTTTCTGTCTCTGTCTGTCTGTCTGTCTGTCTGTCTGTCTCTCTCTCTCTCTCTTCTCTTCTCTCTCTCTCTTTCTCCCTCATCTCTCTCTTTCTCGGTTCTTCTCCTCGTCTTTCTCCTCCTCTCTCTCCTCTCTCTCTCTCTCTCCATCTCTCTCTTTTCTCCATTTCATTCTCTCTCTCTCTCACTCACCCTCTCTCTCTCTCTCACACACAC
>JAPXFY010000014.1:72646149-72648649 GCA_030674185.1 Monoplex corrugatus
TTACTCACTCACTTACTTACTTACTTACTTACTTACTTACTATCACTTACTCACTACTACTTACTTACTACTACTTACTTACTTACTTACTTACTTACTTACTTCACTCTCACTCACTTACTTTACTTATTACTTACTTACTTACTTACTCACCTTCACTCACTTACTTACTACTTACTCACTTACTACTTACTCACTTACTACTTACTACTTACTTACTCATACTCACTTACTCACTTACTTACTACTTACTTACTTACTCACTCATCACTCACTTACTTACTTACTTACTTCACTTACTCACTTACTCACTTACTCACTTACTTACTTACTTACTTACTTACTCACTCACTCACTTCACTTACTACTTACTTACTTACTCACTTACTCACTTACTTTACTTACTTACTCTACTTACCTTATACTTACTTACTTACTTACTCACTTACTCACTTACTTACTTACTTACTTACTTACTCTACTACTTACTTACTTACTTACTTACTCACTTACTCACTTACTTACTTACTTACTTACTTACTCACTCACTCACTTACTTACTTACTTACTTACTTTACTCATTACTTACTTACTTACTTACTTACTTACTCACTACTCACTTACTATACTTACTTACTTACTTACTACTCACTCACTACTTACTTACTTACTTACTTACTCACTCACTTACTTACTTACTTACTTACTTACTCACTCACTACTACTTACTCACTTACTACTACTTACTTACTTACTCACTCACTTACTTACTACTTACTTACACTCACTCACTTACTTACTTACTACTACTTACTTACTCACAACTCACTTACTTACTTACTTACTCACTCACTTACTTACTTACTCACTCACTACTTACTTACTCACTCACTCACTTACTTACTTACTCACTCACTTACTTACTTACTCACTCACTTACTTACTTACTCACTCACTACTTACTTACTTACTTACTTACTCACATTACTTACTTACTCATCATTACCTTACTTATCTCATCACTTCTAACTTATCTTCACTTCTATCTTAACTTACTTACCTTACTTACTTATTACTTACTTAGTTTTGTCCATTGACCAGACGTGATTAGCATCCTAACCTGTGCTTTAGCGTCTTCTGTGAAATGATTCCAGGCTGGTTGTTGTTTTTCGTTTGATATGGCGCTCTGAATGTAGTCGTGGAACGTCCTTACATGCCACTAGTTTTATCTTTTGCTTTAATAGATTCATTTTAGTAACTTTAACCCTCTACATTGTTTTGTTGAAACGGGTTTCTTGGTTCAGTTAATGAGTGTACATGTATTGATGCTGTGGGTGGTTTTTGTTGTTGTTGTTTGTTTGTTTGTTTGTTTGTTTGTTTGTTTGTTTGTTTGTTTGTTTGTTGTTTTTTATTACACTGGACACAACTGATATATGACCGCTGCCATCTTCATCATCATCATCATCATCATGTGCCCTGCCGCATGGCGTTGGCGATCATGGCCCTCTATACGAATCTATCCCTTGTCGCTGCACGTACATCTCCCACCTTTTCCGTCCTCAGCCACCCTGCATGTCCGTCCAATATTTTCTCCCTGGGTCTGTCTGGTTTTCTCTTTTTGGCCCCCAGACGTGCGGCGGCAGGCCCACCGGCGTGTGGACATGTCCTTGTGCCCACGAACCAGATGCCCAGCTATGGGTAAATAGCATCACTGCCTTGTGGGTATCTTGGGTGAAACCAAGGTTAAGGGAGTAAATTCTGACAAAAAAAAAACCCAGAAACAACACACACACACACACACACACACACACACACACACACACACACACACACACACACACACACACACACACACACACACACACAAACACACACACACACACACACACACACACACACACACACACACACACCACTGCCTTGTGGTCATCTTCGGGAGAGAATAAGGCAAAGGGAGTAAACCCTGACAGAAAATCACCCTACAGCCTTGTGGGTTGTCGTGGGAACGACAAAGGCTGGCGGAAAATCCGTACAAAAACCGATGGAAGGCAACAGGAAACCGCCGTCGTATACTCCTGAGAATATCATGGCCAGCCAAAATACGAAAAGTAAAAACGACGTAAATAGGGGCTCCTTTGGAGCATCTTCGTCCGGTAAGGACCGTCATGCTGCGCAGGTGACACCCGACCGTCAGCAAGCTACGGTTGCTACACCCATCAGGTAAAAGAGTGTCTATCCAAAGCGGAGGTTATTGATATGACTTGACCATTGCATCTGTCCGACGCGTCGTCTCGTTCCAAGAAAATGGCGTGGAGAATCGTCAAATGGGTCAATGGCCTATTAGGATACGGGAACAGTAGTATCTTAACTGTATGTCTTGTAGAATAAACCGAAAGTCATAAAGTAGAAATTGTTGTCGAGACCTTTTCAAAAGGATCAATTAGTGGATTTAAGAGACTGACATTATGATACTCTCGTCGTCAACTCTGTGTGCAAGACT
>JAPXFY010000014.1:72653649-72658649 GCA_030674185.1 Monoplex corrugatus
AGACTGTGCAGAAACACACTGCCTGCATAGTGTGGACAAAAACAGTTGTGCATACACAGTATCCGAGAAAAAATCGAAACAGTAAAAAACAAAATCAAAATTGTATTCTGTACATTATGAACAAACTCGACAACATATCATCTAACTATCATCAAAGAGCATCATTGGTCATTGTCAACACCATCCATTGAGCATTGTCATCAGTTGAGCGTGATACAGCGATGGTCTTGTGGTCAGTACGTCCACCTGGTTAAGACGGCAGACTTTCAGTGGGAAGGTCAGGGGTTTGATCCTGGCTGGGATACCCTCTCCTGGTAGTTAAAGGGTGGAAAGTTTTCACATCTCCCAGGTCAACATGTCTGCAGACCTGTCAGTACCCAAATCCCCCACTTTGCTTTGGTTCAGTTTTAACGCCGGCACCCACCTTAGGTGATATGGCCAACGGGGATAACCATCCCAGGGAAGTGGGGGAAGGGGGACTTATCTAATCCTATACTGACACCACCAGAACAACAATGATGTTAAGATGGGACAGTGAGAAGGCCAGTTTTAATGTAGCGCACCCCGGTATTCGAACCCACAACCATCAGCATGTGAGTCCGACGCTAAAAACCAACTGAGCTACTGGGGCCCGCGAAAAAAAACACCCCCACCCCTTTGTTTGTATACGTACTCAAAACATCAAACACATAGTTAACCCTTTGACTCCTGCATCCCATGTACCAACTGCAAAAACTTAACCCTTTGACTTCCTCACCCTACTCACTAGCATCCTGCAGGAAGCCGGTGGATAGGGTGAAGGAATCAAAGGGTTACCGTAAGTTTTTGCTTTGCCAGCATGGTTGACAATACAGGATGCTGGTGGAGAGGGTGAGGGGGTCAAAGTGTTAAAGATCCGTAGGTCACGTCAATGTCCGGTGGCTTATGGACACAAGAAAACACCAAGCATGCACGCCCAGCGAAGTCACAATATGCAGACTGTGCAGCAACACACTGACTGTAGAATTGTAGCAGACGTAATAGTATACAACGAAATACAGTCCACTACAATATTGAGCAAACATCTGAACTAATTACACATTCAAAGAGAGATGTCAACAATTAAACGAAGCAAAAATGGTTGATAGGACGGAGTGAGGGGTCAGACGTGGGGGTGGGGTGAGGTGAGTGAGGAATTCAACAGATATCAACGAATTGGTGAATCAAGGGAGACAAGTTAATGTCGTTGCGACAATTCCACACTGATACAGTAGTTGCTCTTGTAAAAGCATATAAATTTGTCGTCCTAGAACGTGTCAAAAAAGAAGTGAATATTATCCTGAATGTTTGTGCCTGCTTTAGGTAGAAAGAAACTCTAGGGAGAGCTAGACAACAGAAGGTCTTCAGAGAAGTAACCCCCTTTAGACAAGTGTTTCGGCCCTGAATTCCTTACACTCTCGGGGGGCCGGGCCACATCCAGGTCATGACTCCTGGATGCCCTTCTGCTGTTGTCTATTTTTTTTTTTTTTTTTTTTTTTTTTTTTTTTTTTTTTTTTTTTCCCACGCCGGGGATCGAACCTAGGCGATTCTGCGCTTCAGAACTGCGGTACGCGGTTTTACCAATGTGCTAACGGGGCACACATCATCTGTAGGGAATTTAATCCTTATGAAGTTCACTTTTTTGGTTCCTCCTTGCCCAGATCCAGCTTGAGCTCCTTTCTGCTGCCTCTGCCATCGCTTTAAGGGCTCTAGTCCTCTTCTTCCCAGAAATGGCGAGTTGTTTCATGAGATCATAAGCGGAGGTGCCCACAAACCCTCTTGCCCCGACCTCTATGGCGAAGATTTTGACCCGCAGACCTGCTTTCTTCAGGGTGCTGGCAAGACCGGCGTATTTTTCGGTCTTGTAGATATGTGCTTCTTCCATTCTGCTTTCGTATGGCACAGTGAGTTCTATCAGAATCACTTGTTTCGAGGAGTCAGAGTGGAGAGCGATGTCTGGTCTCATGCCTGTCTTGCTGATGACATCTGGGTAATTTCTCCACTCTGGGAGGTCTGCTGTACACTCCCAGTCGACTGCTCCATCCAGAAGACCCTTTGGCAATGTGCTGGTTGTCATAGCCCTTTCGGGCCAGACCTGTTTCCCTCCTGCTTTGTAGAACGTTGTCATAGCAATTGGTGCGTTTGGGGTCATGGTTTTTTCGCTAACCACATCTGTGATCACTTTCAGAACTTGGTTGTGCCTCCATGTATACCTTCCTTGGGCTAGCGCTACTTTGCAAGAGCTTAGGACATGTTCCACTGTTTGTTTCTTCTGACAGAGCGGACATGCTGGGTCGTCTGCTTTCCCCCATTTCACTAAGTTTGCATTCGAGGGGAGCAGGTCATATACAGATCTGAGGAGGAAGCTTATCCTTAGAGGAGCCATGTGCCACATATCGTTCCAGCTGAGACTTCTTTGGAGTGCACTGTCCCATGTTGTCCATTGCCCCTGTTGACCTTGCTGGACTGCCTTCTGCACTCTTTTGACATCTTCTTCTTCCTTCAACTCCTGTATGATCATGTCTCTTTTTTCCTTCCCTTTGGCTTTGGACCACCACTGCATTTTTGTTGCTCCCAGTCCCTGTCTGTTGGTTTGCGTGTGTCCAATTATTTCTTTGATGCTGAGGTTTCTCTTGGCATTGTTTACAGCCTCTTGGACTTTCCACTTTCTGCCAGTTCTCAGCTTTGGATGAACTGCTCTCACGATATTGTCCTCCGATTCCTCCAGCATGCTCAACAGTCTTGCTTTTCCAACTTTGTATTCCTCCACTATGGATTTCAGAGGTAGCTTCAGCATTGCTTGACGACAGTAGAATGCAACATCAGTGAGACCAGGTGGGACACCGAGCCATTTTCTTGTGTATTTGTTGATTTTGGCTTCCATTGCTTCGACTGTGCTGGTGCAAATGTCATAGATTAGCAGTGGCCACAGCAGCTTTGGTATCAGCATGAACTGTAGACACCAGACTTTGTATTTGCCTGGCAGTCCGCAGTTATCTATTTTCTTCAGGCCTTCTTCTGCTGTTTGCTTGGTTTCACATCCCCTTTGTGTGTCTTTCAGGGAGTCATCATACCATCTTCCGAGACTTTTTACTGGCTCTTCTGTGACAGTGGGGATGGCTTGGTTGGCTACCATGAATTTGACTGAATCTGCCACTTTTCCTTTTCGCAGTGAGAGACTTCGGGATTTCTTAGGTTTGAACCTCATTCTTGAAGAGGCCACCAGCTCATCCAGCTGCTTTAAGATTTGGTGTGTCTCTTCCTCATCCGTGGACAAGACTGTTGTGTCATCCATGAAAGCTTTCAGAGGAGGCATCTGGTATCCATCTCCCAGATTCACTGGACCTGAACTCTTCATTGCAGCTTTCAAGATGACTTCCATTGCCAACACGAACAGTATGGGAGAGATTGCACAGCCCATTGCAATGCCCACCTCTAGGTCTATCCAGTCCGTGGTGTATTCTTTGGTAGAGAACCGCATTGAGAACCCTTGGAAATACTTCCTCAGCATTGTTCGGATGTTTTCTGGGATGTGATACATTTCAAGAGCCAGCTGGATCATATCGTGTGGAACTGATCCATATGCATTCGCCAGATCAAGCCAAACTACGTCAATGTATTTAGTACTTAGTACCCAATGGCAAGTTAAGGGAATGGTGGAAATAAGTATGTCACAAGAGACTTGCTTAAAATAAATGATAATGATGATGACGAAGACGACGACGATGATGACGATGATGATGATGATTACGATGATGACAAGACGATGATGGCGAAGACAATGATGATGAGACGATAATGACGAAGACGATGATCATGACGATAATGATGACGACGACGACGACGACGAAGACGATGATGATGATGATGATTATGACGATAACAACAACAACAACAACGACAACAATAGACTTATAGCAATGTCTTTCTCTGGTTGGTGTAGACTGTTCAAGTTTGACCGAGAATGAGGGGGGGAAAACTAAATGAGAGTGCCTGCAGTACACCCAGCTATGAATGGGCACCTGACCCTCTTCAGGTTAGGGTGATAAAGAAGCGCGCGCGAGAGAGAGAGAGGAGTTGGACACCACCCTCGTAAAATGCTGGTCCCGAGAACAGTCGAGATCTCTACCACCTCACTCCGGAACGACCTTAGGATTATGGGACATCCTTTCCTCTGTGGGGTTTTTGTTTTGTTTTGTTTTGTTTTGTTTTGTTTTCAATAATTCTCCTCCCCTTCCTACTCCTGAAAAAGTTTGTAACGGAAATTGTTTCATGCCGACCGGAGTGGGGCAAGCGCGAGCGCTCGTGTGTGTATGTGTGCGTGTGTGTTTGTCTGTCTGTCAGTTTGCCTGTCTGTCTGTCTGTCTGTCTGCCTGCCTGCCAGCCTGCCTGCCTGCCTGTCTGTCCGTCCGTCCGTCCGTCTGTCTGTCTGTCTGTCTGTCAGACCGGAGAGGGGCTTGCGCAAGCGCGAGTGTGTGTGTGTGTGTGTGTGTGTGTGTGTGTGTGTGTGTGTGTGTGTGTGTGTGTGTGTGTGTGTGTGTGTGTGTGTGTGTGCATGCGCGCGAGCATGTTTGTGTGGTGTCTCTCTCTCTACGTGTTTGTGTGTGTGTGTGTGTGTGTGTGTGTGTGTGTGTGTGTGTGTGTGTGTGTGTGTGTGTGTGTGTGTGTGTGTGTGTGTGTGTGTGTGTGTGTTCGTTCGTTCGTTTCTTGATTTAACGTCTTTTCACTATAAGTGACGGTGTGTGTGTGTGAGTGTGTGTGTGTGTGTGTCTGTGTCTGTGTGTCTGTGTGTCTGTGTCTGTGTCTGTGCACGCGCGTCTGTGTGTCTGTGTGACTGTGACTGTGTGCCTCTCTGTCTGTGACAAACATGTTTGAATACGATTTTCTGTTCTCTATAACAGATCGTTACTAAATTTTAGTCAAAGCTGTGGACTGTTCAGGAGTTGCGAAAACATAAGTTTGCCAGGTAAAGCTCCACAAGG
>JAPXFY010000014.1:72668649-72671149 GCA_030674185.1 Monoplex corrugatus
AACACTCAAGCACACATACACACATAACACCAGCACTATCACCACCATTACAACACAAATCATACAACAACAACAACAACAAAAGAACAAGAACAACAACATCATCATCATCATCAACAACAACAACAACAACGACAACGGCGACGACGTCGACGTCGACGACAACTCACCTCCAAGTTAACAAATTTGCAACGGTATTGCTTATCAAGCAGATCGATCTGGGTCTGCAAATACTCATCAGACACAGAACCCGAATGACCGACAACGTCGACTGTGGGCAGACTCCTACGTAAACGTTCACCACCTTCATCAAGACCTTGACGACCATCCTCTGTAGAAGACTCTGCATCACCATGTCCAGACCTCCTCCTTTTTTCCAAATCTTGACTCTTCAAAACGCCAGCATTTTCCTTGCTGTTAAACTTAAAATCTTTATCATTCGAAACGTTTACAGTGCCGTCGTTCACAAAATTGTCTACGTTTGAAACAGAAAGCGACCCATTGTGACGATTCTCACTGAGAGTTCTAGCACCATCAGGCATCCAAAGTTGGCCTGTCTGCTGATCATGCTGCCTCGTTTTAGTGCTGTCAGTGCTGTTTCTGTCTGAAACCGGAACCGAAGAAGCTCCGTCAGGGTAACTCTTTCCTGGAACCGTTTTCAGGACGGTTACTGTTCAGCGTGTTAGACCGAGACTTCAAGAACTCGTCCATTTCCACATAATCCACACTCGCACCATGGTCGTCATCGCCGTAATGCTGGACCTCATGACCCTCATCGCTGTTGTTCCTGTAAACGTAGGTCACCATGGTCTTGTCTTGCCCGCACTCAAAGTCTTCGCTCGTCAGCTTCGCCAAGTTGTCTCGGACAAATTCAAAGTCGTCAGGATCGTTGACCCACGTGCAACTGCTGATGTTTTGCACGCGCATCCAGTCCCTCGTGTGGTTTCCCGCCAGTAAGGGTTGTTTGACGTCTGCGTACTTGTCGAGCAGACGGCAGTTGAAGACTGTTAGTTTTACCAGGCCCGGTGCCCTCATGGGGTTTGGGAGGCTGATGATCCCTCCTGTCTGGCATCGTATGTCCACTGACACCTGCAGGAAGAGAGATTTTAACAATAAACAAAATGTATGTCCCTACATTTTTTTTAATCTAATAATTAAGTGACATCAAAGAACGGACGAAGGTAAATAAACAGAAAAAAATCAGTAAATATATACATGCACTAATACGGACCCACGCTGCATACACACATGCGCGCGAGCGCGCATTATGCAACCAAACCACACACACACACACAACACAACCACACACACACACACACACACACACACACACACACACACACACACACACACACCACACCATATGGTGTACTGCATTAGTGTAGATCCTATACGGGAGAACTGAATGTAAAAAAAAAAAAGAATTACTATGTTCAAGCCACTACCCTCGAAAATAAACAGTTGGTTTTGTTCTTGTCAATTGTGCGTGCAAAAGCGAGCACAGGTGTGTTTCTTTAGTTGATATAGCGGTTAAACCGATGATATCATTCAAAAATTACCTCTAGTCCTGTTGATTCCACCAATGAAGCGAGAGCCGCTCGGAGATCGGCCAATCGCCATTGCGTATGATCACGTGGTGTCACGTGACAGATGACGGTGGCGTTGACGTCACGGTCTTCGTCATAGTCTACGATGCACACGTCACACCAAGTCCTGGGTAAATAATCCCACAAACTGAGTTCTGACGATCCCGATTCATGGCAAGCGGCGTTTTCAGAATTAGTGTGGCAATATTGTGTATCAAGATCAACCAAAAGACAAGTAAACATGGCCAATTCATCTCAGCAACCAGATGAAACCTTGTTGTAGCAGTTAACTTCATCGTTAAGGCAACAGCAGTTGTTGTAGGTCAGTTTATACTTGGAACTAGCACAGAACTCAGCCTACTTACTGTGATGGCCACTCAAGCAACAACAACAACAAAATTGAGGACGAAGACAAAGACGAAGACCCAGAAAGTCACTGTTGATTGTGTTTGTGTGGGGGGGGGGGGGGGGGGGGGGCTACTCGAGCCGGATGATGAAGATGGAGACGATGATGATGACAGTGATCATGAGCGCCCTAGCGATGTTGGTGAACTGCCACCAGAGGCCGGATCTGGATATCTGAAAACAAAAAACTCACTTGTTTCAGTAAAAGTCACCAAAACATCGACCAAGTTCACGGAAAATCACAAGAAGCTTTCTTAACAAAACACTGGTTGTTTCAATATACCTTCAGTAGCAAAATCCTGTGAGGAAACTCCGGACAGCAGAACGTCCTAGACGAGAAGAAATTGATTAAGTCACTTCAGTTCACACAATTGTAAAGATCTTCATCATCATCATCATCATCATCATCATCATCATATTATTATTATGTGCCCTGCCGCAAGGCGTTGGAGATCATGGCCCTCCATATGAATCTCTTCTTTGTCGCTGCAAGTACACCTTCCACCCTC
>JAPXFY010000014.1:72678649-72681149 GCA_030674185.1 Monoplex corrugatus
CCTCTTAAACAATAGCCTACTATTGTCGGTGTTAGTCTCACATCTCTCTCTGTTTCTGTCTCTCTGTCTCTGTCTTGTCTGTCTCTTCTTCTCTCTCTCTCTCTCTCTCTCTCTCTCTCTCTCTCTCTCTCTCTCTCTCTCTCTCTCTCACCCCTTTGTCCTTAAAACCCTTACTGTTCCTACACTTTTGGTATGATTGGCTGTGGAGAAAATGCCATCTGTCTATGTTTTTCATTTACCTGTTAGCAAATGTTGCGTCAGTCTAGGTTTATGTGTGTTCGCCAGCATATGAGTCACTGTGCAGGCGGGTGTTCGTGTCTGCGAGTGCGTACGTGCGTGCGTGCGTGCGTGCGTGCGTGCGTGCGTGCGTGCGTGTGTGGTGCGTGTGTGGTGCTGTGGTGTGTGTGTGTGTGTGTGTGTGTGTGTGTGTGTGTGTGTGTGCATGAATACATGCTAGCTGTTGTTCATTTTTTTAAATGTCTTTTCTCCTACTTTCTTTTAGACAAACGTACGTGCCTACTCTTTCTCTTCTCTCTCTTCTCCTCTCTCTCTCTCTTCTCTCTCTCTCCTCTCTCTCTCTCTCCTCTCTCTCCTCTCTCTCTCTCTCTGTGTTCAAAACGACTATTGTGCAAGATGGTATTCAGATTTGTGAGGGACTGAAGCAATCAAAATCAATGTAATTGTCAGCGTTCAAGCAAGGAGTGATAAGAAATACACAAAATAGAATCAGCAACGCTTACCTATATAATATAAAATATAATATAATATAATATATATTAAATATAATATAATATAATATAATATAATATAATATAATATAATATAATATAATATAATATAATATAATATAATATAATATAATATAATATAATAAATATAATATATAAATATAATATAATATAATATATAATTAAGGCAGGAGCCATATGTAATATAACAGAACAAAACAGAAACCCCCAGAAAGTGAGACAGATACACCACACACACACACACAACACACACCATCTCCCACCCCCTCCAACATACACACACCATACACACACACACACACCCTCTCCCACCCCTCCAACACACACTCACCATACACACGCCATATACGCAAGTCTGTACGTGCAGTCTTGTTATTGCTATATTAAGTCAAAACGCGTTCTGATTCTATTTCATATAGTATTTCTGGACTGAGGCAAACTTCAACGTGAAAGCGCTGGGCACGTTGACAGCAATGTGTCCAGTGACCGGTACTGTAGGGCAGGGCATCATTACATGCATATATGGTTACACCGTTATCATGGGCTGAACTTTCAACCTCTGTGATGGGCACAGAAGACTACAGGAGGTCCGGAAGCAAGGGACGGACGTGTGCTGATGGTGATAGGATCCGCCACTCAGCATCCTCACGACCAGTGGTTTTGTCTTTATATAGAGAAGTTGAGGTCTCTACCACCTCACTCACTTTGGACAACAAACAACAACAACAACGATAGCAACGACAACAGCAATAATAATAGTGTTAAAATTAATTAACAACAACAACAACAACAACAAATGATAATCAAAATCCTACTAAGTATAATAGGCCTTATGATGATAACGACAACAACACCAATAACACTAATAACAACAACAACAACAAGAATAATAACAATAATAATAATGATGATGATAATGATGATGATGGTGATGATGATGATGATGATGATGATTATGATGAATGATGATGATGATGATGATAACAACTACAGCAGCAACAACAACAATGACAGCAACAACGCTACTACTACTGCTGCTGCTGCTAATGATAATAATAATAATGATGCTGATGATAATAATACTAAAAATAATACTAACAATAATAATCATTATTATACCACTACAACTACTATTACTACTACTACTGCTGCTGCTGATGATGATGATGATGATGACGATGATAACAATAATAAATAAAAATTGAAATGATAATAACGAAAATAATAGTAATAATAACAATAATGTTGATGATGATGATGATGACGATGATGATAACAACAACAACAATAATAGTAATAATAATAATAATCATAATAATAATAATAAAGATTTGTACAGCACAACAACTACCCAGGAAACAAGCCCATATGCGCTTTGCACTTTGCAGACAATGTCATGCATAAAAACGTAAGTCAACAGTAAATCAGTCATGCAGGACTAAGCTTGGCATGACAGGAAAAACGCAAGCAAGCAAGCAAGCAAGCAAGCAAACGTACGTTAAGCAAACAAGCAAGCAAAGAAAGAAAGAAAGAAACAAGCAAACAATCAAAAACAAGAAAGCAAACCAACCAACCAACCAACCAACCGACCGACCGACCAACCAACCAACCAGAATAACGAAGAAAGAAGCAAGCAAACAAACAACAGATACATACATACATACATACATACATACATAGGCCTATATACACATACATACACACATACATACATACATACACACATACATACACATATACATACATACATA
>JAPXFY010000014.1:72686149-72696149 GCA_030674185.1 Monoplex corrugatus
TGTCCTATAAATGTTGCTTTCGTCTTTTCCCAATCTTCCCTTATTAATCCTTTGACTCCTGCACCCTATCCACCAACTGCAAAAAATTAACCCTTTGACTCCCTCACCTTTTCCACCAGCTTCCTGCCTGAAGCTGGTTGAAAGGGCAAGGGAGTCAAGGGGTTAAGTTTTTAGCTTTGCTAACATGGTTGACAATGCAGGGTGCCATTGAACAGGGTGCAGGAGTCAAAGGGTTAATAATTTTTTGTGTCTGCCTCCATCAACACTGTCTCATTTGTATTCTTTGCTCTCCATGGAACTCTCAACATTCTTCTTAGAAACCACATTTCAGACGCCCAATTTTGTCCTGACTTTGCTACAGGTAAACAGCACCACTGCCACGTGGATGTCTCAGAAGTGACCTAGGCTAAAGGAGTAAGCCCTAACAGAAAAACCACCACTGCTTTGTGGTTATCTCAGGAGAGACTAAGGTCAAGGGAGTAAACCCGACAGAAAATCACCCCAACTGCCTTGTGGGTAGTCGTGGAACGACAAAGGCTAGTGGAGAGTCTGTACAAAAACCGATGGAAGGCAACGGGAAATCACCATTGTATATTCCCAAGTTTATCATGTTCTTGTCTGGTTGTATTAAATACGCATTCTGATTCTATTTTCGTGTTTTGTTTTTCTGGTTTCTGCTTGCTTGAGTGTGGGTGGTCACGCTTGTTTTGGATTTTATCATACGAAAAAATTTCATTCTCTCCCTAAAATTTCCATCTTTCTGTTTTTTTGTTGTTTTTTTTTTCAATCGCCTTCATCTATTTCCTCCTCAAACAAATCAAACAAATAAAATTAACAGTTTGAAACTGAAACAACAAACAAAGCTTACACTAATTCATCCAAATCAATTCCTCGCATACATCTTTTTCTCTGTCTCGGCCTCATCTCTTTCTTTCCTGCTGTGACATCTTCTGCTGTTTTTGGCAAACTTATGACCAGTGATTTGTCACTGCTTACAAGGAAAAGTTGAAACCAAAACAAATCTGGGCACACACCCACCTCCTCCTACAAGAACAACACCACCAACATCAACAGTTTGAAGGTCTATTAAGCAGCACAGAAAAGTCAAAACCAAGCAGCCACTATCATCGAACTCAATGATGCTGACGGGTGACAGCTGACTACCTCTGTCTTTCTTGACTTATAAAATGTTTTCTTTCTTTTTTCCCATTCATTGCTGAAACATAGTTGCTGGTATGAAGTTTATATGATTCTCATGAAACACTGCTGTTTAAAAAATGTACATCTCAATACTGATACACAAACAAGACTGCCCATATTCAACCAATTTAGCTCTTCACAATACTGGGTACTTTTTTTTTTTCTTCATCTTCAAAACATGACTACAGGTATCAACTATTTACATGGTTTTCATGAACACATTATTCTGCTCATAACATTACACACCTCAACACTAACACACCTTTTCAACTCTTTCTGTATTTACTATTAAGATATACTACAATGTACCCTTTGAACAAATCTGTCTTGTTACTGAAATATGCTATAGCGTATCTTGAGTTTAAGAATTCTTGGTACATGGTTCAAAGGTTCTATGCGAAACGAAGTAGTACAACTGTTCAACACTTTCACTTTCAATTTCAATTTCCCAACATGACATCTCCGTGCTCGGAATGAATTCCATATGCACTATCATCACAGGTGCCATGTGAGGAGAAAATCTGGAATGATCATGGCCTTAAGACTGCACATAAACCCACGAACTGGCCAGGTCCTGAGATCCTACCTAGATAGTTCCATAATTCTGAGGTCATAGGGGAGCGAGGTGACAGAGACCTCAACTTTTTCTGTGGCCAGCACCACGAGGGCGGCACCCATCTGAAAAAAAACTGCATCGACCGGGAATCGAACCCAGGTCACCCGCATGGCACTAGACCACCGATGCTTCACTGTTCAACAATCATTCTAAAGTGCACATGTACCCTTAGACTAGCAGCAAATATTTTTGTTTATGTACTACGTGTGTGAATGCTATACTAACAATCAGCACAGCATGTGCATGAACGTCACTGAGTGTGTGCATGTGTTACTTTATATGCGACTCTGTGACATTGATACTGATTCTACATACATGTTTGCCCATTCCATTTCTACAATTTCCAAAGTGCCTATGGATACAAAAGATCATACTAAAAATGTTCTATACGAATTTAAGTTACCCCCTTTGCGTCAGATGTGAAAAAGAAAACAAATGTTCCATATGAAACTAAAATTAGCCCCTTTGCGTCAGTTGTGAAAAAGAATTGATTTTTCTAGTAAAAAGTCACAAATCAACAATAATGAAGTGAGTGCATTCAAATTTTGCCATTTATTAAGTCCATTTTAAGGTTCACACCATCACAAAAATTCAAGTGTCTATATATACTCACATTTTTTTTAAAGAATTTCTTTGTTATTTTTTTTTTGCCCATTGCAATTGCAGTAGGAGTACAAAAGGAAGGGGTTAAGACATCAGAGAAGCATTCTGTGAGTCTAGCAGAACAGTAATGGGGGTGTGCAGTAATAAGAGTCAAGACATTTAGACAAAAGTTTTCTGAGTGAGAGCGGGGTCAGACTCCGACCTTGGTACCATGTGGGTCGTGTTGTTGTTGTTGTTGTTCTCTTTGTTATCCATGGCTCTGAAACACCCAAACACAAAAATTCCATACCTGATGTATTGGTGATGGTGAGGAGGAGGAAGAGGAGGGGGGATAGATGATAGATGATGATGATAATGATGACAATGATGATAATGATAATGATGATGATGACGAAAGAGGATGATGGCAATGATGACAGTGATAATACTGATGATGACAATGATGATACTCCCGTGTTCACCAATCTATATGCCTGGACACATTTTGTTCATCTCACAGAAATGACACATAAACGGCGGGCACAAAAATCAAATGGGCAAGGCATCAGACCTCAAATCAAAAGGTGTGGGTTCAATCCTACCCAAGTTCCTCCTGCCAGGTGGGTAAAGGGTAGAGATGTTTTCCCATCGCCTGGGTCAATATGCTGCAGACCTGCCACAGCCTGAGCTCCCTTCACGTATACAAGGACAAGAACTTTGAATACGCACATAGCGGGCTTCAGTAGCTCAGTTGGTTGAGCGTCAGATTCACATGCTAATGGTTGTGGGTTCGAATCCCGGGGTGTGCTACATTACAACTGGCCTTCTCACTGTCCCCTCTTAACATCATTGTTGTTCTGGTGGTGTTGGTATAGGATTAGATAAGCCCCCCTTCCCCCACCACTTCCCTAGGATGGTTATCCCCATCAGCCATATCAATTGAGGTGGGTGCCGACGTAAAAATTGAACCAAATCAATGATATATCAATCAATCAATCAATCAATCCAAACGTAAAATATCCTAGTTCTGTCAGTCAAGTGACTTATGGAAACATGAGAACAACTAACAAGCATGCCCATCAGAGATGGAGTACGCAGACTGTGCAGCAACATAATACCTGCACAGTGTGTACAAAACAATGTGAACACTGCATTCAGGAAAAACTGGAACCCTTAAAAAAAAAATAAATAAAAGAGAAAGTACAAGAGATCAAGACATCCAAGTCCTGTTATCCGTTATTGTTGCTTAAAGCCCAGCGGACTGCGCAGAGCTGTATCAGGGCTATAACAGTTTCAAAACACACAATACTAAACATTGTTACTGTTACTGTTATTTCTGTCAAAACCCCAGCCGACTGTGTAGAACCATATCAGGGCTATAACCATTTCAAAACATACACAATACTTCAACAGGACAAAAAAAAAGAAAAAAGAAAATTCAGTACACATCTCAATGCACTCGTGCATATAATCTAAGGTTATGTCCCTGGTTGTTGACCACTCTATCCAATTTATCGCACAGGGGATTTAAAAACAGACCTAGTACATATTTAAAACATAACTGAGGGCATAAAACCATATATAAAAACAGGCTTTAAATTACCTAAAATTGCTTCCGAACATCTCATTTCCCTAGAGCCAAAAATGCACTTAATACATGTGCCCAGTTATCATTCATAACAGAAAGTAGGTAAGACTTTATCGAACACATACGGGTGAATGGACCAACAAGGCAGAAAATGATAGGAAGAAACAACAGAAAGCAAAGGAGCAAGACAGAAACAAAGAGAGTGACAGAAAAGAGGAAATTTCTAGCACAGCATTTCCAGAAGGTGGGGATACTATTCATACTGAAAGAGCCTCCCACCACATCCCCACGGGGGGTGGGGGGGGGGGGCTGCTGCAAACCTGCCAAAGCCTGAACCCCTTTCATGTGTATACACATGCAGAATATCGAATATGCACGTTAAATATCTTCAGTTACGTCAGAGTAGAGCCAAGCGGCTTATGGAAACATGAGAATACTCAGCATGCACGTCCACCAGAGATGGATTATGCAGACTGCGCAGCAACATACTACCTGCACAGTGTGGAAAAACAATGTGTACACATGCATCCAGAAAAAATTGGAACCCTTAAGATAAATAATAACAACAA
This sequence comes from Monoplex corrugatus, assembly GCA_030674185.1. Taxonomy (NCBI): domain Eukaryota; kingdom Metazoa; phylum Mollusca; class Gastropoda; order Littorinimorpha; family Ranellidae; genus Monoplex; species Monoplex corrugatus. The sequence goes on from JAPXFY010000014.1 coordinate 72,690,705, forward strand.
CAACAACACAGAAATGCAAAGAAAATCATTCCAACCCAGTGCTTCTTGACTGCATTTTCAGACTCTCCCGGCTGGACGATCTGGAATGCTCGGCACGCCGACGACGATGGGAGGGCAGATGAGGCGGAGGCATCAGGCTTTTCTCATCCTGAAAGGTGAACAGCTAAACATAACACAATGTTGTTAGCTTGTAGACTTGAGTCCTCACCTTCCTGTTAACAATAACAACACTTAAAGCTCTTCTCTCTGGTAAATATTGGAATGTGTGCACAGCGCACAAATCCGAGATACTTCAGTTGGCTCTGCCCTGCCGGCTATTAATAGCGTGCATCTTTCCCCTTCCCTTCCACTCCCCACGCCCTTTTCACCCGTCCTGCTGCTGTGTATAGCGCACTCAGCTTCCTTCTTTATCACTAGGCACTCTACAGAGATAAGACTTTGGTCGACCCTGCCTGGCTAAAAATAGCACTCGCAGGCAAAGCCGGCTCGCAACTAAAGGGTGTCAGAATGGCTGGGAAAATGCAGCCGTGATCGAGGACATAACCAACACCAGATTCCTTTTCTCATGCTGGACAGAGCAGCAGGGAAGTTTCAATCTTTTACTCCCAATATTTGTATCTGGTGTTTGCTTGTGATCTTACGATCTTGTACCATTGTATTAAATACATGTTCTTATTCTTTTTGTGTGTTTTTTCTGATTCAAGAAGTTATCCACAAAAGTCAAGACAGAGACGTTTGGAAGAGAGTGGCAGTGTCAAAAAATGCAGCGGCCAACACTGAACCCTTACGCCGACAGGTGACAAGTTTGAGCATATTTTCAAACTTTACCTTCACACAAAACTCATTTTTTCCTGTGTATTACCTAGGTTATTTTTCCCCCCACCATTACTGTTCATCTTCTGTTCCGCTCCTGTGCCAACAGTCTTATACCACTCGTTCTAGTTCTCAAACACACATCCAAACCCACAAAAATTGAGGAGGCCACCATGAAAACAAGGCATGAGGGGCACAGAATTTGGATACATTGTTCACAATTCTGTGATGATAGGAATGAGGATGACACTGATGATGTTATGGAGATCCATTTCAGATTGACACTACACAGAGCTGTACTTTGACCTTACTTTCACAACATATCCTGGCATCAACCAGGCTTGAGAGATACAGACACCTGTGGTGTTGGTCAAGAAATTTAAGCAACAACCTCCATGATATATCCACTGAGACTTGGCTGTGTATGGTCCCTGTCTTCCTAAAGAGGCCATCACACTTTGAACTCTGGACAAGAGCTGGTTGGGGGAGAAAAATTCAGAAAAATAATTTTCTTGGACTGAGAGGGGTTTGAACCTGTGACTTCCCAGTCAGTTGCCTTCATACTAACCACTATTGCCATGCTGACCTATATGCACATTATCCTAACTTTTTAATTTCTTCTCTTTGTCCATCATGAGCCAAGAAACAGTGCCTACATGACTAAACTAAGAAAAGACAAAATCAGTTTTTTACTACAACAAAGTAGATTCACATATTCCACAATGTATACAGGAGAAGATTCCAGTTTTTCTTAGGACCAACTATATATCCAGTTAACACTAGGAGAAAAATATCACATTTTCAAGGACTCCAGATTCTCCCATGGCATATGCAAAGAAAACATTTCGGGCGACAGAAGAGTTGCACACACGAGTTGTGGTCCAAGTGGCCACTGGGTTGTGAGAGGCCCTAGTTTTATGTGTAGGAATGGGAATTTTTTTAGTCTACCTCAGCCTTTCTACTAGATTCTGAATTGAGTGTTAGTATTTTGGAAGAGGCGATTTGACAAACTGAGTTCAAGTATGCAACATGATCTTGGTGCATGTAAAATAATTCATAGGAACAAATATGCTCCTGGCAAATATTTTTTTAACAAAAATCCACTTTCACCAATTAATGAAAACATATATGCATGCAGAAATAGAAAATAAGGACTAGTACTATGTAATGGTGACATATGTTCTCCTGAGTACTATCAGCTCTAATTTCATGGGGGAAAATTATACTATGATAAAAATTCAATGGCTCACTGTGCAGTTTGTGGCAAAAGATACATCAGGTGGGTTGCCATTACTTTCCTGAAGTGCAAGTGCACATACTATACAGGTGTCCTGGCCATTGTTTCCTTGGAAATCCTCTGCCCATGAACATGAAATACAAGCCAATTGTTGTACAGCACTTTGCCTTCACCTCCTAATTCATCCATCCCCTACAGTGGTATGAGTTATGGCGCCCCTTCTCGCCTGACAGTATTCACTGTAAGGTTATGAGACCATTTTATAGAAGTACAGATACCGCCCTATACCCCAGCCACCCCCAAAATACTGTCGCCATTTGGTCCACAACTGCTTGTTGGATATTCGCAGCTGACCCCCACATCCGAGGGTCATTCCACCCGGGGAAGCGCAGGGTTGGGGACGGTCGCCCCATGATTTACACAAACAAATACACACACCATCAAAATGAATAAAAGAAAAGATACAGACCTTGTACTTTCTGGCACTTGCAGGAGAGGTCGGCCCACTGCCAGGCGGGGTGGAACCAGGGGTCTTGTCCCATCCTTCATCGCTGATGTGCCCCTCCCAGCTGGATCGCAGCATGGGTTGCCGCATCACGGAGGAGGTAGCCTGGATGAGAGAAGATATGGCACGCGCTCTGTTGCTCTGGCGCGACGTCACTGAACGGGTGAAAGAATCGTCCAGGGATCGAGAGGAGACTGAAATTGTTTTGTAGCTTTTCATAAATTGCAGCATGACATTCGTTTACTTTCTTTTTTTGTTTGGGGTTGGTATTGTTCTTGTTCAAGGGGGAAGGTTCATTAATTGTTGTGCATTTAAGGCAATCTGAAACATTCATACACTTTAGAACAGAGCCTGAAGCCTCTCTCTATACCCCATATTCTACAACACAGTCTGAAACTTCTTTTTTTTTCTTTTTTTTTTTCCTTCGTCTTCTTCTTCTTCTCTTCTTCTTTTTTAATGACTAGATATTGCCAGGAAATATTTTGTTTCACAATACATCCTAATGATATATCCATATCTACAGTTCCACAGTTTAGAACATAGCCTTAAACACTTTCATATTAAATTTTTAGAACACAGCCTAAACCAAAAGCAACAAGATAGTCAAACCATTCTAGCAATCTCCTTTTCATATAAAAATTACTGCACAAAATATAGATTCTGTACTTCTCAAACTGGGTGTGTATCAAGGACAATGGTATACCGTTACAACAGTGAAAATGTTCCTGACAAAAAAAAAAAGCTGATTGAAGACACTAGTTTGGTCCATTTGACCTTCACCTTAGAGTTCTACCTTCCAAACTTACGCATTCAAACTCCTCAATGCTCCACACCTTTGACCAAAATTTTGTAAAGATCCACCCTAAAAAGCAGACAAAATCTTGTTCACACACACACACACACACACACACACACACACACACACACACACACACACACACACACACACACACACACACACACAAAATAAAAAGGGAGATGGTGAAAAACCACCTCCAACACATTATGTGGCCAAGAAAGCCATCTGTACCACATTATCATACAACTTCAGCATTGTTCCTGAAGACAACTGTGTCAGTGTGACTACATAAACATCATGCAAGGCTACATCATGTGGCTGTTACTCATTGACTCCGCACATGTCCACCAACTGCAAAAACTTAACCTATGACTCCCGCACCTGTCCACCAACTGCAAAAACTTAACCTTTTGACTCCCGCACCCTGTCCACCAACTGCAAAAACTTAACCCTTTGACTCCTGCACCCTGTCCACCAACTGCAAAAACTTAACCCTTTGACTCCCACACCCTATCCACCAACTACAAAAACTTTACCCTTTGACTCCCTCATCCTATCCACCAGCTTCCCTACCGTTGCTGACAATGCGAGTTGCTGGTGGACAGGGCGCGGGAGTCAAAGGATTAAGATCTTGCTCTGCTAGCATGGTTAACAATGCAGGATGCTGGTGGATAGAGTGCGGGAGTCAAAGCTTTAAGACGCTGCTATATAGTATCTAAGACATGTTACTTATCGGTAAATCTGAAACACAACTCACCAAAATCAGCGCCCAGCCTTGTGGACACCAGGAGTTCTGAAATCAAGCAAAATAAGTGCTGATCAGTCTTGTCCCATGATAACATTTTCATCTCTATATGCAACCCCAATCATCAGTAACTTACTAAACTGTTGACAAATTAAAAAGGGTGGGTGCACTGAAATCAAATTCTTAGGATGTTCTTATCATTACTTACAACAGCATGACATTTCAAAGAACAAAATGAAACCATCCTAAAACTGAAAAACCCTTAGACTAAGCATGGCATCATCTGACATGTTCATAAAATCACACACTGGAGAGGGGTATACATTTCATGTACGTTTTTTTCATCAGAATGGGGAAACGTTGTGCATTTGTTTATATGGATGAATATCCTCCATACCTAAGTCAACCTATGTATACGATTTGTGGATATCCAATAATATACACATCATTATGGCTCTGTGTTATTGTTTTGTACTGATTGTTATAGAAATAAAACAAGGTGGACATTTTTTAAAAACCAATATGATCAAACACAAAGCATCTTTATTCTGAATGTGAATATAATCAAGCTAAAATACAAGTGTTATCAGCATCATTTCAAAAAACATAATTTTCCTAAATTTCTCTTTTAACATGAAACAACATACTGGCCTTCTTATCTGCTTAAAATACTAGCATTAACAAAAAATGTCCACAATCAATTAGTCAGAAAATCACATATTCAGTATGAAAAAGATGGGAAAATTCAGGGGAAAAAAAACAACACAAAATGACAATTACGATTACAAGTAACTTAGTAAGCCATCAGTTGAGTTCCATCCTTTAACACTTCTCAACGGCAACGACATATATATATACCCACAACTTCTAAACGATTACAAACACATCAAATAATATCAACAGTGATCAACATCCAAGTAGTGAATATGTCTGCAATACATTTACGACATTTCCTTTAATGAAAGAAAGAAAGAAACCAACAATAACAACTTCAACATGAACAACAATCAATGTCAATATTGGTACATGTATCCTCTGAAATCTTGAAAGCTGATGCCAGTTAAGAAGACGAACACGTTAACATTTACCCAGGATAAATCACCAAACACAACATGGACAGGTAATTGTGTACATGGCAAGTTTTACCATTGATTTCATTTTTCATTTCCATGCAAAAAAAATATGCCATTCACTGAAGCTTTTAAAACATTAAGAATGATACCCTGCAGAGCTTTGTTTTTCATTCAGCCAGTGTAGTCTTTTCATCAATGTTGCCTTGCATTCAAAAAGCATCATATTGTGTGTAAGCATGTCATTGCCGTGTTTCTGTCTTGGCTTTCATCAGT
>JAPXFY010000014.1:72701149-72733649 GCA_030674185.1 Monoplex corrugatus
ATTTGACTAGATGTTGGCATGAAACATGTTCAACTTTTCCTATCTTAACATTTACATTTACACAACTTTCTTTTTTAACTATTAAAAATAAACACACACAACAATCACTAAGACTCTGTACTCAATGAGTTGTTATCATTTTGAAAAGTGAATCACATCATCCACAGAAAAATATGTCTTCCCCCTTCCCACCAATGTTTTTTAAGATGCGTATATTCACACCGTTTCGCTCACGCTGTGCAGGTGTTATGTTCATGCACAGTCTGCATACTCTGTTGTCAGTGGGGGGTGCAAGCTGGTGTTTTCATGTTCCTTATGCCAATGAACATTAACATGGTTCACAGGATCTTTAACCTGCAAATGTGATGTTCTGCGTGCATGTGCACACAAACAGGATCCCGGTACCAGCCTATCTACAGATATGCTGAACTTGTAAGATCAGAAAATATCCACACTTTACATTTCTACCCTTTACCCACCAGGTTTAACCCTTTGACTCCCACATCCTACCAACCAGCATCCTGCAATGTCATCTAAGCTAACACAGCAAAAACTTAACCCTTTCATTCCCTCATCCTATCCACCAGCTTCCAGCAGGAAATGGTGGATAGGTTGAGAGAATCAAATGGTTAAGTTTTTGCAGTTGGTGGACAGGTGCATGAGTCAAAGGGTTAACTTAGGTAGGATTGATTTCAGACCTTCCAATGACTGTCCTAACCACTTGGCTATTAAGCCTAATTAAAGACACTTTAAACCACAGCACTGTTTTAAACTATTGATTCATCTACATTATACAGGTAGCAGAAAAGTCTCATCACAGTTTGGATAAAAAAAAAAAGGGTCATGAAAGAAACAATGTAAATTAAATATGATCTAATCCACCAGTACAGTGGTGAGTGGATAGCACAACGGACTACTAACTGGAGGTTGTGGGTTCGAATCCCCATCAGTCCATGGGATTTTTAACCAGCTGCTACCCAGAGTTGGGTGAGCTATGGGTTCACTGGGAAGACTCTGACAACACGGTCGAGTCTCATCCACTTCATGGAAGCCCATTGTGGGTGTTGCTCAAATCATCTGACCAGCACCACAGGTGTCTGTATCTCTCAGGCCTGGTTGATGCCAGGATATATTATGACAGTAAGCGTGGAGTACAGCCCTGTCACACAGTCTCAATCCTAAATGGAACTCCGTAGCATCATGATTATCACCCTCATCGACATCATTATCACCATCGCACTGTCAAAACTGTGCCAGCTTCTGTGGCCATTAAGGTGGCATAGAAAATAGGACGAAAAAAAAAGGTGAGCATAAGGGTAATCTGCCTGAGTGCGATGATCCTATAAAAAAATGTTTTTTGAAAATATGATCTAATCCAACTTTAAAATTTTCATAAGAGAATGAAAAGAGAAAAATATACATACATGTTACATCTGAAAATAAACTAATGAGCCGTTCAAACTTCAGAACTCAATGTCCTGCCTTTAAATTTCATATCGGGCAGTCTGGAAAAAGGGGTACTTGTACAATGGTACATTTACTGTAACATTCAAAACTTATCACACAGTTTATACAAGCTCATGTAAGACAGTGAGAGAGTTAGAATCAGACTCAGAAATGTATTCAGTAAGGCCGAGAGCAAGAGAGTGAGACAGAGTGAGAGTGAGAGACAGAGTGTGAGTATGTGAGTATGTGAGTGAGTGAGTGAGTGAGTGTAGTGGTGTGTGTGTGTGTGTGTGTGTGTGGTGTGTGTGTGTGTGTGTGTGTGTGTGTGTGTGTGTGGTGAGTGTGTATGTGTGTTGTGTGTGTGGTGTGTGTGTGTGTTGTGTGTGTGTGTGTGTGTGTATGTGTGTGTGTGTGTGTGTGTGTGTGTGTGTGTGTGTGTGTGTGTGTGTGTGTGTGTGTGTGTGTGTGTGTGTGTGTGTGTGTGTGTGTGTGTGTGTGTGTGTGTGTGTGTGTGTGTGTGTATGTAGTTCTGTGTGTCGTCTGTGTGTAAATGTATGTGTCTGTGTGTCTGTGTGTGTCTCTGTGTGTAAATGTATGTGTCTGTGTGTCTGTGTGTGTCTGTCTCTGTGTGTAAATGTATGTGTCTGTCCCTGTGTGTAAATGTATGTGTCTGTGTGTCTGTGTGTGTCCTCTGTGTGTAAATGTATGTGTCTGTGTGTGTGTCTGTCTCTGTGTGTAAATGTATGTGTCTGTGTGTGTGTGTGTGTGTGTCTGTCTCTGTGTGTAAATGTATGTGTCTGTGTGCATGCATGCATGAAAGAGAGGGGGAAGCAACAGACAAATGAGAAACAGACGCATAATGAAAAAGAATGAAAACAGAGCAACAATGATAAAACCGGCCAGAAGATAGAGACAACACAACAAAGAGACACAGAGACAGAGATGATGACAGACCAGTAAAACAGAGAGACACACAGACATTGACGTATACAAATGAACACAGATGGGTTAAAAAAAAAAGCAGCACAAAGACACTGTGGTAAACAGACATAAACAGACAAGTTAAAAAGAAAAAAAAAAGAAAATTTCAACAATGGGCATAAATGATTTCCACAACTACATTTGAAAAATGTAAAATTTTCTCCCTTGAAAAAAAAAAAAAAAACAGAAAGAAAAGGACAGACAAAAGATTAAAAAAATTTGTTAGCCTGACACCCCAACTCCACCAATACTTGGCCGACAGCAAGCAAATTAAAAAATAAAATCTAACTCAAATGTACAAGTCAAGTTTTGGCTAACACCCACAATCTGTACAAAAAACAACCATCTAACTCAAACGCTTAAAACTGTCAAACTGAAATGATATAAAAACCATATGAAAATATTTAACTCAAATGTTTCAATTGTAAAATGGAAATGTACTAAAACCATAAAAACTGTTTAAATTTTCAGACAGAAATAAAATTTCTTTAACCCTTTGATTCCCGCATCCTATCCAACAACTGCAAAAAACTTAACCCTACGACTCCTTCAAACTAACCACCAGCTTCCTGAGGGTGATGGAATCAAAGGTTAAGTTTTTGCTTTGCTAGCATGGTTGGCAATGCAGGGTGCCAGTGTACAGGTTACAGGGATTCAAAGGGTTAAACAACCATCACCCTTCATGATATTCATTTCCAAGAAAGTAATAAAAGACAGGGGCAAACTGTAACCAGACTTCCAGAGACTGAGGGAAGCGTCTTCCGCCGTTGGGCTGAAATTTAATATGGAAGCCAGCGAATGAAAATGTAGGAGTTGTCAAATAAAAACTGTGGAGCTCATCATGTAAAATGTACACGCTAAAAAAAAAGTAACTTGCCCTGTATCACCAACTATCCATACAAAAACAGCTCATTTTCTCCAAAGAAATAATTACAGCACGAAACATTAAATACAAAGTCACATGTGGTAGGGGGAAGAACTGGGGAGGGGAAGAGAGGTAAAAGAACTCTCAAATAAAATGTGACCTGCAATGGGGGAATACAATCAATAATGGTTTAGCCTGTCAATCTATAATCAGAATCACATCTTCTCAAAATATAGAAAAAAATGAAAAAAAAAAAAAAAAACCCACTTGATCTGTGTGTGGCTTGATTCATGAATAGAAAATCACAGAAAACTGGGAAAATTACTGAAACAATAAAGAAGAAAAAAATTTGCAATTCACATAAGCTGGGAAAAGAGTAAAAAAAAAAATTTTTTTAAATGTTATTTAAAAATTGCACAAAAAGATAAGACATAAAAACAAAAGTAGGCCTACATAAAAAGCAGATAAAGATACAAAACGCACTTATCACAGAGAAGCAGAAAAAAACACTCATAAGAACACAGTAAGGACAAGAAACCGTACGTGTGTACAATTTCTGCTTTTGTCGTAAGAAAGCAAACAATTAAGACAGAAGGGCTAAAAAAACAAAACTCGGCAACAAATAAAAACACACAGTCAGCATGTAAGTGTACTCCTCTAAAAGCAATTGTGTACATATGTTGATTTCATAAGCTTTTATAGAAGCACTTTGCTTCCTCTTTCACCATCATTCTCTGTAGTGCTTTGTTGTGTCTGGTCTTGGTAGGACTCAAGAAGGGTCACAGACTTTTGGCTGGGTGGTCCTATCCCAACTCACAAGGATTACAGAACACAGACAAACTGACATGAGTCACCATAAGGATCCATTTCTTCTACCTCTGCATCTCTATCACTGCCCTCTTCCCAAATGCACAATAACACACAAATATGTCTATTATTCCCTCCTCTCTCTCCTCTCACACACACACACACACACACACACACACACACACACACACACACACACCACACACACACACAGACAAACAAAAGTCTAGTATCCCTCTCCTCACAAACAAACAACACCAAATATGTCTATCATCCCCCTCTTCCCACTCAAACAAAAACAAACCAGTACATCCCTCATCCCCCTACTCCCAAACGAACAAACAAATTAAAATAAAACAGAGAAACGTTTCTATCATTTCCCTCCTCTAACCCCCCCCCCAAAACAAAATATATCTATCATCCACCTTCTTCCTGCCACCACCCCACCCCCACAAGCAAAAAAAAAAAAAAAAACCTTACCCAAAAACACACAAAAGAAATAAACAAACAAAAAAATGTCCACCATCCCCCTCCTCCCAACCAAACAAAAAAAATTATCTCGCTCAGTCCTGATGTATTTATCGATTGTTAAACAACTGGAATCATTCAGCTGGATTCAGACAACACATTTCCCCTTCAGGTGATCCACAGCCAAAAAGTCTGATTATGCTTGATGTACATGTTGAGTCCCATCAGAATAAACGAGTGTGGAGAATAGTGCCCATACAAGAATGACTTATAACATTATTATAACCCTCTGCTTGCCATCAGAAGAAGAAGACAAGACTATTATGTAACTGTAAGCAGACATGTTGATGCCATGACCGTGCATCCTTTTCCCCACTAAGTTGCATAAAAACCAGCAGACCTCCATGACTGGCTTCTCTAAACTGCAAAGGATTTATTAAGAGACCAGCTCACCAACAGTCTAAAAAAATATGCATACACACACACAAGGCAACCATTTTGCAGTTTTAAGTTCAAAATAAATCATTCAGTTGTTTAAGTTTCATTAAAGTTAAATTCATTTTCAAAACGAAAAAGTTACCAGGAATATATTTCAAAATCTCTATCTATGAAGCTGCCCATTTCCCAACAAGACATGACATAAGAGAGAAACTTAAGAATATGAACACATTCTAAATGTACCAAACACCATTAAAATATCGCACAATCTTCATTTCCAAAGCACGCTAGCAATGGCTTTTGACACACTGTGCGAGCAGCATGCGAGTGTGTGTGTGTGTGTGTGTGATGTGTGTGTGTGTGTGTGTTGTGTGTGTGTTTTGTGTGTGTGTGTGTGTGTGTGTGTTTTGTGTGTGTGTGTGTGTGTGTGTGTGTGTGTGTGTGTTGTGTGTGCAGGAACAAGACACATAGATATATAGATAGATAGATAGATAGATAATAGATAGATAGAAGATAGATAGATGTAGATAGACAGACAGATAGACAGAGAGAGAGAGTGTGGTGTGTGTGTGTGTGTGTGTGGTGTGTGTGTGTGTGTGTGTGTGTGTGTGTGTGTGTGTGTGTGTGTGTGTGTGTGTGTGTGTGTGTGTGTGTGTGTGTGTGTGCACACATGCCTGTGTCTGTCTGTATTACAAATCAGAGTGGGCAGGAATATTCTGCCTCAACAAGCTGTATGAAACCACAAACAATGACATTTTTCACTTCAAATCATGAGTCGCAGAAGATTCCCAATGGAACAGTATCACACTGAAACTGACAGACAGACAGACAGGCAAAATACAGAGAGCAGCGGTTACCAGTAAGAATAACAGACAGAGAAAACAGTCAGCCATCCTAAACAGCACTTGGATTGCCATGAGACCCCAAGGTCTACATTTTTTCACAGCCCATGAAAGGAAAACAAACATCCAGGGCAAAACAGTAACAGGGGAAACTAGAACAGCCACAGAACAGTTTTGCAGAAAGATATAACTGGGGAAAACAGAGCAGCTATAGAATAGTTTTGCAGAAAGATATAACAGGGGAAAACAGAACAGCTATAGAATAGTTTTATAGGACTGCAAAGATAACAGAAAATAAAGGTACAGGTATACACTGAAATGAGAATTTGGGAGGAAGAAGAGAAGTGAAAGAGAACTAGCTAAGCTGTGCTAACAGCCATAACAGGAGAAACGGAAACGTGTAGGCTGAAATGAAAGTTTGGGGAATAAATTGTGAACAGTGGGAATCAGCTATACTGTGACAGCAAAGATAAAAGATAGAGTGGAGGAAATGTAGACATAAATCTGGACAGAATGGTGCAAGCCCACAGAAAGGGCTCAAACTTCTAAGACAAAAGAACAATCTACTTTTCACTGATTCTACAATGACTGTAGAACTTGTACAAGTGGATGGGTTTGGAAACAGGAAACAAAGATAAAAATAAACTGGTCGAGTGTAGGTTCAAGTGCTATATTCATTATATGTACATGCTTGGAAAATATATGCTTTGAGTATTCGTTAATGGCCAGCAGATTTGCACAAAGCTTTTTTGAACAGACACTGCAATCAAATTTAGGAGGAAAAAAGGAGCATTTTCCCAACCAAACATATAGATTGACCTGATGATGAAAACGTTATACTGTTCTCTCACTTGACAAACCATGGACTCGCTTCCAAAAAGACTGACATAACCAGTTAAAATGTTCTTATACTCTGAAATTCATGTACTTAAAATGCTCTATTTTAAAATTCATGTACTTAAAATGCTTTTATTTTGAAATTCATGTACTTAAAATGCTCAATCTTGAAATTCATGTACTTAAAATGCTCAATCTTGAAATTCATGTACTTAAAATACTCTATTTTGAAATTCATGTACTTAAAATGCTCTTATATTTTGAAAATCATGTACTACTTAAAATGCTCTTATATTTTGAAATCTATGTACTGAATACTGAAAAAGCGATAAAATGAAGGAAAAATTACAGATGTTGCAACTTTGTGTTCAGAACACTGCATGACTAGTCACCAGCTTTACATTCAACAGAACTAGTCACTAGGTAAGAATAAACAAAACAAGTCACTACGACAGAATAAAGGGAACTTAAGTCACTAGTGTCAAAATAAAACTAGTCACTAGTGGTAGAATAAACACAACTAGTCACTAGGGCAGAATAAATAACTGGTAACTACTAGTGTAAAAAAAAAAAGGATTAGTGGCTACTGCCATTTGAGCTGTTTGACTCCCACACTCTTCCCACCAGCATCCTGCATTGTCAACTATGTTATTGTTAGCAAAACAAAAACTGAACCCTTTGATTCTCTCACCCTACCCACCAGCTTCCTATAGGAAGTTGGTGGATAGGGTGAGGGAGTCAAAGGGTTCAGTTTTTGAAGTTGTTGGGCAGGCTAAGTGTGCAGGAGTCAAAGGGTTAAGAATTTAGAGTCAACCAGAGGATGGAACAATAAGAACAGATCAGATGTTCTTTTCAGGATACACATAGTGAATCCTGGAAAAGTGACACACCACAATCATAATCTGTTTACGATAACAAAAGTCCCTCCATTAACTGTTCATGTCTGCATGGTAAAATCTGCCCAATACTGGCTTTAACCTATTCAGAACAATGCCACCTGTGGCCAACAGTACTTGTGCCTGATACTGCCTAATTTCTCTGCCATATACCTTTGATGCTTTGAAATTTTCTGTGCAAAAATTCAAAGACCTACCAACAAATGCAATCTAAAAGTAGGCCAGAAGACTTCTTAAAGTGAAGTAACGCCATAAACATGGAATGGATAGAGAAATAGTGGATACAGGCAAACTTTGAAGTCTGAGTTTGCTGTTACTGTAAAGCAGCGCCTTAAACATGGAATGGATGGAGAAATAACGGATACGAGCAAATTTTGAAGTTCAAATTTGCTATTACAGGTACATTCAGAAGTCAGCACTGAGTTATGCACCGCTATTCCTAATAATCTCAGAATTCATTCGCAATGACTTAAAATTGTTAACAATTTGATTCTGTCTGAGATAACAGTTGACAAAAGACAGTGGATAGTTTTTAAAATGAGCAATCCAATTCCAAGCAGTACAACTGCTAAAAAATATTCTACTAAGCTCTGGCATATGCTGTTGGTGTTGTTTCTATCTCGGGTCATCCATCTCAGACACTAACACTTCATTTTATCAACTCACTGTCCCAAGTGAAGGGATAGAGAGAAAGATATCAATCAATTATCCAGACATAAAATGACGCTATCACCACTTCAGAAACCAGTTCCTGTGAATCTACGCACTTGTTTAATTAACTTTTTCATCTGAAAGAGTTGTGGACAATACTTGTTGGCAATTTCTTTATCCATGATCTGAACTGTTTTAAAGACAAGATAACAACACCACTCAAACGGAATGCACCGCTGACTACTACTTTCTCTTTCATCGGACTTGCACTCACTACCTACTTAGTTTCTGATAATTTATCTTAATGCCTGCTGCTGAGCCGTCACCCCCCCCCCCCCCCCCCCAACCTTTCGTCTGTTTCAAGAACATTTCCTTTTAGCTCACTTTGTTAAGTGTACCATGCTGATAACAGAATGGTCATGGCTTTGGCTATCTGGTGAGTCACAGATTTCTTTTGACAGAGCCCAGGACTCATGTCTCCAATACAAATCCCAGACTGCAACACAAAACTTGACATGTTCACTGCCCCTCTTCATGCTTCTATCACTTTAGTGGTGTCAGTATTTGACAAATCTCCTCTCCCCTTCCATTTCAAGAACTTGCCAGAGCAAAGGGTTTTACACACGATAAAACAGTCTGTCACATAAATCCTGGCAAATTTGGGTGGCGCGCATAAAACAGTTTGTCACATAAATCCTGGCAAATTTGGGTGGCGCGCATAAAACAGTTTGTCACATAAATCCTGGCAAATTTGGGTGGTGCGCATAAAACAGTTTGTCACATAAATCTGGCAAATTTGGTGGCGTGCATAAAACAGTTTGTCACATAAATCCTGACAAATTTGGGTGGCGCGCATAAAACAGTTTGTCACATAAATCCTGGCAAATTTGGGTGGCGCGCATAAACAGTTTGTCACATAAATCCTGGCAAATTTGGGTGGTGCGCATAAAACAGTTTGTCACATAAATCCTGGCAAATTTGGGTGGCAAGCATAAAACAGTTTGTCACATAAATCCTGGCGAATTTGGGTGGCGCACATAAAACAGTTTGTCACATAAATCCTGGCAAATTTGGTGGCGTGCATAAAACAGTTTGTCACATAAATCCTGGCAAATCTGGCACGCATAACAGATTGTCAGAGTGTTATGAGGTTGCCAGAGTGTGCTGAATCCCTTTTGAATAAACTCCAAAACTTGCTGCAACACTTCTAAAACATTTTAAACCTTAGTTTGATGCCTATAATATAGGATATATAGAATTATCACATTATGATAATTCTGCCAAGCTGTTTGTGATGATATATTTCCTTCCATTAACCCTGTGACTCCTGCAGCCTATCCACCAACTGCAAAAACTTAACCCTTTCCCTCCGTCACTCTATCCACCAGCTTCCTGCAGGAAGCTTGTGGAAACAGTGAGGAAGTCAAAGAGTTAAATTTATGTTTTTCTAGCATCGTTAACAAAGCAGGATGCTGGTGAACTGCGTGCAGGAGGCTGTTAAATCTAAGCCCAAAACAGAAAAATAGAAGTAGAAAAAATGGAAAAAAGATGTAGAGTCATCATACGTCCAAAATAGCAAAGACAGAATGAAGTGTGATGAAGTATAGAGTAAAGTGTGATAAAGTATGCTTTGAGCATGTTTACCCACACGTTACACATCTACCTTCCGCTAGACCAAAAAGTACGCAGCTGAAGTAATTTTTTTTTTTTTCATTGACCAAACCCCCATAACACTAAAGAAGGGAGACCACTATCCATCAAGCAAAATGAACAGCAACAGTTTTCAACAGCAGGCGCGACATATCAACAGCGCTCGTTTTTCTTTCACGTTACACAGCATCAAGTTGTAAGCATATATATATCATACGTTGAAGCAGAACAGACTGGAGAAGGCACATCTAGAGCTACGAGAGAATTGCATAATGTAAAGACTCGACCCGCATCCCTGCTCAGACCACACTGTCAAAGTATATCACTTCAACATCTGAAAACAAAGACACACAGAAAAATATATTCGTACTGGAACTCAACACCCACCAGTCTGAAAAAGGTTACATATAAAGTAAATTTCATAATTAAGACATGAAAAAACGAAATATGAAAAATGAGTTCTGACATGCATATAGGTCACAAGTAAATTCAAACACACAAACAAACTGAGTCCGAGTTCGTACTGCTTATAGCCTAGCCGATTACTAGAGTCATATCAGGGCTAACACCACGTCAAAAACGACAACTCATTAAGATAAAAGACAACAGTTAAAAACCATGCTCAAAGTTAAAACAAACAAACAAATAAAAGAAAAAAAACCATAAACAAGAATGTAGGAAATCAATCATTTTATGCTGTCACAACATTTCCCTTTAACATCTTTCAGTCAGTAAGTTAACTTGAACACTTTTTAAAATCAATAATAACAAGTTCATACGCACTGGTCCTGAATTAAAATGTTAAAAGAAAGGAGAAAATTGATATTTTCACTTCAAGAAAAATTTCAATATAGTATCAGGGTGGTGATTTTCTTGTTGTTGTTGTGTTGTTGTTGTTGTTGTTGTTGTTGTTGTTTGTTGTTTGTTGTTGTTGTTGTTGTTGTTAATGTTGCTGTTGTTGTTGTTTAATAAATATTTCACATTGGCGTCCGTGATATATCTGCTTGTTTTCATAAAAACTTGTGTACTGAGAGCATGGGAGCAAAAGAGTACAAAACACACCATCCCATAAATGTACATTTATGTCTATCATTAATATAACAACCATTACATAAATCTTGAAAATAGAATTTGGACCAAAATGAATTAGTAAATATTATTCTATGTCACCCATATCCAAGAGGAATTTCCTGAGAAAACCTGTTAGTGGTAAAAAAAAATAATAATATCAATAAAACTTGTCATAACTGAGATTTAAGCCTTGCCAACTGGTCATGTAATGAAAATGCATGAAAATGGGAGAAAAAACAACATCACATTGACTGAAGGAAAAACAACGCAGATTTGTTCTCTGGGACAGTCAGCAAACCTGAAAAGAAGTTAAAACATTCAAAAAGAAAATCAAGCAACTTTACCAAAGAGTAACAGCACAGATTATGTATCAGGAACAGTGATGAGGCAGATTTTTCAAAACTATTTCTTTTCATGACGATGGTACTCCATAGCATCATGGTAGTAACAGCTCAGATTATGTATCAGGAACAATGATGGGGCAGATTTTTTAAACTATTTCTTTTCATGACGATGGTACTCCATAGCATCATGACTATCAGTCCCTCTATCATGAAATCATTAATCATTATAGCGTCAGAAAAGCTGTTTAAGATTCTGTGCCCTGATCTTGTGGTGACTTCTGTTTTTGTTTCCTTATTGTCTCTGTGCTTGAGATGAATTCAAACTGGGATCTTTACCAAGTCAGTGGTTCGTGAGGGGCATCACTGGAGGGCTGTGAAGGAGAACTCTTTACCACTCTGTCTAGCTCCACAAAATGAGCATTTACTGTCATTAGTAGAAGGCTTAGAAGGCAGTATCCTCAGTAACTTTGGACCAGAACTGACACTGCTAAAACACCAAAGTGACACAACAACAACGTTGGATCTCCTCTGGTGAGTGGGCCTATGATGGCTTGGCATTTCTGACTCTCATGGGCTTCTTGAGTGTGTAAACTTGGAGTTGGTGGTGTGTTGTGAAGCTGGAATGAGTTATGTGGGATAAATACCACTGAGGTTACAGAAATTGGTACAGAAAAAAAATCATGAAGGTAGCCACTGTCAACGTAAAAGACAAACAAACACACTAACTCCGGAAGCTTTGCGTAATAGGATCACCAAGCAATCAGTATCTCAATACATTTTTACAGTTTTCTCATTTTGGTCCTCATTTCTTAATCAACCACTTTCCACGTCAAAGCATCCTTCCACTGCAATGTTCTTTGTTTCACAAAACTGGTTTCTTCCTAAGCCACTCAGAAAAAGACAAATACATCATCACTATTTGGCAACTTTGCAATTCATGTAATCATGCTTTAAAAAGCACAATTTTTCCTATTGAAATTCAGCATCACTTTCCATGTACAGTTTATCACAATGCTGATTTAAAAAATAAATTGCAGAACAAAATGACTAGACAAAGTCCAGCTTGTAAGCCTGACAGTCATAAAGTACACCATTCATTTACTAAATGCTGTAATGGTGAGGGGAAATACTCAAAATGAATAGGGAACACAGTTTATGACAAAATTTAACCCCTTCGCTACATGAGATTTTCATACTGACTTAAGATCATCAATGCCCTACTGACAGAGACCCTATGTCAGAAAGAGTAATGTAAGTGTTTCGGTCAACACTGCAAGAACATCAACAACTAAATTAGAAGATTAAACTACCCTGAAAGCTCTTTTGTTCCTAAGTTCAACTAGCACAAATACTCTCCATCACTACCAATATTGTTCGAAAAACTGGAAAAGTTTTTCTTAATGAAGTTGTACTATTTGGCAGCCATGGCAGACAGCAAAAATGAAAGTTTACACATGAGAAAGTATTGAAAGAAATGCTTCACAATGCCAACAGCAGGGATGAAGTCTTTAGTCCTGATGAACCTGAACTTTATAAATCCAATGACAATGATCCAGATTGTGATCAGGAATAGGCACAGCCCGATGACAATTTTGAAGCAGATTATCAGCCTCTACTTATGTCAACACCTGGCTGAATATTCGCAAATCATATCATTACAAAAGGAAGCTTTGTTCATTTCTGTGCCATTTGATGTATGCTTTTATGGTTATATCTACCCGTATAACAGTTTTGGAAATGCGTTTCAGTTGATGTATACTTTTACGGTGATATCTATAACAGTTCTGGAAATGCTGTTTCAGTTGATGTATACTTTTACGGTGATATCTATAACAGTGTTGGAAATGCTGTTTCAGTTGATGTATCCTTTTACAGTGATATCTATAACAGTGTTGGAAATGCTGTTTCAGTTGATGTATACTTTTACGGTGATATCTATAACAGTGTTGGAAATGCTGTTTCAGTTGATGTATACTTTTATGGTGATATCTATAACAGTGTTGGAAATGCTCTTTCAGTTGATGTATACTTTTATGGTGATATCTATAACAGTGTTGGAAATGCTGTTTCAGTTGATGTATACTTTTATGGTGATATCTATAACAGTGTTGGAAATGCTCTTTCAGTTGATGTATACTTTTATGGTGATATCTATAACAGTGTTGGAAATGCTGTTTCAGTTGATGTATACTTTTATGGTGATATCTATAACAGTGTTGGAAATGCTGTTTCAGTTGATGTATACTTTTATGGTGATATCTATAACAGTGTTGGAAATGCTCTTTCAGTTGATGTATCCTTTTACAGTGATATCTATAACAGTGTTGGAAATGCTCTTTCAGTTGATGTATACTTTTACGGTGATATCTATAACAGTGTTGGAAATGCTGTTTCAGTTGATGTATACTTTTATGGTGATATCTATAACAGTGTTGGAAATGCTGTTTCAGTTGATGTATACTTTTATGGTGATATCTATAACAGTGCTGGAAATGCTGTTTCAGTTGATGTATACTTTTATGGTGATATCTATAACAGTGTTGGAAATGCTGTTTCAGTTGATGTATACTTTTATGGTGATATCTATAACAGTGTTGGAAATGCTGTTTCAGTTGATGTATACTTTTATGGTGTGTGATATCTATAACAGTGTTGGAAATGCTGTTTCAGTTGATGTATACTTTTATGGTGATATCTATAACAGTGTTGGAAATGCTGTTTCAGTTGATGTATACTTTTACGGTGATATCTATAACAGTGTTGGAAATGCTGTTTCAGTTGATGTATACTTTTACGGTGATATCTATAACAGTGTTGGAAATGCTGTTTCAGTTGATGTATACTTTTATGGTGATATCTATAACAGTGTTGGAAATGCTGTTTCAGTTGATGTATACTTTGATGGTGATATCTATAACAGTGTTGGAAATGCTCTTTCAGTTGATGTATACTTTTACGGTGATATCTATAACAGTGTTGGAAATGCTGTTTCAGTTGATGTATACTTTTATGGTGATATCTATAACAGTGTTGGAAATGCTGTTTCAGTTGATGTATACTTTTATGGTGATATCTATAACAGTGTTGGAAATGCTGTTTCAGTTGATGTATACTTTTATGGTGATATCTATAACAGTGTTGGAAATGCTGTTTCAGTTGATGTATACTTTGATGGTGATATCTATAACAGTGTTGGAAATAATGTTTCAGTTGATGTATACTTTTACGGTGATATCTATAACAGTGTTGGAAATGCTGTTTCAGTTGATGTATACTTTTACGATGATATCTATAACAGTGTTGGAAATGCTGTTTCAGTTGATGTATATTTTTTGGTGATATCTATAACAGTGTTGGAAATGCTGTTTCAGTTGACATATACTTTTATGGTGATATCTATAACAGTTCTGGAAATGCTGTTTCAGTTGATGTATACTTTTATGGTGATATCTAGAACAGTGTTGGAAATGCTGTTTCAGTTGATGTATACTTTTATGGTGATATCTATGACATTTTTGAAAATGTGAGTGAACAAAACTCACAGGCGTTATTTCCCAGTTTTCCTGGAAATTTTCTTAGCATAGACTACATAACCAAAAGCATTAGCAGCGAAGGGGTTAATGAATGTCATCTCACTTGCTGCCAAGTTGTCTCTTTAGATTGCACATGAAACTCTATACAGCTCACTGTAAGTTTAACTTGACTAATCACAAGAAAAAGCCCTCAAAATACCACACTTTGAGATGATGCACTACTTTATATACTATTCAACATCATCAACTATACTAGAAACCTGCTAGAGGTTCATATGTTACTCAATGATACCAATCATCAGAAAACTGCTCAAAAACCTGTCTGTTGCTTGTTCAGTACTGCTCATTTTACTCTGAGCTGGCTCCTTACATACACTGTTCTAAAACATTCGACAAAAAGCTTGTGAATTTTCAGATCCATTAGACTTTAGTTGGTCCTTAAATAGGGAAGGTATTGGTGAGTGGTTGGTTGGTTGGTGGTCCTTAAATAGGGAAGGTATTGGTGAGTGGTTGGTTGGTTGGTGGTCCTTAAATAGAGAAGGTATTGGTGAGTGGTTGGTTGGTTGGTGGTCCTTAAATAGGGAAGGTATTGGTGAGTGGTTGGTTGGTTGGTCGTCTGAAACATACAGAATACTGACTAGCTGATTGTTCTCATTGTCACTGGTTGTCAAATATAAACCCATAAGGCTGACACTGACTACGGATAAAGCACTATCTATATTATAAAACAAACTGGCCATTGCACTGATGCTCTATGTTGGCTACGCATACAACAACACGTAATATAGTATAGTCATACAAAGAATATACAGTCTGTTTCCCGAAATAAAATCACTAGCATTTATAGGAACATGATATTCCACTGTCCTGGTTACAAGTGCTGTAATTAATCTTTCTTGTTCACTTACACACATGCACACACATGCACAGGAGCGCACGCACACACACACACACACACACACACACACACACACACACACACACACACACACACACACACACACATACACACACACACACACACACACACACCTGAAAACGCAAACACACACACACATTTATACATATACATACACATATGACAAATCTTACACTCTGACACTTCAAACAAAAGCAGATGTGCATGCATTTCATCTACAGTACAAATCACACAAACAGTCACCTCATCTACATTACAAATCACACAAACATGGGACACTGCAGAAAATCAAGCACTACAATCACCTGTGGTTTGCTTCTTGATGAAGTACTGACACACATTACAACCATCACAATGCCACCTTCCAACTCTTCTGTTTAACTTAAATCGGGTCATCTCTTCCGTTTAAATAAAATCAGGATGTCTTTTCTGTGTAATTCAGATCTGAACAATCTACTAATAAATAAAGAAGTTATTACAAAATCAAGCAAGTAACTATTGCTTCCATACAAAATATCCAATTCTAGTTATAGGAATGACAGTTGGAATAGTACTATTTTACTGTAAGGCAAAACAGTTTAACAAATATTATGGCTATTCTAAACAGACAAGAAGGTTTATCTTGGCAGCCTTTTCACTGGAAAATTAATATGCAAATTACTACCAAAAAAAATGAAAAGGGTCCTTCATTCATTACAATTACAGTATAAAATAAATAATTGATCCCGGTCACATTATTACCTTTATAGCAAGAGTGTAAGTTTATATTTTTGGTAAAATAATTACAATAGTATACAATGACATGGAGCCATTCAATTTACAACCTTGGATTCTGTAGGCATCTTGTTTCATCTGACGTGAATTTCAATGGAATTCCAATCAGCAATAACTATGCTCTGCAAGCAAATAATGCAGGTACTGCTCTTTTTCAAGAAAAAGTATCCCTTTTGACACACAACATCACTAAACAGATTGCACATTTCGGATTCTGGAACTGATGGTCTTTGCTTTGTCCGATTTCTCAATTATTTCAACCTGCCTGTGTAAAACAAAAGTTCCTCCACTTTCGATGTGCAAACTATTTTGTCACCTAAACAAAATTATGCAATCATTTAAACTTAGTCATGTACACATCTTGGACTCTTCATACATCTAGAATCCACTAAAAAATTTGTATGAAAAAAAATTCATTTGCTGCTTTTTTGTTGTTGTTTTTTTTTTGCCATAAAAGCAGTTTTGCACGAAAAGGCTCACACATGATTTTGTGACAAATCAACAGTTCATCCAGTAATCAATCAATCAAACAAGCGCTGATCCTCTTATCATAGAAGCGGTGATTTACATCATGAAAGAAGTATTACTCCTTCATCAAACAAGTGTTGACCCATCATTAATCTGGGTCTCTGTCATGGACAGGTGGACGATGCCACTGTTGCGGCCCCTGGGAGTGCTCGGTCCCTGTCTAGGGGTGATAATCAGATCCCCACTAGCCCCACAAAAGGACAAAAAGGGCTTACGCTGTGCACGGGAAGACGCCGAGTTCTTCAGATACTGCTTCGCTTTCTTTCCACTGTAGTCCCGCATGTTAGCGTCAGCCTCTGAAATGACACAGGAATCTTATAAACCCTTTGACTCCTGCACCTTGTCCATCAGCATCCTGCACTGTTAACTGTGTTAGCAAAGCAAAAACTTAACCCCTTGACTCTCGCACCCTGTCCACCAGCATCCTGCATTGCCTACCATGCTAGCAAAGCAAAAATTTAACCCCTTGACTCCCGTACCCTGTCCATCAGCATCCTGCAGAAACCTGGTGGATAGGATGAGGAAATCAAAGAGTTATGTTTTTACAATTGGTGGATAGAGTGTGGAAGTCAAAGGGTTAAACACTTCACTTGTAAAGTATGGTGGTTCTGTCCACCTTAATGAGCCTAGGTTCATAATTATTCATGAGAAACGGTTAAAAGATTGTAAGATTATCGCATATCTTAGAGATATAATAGGCACCTGACTGTACTTAAGCATCTTCATAACAGTGGTTTCTATTCCTTTTCCCAGCAGCTTTACCTTCACCAAAACTCAACAGTCAGGTACGAAGAACATTATACGATAAAAATGAATCTGGTACATCAAACCTTACACATGTTCCATGTAGCTTGCAATAAGAGAGAATAAAGTAATGATACAAATTGTCAGTGAGTTTGTACTTACTGTAGATAGCAATAAGAGAGAGATAATAAAGAAATGATACAGATAGTCAGTGTATCTGTGCTTACTACAGACAGCAATAAGACAGAATAAAGTAATGACACACATTATCAGTGTGTTTGTACTTACTGTAGACAGAGACCAGGAGTTCAATGATGTCTTCATGCCCATGGATGGCTGCCAGATGCAATGGAGTGTAACCCTGCACAACACACTCTGTTACTTTGAAATTTATCATATCTCAGAGTTTCAGTCATTTCCTATGAAGTGGGAGGATACAGGTAATGGGAATCTTTGTTATCTAAAAACAAATTAGATGGGTATGCATTATTCAGTCTCTCTCTCTCTCTCTCTCTCTCTCTCTCTCTCTCTCTCTCTCTCTCTCTCTCTCTCTCTCTCCTCCCTCTCTCTCTCTCTCACAGTCTCTCTCAATGTGGACTGCATCGAATTGTAAAATATGCATGAAATTAACAAAACTCCCAGTCCCATCTCCATCCCACCCATTGTATGTATTGTGGGCCAAGGAAAATGTATATTAAACTGTCTGAGTGCAAGTTCTTTTTCTCAAACTGTCTGAAACTCAGTCTCTTTCTTTCAATCTTTCTCCTTTTCTCTCCCTTCAGTAATGTGTTCAAAGTGATGTCTTTTTCCTGCTTTCTTGGATTTCCTTCTTCTCTAATAGACTGCTCTGGGTGTTTAGATTTGGCGTTGGTCACACGCTAGCTGTGTGTAGAGAGAGTAGTTCGGGTTTCAGTGGCTTGCTGGCTTTTCCTTAGATCCTCTTCCTATGCGTTTCAGTCTTCATTTTTCAGCCTCTCTTAGTGCTGGTTACTGATGTGGTTTGCCGCTGGTATGTTATCTCAACTTGAGAATCATTTTTCTGCATATGCAAACGACTTACCATGCCAACAAACATGAAAAAAAAGCTTTCCATATTATGACTAAATGAGAAAACATAGGGGCCTACACTTGTAATGGGCTTATCATCATAAATGCCATGATATATGAAAAAAATCGACAAATAATATATACACAAATAATCAATGAAACTCTTACTAAAGATATACAATATATGCATCTTCAGTAAACTCAAAAAATCATATGAGACGAGAGGAAAACAATTTTTGACTTACAGCACTTATTTTGCCACCAAAGCAAATTTCATTTTCTTTACTTCTTTTATAGTGGCTTAAAAGACAAATAGTCTGGCCATCAATTCTAGTAAATGTACAGAACTCAGGCAGTTCAATTCACTAATCATTTCAAATTTATTATTTCAGTCAGTTAATTGTTTTCTCGTCCAAATACATGGGCTTAAATAACGAACTTGACATATGTAACACAGATGTTCCTAAAAGTGTTTCGACATCATTAACAAATACACACACACACACACATTTACTCACCCCCTGCATTAGTTAGTGGTGCCATGAAAAAGAAAAGAACAAAGAATTAGTTACACAGATTATTACAGTACAAGAGATGCACTGATCAACACAATAAGAAGATGAATAAGAAGAAGAAGAAGAAGAAGAAGAATAACAATGACAATAATAATAAATCATTCTTGCATAACACTGTATGTTATGCTATGGATTCTTTTCTTTTCTCTTTTTTTTCTGTTTTGTTTTTCATACACTGCTTCATTTTTACACACAATTTTATTTTCATTATTCGTTCAAATTGATGCTCTAGAAATATCATATTGTAACTCACTGCCTTTGTAACATAAAGAATACAAATCTTAGACCATAACTACAACCAACAAACTATTTGTAATAGCAAACTATACAGACGTTAGATTATAATCTAACCAACAAAGTATTTGTTATTTGAAAAATGCATTTCAAAATATACAGTGCATCTTTTCCAGAAGTCTAAAACAAATGCAAAAAAGCAGAAGCAGGCATTATTGAATGGATTCCATATATATTATCTCCTCTCCTCCATCCCCTCCACTGCCCTGTTCCCTAAACACATACATACAGAATGTACAATACAGAAGACATTCCATTACATCTCCTTCAATAAATACAGATGTAAAACTTAACCCTTTCACTCCTGCATCCTATCCGTCGCTGCAAAAATCCAACCCTTTCACTCCCTCACCCTATCCATCAGCTTCCTGCAGGAAGCTGGTGGATAGGGTGAGGGAGTGAAAGGGTTAAGTTTTTGTTTCCCTGACATGGCTGACAGTGTGGGATGTTGGCAGACAGAATGAGAAGTCAATGGGTTAATAACAATATTAACTTAATAACAGTATTAACTATTTGTACAACACCTCATCTCACAAGGGCTCCAAGCACTTCTCAGAAGTTTATGAGACAAAAGCGGACACATGTAAAATAAATAAATGACCACCCCTGCCCTTATGATGGAAACAGATTTTCATTACAAATAACAAGATAATTTTCTACTTACATGCTGAGATTCCAGAGTGGATATGAGTTGGCATGGCAATATGAAACAAATTGAACACACACACACACACACAAAACCACACCCCACACACACAAACACACACACATGGCGCAGCATACACACACACACACACACACACACACACACACACACACACACACACACACGTCACTCTGAGGAAACAATGACTTAATGACTTACACATGAAATAAAAATCATTTCGCAAAAAATCTAAACCAAGTCAAAAACACTCTTAATTTCCTACAAACTTTCCTTTCAAAATAATGAGCAACACCAATGCAATCCAACAAATTTCATACTTCAGCAGAAATTACCCATAATGTACAGCATTACTGTTATTGTAACTTTTATTTTTGTTTAAAGCCCAGCCAACTGCGTACAGCCATATCAGGGCTATAACCATTTCAAAACATACAAAGTATTTCAACAGGGAGAAAAAGGTAAAGAAAAGTAAATAAACAATATAAACTACATAATCTAAGGAGATGCCTCTGCGATACCTCCATCCAATCTACAAAAAAAAAAACATATTGAATACAAATTTAAAGATAACTAGGACACCAAAACATATCTAATAATGGGCCTAAAATGGCTTCTGATATCTCATTTATTAAAGCCAAACACATAACACATGTACCCAATTATCAATCCTAAGAGAAATTACATAAGACTTCATCGAACATATACAGATGAATGAACCAGCAAGGCAGAAAATAATAGGAAGAAATGACAGTACGCTGAGTGTCTAAATGTGTGCATGTGTACATGTGGGTGCACATGTGGAATGCATGCAGGTGTGAATGTGTGTGTGCATGTGTGTGTCTGCACAAATACTTGAATGAATCGATGGTGTAACTTGAGTATCTCCGAAAAAATCAAAATTCATATATGATAACGCTGCCTCTGATATATCACTTTCCCCACAAAGAAATACAAGCAAACAAAAAATGTTACCACAGCACACAGAATGGAACCATACCGATCGCTGGTTGACGTTGACACCTATTTTGTTGGCCAGCATCTTGACCACTTCAGGTTTGCCAAATTTGGCTGCCCAGTGCAAAGCCGTCTGAAAGACATATGTTAATGATTAATGACAATGAAGTTACCTTGCAAAACTCTCTGTTGTGAGTGAGTGAGTGAGTGTGAGTGTGAGTGTGAGGTGAGGTGAGAGTGAGAGTGAGAGTGTGAGTGTGAGTGTGTGCGTGTGTTGTGTGTGTGTGTGTGTGTGTGTGTGTGTGTGTGTGTGTGTGTGTATGTATGTGTGTATGTGTGTGTGTCTGTCTGTCTGTCGTCAGTGTATGTCTTTGTGTGTGTGTGTGTGTGTGTGTGTGTGTGTGTGTGTGTGTGTGTGTGTGTGTGTGTGTGTGTGTGTGTGTGTGTGTGTGTGTGTGTGTGTCTGTGTGCGTGTGTGTGTGTGTGTCTGTGTGTGCACGCTGTGCGGGTGCGTGTGTGCGTATGTGCGAGGTGTGCATGCATTGAGTATGTATGCATGCGTGCATGCATGCGTGCATGATTGTGTGTCTTCCTACATGTTTATAGACTCATTTTTAACTGTAACTACTCAAAGATACATACAAATACATTCCAAGATAATGAATACAATAACAATTCAATAGTAATGTCTAAAACACAGCAAGAAATGAGAAACCAAATCACAATGTAAAACACACACACACATACACACACACACAAACACATGCATAGAGACACACACACACACACCACACACACACACACAAACAACACAAAAAAGGAGACAACACTTTCATGAATTGCACACGTTACATAACAAACACACATACACACATCATGA
Organism: Monoplex corrugatus; assembly: GCA_030674185.1. Taxonomy (NCBI): domain Eukaryota; kingdom Metazoa; phylum Mollusca; class Gastropoda; order Littorinimorpha; family Ranellidae; genus Monoplex; species Monoplex corrugatus. Next base: position 72,723,361 of record JAPXFY010000014.1, read on the forward strand.
TACTCAGTACAAAGAACAAAACCTGGTGAAAAGAAAAATCATTAAAAAACAAAAATCTTAACAAACAAAAAATGAATACTTACATACTGAGGAGTAACGTATGGATCAGACAGCAGGATGGGTGCATGAAAGAGAAATACAACACATACATCACAATCAGCACAACCATTTTCAAAAAACCTAACTAAAGACTTTCCTTAGTTGTTTTCTTTTCGTCTTGCTTTGTTGTTTTGTTTTCACAGAGCAAACTAACTGCTGAAGCTTAACAACTTTCTGCTGATACAAGCACTTCAAAAAACGAGGCAAAAAGGCAGACCTCCAATCTCATATCAAGAACATAACCCAACATCAGTGGCCTAAATATTCAAGAGCTGTCCACAAAAGTCAAGACAGAGTGGCTTGGAGAGGGCTGGTGGTGTCAAAGAATGCACCGGCCAACACTGAACCTGGTGAGAACGACAGGTGAGACAGGTGAGACATGCACTTCAGAGAATGTGGGAGGAAAGGTGGGGGGATGAGGGGGGGGGGGGGGAGTTGCAGAGACAAAAAGCCATGCCAGTTTTAAAGATGGATTAAACAGAATCAGAGAGAAAAAAAATCTTACACTGAAATTGCCCATCCATCTGCTTCATTTATGTTCCCTCACTCAGTCAGCGTGTGCGCACACACTCGCACTCCCTCACACACGCACGCACGCACACACCACACGCGCGACACACACACACACACAGAGACACACACCACCACCACCACCATCAACACCAAGGGAATACAGTTGTATAATTTTAATACAGTTGTATATTTTAACACTCATGCAATCTTTACACCAACATGTGTGCATCACTCTCCTCACCTCCCACCCCATCCCCAACACATGAACACTTTACTCCCTTTGCTTATTTGTCATTTTTACTTATTTGCTTCATTTCACTTACATAATAACAAGCTATTCATTTCAACAGCAAGCTGAAAGATGACATTACATGTAAACCTCATTCAAACAAGTCTATCAATGCCTCAGGTTTAGTTTCATATTGCTTATAGCCCAGCTAACTACCAGAGCCATATCAGGGCTAATACCACATTAAAAACAGCAATCAAGTTTAAATTAACAGACAACAGTTATAAACAAGGCTCGTGATTATCCTGGCAAGTCTAAAATGCATTTAAAAATCGTTCCCATATGTAGTATCATATCAGATGAAATCTGACCCCTAGTAAAAATTTGAAAACTGTATCAACGGCTACAAAAAAATAATAGGATACATAGACCCCATGAACTATTACTAGCCATGCCTGATTTGTCACTGGCACAGAGGCAATATCACATGAAGTATTCTTGTGAATGTGCTACTCACTGATTTTCTGTTTCCCATTATGTCTTGACAAGCATTGACAGTATCTCTTTGCCTTAATGACATGTAGTGTATATGAAACCTTCACAGGAAAATGATGTTATTACATATCTGGTTGTTTAACCCCTTGAGTGCCGACGTTTTTTGACATAAAGTGTTTTCTATGTGCCAGGGGAAAAAACGTTGCATCGCTACCATGTACATTAAAACAACTGTTGCTTCCATATCTATAGGAATCTATGCATGAAATTACACAGAATAGTGCATTAGGCATGACTTAATGTATTTTCAGATGATTTTTGTAGTAATTTCTTGAAATTACTACATATTTGTAATATTTTATGGAAATTCGCGTAAAAAACTCATAAGCGCTTGCGACAGAAACCAAAAAAACAAAGGAAAAAATAGAAGATATGACCCTCTTGATGAAATCTAAAAGTGTCCAGACTTTGGCTGACCTCCTACTGACAGATCACCGACAACTGACGAGCTACAAATAGCCACAGTGTGCTAGTGCGCTGAGTGGCTTGATCCCCCCCCCCCCCCCTTGCACACCCCCATCCCCACCCAACTCCATCACCCTAGTCTTCCCCTTGCCACTTCTAATACTACTCACTGACAGTGTTGGCTTATTCTGCAATGTGGTCCTGCCTGTCAGTACAGTGTGAAGTGTTGGCTAGCTGCCAGCATTGCCTGTGGTTACAAACCCTTTGTGTCACCTGCTCGGAAAATCAATACTTTTTGTGTTGGGTCTGTCTGCTGCACACTTCATACCAACAGCAAGTAACTACTGCTGTTTTCAACCTCTTCTTGTGTCAGAATTGTCTTCTGAATCACCCTACAGTCTTGACTCAACTCACATGCTTTCAAAGGCTGAAAACATGCAGCTTTGCAAGACAGTCCTGGTGTCAGCATTTTGCTGAAAACCAGTTTCTCTTTCAGATAAATAAAACCAATTTGGTTAGGGCTGCATAGGTCAAAAAGTCATGTAAGGGAAGCCAGCCACTTTTATGAACCCTCTCTGAGACTGACAACATCAGTCAGCGCTTCTCTCCCATTTACATTAGGCTGAAACGTGCGTCAAACTACCTCCGTCAATTTTACGTATATACGCACCACAGAAGGCTCCGAGAGCTCCGTAAATTTTACGTTGACGGCACTTAAGAGGTTAACCCTACCAGACCGAGTTCCCGCTATTGCGGGAATGACGAAAATGACTATATACCGAGTTCCCGCTATAGCGGGAATAGCACACTCACACGATCGTCACTTTATCAAGAGCTAAAAATAGCTACCGGACCGTTGCTAAGCGTCGCGTGAGCGTGTGTTCAGCCTATTGCAACTGTCTGCCTTTGTGTTGATGGTATTTTGAGGTGATTTGGGTGCAAAATTGACCATGAAGCGAGCTAGTGATGAACCAAGCACTTCAACAGGTAAACGGGCGAGGCCAACGCTTCACAGTTCAACAAGTGGTGGACATTTTGCAGATTGGAGAATTTGATCAGGAATACGTTTCCGATTCAAGTGACGATGATTATGTTGATGAAGCACTGAGTGAAAGTGATGATTCTGACAATGAAAGAAGTAGGTCGAGACAGAGTGTTGGAAGAAGGGGGCGTGCCCGTACCCCCCAACCAAGTGATAGGGGAGATGCTTGTGTGATTGAGGGTTGGACTGGCGTTAGATGAAAGATAGGCCTATTTTCTACAATCTCTCCACGTTTCATATAATTCTAACCATTGGTGTACATGATATGAACAGTTTTCTAACGTATATACATTTTTTTCAAAATTTTGCTCAGGAGGCCAGGCAGGGGGCACAATTACGCTCAGGGGCTAAGGTCTGGTAGGGTTAATATGTTTGTTCATACATAAAAATCAATTAATATACAAATTATAAGATTTATAAAAAAAAAAATCTCTCAATTGCTACTGGTATCTATCAAAAAAAAAGTGTCTTGTCAAACTGACAACAATAAGAATATTATAATCACATTTTTCTGGGGGTTTATGCAACTAGCTTAATCCATTCACACAATAAACTTTTTATCACATTTCTCTTTTTTCATTTTATACTATGAGCATTTTCAATAACTTTCACAAGAAATGAACATAAATAAACAAATTATAAATATATATATATGAAATTCAAATGATGTATTCAATTCACTGAATTTTCATAGTCTTCTTTGTTAAATAATCCAATATACAATTACAAATAATTAAAAGGAAACTGAAACAAAACAAACAAAAAAACAAAATCTCTCTCGCAGCAATTGCTCTGGTACACTTTATAAAAAAACACACATACATGCATATACACACACACTCACTCTGAAAACACACACTCACTCTGAAAACACACACACACACACACACACACACACACACACACACACACAACAAACACACATCACACACATACACACAACTCATATGCACACACACATGCATACAACACACACACACACACACACACACACACACACACACACACACACACACACACACACACACACACACACACACACACACACACACACACCCACACCCACACACACACACGCACACGCACAACATACACACACACACGCACACACACGCACCATATACACTGAAAATACTCACCCCCTGTCAAGTCCAAATATGAAAAGAAACCAACACCAATAATTAAGTGAACAATGCTAAACATAAATCGAAAGTCAAAACTTTGGCAAGCAACACTTACAAAATAAATCTGTATGGAAACTTTAACTATCAACACACACCAAGATACCTTATAAATCTGAATGGAAACATACACAACAGCAGATACCTTACAAATCTTACAGAAATACTTGTTGATCAGGTAAGAAACAATGCTGATAACATGATAACACTGCCTCTCAATTTGTATTTAACCAAATATTAGTACAATACATGCACAAGGTTTACATAATACACAGATAACTCTTTAACCATTCACTGTAACACAATACAGAAACGTTATTTGGCTACAGGCGTATGCATTCCCATGTCATACTACATGTGATTATTCTTATGATAACGTGGTATATTGTTCATAGTTTAACAACGAAAGACAGTTTGGACAGTGCTACTCCTCTATTTCACAGACTTATGTTTAAAACAGAAACAGAAATGAAGATATTACTTAACCTATACAATGCAATGCACGCACTTACCCATCCATACATCCACTCAAACATCCATAAAAACACACACACATATCCATGCACACATACACACACACACACACACAAACACACATACACAAACACACACACACACACACAAACACACATACACAAACACACACACATATACAATATTGTAATACATAAAACATATAGATACTTACACTGGCAATGTCCTGAAACAGAGAAAAACAAGAAAACTTAATAATTAGTTACAATTCTGTACACATTTAAGAAACTTACAGACATACAGTAGAAACTCCAACATAAAACTTAAGGCATATTCATGAGAAATTAGAATCCCACTTGAACAAATTCAAAACTCCAAATTACTAGAAAACACTAGAATGAAACGCCAATTACATCTGACAGGAGAATAAAAAGTTTGCAAAACACACACACTGCATTTTCATCTGACAAGTGACTGACTATTTACTACAATAGAATCAAAAGGCAACCTAGAAACAAAAATGAGAGAAACTCTCAAAAAAGGCAACTCACTTTTATCCCATAACTCCCTGACAAGTTATACACATATATCCAACCATAAATCCAATTTTGTCAGAAACTGAAAAACAACTCACTTTGACTTTAGCTAAGCGGGCATTTTTGGCCAGTAGTCGGAACATCTCATGGTAGTCAGCAGTGGCGCTAACCAGCATCCATTCCTTCTCTTCAGGAGTCAGCTGGAATAAACACATATCATCCTCTGTCAATATTACATGTTTGCCTTTTTTTTTTCTTTTTTTTTTTTTTTGAGGATCATCGCACCCAGGGAGGTTACCTGTGCGCTCACCTTTTTTTCTTCTTTTATTATTTTTTCCGTCCCATTTTTCTGCGGCACCTTAATGGCCACAGAAGCTGGCACAGTTTTTACAATGCAATGAGGATGATGTCGATAAGGATGGTAATCATGATGCTATGGAGTTCCATCTAGGATTGAGAGCGCGTGACAGGGCTGTACTCTACGCTTACTATCATAATATATCCTGGCATCAACCAGGCCTGAGAGATACAGACACCTGCGATGCTGGTCAGAAGATTTGAGCAACACCCTCAATGACACATCCGTAAGTGGATGAGACTCGACTGTGTGGTCCCAGTCTTCCCAATGAGCCCATAGCACGCCCAGCTCTGGGTAGGAGCCGGTTAGAGCCGAAAAATCCCACAATGATTTTTGAAGGTAGTGATGGGGATTCGAACCCACAACCTTGCAGTCAGTACTCCGTTGCGTTAACCACTACACTACGGCGACTGGTAGTAAGAATTTTCTTATGCAAAAAAACAAAAAACAAAAAAACAAACAAAAAACAAACAAAAATTAACCAGAACTCTCTCTCCCTCGCTCTCTCTCTCTCAAATTGAAAACACACAGACTGCCCCATAAAGATAACGGTATTTTGTTTGAGTTATATGCGAAAAGTAAGACAAACTCAGTGACTAAAATAACAAATTAATTTATTTGATGATGGGCTTGGTTATGTGTGGTTGAATCAAGGAGTTGGGTATTTGAATGGTTTTACATGTGCCTTCTGTAAACGACTTCTCAACTGCAAATGGACAGACTGCGCTTCTCGTATTCAGAACAGTAGTTGGTTTCACTTTAACAGATTAACAGGTTGTATAGTATTCTTAGACATCTGATTTAAACATGTTCTGATAAGTTTTGGATCTGGTATCTCAGACGTATTTGGATTTGGTATCTCAGACGTATATGTTCATTACTTCCATAAAAGACATTTCTGTACTCAACAGCTGTCTTGTTCATTATGTCAAGAAAAACTGGAAGATGAAGTCCATTTATTACTTACATAAGAGAAATCTTTGTTCAAACTGAAGTTATTAACATTTTCAGTGAATGAAACCATTGTAAAACAATCTGATACTTATTTGTATAAAACATTTGAAATATAATATAACTACTGTCTGCATGAATGCATGATTTTGTTGTTGTTTTTTATTATCCTCCATCTGAGTGGCATTGCCTTTATGAATTAATCGTTTCAAGTCTGAAATCCCTCTTTCTCATTCATGCAATATTTTCATGGAATGTTCACATACAGTAACTACTACCAAATGATTATTTTCAAAAATGTTATCAATGCATACACTAACACACTGATAAACAGACAGACACACAGATACACAGACACTCATGAAGTTATGTAACACCTAAACAGACAAGCACTACACAAGGACTAATGCTGGTGATTGAACATAATACTGACTATGGCTTGCATACAAACAGACGAAGCATACACAGTTACCAGAATTCATATCTGTTATTTTCCCTAGCTCAGTCAAACGTCAGGAAAATCATCAACTGTTTTTGCCATTAATTTTTGTATACAGTTGGCTGAAAATTAGTGCCTGTTTTCTTTTGGTATGTTAAATACGTGTTCTGGTGCTATTTTTTGTTTCTGGTTCCTTTAAACAAAGGAATTATCTCACACAGTCAATCACACAAGTATAATACCAACAGTATGATTAATAATAGCAGTAGTACTGTTGGAAGAGATAAGGTCTTAGAGCTATCTTTAAAAGAGGATAAAGATTTTGCAAATGATGACTATTTATGGGAAGCATGTTCCACTGTTGAGGTACATGGAGAATAAGCACTGGCACTGCCACAAGGAAAATAGAGCATGTGTTTATCGAATGAAAACCAAAGCTGTCTAGAAGCAGTAAATGGTGAGAAGATCAGAAATACAGACAGAGTGTAGTTCAGAGCTTGAAGTCTACCCCAGCTTAGATCAGACAATAAATTCATGATCATACTTGCAGGCCTTCAAAACATGTCTTGCAGCAGAACTTTTAACATTCTGTGGTTTGGTAAGCATGTACTGTGGACAGCCCAACAGATGAGATGAGATCTTTTTTTTTCTTTCTTTCTCTGTTGATATAGTGATTTTGCTTGTTACTGCTGAAACTGCTGCTGTTATTGTTGATGGTAGTGATGGTGCTGCTATTTACTTTATTCACTTGTTCTTATATTCATTTAACAATCTATTCACTTATTCTTTCATTCCTTTACTCACTCATCCTTGATCAATCATCCAATTCATTCATTTACTCTTTCATTCCTTTACCACTCATTCCTTGATTAATCATTTCCTTTGTTGGTAACGGTATTGACCAAGGAAAAACGTTATTTCAATACCTGGTGTACTTTTTCTTTTCTTTTCATGTGTTTCAAGTTGTTATTTTGCCTGCACAGTGCAGGTGGCATGTTGCTACATAGTCTGCATACTCTTGATTTCTGAAGGCATGCATGCTGCATGTTTTCATGTATCCATAAGCAACAGACACTGACAACACTTACAGAAATGAGAATCTTTAACATGCGTATCTGGTGTTATGCCTGTGTATATACATGAAAGGGATTTAGGCAGTGGCAGGTCTGCACAAGTGTTGACCTGTAAGACTGGAAAAATCTCACCCTTTACCCACCAGGTGGGAGGTACCCAGGTAAGATCAAACCCAGACCTTTAAACTGGAAGTCCCAGACCTTTAAACTGAAAGTCTAACATCTTACCGCTTGACTATTACGACCGTCTGTCTCTCTGGCTATTTTTTCAATATGTATATAAACCACTGACATTCAAGAATCATATGCCAGCTATATTTTTGGTCTATTCAAAAGACAAAGAGACAACCACTCACTGTAACATATGAGGTGCCACCCGATGAATGAGACTCATCATCATCATCTCTGTCTTTGACTGTCTGCAACATCAACAATACCAGAATCACAACACAGTTCAATGTCTGTTAGAAAAATACAGAAGAAAATTTCATTTGATTTATGTTGCTTTAAGCCTCACCAACCACTGAGGGCCACATCAGGCCATCCGACAAAAGTCAAACATCAACACCAAAATTAACCCTTTGACTCCTGTATCCTGTCAACCAGCATCCTGCGTTGTCAACCATGCTAGCAAAGCAAAAATTTAACCCTCTGGATCTCTCACCCTATTAAATTTCTGCAGTTGATGGACAGGATGCAGGATTCAAAGGGCTCAATTTATCAATCTTCAAACAGACAAACACATCAACTTTCACCATGTCAGAATCATACCAATCAATGTTCAAAACAAAACAAAAAGAAATAAAAAACCTTCAAAGAAAGACCAGTTACAAGTCCAACTAAATATGAATTTATCCATATTGTAATCAGATCAAGAAAAGCAAAACTAAGAAAAGAAAGAGACCAAAAAAAATACCATTTCAAGCAATGAATTCATTAAAAACAGTAAACAAAAATTTATTTTGTCACAATTAAGTTTAGATAAAAAGAACACTTTCTCCATATCACTCCTCACACAACAACAAAAACAAACAAACAAGACAGGAAATGATATAGAAAAAAGCACACACATGTGGTTACACAAGTATCATCCAAAATAATAACAAATCTTACTAATGCTGCATTGCACATTATGCACTGGCATTTACATAAACAAGCAACTTTAACAAAAATATACTCACATCACACCACAACAACAAAGGTACCTATGACAATGAGCCTCCCACTTCTCCCACTGCAACATACAAGCTACCACACTCATAGTAATAATATATCTAATTGAAAGCAAATTATGCTTTTGATACATAACAATTGCTTGATTGTACTATTACATTTCTGGATACTTTATTCAACAACCTTTAATTCTTAAATCCCTCTCTCTTTCTGTCTCTCTGTCTCCATCTCTGTCTCTCTCTCTCTCAAGCACACACACCCACACAAAAATATGCACACAAATACACACACACACACATACATACACAAGCACAAACACATACACACACATACACATACATGCACACACACACACACACACACACACACATACACACACACACCACACACACACAAACGAACACACACACAGCATGCACCCACACACACAACACATATAATCACAAACCAACACCACACACCACACACCAACACACACACACACCACACACACACACACACACACACACACACACACACACACACACACACACACACACACCACACACCCACACACACACACACACACACACACACCTCTCAATATTTATTTCACAAACACATACACATACACTTTACTAACAAACCTTTTTACGAGATGGAGTTGCACCAGACCGTCCTTGCTGCAGATCACTTTCAGAGGAGATCTTGTTCAAATGCTGCACTCTCTCCTTGATGCTCAACACAGACATGTTGCCCTCCTCTTCACCTGACCCTGACACTGCCTCCGCTGTCGCTGATGACAGTGACCCCTGTGACCCCTGTACAAAATCATACACCGTCATGATGATAGAGATCTGAGTGGACATTATCAGAGTTGAAAAAGTGTTTAAGTGTATGATTCCTGAAGGTATGTTTGAAGCATACATGCATCAGAGATATAAAGTTACTTATTGTTGAGGACAGTTTTCCAGTGCAGAGACAGAGTAAAACATACTCACAACACATTTATGCTGAGGACATTTTCCAGTGCAGAGACAAACAGAATAAAACATACTGACATTACAATTAATTAACAAATATTTTTTAAAGCATCTTTTTTTTCTGGCAATGAATTCTGATGCTGTAACTTTTCCCCAAAAGACCACCTGTGTACAGGCAGTAAAGCAACATTCTACACAACGCTTGAAGCCCAGCAACGGGCAGTGCTAAAAGCTACACTGTATCAAACTTTTCCTTTTAGGACCACCTGTGCACAGACTATAAACCAACTCTCTATTTT
>JAPXFY010000014.1:72738649-72768649 GCA_030674185.1 Monoplex corrugatus
TACGTGTACAACAAATCATAGTCGTGGGATTCTGCAGAAACGAAAGCGGTAATTTCTCGTTTCTCTTGTAGCGCACGTAACGAATAAACGTTATATGGAGCATTTTCGTTGACACTTTTTGTTTACTGCATGTGTTGTGACTAACAAAAATATTGTGAGCCCTACTGTTTGTGTTTCGGAAAGAACGCTCTCAGCAAAAAGGAAATTTCGTGGAATAGTTTTAAGTGCCACTGGTTTTAGATTCCACGGCAACGCACGCTTGCTGAATCATTGTTATCAATTTCCGTTTCGCAACAAATTGATGTTTTTGGACAGAAAGCAAACGATTATGGTATTCCAATTACATGGTCCAGTTAAAGACATACAGCTGTTGAAATCTACAGAGAATTTTTAAAAGTCGGCACTTTGTGACGTGAGTTACTGCAGAGACGAAACATTGTTGCAGATTTTGTTTCACAGTCTTTACCTATTTTGTTTCTTCTTCCCCAGCCACTGAACTGTAGATCTACATCTATTCTTTCTTTGAAGATGAATACTCCAACTGCAAATTAAGGGAGAAGGAAAGCCATATTAGCTATCTTGCCAAAAGAAAAGTTCGTTGGTTACAGTGGAAGTGATTCAGATCTATTGAGATGACAGTTGTGCTTCCTCCTTACGCACATTTTTGATCGGACTTACCTGAAACTGGCTCAGCATACAGATCTACATTGTGCTTTTTATGCCTTACTTTTGAGTGGCTATTAAAAGATTACTTGTTAAAACAACGGATTGGATTATACTTCTTGTTTTTGCGCTACAGAGAAACCACTCTCACTCCTTGTCTTGTTATTATCTTTACTATAATCATTACAAAAATTAATATCCGTATTATTGTAGCTAGTCATTATTCAGTATTCTACAATGGACTGGTAAGGATACATTGTTTTGAAGGCAGTATCATGGTCATAATTTTGTCCCATAGGACAGTTAGTTAAAAAAAAAAAACCTGCTGTAGGTTTTAAAAATGTACATAGGCATAAGATTTGATCAATACAATGTCGCTTACACTTCTTAATCATAGTTAATGTTGAAACTTTTAGTTCATCTTTTCCACATTATACAATAATCAAAGCATTTATTCAGAGCTCTGTGTTGTGTGTGTGTGTGTGTGTGTGTGTGATTTCCAGGTTCTGAAGTCAGAAGGTGGTGAGACGCTGGTGAAATTTCTGCGAGACAGAAGTGGACACTTCAGCTTTCCAGATATTGATGACATTGCTTGGGTGGCCAATGACAACCTGAGTCTCCTGCAGCCACCGACCATTAACCAGCGCGGGCACCATATTTTTACTGTTTAAAAGCTACACCAATGCAGTGACTTTACAGCTCAAGTTGTGAAAATGTAACCAAAATTGGAATCTCAACATGAACTGATGAACTAGTCCCCCCCACCCCCCTCCTGCTTATGACTTCCAGCAATCCCAGAATGGACCAATTCAAAGAATGAATTAGTGAAAGGATGAATCAACTGAATTAGTCCATATCCATTTGTATGTATTACTGTGTGACATCTAACAAATAGAATTCAATATTCGCTGAAATCCAAGAAATTATAAAATCCAGTCAATTTGAATAAATTGCTCAAAATCCAGCAAAGTCATTGCATACAGCATATTGTTAAGTCCTGCAAACAAAAATTAACAATGTTGAAAACAATCTAATGCATCAAGAGCACCTAAATGTAAAAACAGTGATTTATTCTGATGTTGCTCGATGGAATACGAGAATGGTTTCCCATTTGGATTCCACATAATGCACGCAACATTTCCCAGTTACATAAATATGGCTATGCCCAAATGCTCATCATTGTCATAGAAAGAAAGCTTTTAATATGTTGTCTAAAATAAATCAAGATACCTCCATATCACAGCTCTACCACTGTCAGTGAAAAATTGTTAAGCCACAATGTTGCGTGGGTTACGGTTTCCACCTATACATAAGTTTATGTTCAGGACATGATTAAGTTCTTCTGTTCAAGTTTAATACTGGACACATGACCTTAGGTGTCTGTATTGATGGTATCATCCTTTCCATGAAGCCTGGTTATTTTATCTAAAAAAGCAGTACCAAGTGGAAACCATGTAATGCACATCACACCGGTCACTTGGTCTACATTTTGCTGATTTTTAGTGAAGTCTTTAAATGAACTCTGTTTACTTTGTTCCTGTTGATTAAAGGTATGTCTGAACTCTTCAAAAATGTGTTTTGCTTGCTTTTTTAATTACTTTTAATTTTTCACCCTCATGTCCCAGGTCTTATTCCAGTATTGTAGACGTGCACATAATATACACACCATGCATGGACATCTTTAACATTCCTGACAGGAAGCATTGATAATCGTTTCACGCAAGTGATCTCTGTGGACAGGAATCATCAATCATAGTTTTGCAATTAAAGGTACAAAGGTGGCTCTAATTCCTCCTATATTAAGCTGAGAATTTGCTTATTTCCATAATTGTTTGGCTGACGTTTTGCATGCTGTCAGAACAACTTGTTAGCCAACAAAACAAACAAAAAATGGCACAAAATTGTGATCACACACACACAAGCAAATCGTACAGCTGTTCAACCTTGATGACAACAATCCTGGTGATGGTGAAAATGAAGTTTCTGAAGAAGAAAGTGAATCAGAAGAGAACAAAACAGAGGCTGTAGTGCCTTCAAACAGTGCTAGTGAATCAGTAATGTCATGACAATTGTATTGGTTATGAAAAAAAAAAAGAAAAGTCAATAACCACTTATACTACAAAATTTATGTACTTTAATATACAGATTTTGTTTTGACAGATTTAAAATCCCGATCATTTTATCACACATATAAAATCCCAATCATTTTATCATACGTCTGTAAAATTCCTTGTAATTCTATCAATAACGATAGATGCTATTTAACAAGTAGGCCTACCCATATGCCCCAAATTTTCTGAAGGCAACCTCACAGCAGCACAGCTATAGCCCTGAGACCAGGCCCGTTATACCAGAGTTAATGGTTAAACACTATATTATTATTGATGAATTCAGTGTCTGCTCAGAACACTAAGAGAAAAGAAAGAATCCTTCCCTATGAAATGTTACAATTTTTTTTGTATGATAATTAATCTTACAGCTGGTCAATCTCTTGTCATACTGCTGGGGCTGATCAGGCAGAAAAAGAACTAACATTGACTCCTCATGCAATAACGTATTTATAAACAATGCTTTATTAGACAGGCAAGGTACTTACCACACACTTATAGTTACACTGAATCAAGAGAGACCATACACAGATGGTACACACAGACACTGAATACAAATTATCATGAAAACAAGTCTGAAACTCAATACTGAAACTGAAATAAAAGCATCACTAGGTCATGTGTACTTGTCTGCTTCTGTGCAGCATATTCTACATAACAATACAAGCTTTATATAATTATTACATTATATTCTGACAAGACACGCAGTAACAATTAACATTACAAAGGAACAGCCCTATACACAGATTCACAGAACTTTCTGAGAAAGAGACAATTTTCAATATAATAATTCTGCAGAAGTGAGGTCTCTGTCAAGCATATATAATATAATGCACCTTACCTCTTCAACTTTGATGGTTGCAAGTTCATTCACAAAGTCTTTGAATTTTTCCCGATTAGTAACTGCAAACAAAACAAAAAACAAAAAAAGGAGTCAATAACAAATAGCTTTCAAATCAGTCTACCTAAGTTAAAACATCAGATATCAACTAACTTAAAAATCAATGTCAAAGTGCACACACACACACACACAAACACACACACACACACACACACACACACACATTCTTATGTCTATCTAATCTAATAAGAAAACGGCCTCTACTCTAAAAGTTTTTACGTACTCTCCTACACTTTTTTTTTAATTTCTTTATTTGGTGGCTTTGACCAGGTTTGTTTCTAATTTTAGCTGTCGTTATCCGAAAGGTGCACCAAAAAGCTTTCTGTCAGTATATTACAATGTGGCGGTCTGTACAGGTTACGGTTCACAATAACAGACAATAAGAGATACTTATGGTGAGAAATTATGTACTTTCTGCTATGATCAGTGCATTAAAATATCATTTTAAACTGATTAATGACATTTTTTCAAGAAAAATATTTCTGTGGGGGATAGAAATCAATTTTGAGAAAAAGTCAAAACACCCCAGATAGACCCTCAGTCACCTTTTCAGCTCCTAGTGTTGTTCAACTGACTGCGAGTCAAGACTGAATTGATGGTGGAAGGTCACATATACATCACACACACACACACTCACACACACTCACACACACACATTATGTACACGTATGCAGTCTCTGTTTCAGTGACATACCAACACACATCACAATGACACAGCAACAAACGCAGACACAGTAACACACACACACACACACACACACACACACACACACACACACACACACATTCTTATGTCTATCTAATCTAATAAGAATTGGTGAACAACTGATCTAATCATTGGTGGTTGAAATCACTCATTGCTGTCAAAATCAATGCTGAAGTGTACACAACATGCACACACGTGGATGCACACACACACATGCACGCACACACACACACACACACACACACACACACACACACACAACACACACACACACACACACACATACATACATATGCATGTGTCAGTGACATACCAACATAAATGTGATACCTAGAAACACACCAAAACACACACACACCAGCTATAAGACATTTGTTTAATGTGCAAGTTTACAAGTTACAATTTTTTAACCATATAACTGCTCACACTCTTTCAAATTGGGATGATGGCCTCATCTTGAATTAAATATCATGGCTGTATAGTCTATAAAACAATCAGGTGCACACACACACACACACACACACACACACACACACACACACACACACACACACACAGTGTGTCAGTAACACACCAACACAGTGTGTCAGTAACACACCAACACCTAAGTTGAGAAAGTGTCACCAACAACACACACACACACACACACACACACACACAATCCATAACACAGAGAGAGAGAGACAGACAGACAGACAGACAGACAGACAGACAGACAGACAGAGACAGAGACAGAGAGAAAGAGAGACAGAGACACAGACAGAGTAGTAGTAGTGGTAGTAATAGTAGTAGTAGTAGTAGTACTATTAACATGTGGAAGTATTCAATATCACAAATCCAAACTACAACATCACAAATTAAAACCACAAATCCAAACCACAACATCACAAATCAAAATCACAACATCATAAATCAGAATCACCACCCCTCACCAACACACACACACACACACACACACACACACACACACACACAACCGCACTGAGTGAGTGACACGCCCATGTGTGATGATAAAAACTAAACAGACTGATTCGATTGTGATACAAACGAACATCAATGATCAACTGAGTCTGATCTGATCATAAGTAACGAAACGCGGAAGTGCACGTTCGCATGTTTCTCCCTTGAAAGATTTGATATGACTGTTCTTTAAATCACCCACCTTTATCCACTGGATCATTTAGAAACCCTTTGAAATGAGTGACCAATTCGTGATTACGAATTCTTCCACCTTTGTCTAAAATACACTGCTTTACCGACTCCACACTAAAGTCGGACGCCATTTTGGTGCACCTAACCGACCTTTTTCAGGGAAAGAGAAAGAGGGAAACAACCGATGAAAATCAGCACTCGTTCTTTACTCTCCCTTGATTTAAACGCCACGGTTGGTTTCAATTTCAGTTTCAGTTTCTCTAGACGACGTCTCCGCGCTCGGAACGACTTCCATAAGCATTAACGTCACAGGTGCCAAGTGTATGGTGATCATGGCACATTTCCTGAGGCCCTACCTAGCCCATGTTTTACCTAGTCTGCATTTTATACTAGTATTGTATCAGCGTATCATTGGAATTATCTTGGTTACATGTAAATGACATGTGCATCTGTGTATCTTATCTTCAAAACAAGGAATATATATAAAGTAAATAAATGGATAATTACAGGTCTGAATCACAACACAACTAGGTCATCATCATCAAGTATCTTGCCACATGGCGTTGGCGATCATGGCCTTCCATCTGTTTCTATCTCTTGTTGCCGCAAGCACCGCTTTCACCCTCTCTGTCTACAGCCACTCTACAAGTCTGTCCAACATTCTCTCCCTGGGTCCACCCGCTACTCTCCCTCCCTCCAGCCCTCCTGCCATGACCAGGTGCTCCAATTCCCCTTTTCTCATAAAATGGCCTATAAATGTTGCCTTTCTTTTCCTAATCTTCCTTATCAATGATCTTCTTATGTCTGCCTCCATCAAGACTACATCGTTTATTTTCTTTGCTGTCCATGGAACTCTCAACATTCTTCTTACAAACCACATCTGGGCTGCCTCAATCTTGTTTTGGCTTTGCTTGTTGACTGTCCACACCTCACAACCGTATAACATTATCAGTTCTATATAACATTCAAGAACTCTCTTTTTGATTAACGTAACTCTTGAGAGTCACGGAGTTATCTCCCATGTAGAATTTCTCAAACCCAACACAGTTTGCGCTACCCATTCAGCTAGCATGGACGCAGCCACAAAGCATAAAGTGGTAAGCTCACTGTGTTGGGTTTGAGAAATTCTACATGGGAGATAACTCCGTGACTCTCAAGAGTTATGTTACTTAGTTGATATTTGAAGTTCTCCCTGCTTCGCTCTTATTTCCTTTGGTATCTCTTCCTGGTGTTAGTTGATAGGCATTTGTTGGTAAGAATGCTTTTCATCTTCATGAATGCCCTTTTGGCCTGGCCGATTCTGATGGCTATTTCTGATGTGCATCCGCTGTCCAGTGAAATGATCGTTCCTAGATATTTAAACTTATCAACCTGTCTCAAGGTTGTGCCGTTTGCTGTTATTTTGCAGGAGGGGATTACCTGTTTTTTACTGATCACCATGACTTCAGTCTTCTTGCTGTTTAGTTCCAACCCTTTACCTTTACTTTCTATTTCTAGTATATTCACAAAGTTTTGTTGGTCCCTTTCATTCCCCGCAATCAGCACGGTGTCATCTGCGTATCGAATGTTGTTTATCATTTTCCCTCCAACCTTAAATTTAGGGCCTTCTTCTAGGTTTCTCATGATGTTTTCGCTGTAAAGTGAAAACAGATCTGGTGACAAAACACAACCTTGTCTGACTCCTCTTTTGATATTTTGGAAAGAGCTTATATTGTTTTCTATTCTCATTGCAGCTGTTTGTTCCCAATACATATTTCTGATTATTCGTAGATCTTTTCCATCAATATTGAGTCTTATCCGATTGAAAGCCTTAACATAATCAACAAACATAAATATAAATCCTTATTTTATTCATCTCGATTGACCTCTCTATGATAGTTCTTAGGATGTATATGGCATTAATAGTTCCTTTTCCTTCAACAAATCCATACTTTTCTTCTGCTATTTCTCTTTTGATTCTATTCCTTGTCCTCATCATGATTATTCTTAATAGGATTTTTGTTACATGACTCATCAAGCTGATTGTGCGATGGAGTTCGCATTCTATAACCCCTGTCTTCTGTGTAAGTGCAATGATAATTGATTTTGACATTGGTGATTTTTTCAGTGTCAAAATCCCATTTAGGATGACTGTTATTTGTTCAATACCAAATTCCTCCAGGGCTTCAATCATCTCTGTAGTAATGTTGTCTGATCCTGGGGCTTTTCCTGGTTTCATTTTTTCAGTGCTGATCAAATTTCATCTTTCATTATGGGTGGTCCTTTAACGTTCTTTCTTACAATGTGTTCTTCGTTTCTTACATTTTCAAAAAGGTCTTTAATGTACTCTCCCCATCTATCTAATATTTTTTCTTTTTCCATGATAAGCGTACCATCTTTCGATTTTAAGCAAGCAGTTGATGTGCATGTATTTTTCCTGTGGACAATTTCTTCAATTCGTCTGTACATACCCTGAGGATCCGTTTTGTGTTGGTCTTCTATTTCTTTGCATTTTGTTTTCAGCCAAGCTTCCTTAGCTTCTTCATTGCACCTTTTCTTGATTTCTTTGTTTATCTTCCTTACATCTCCTCGTTTCTCTTTGCCTTCCTCCACTCCTCCATCAAGCCTAAAATTTCTTTCGCAATCCAGTTCTTTTTTGCTTTTCTATCTCCTTTAGGGATTTCTTCACAAGCTTCATTTATTGAATTTCTCAACTTTGTCCATTGTTCTTCACTGTCACCAACGTATCACCTCATCTGTCTTCAAGAGTCCAAGATTTAGTTTGATGTTGCTTTTGGTCTGTTTCCTTTTCCTTAATTTCAGCCTAAATCTTCCCACTACAGGATTGTGGTCACTGTTGCAGTCTGCCCTGGTAGTGTTTTTGCCGTCAGTAAAGAATTTCTAAATCTTTTATTGATCAGGATATAGTCAATCTGATTTTTGGTATTATCTCCTGGACTCATCCATGTCCATTTTCTTCTAATAGGCTGCTCAAACCAGGTGTTTCCTACTATGAACTCATCCATCTGTGCCCATTCTACAAGTTTCCCTCCCCTTTCATTTTGTGTACCAAGGCCATGAGGTCCAACTATATCCTTCACCCTGTCCTGTCCCACATTAGCATTAAAATCTCCCATTAATATTGTAATTTCTTGTGATTAACATTGGGCCTTGGCCATCTCTAATACTTAAATTTGTCTCATATGATAGAAAGCACCCCCCCCCCCCCAATCAATACACAAAGCCTCAGTTGTCTATCAACTAAGTGAAGACAATATTTCCTTAATCATAGCCCTGCCAGTCTGTCATTCACATCCAAGGATAGAAAAGAGGAAATAGGTAAGTAAGTGAGTGAGGAATGAAAGAAGAAAGGAAGGAAGCAAGGAAGGAAGTTAGTAAGTAAGTATGTACATAAGTAGATAACACAAATAAATACAAAATAAAGGAGTATGCAGATAAATAAACAAGAAAACAAGAAATTTACAAATACACGCATATACCCATATACCCTCACACAGACATACAGACGTATATACATTCATACATATACACAGCATGATGGCCAACAACAACAGCAACAACAATAATAACAACACCAACAGCAGAGATGAAACAAACATATATACGTATCATGACAAACTTACAGACATGTCTGGACAACAATCAACAAACAGCCCACAAACACACACAGACGGTTTGACAAACTTGTTTGCTCTTGAGTTGTCTTTTCCTTTTTTTCACTTTTCCTTTATCTTTGTTTCAGGAAAAACACAAACACTTTCCATTGCATGCTGTAAGAGTCTGTTCAGTGTTACTTTTGAAATGACACCAATGTTGGTCTGATTAATGACAGCTCTTGTTTTTTCCTTTCATAGTAGATTTCCAGCCACTCCCTCTACCTGTTCCTTTTTGGGTAAGACGTTCGATGGTATGATGACACATTTTGTTGGCAAAGATACGATTTGAAGCATCTAAGGACTCAGACTTTCCCAGATGGAGAATTTTTGTTGTAATGGCACTGCCTGCAATTTTATTGGCCCGTTCATTTCCCTTAACACCAGCGTGTCCAGGGTAGTAGATCAACATGAGATTTTGTAGGTCGATACTGTTCGTTGCTTTGTGCCATTCGGGGGTCCCTACTCCATTTTACACTTTTTGAAGTAGATTCATCAAGTCAGTCAGGATGAAGGCTTGACTTTCTTTCATTTCATCATCCAGTGAAGTTAGCCATTGTAGTGCATGTGTGACATTCCTCGGTTTCCATTGTAAGACTGGAGGATGTGATGTCATATGTATAGTTTTCTTCATGATGGTGTTTCCATTCTGTTTGACAGTGAAGCCCCATCCAGATTTGTTATTGGTGACTGAGTCATCCATGTATATGATTACATCTTTGGGGTTGCAACTTATTTGCTCCACGAGTAGCTGAATTTGTGCATTTGTTTTCCCCTCTGGCCATTTGGGACAGTGTCTCCCCAGAATTTTGGGTAAGATAATTTTGTACAGATTTTTTTTAATGATTTTGGATGTTGTCCTCATTCCTTTGTCCCTTTGAGTTCTGTCAGTTGACACACATGCTGAATGGAGTCTTCTGCTTGTCCAATCCATGAGTTTCCACGTTGGAGTCTATTGCCTTTTGCTGTCCGACCACTTTGTGTGTGTGTGTGTGTTTTTTTGTTTTGTGTTTTTTGTTTTTAATTCTCCAATGCTCTGAAATATGCTTTTATTTGTTCCTCTGAACATAACTGATGGAAAGTTTTTACTCACTGCTTTGTCAATTGCAGAACAGTAGGCCTACCTGTGCGTTGGTGGGGTTGATTGCTGATCCGGTTTCTTGATGCCACTGATGTATATTGTTTAAATGTTCTTGGACTACTTTGTTTCTTTCTGATGCATTTTTTACCTGGTTTGTAGATGAGTCCGTCATCAACAAAAGTGAGGGTACAGGCTGGTACGTTGTTATTTAGGTCAGTAAGCCCTTTTGTATATATGTTGTAGAGAACAGGAGAAAGTGGTGATCCTTGGAATCGCATAGAGAGTTTTTGTGGTGCTGAACACAGTTTCCAAGTCGTAGGACTAACATTCGTTCTTGGAGTGTAGCAGCAATCCATCTTGTGACTGTCATGCTGATACCATATCACTGAAGTAGTTCCATGAGAAATGTGACTTGTACTTTATTGCACTCATCTTCTTGGTCAATGGCTACAGCTAGGATTTCTTCTTTGTTCTGAAAACCTTCGCAGGCTTCATGAGCAAAGGCAGCTGCATTTTCCTATGTACTTTTTCCTGTTCTAAAGCCTCCTTGGTTAGGCGGTACTATTTTCCTGTCGTCTAGGTCTCTAGCTAATTTCTTTGCCATTATGTTTTTCATCAGTTTCCAAATTATGTTTTGCATAGTCGGGACGCGATATCCATTCAGTCTGTGATGATCTTCACACGGTTTAGGCTAGACTTTTAGGAAGCTCTGTGTCCAGTCCTCAGGAACCTTACCTTTCTCAAAACTGTCTTGATAGAGAGTATATAATTCAGTTCTGTCGTGTTCAGACGGCATTTTGATGTCAAAGTATCGAATCTTGTCTGGAACAGGACCTGTGTCTTTTTTTACACCATGCAGTGTTCATGCATTTCTTGTTCAGTTATTTCATCATCTAGTCCAGTCTGTGCCATTTTTTTTGTCTACGTCCTCAGTGAATATTTTCTTTTCTCTTCAAGATTTTTCTGGTTACTCTGTTGTATGAAACGCTGCAGTAGGGCTGTCTTTTCTCTTCGTTTGTTCTTAATATAATTCCATCTGAGTTGATGATATCTGGTGTTGTGGTGTTTGTGGTTTTCCCTTCCATTTGTTGATAGAGCTGCCAGAATTGTGACTGTGTTGTATCAGCACTGAGTCTTTGACAGAATTGTGTCCACTTATTGTCTTTTGCTTTCTGGGCAATCGTTTTGAACCGGTAACCGTTCTGTTTTGTTGTTGTTGTTATTGTTTGGTTTATTTGTTGTTGTTGTTGTTGTTGTTTTTTCATCTATATATCTGTTATAATTGTCCATTTTTCTAATGCTATCATGGTTTGAGTGATGTCTTCTTCTGTGTTTTTGTCATGCTTTTACAGCTGCTCGTTTTTCTTTCCAGTCTCTGTGTCATAATTCCACCAGGGAGGTTGTTTTCCATATGTTTGGTTGTTTCCTGTTTTCCATTTTGATTTCATAGTTCTCAGTTTAGAAACAATATCAGATTGTATACTATCATATTGAAATGGGTTCACAGTCGGTTGAGCCTGCAGAGAGAACATCTAAACCATCACCATGGTGCTCAGCCACTATTGGGACATCTAAATGTTAGAAAGAACATTTTAAAAAACATTACCAAAATGTTAAGCACTGACACTGATGGAACATCTCATCTGTAGAAAGAATATTTTAAAGTATCACCTTAGGGCTCAGACACTGCCCTAAATGGAACATTACACCTGTAGAAAAAGCGTTTTAAAACATCATCATCAGTGAATAGCTCTGATAAGACATCTCACCTGTACAAAGCACATTTTGAAACATCACCATAGTGATCAGCCATTGATCTTGATCACACCTGTAGAAAAACTGGTGGATAGGATGTGGGAGTCAAAGGGTTAAATTTTTGCTTTGCTTGCGTGGTTGACAATGCAGGATGCTGGTGGACAGGGTGCGGGAGCCAAAAGGTTAATGAAGTGAAAATTACAATATCAGGTTCAGGGAGTCTGCCAGCTAAATGCAGGCAAATTTAGGTGGAGCGTATATGGAATTGTCCGAGTGCACCCTTAATCACTTTTGAATAAACAACAGAAGTGTTATGTAAGGGAGTAGTTTAGACATTGTGCAGACCAGCCATCAGGTGGGAAATGACAACAAGATCAAAGCAGGAATCGTGAGAATGAATGTGAATGTAATTCATTTCAACCGATCAACCTGGTTGACGCTATGATGAGTGGATATCTAAAATCTTCGATTACGAAATGGATGAAGCAATATTTTTGCGGTTTGTTATCTAAAGCCATCTCCAATCAAAGGCACGTTTCGTGATCACTAAAGTCTGTCTTAATGGTATGCCGTTCGTTGATTTGTTGTTAAATTACATTTGGGAGATTCTTTTTTAACTAATTGCCATGATTCCAGTCTTCTTATTATTTAGCTCTAGCCCTTTATATCTGCTTTTTTGTTTCTACTATAATCACGCAAGATTTTGTAGGTCTTTGTTATTTTCTGCAGTTAGAACGGTGTCATCTGTATAACGACAATTGTTCATCATTTTTCCTCGAACAGTTTTTAATTTTTTTTATATATAATTATTTTTTTAGGATCATCGCACTCAGGGAGGTTACCTTTGTGCTCACCATTTTTTCGCCCCATGTTCTACGCCACCTTAATGGCCACAGAAGCTGGCACAATTTTTAACAATGTGATGATGATGATGTCGATGAGTATGATAATCATGATGCTATGGAGTTCCATCTAGGATTGGGACTGCGTGACAGGGCTGTACTCTACGCTTACTATCATAATATAGCCTACCCTGGCGTCAACCTGGCCCTAGAGATACAGACACCTGCGATGCTGGTCAGAAGATTAGAGCAATACCCTCAATGATGCATCCGTGAAGTGGATGAGACTCGAATGTGTGGTCCAAGTCTTCCCAATGAGCCCATAGCACGCCCAACGTTAGGTAGGAGCCGGTTAGAGCCGAAAAATTCCACACTGATTGTTGAAGGGACTGGTGGGGATCCGAATCCACAACCTTCCAGTCGGTAGTCCGTTGTGTTAACCTCTACACCGCAGCGACTGGTTTTTCCTCCAACTATTATCCCGGGGCATTCTTTAAGTTTCACCTGATGGTTTCGATGTTAAGTGAAAACATATTTGGTGACAGGACACATCCCTGTCTAAACCGCTCTTATGGTATCTTGAAAAGAACTTGTATTCTTTTCTATTCTTATGGTTGCTGCTCGGTCCCAGTACATATTCCTTATTATTCTTCGATCTTTTCCATCAATATTTAGCGTTTCCAGTTAATTGATCAATTCTTTCTGTCATTCCAGACCAAAAACCTTGGTATAACTATAAGCAATAAAACATAAATATAAATCCTTGTTCAACTCAATGGATCTTTCTATGAAAGTTCTAAGAATGCATATGGCATTAAACAATTCCTTTCCTTTCAACAAATCCATATTGTTCTTCTGCTCTTTCTGGTTTGATTCTATCCATTGTCCTCATCATGATTATTCTTAATAGAATCTTTGTCACATGACTCATCACACTGATTATACGATGGAGTTCACATTCATAGACTGCAATGTAAACTGACTTGGACACATCTTTAGGGATTTTTCCAGTTTCATAAATGTCATTTAGGAGGACTGTTACTTTATTTAGAGCCTCAATCATTTCTACAGTAATACTGTCTGGTCTTGGGACTTTTCCTTTTTTGTTGTTTTTGTTTGTTTTGTTTTTTGTTTTTGTTTTGTTTTGTTTTTGTTTTTGTTTTTGTTTCATCAGAGCTCCAACTTCTTCTTTCATTATTGATTGTTCTTTCTAATATTTCTCCTCACTTCTATCATCATCAAAAATACCTTCGATGTACTCCCCATCTATCTGATATTTTATTGGGGTTTTTTCCCCCATTATAATCATACCATCTTTTGATTTTAAGCAACCAGTAGATGTGCATGTCTTTTGCGTGTGAGCAATTTCTTCAATATTTCTGTACATAAACTTAGGGTCTGTTTTGTGTCGATCTTCTATTTCTTTGCACTTTGTTTCTAGGCAAGCTTCTTTAGCTGCATTGCATTTATTCCTGATTTCTTTATATAACAACAACAAAAAACAAACAAAACAAAACAAAACAAAAAAAAAACAAAAAAAAAGAAAGAAAGAAAAAAAAACCTACGTGAATAGGGGCTCCACTGGAACATTATCCGGAAAGGGAAGTCATGTTAAGCAGGTGACATCAGACCGTAATCAAGTTACTGCCACTGGTTATATAAAATGGTGTAAAAATTGCAACATGGAATGTTTGAACAATGCTTAAGAAATGAAAATGTCAAGATAGAAATGGAAAGATCGACTATTAATAGTTTAGGAATAGGACAGGCATGACCACTTGTTCATTGTTGAATTCATAAGTCAATTCCCTTGAGACATCGATTTACATCCCTTTTTCACAGTTACCATCACTCACCAAATACTTTATGATTTCACATCAGTCATTTTCTCCTGCTTGTCTAGACAACAGGCAAGTGTGGTTGTTTTTCCACTGATTTCTGTGTCTGTGTTTGTTATTTGTTATCTTTCGTTTACGCTTGCCAAAGGCCAGCTGGCCGAAGATTTGCACCTGTCTTGTCTTTTTGTATTAAATACGCGTTCTGATTCTATTTTTTGTTTGTTTGTTTGTTTTTCTGGTTCCTTTTTGTTTGAACGCGGGCGGTCACACAAGTTTTGAACGTAGGTTACATGTCAGACGCTGCAGGAAATGGCGACATATCTCATTTGGTGTACCTCATTAATTAGATGCCTGATTAAACGTTGGTGCAGGGGTAGAGCACTCTCCTTTCATTCTGACCACACAAGTTTACAATGGTGGGAATCTAATTTGTGCACCATCCGCCCAGACAGCTGTGAATGTGTATCCTATCTAACTATCTTCGAAGTTAAAGAGAGGTACAACAATGAAGGAGAAGAGATGGCACGGCGTTCATAATGCTTGCCCCAATAAAAGACGAGGCCTCTGCTGCCTCACTCCGCAGCCTTCACCTGATTGTAATCCTGTTATCTGGGTCACAGTGATCTGAAATACATCACATACATCTGTAGCGATGTTTTGTTTACTTGTTAGTAGCCGTAGAAATAATTGTAGCAGCAGTAGTAGTAGAAGATTGGCTTAATTTAAGCGTAAGCTTCGTGGCATGTTTTGTATTCATCCCCTTTTCAACAACTCTGGTGGGATTTGTATTCAATCAGTCATTAAAATAATAATTATAATAATAATAATAATGATGATAATAATAATGAAAATAATGATAATAATAATTACTAAGATTTGTTCACGTAGGCCTATGAAGAAGACCATTACATGTGAAGTAGATAGTTTTTTTTTCAAAGTTCGCGTACTCTTTGAATATATGCAGAAGAGACAGATGATGACTTTGAAAGACAATTGTGCTGCGAATGACTGTTGCAGTTGCTTTAGGCCTAAACCAATTCCTTATCTTGGGGCCCCATGCACAAAATTAAACGAACTGACCGTACATGCACTTTGGAGCAACAAAATAGTTCCACATCAATTGTAAGCACACATATAGAAAAGGAA
Organism: Monoplex corrugatus; assembly: GCA_030674185.1. NCBI lineage: Eukaryota > Metazoa > Mollusca > Gastropoda > Littorinimorpha > Ranellidae > Monoplex > Monoplex corrugatus. Next base: position 72,754,495 of record JAPXFY010000014.1, read on the forward strand.
TAAACTGCAAACAGAAATTCCATCGGAGTTTAGATGCCTAGTTCATGAATAAATCTGAACATTGTTATCAACAGATTGTTCCAACTGGACAGAAAAGAAAACTACAATCGTACTGAAAATGACCTTCAACTTGAATCGAGTGTAGATCTAGACCATTAGATAAAAAATAGAAATTGTTAGAACTGCAAGTCGCTTGTTCACGATAAATAACGCATGTTATCCAGATGATTTTGTGTTTTTATTTCACTAAAAACAATTTTTAATGAAATAGCTTTTGTGTATGCAAAGATAGATTTATGTCGCCATGAGTAATTGCATGCAGACTGACGACTGGCATAATACTCAGTGATGTTTACGTGTTCTTAGATCTAGCCTATACAGTAGATTACTGTGCGGTGGTACACGCAGGAAATCGTCTGCTACATCAGACGACGATTTTGTAGAATTTTCAATGGAATGACGTAGGCTAATGGTTATGAGTTTACTTCACAAGAGTTTAGCTTTGCTGGGATGAAAACGGTTGTCATGTCTGATTGTTAAAGTGTTTATCATTATGATCTAATTTGTCTCAAAGCAGCAGCATTCTTTTTTTTTCAGCTCTGAAAATGGTCTTCATATCTACGTCAAACAGCTCACTCATATCATACAAGTACGATTCGGGTACAATTCGACCGTGGAAAGCATCCCATCACTTACAAATGGAATGTGGAAAGCCCATTCGTAAAGCCAGTTGCCTGTCCTGGTCCATTTTTAGCCTATGTAGCTCCTGTCTTGAACGTAAGTCTCAGACAACCTTGCAAAATAAATGTGTACGTCTGTGCTGCAGTGTTACAAATTGACGCAAAAACACTTGTTTTGAATGAGATCCAGTTTTTTGTAGGTTATGGCAGTGCGTGCGATCAAGTTACCGGGGAGGAGAAGTCTAGACTGACAAATCTTTGTCGGAATGAAAAGAAGCATTGCCAACTGTGTTCTAAACTGATGTGAGTATTGCTTGGGCCAACAGACTCCGCTTTTTTTTTTTCTTCTCAAAGCTTTTTTCCTTCCTGCTGAACATAAAATATTGTTCGTTTTCAGGTTCTCCGATCAGCATTTTTCCACAAGCGTCATCTATGAAAGAGGTTCACAAATGCGGCTTTTGCTTTTGGAAGAGTTACCAAGACAAAATATCTTTCGTAAGCCAATGTTTCTTGATTTAAGTCCCACCCAATGGCTAGTTAAAGATCTTTTCCCTCAGGTGCAAATCTCATACTAAACGATTGTATTATTTATAGTACGAGACGTGGAAAATCAACACGCAAAGCCAGAAACAAGATTGAGGCAGCCGCAATGTGGTTTCTAAGAGAAAAGTTGAGAGTTCTATGGACAGCAAAGAAAACAAACGAGACAGACTTGATGGAGGCAGACACACAAGATAATTGATAAAGAAGATTAGAAAAGACAAGCAACATTTATAGGCCATTTTATGAGGAAAGGGAAATTAGAGCACCTGGTCACAACAGGAAAGCTGGGGGAAAGAGAACACCAGGTAGACCCAGGGAAAATATATTAGACAGACTTGCAGGGTGGCTGAGGATGGAGAGGGTAGAAGATGTGCTTGAAGCGACAAGGGATAGATTCGTTTGGAGGGCCATGATCGCCGACGCCATGCGGCAGGGCACATTATGATGATGATTATACATGTGTGTGCAGACTGTCTTACATATGTGAGAGAAGTCTGTTTGAAGGTAAGTGATATTGTTACTGCTACTACATTGGGTGGATGGTAATGACTGCTATTACATTGTATGGATGGTAATGACTGCTACACATTGTATGGATGGTAATGTATGTGGTTATAGGTCTGTAGCCTGGTGACGAGGAGTCTAGACTGACACATCTTTTGAGGGATATAAAAGATTACGACAGTTAAACAATTTGTCTCCAGGTTTTGCTGTTAGCTTCTCAAAAACAAAAGACCATTAATTTTTTCTCTTGAAGTTTTACAAAGGAATTCAAACTTGTTTTCTGTCGTGTCTTCCTTAAGCTATGTAGATTGTTTGAGTGTGTGTGTATGTGTGCGTGTGTGTGTGTGTGTGTGTGTGTGTGTGTGTGTGTGTGTGTGTGTGTGTGTGTGTGTGTGTGTGTGTGTGTGAGAGAGAGAGAGAGAGAGAGAGAGAGAGAGAGAGAGAGAGAGAGAGAGAGAATGATTTCAGAACTTCAGCTGTGATTGTAAAACCTTTATCAGCAAATGCTCCATTTCCCTAGCTGTAGAAAGCATCACACGACAAAAAGAAAAAAAAAAAGTCTTTTGATTCAAGGCCAACAAATCAGTTTAAATATAACCATTTTCTTGAGTTTAAAATTCACACTACCGTTCTATGGCAGTTATTGTGAAAAAAAAAGTTCTCTGACTGTGCAGAAACACGAGTTGAAATAGGCTAGGTCACGGTTACAGTGTGTTCGGTAACACTTGTCGCTGTAGGATACACTGATGGAAGATCCAGACTAGATAATCTCTGCGAGAAACAGTGCCAATTTTTGGGCTGATGTAAACATTGTTTTCACCATCAGATTCGCCATTTTACTGCTGTATTCAGTGTGTCTGCTACTGATGATTTTTTTTATGATGTAGCCTAATGTATATCTTTTTTTTACTTTTTACAAGAAGGAACACACATATACATACGTGCGCTCGCGCGCGCGCACACACACACAAACACACAAACACAGACACAGACACACATACACACAAACGCACACACATACACACACACACGCACGCACGCACGCACGCACATACACACACACAAACACACATACACACAGACACAGACACAGACGCACACATACACACACAAACGCACACACACACACACAACACACACACACACACACACACACACACACACACACATACACACGCGGCGCGCGCGTGCGAGCGTACATATTTATTACATAAATCTACATGCATCAGTATCGTCCAAGCATCACCACTGGTGATTTTTTCCCCCAAAGCTTTGCATTAGACCTTGTGCCCTTTTCTTTTTGCTGACATCGACACTGTGTTGTGGAGGTTCTGCAATACATTAGCTCAATATCATAATCTGAAAAAGCACTGTTGACAAATATGCGATATTTCTGGTTAGAAATATCCTCCAAACACAGTTTTTATAAACCACTCTTCTTGATTTAAGGCTTGACAAATCACTTCAGTTCCTACCACCTCTTCCACTGTCTGTAAACCTCAGACGACAGAATTCTGTTACTGTTTCAACTATAAACATACACGCAAATTACTGTGATCCAGCTTCTAGAGGGGGGGGGGGGGGGGACCCATATGAATCAAATCATCTTCACTGCATTGCTAGAGCGCATGTGATTATACATTTTAATGACGGAGTGAATGAGGACGACTCTGTGCGAGAAAATACTGAAACGGCTCCAAACGTTTCTTAGAATGATGTGAGCGTTGCTTGCTCTACAAGACTCCTTGTTTTTCTGCTGTTTGGGAACATTCTTTCGCAATCTTTCCCCCGACCGGCATTATCTCAAGAGAAGTGTTTTCTCCTTCCTGCTGGCGTATATAGATTTTTTTGATATGCTGGTTGTGTTGATCTCACTTAAGATCTCACGTCTCGAGTTCAATCTGCGGCGTAAAAACTGTCCTATTCACTGCATTCTTAACCCTCTTGAGCTTAGCATCCTGCACACTAGCATCCTGCATCTCCTCCCCCCCCCCCCCCCCGTGAGGGTGCCGGGGGCTCTTTCAGTATAAACAGTATCCCCACCTTCTCGAAATTCTGTGCTAGAAATTTCTTTTTTTCTGTCACTCTCTTTGTTTCTGCCTGATTCCTTTGCTTTCTGTCATTTATTCCTATTATTTCCTGCCTTGCTGGCACATTCACCTGTATGTGTTCGATAAAGTCTTACGTACTTTCTCTTAGGATTGATAATTGGGTACATGTGTTAAGTGCATTTTGGGCTATAGGGTTATGCTGAAATAATTTTAGGTAATCTATGCCCGTTTTTAGATATGTTTTGGTGTCCTTAGGTATGCTTAAATGTGTATTCAGTTGTGCTTTTTAAATCCCCTGTGCGACAAATTTGACGGAGTGGTCAACGCCGTGGGCATGTCCTTAGATTATGTGCGCGAATGCATTGAATGCAGTGTACTTAATTTTCTTTTCTTTTCTTTTTTTTTACCTGTTGAAGTTTTGTATGTTTTGAAGCGGTTGTAGCCCTGACATGGCTCTACGCAGTCGGCTGGGCTTTAAACAACAATAACATCAAGCACCCTGCATTTTCGATCATGGAAGCAAAGAAAAACCTAACCTTTTGACTCCCTCACCCTATCCACCAGATTGCAGGAACCCTTTGACTCCCTCACCCTATCCACCAGATTGCAGGAACCCTTTGACTCCCTCACCCTATCCACCAGTTTCCGGGTGGAAAGGCTGAGGGCGTCAAAGGGTTAATTTTTTTTTGTAGTTGGTGGATATGGTACGGGAATCAAGGAGCTAATACGCTAATCTTTCTGGTAGCGTCAGCGTAGTGATTTACAAGTCCCTTTTATTTCCCCCTCCCCATTTTAAGACAATGCCGGTGCAGAGATCATTTTATTGGCAGATTTGGATGCAGCGCATATGGAACTGTCCAACTGTGATAAATTTCTTTTGAAACAAAAACTGAACTCGGAGATGGAGGTAACACGATTTATAGACATCGTTTTACTATAAGCATCAGTTGTAAAAACATTATCCACTTATCTTGTTTTGGAGTACAATACAACATTGAAATATTGACGTTTACATTCTGAAGCGGCTCACTAGGTTGGCGGGGGGGGGGGGGGGGGGGGGGGGAGATAAATTATTTACAGTTAAAACGCACCGCATGAGAGAACGTTTTTGAGAGGAAGTGTGTGTGCTGCTTCAAGTGTTTTTAGTGTCGTTATGTATGCATTTTTCAGTGTGACAATGGACAGCGCTAGTGTATACGGTGATCGTGTGGACAAGTACCATAGTGATGGCCGATATAGCAGGTTGGTCAGTTGAAACGTTGTGTGTGTGTGTGTGTGTGTGTGTGTGTGTGTGTGTGTGTGTGTGTGTGTGTGTGTGTGTGTGTGTGTGTGTGTGTTACGTTGACTCCAAAAATTGTCATGCAAAATTTGACAAGTTTGTGTAAGTTTTTTTGTTTACTTTTGAGGTTTTTGTTGTTGTTGCTGTTGCTGTTTGTTTCATTCCTGCTCACTTTTTTTTTGGTCAGTATCCTACACTCAATATTTTTCGTCTTATTGTGTGTGTGTGTGTGTGTGTGTGTGTGTGTGTGTGTGTGTGTGTGTGTGTGTGTGTGTGTGTGTGTGTGTGTGATCTCTCTCTCTCTCTCTCTCTCTCTGTCTGTATGTGTGTGTGCATGTCTGTGTGTGTGTGTGCGCGCACGCGTGCTTGTGAGTGTGTGTGTGATATATCTCTCTCTCTCTCTCTGTCTCTCTGTGTGACATATCTCTCTCTCTCTCTCTGTCTCTCTGTGGTGTGTGTGTGTGTGTGGTGTGGTGTGTGAGTGTGAGTGTGTCGTGTGTGTGTGGTGTGTTGTGTGTGTGTGTGTGATCTCTCTCTCTCTCTTATATGTGTGTGCATGTCTGTGTGTGTGTGTGCGCACGCGTGCTTGTGAGTATGTGTGTGATATCTCTCACTCTCTCTCTCTCTCTCTCTCTCTCTCTCTCTCTCTCTCTCTCTCCCCTCTCACTCACTCTCTCTCTCTGTGACATCTCTCTTTCTCTCTCTCTCTCTCTCTCTCTCCTCACTCCTTGTGTGTGTGTGTGTGTGGGGTGTGTGTGTGTGTGTGTGTGTGTGTGTGTGTGTGTGTGTGTGTGTGTGTGTGTGTGTGTGTGCATGTGTGTTTCATTTGTCACTCGAGCTTGTCGGTGATCCTTATCGTACTGGGTACTGTGAGGCGTTCCACATCGACACAGACTGCAATGATCTGTGAAGATCTCGCACGGTGTGTTTCATTCAAAGAGTGATGCATCGTAATCTGTTTAGCTCGTAAGGCTTTTTGTAGTTTGTCATTTATAGCCTATAGAATCAGTTCAGCCTGTATTCTGTGCAGCTCAACCGACCACGAAGGTCATCTCATGTCATAAAAAAAGTACTGCTATTGTATGGAAAGCCTTACAAAATGACCGAATAAGAGTTCTACGATTGTGACGATAACTCTTGTACATGTTGCAGTATTTTTATTGTTTTGTTTATCTTGTTTGTGTCTTTGTTTAATCTTCTTCTTTTTTCTTCTTCTTCTTCTTCTTCTCTCTCTGTCTCTCTCTCTCTCTGTCTCTCTCTGTCTCTCTCTGTCTTTCTCTCTCTCCTTCTTAGAGCAAAAACAAAAACGAAAAACCACACTGTTTTTGTTTCTTTGTTTTCCCTCTTTTTTTCTCTCCTTCTTGAAGCACAAACAAAAATAAAGACAAAAATAAAACCCACACTATATACAAAGAAGCCTGATCGCGATATCTGTTGCATTGGCGCAGTGATTAGTGTGACGGATTAAGTTCGAATCCCCATGAGTACAAATCAACATGACAGTTTTTGGCTCCTACACAGAGTTGAGTCAAAACACGACGTCTACACATGGTTTAGTGTCATCTATACATGGATGCGTTTTTCGAGGTTATAAAACTTCCTGATTAACACCATAGGTGTCTGCTTCTTTCAGGTCTGGATGACCGTCAAGTGTGGTACGGAACAGGTATTGTTAGCAGCGAGGGACTTGTGGTAAGCTGTATCTTGTGTACGTTGGACCAAATCAGGCATTACCGAGTTGTGTTGGAGTGACCTGCAGGTGCAAAATGCTGTCTTCTCTGGTGATTTGGTCCTAAGGTGGCTCATAAATGTAATTGAATGCCCCAGAATGAAACAAATCATCATCATCATCATCAGGTGCCCTGCCGCATGGCGTTGGCGACCATGGACTTCCAACCATCTCTATCTCTCGTTGCCCCCAGCATCTCGAAACAAATGAAATGAAACAAATACAGTGACATTAAAAAAAGCAGAATAATAAAACATTTTATTTGTATTATGCCAATGGCCTTTACAAAGATAGTTGAACATAAACTTGAAGACAAATACCTTTACGTATTAATCATCGTTATCTTATCCTTTTTTGTGTGTGTGCTTGCTGTATTTATCTAAAATATTGTGTTTATGCTTCTGTCAGTATGGCGTTAAATAACCAATCAATACAGTATGACATTAAATAATCTATATAGTATATCATGTTCAACATGATGTTGAATTTAAATACTTTCATCAGAGAACGTCAAAATAATCAATATCCCTTGCAATATATGTTTGGAGAGACACACGATTTTTTTGTAAAAGGCAGAGTCTGTTATATGATACAATTGAAATGTAAGACGTGTTAGTCGAGATGTAAATTGCGCTGAAAGCAGTTATCATCATCATCATCATGTGCCCTGCCGCTTGGCGTTGGCGATCATGGCCGTCCATATGTCGCTGCAAGTACATCTTCCACTTTTTCTGCCCTCAGCCACCCTGAAAGCAGTGAACTCAAAAAGAAATTAATGTCATGTAATCTGTTTATTGGATTCAGTTCTGTTAATTTCTGTATCGTTTATTTTGGATGACTGGGCATAATGAAACTGAAAAAAAGATTAATGAAATGATTGAAGTTATAATGATTGCTTTGTACTTCATTGGAGTTTGTTGTAAACTCGTTTTCGTTGGTTGTAGCTGTTCCTCGTTGTCATGCAATAAATAATGCCTCGTGGCACAAACGCTGTAAAACGGGGACGTCAAAGGCTCTGTTTCTCTGTCTCCGTCTGTCTGTCTCTCTGCCTGTCTATCTGTCTCTGCCTCTGTCTTTCTCTCTCTCTCTCTCTGTCTCTGTGTGTGTGTGTGTGTGTGTGTGTGTGTGTGTGTGTGTGTGTATGTGTGTGTGTGTGTGTGTGTGTGCGTGCGCGTGTGTGTGTGTGTGTTTCTATCTCTCTTTCTTTCACTGTCTGTCTGTCTGTCTCTTTCGCTCTCTGTCTCTGTCTCTGTCTTTCTCTCTCTCTCTCTCTCCCTCTCTCTCTCTGTCTATCTGTCTCTCTCTCTCTCTCTTTCTCTCTCTTTCTCTTTATTTGTTTGTTTTTTGCTCTTCGTTGTTGTCATGTAATTAGTAGTGCCCCTTGACACAAAGGTTGTAAAGTGGGAATGTCAGAGCTCTCTCTCTCTGTGTCTCTCTCTCTCTGTCATTGTCTCTGTCTCTCTCTCTCTCTGTCTGTCTGTGTCTCTCCCGTCTGTCTGTTTGTCTGTCTCTATCTCTGTCTTTCTGTCTCTGTTTCTCTCTGTCTGTCTTTCTCTGTCTCTGTGTCTCTATCTCTGTCTCTCTCTGTCTCTCTCTCTCTCTGTCCCTATCTCTCTGTTTATGTCTCTGTCTCTCTCTGTCTCTGTCTCTCTCTCTCTCTCTCTCTCTCTCTCTCTCTTCACGATCTGTCCTCTCCCCCTGTCATCTCCTTCTCTCTTGCTCCCGTCATTTTCCATTCCGCACTCTCATATCCATTAACATGATGGCAAACTGACATGCATTGCAACACTCGCCACGATCAACACTGTAGATAAGTGATGTCGAATATTCTATTATATCAGCAGGCAATGATTCCGCTGAGTGCCCCAGAGCTATGTAATATCTCATGAGTCTGGGTGGGGGGGGGGGGTGGGTGGGGTGGTGGTGGTTATGGCATGTGAAGGAGGGCACTGGGAACAGTAGGTTTGGATGATAGGAAGGGTGGAGGGGATAAGAGGACATTTTCATTAGCCTGCTGCTGACCTGTACTTTTTTTTTTCTGGTCTTTAGACATGTCTGCTGCAATGTTGGAATTGTAAGTGTGACGGATTTGAGGTTATGAAATGGAATCCCTTTCTATTGGCTTGTTTTCAGAGTTGTGATAAAGGTAGGAAACACATTTATTTCGTATGGACTGAAAGATAGGAAAAAATGATTGATTTTGTTTCTTTAAAGAAAGGGAGATGTGACGTGTGTTGACAGTAAACAGCGTGCGGATAACAGCACGGCATGATATTCGTTTAAATGATAATTGATTGCTGTTCACTGTGAAATGTATATATACTGTATAGTCAGTTTGAGAATCAGATAGCGACGAGTAAAGACGAAGAAGCATTGCCCTGTCTTCTGAGTTGGCTGTAGAAAGAACGAAACAAAGTAGGAGACTTGATGGCCACACCATGGTAATTATTTTTTCTCTAGAACTTTCGCTCAGAGACGTCTTTCTTATAACGAAAATATGCCAAATATAGGGTGGGTTATCTCTTTGGTTGTTATTTGTTGGTTATTTACATTGTGTTGTTGTTATTGTTGTTGTTTTGTAGACTTGTGCCTGTCGCAGAACTGTACCAAGAACCTCTTCTATCAGTACCACTACTCGAAGACAGTATTTTACCTTGATAATGAAACAGTGTTAAAAAAAATACGATGATTAAAAAAGAAAAAAAAATCAACGAATCATTCAACAAACAAACAGATAAACGAACAACAGTAAATACTACCATCCCCACCGCATCTAGAATTTGATGTGATGTAAACTGATCAACTTTCACCGCAGTGAGAGACATTAATACCATGTCAGCAGTCAGTGATCTATAGCTACTGCTGTCCTTCCTTCCTTCCTTTCCTTTGGTGCCCACGATCTTGAGGATGATCATTCCGGCACATAAAAGGGGGGGGGGGGGGGGTGTTGTAGACACAGTCCATTCGTAAGCTCCGATCATTTCACTATTCTCATTGTCCGTAGACATTGCTGAAATCCGTTACCGAAAGGGCCACGTGGTGTCCAGAAACTCACCGTTGGGCGGAGGCTCTCGACACAAAAGCATCGACTGTTGCTGCCTCTACTGTTTCGTTGGGAAGATGGTTCCAGTCCCCAACAGTCCTGGGTGGAAAAGAGCCACCTCCGTACTGAGTTCTAGTGTTGATGAGGCAGAACTGCTGGTTGTGGGTACGGCGCTGTCTTGGTGGGGGTGGGACCTAGCTTGCTCCTGATAATTGGGCACTGGATTTGTGCCATGGTGGATTTTATAAATGAACCCCAGGCGTGTGGTTCTTCTTCGCTGCTCAAGAATGGCCACCCAGTTGGTCGATCAATCGGCTGACACTTGATGTGTTGTGATATCGGTTGAGCTCGAAACGGGCGGCACGTCTCTGAACGGCCTCCAACTTGTCTATGCTCTTCTGTGTGTATGGATCCCAATACTGATGATGCATATTCAAGAAGGGGTCTCACGAACGCCTTGTACGACTTCTCCTTGATGGAACTGGAGTGATCTTTAAATGCGCCTGAGTTTTGCTGTCAGTATGGAACATGGTCATTTGAGCACATTAGTCAGCCTTTTCTTATAAATCTTCATCTTCTGGGGAGGAATATGACGAAAAGAGTTTGCAAAAGGTAGAGAAGAGGCAGGTGAGTTGGGGGGGGGAGAGGTTAAGGGGGGGGCGGCAGAGTCATCAAGGAAAAAATGTTAATTGTGTCATGTGGGAACACGCATCAAGTATCTTGGTAAAGGTTTAGTGTTTCTCAATGGGCGGTTTTGATAGCTGCGGCCAGTTGAGGGGGGGGGGGGGGGGGACGGCAGAGTCATCAAAGAAAATGTTAAGCTATGTGTCATGTACTGTAGGAACACGCAGCAAATATCTTGGTAAAGGTTTAGTTTTTCTCAGTGGCTGGTTTCGATAGCTGCAACCAATCTGATAGTATTGCGGAGCTGTTTGCTGCTTGCATTAGGGGAAGTGGCATAGCGCAGGCAAGTGATTGGGGTTGTTGACGACAGGAAATTATGCAGGACTTGGCATTAAAGCCTGACCGATAATGCACTCAGGTGATGACCATGACCCTGAGGGGTCAAACATTCCGTGTGTATGAGAGACCCAAGAGATGGGTTTCAGAAGGTCAAGAACTTTGCGTGTGTGTGTGTGTGTGTGTGTGTGTGTGTGTGTGTGTGTGTGTGTGTGTGTGTGTGTGTGTGTGTGTGTGTGTGTGTGTGTGGGTGTGTGTGTGTGTGTGTGTGTGTGTGTGTGTGTGTTGTGGGGTGTGTGTTGTGTTTGTGTGTGTATGTGTGTGTTGAGAGTATGTGTGTATGTGTGTGTGTGTGTGTCAGTCTGTGTGTTTATGTTGTGTGTGTGTATGTCTGTGTTTTTGTGCCTGTTTGTGTGCCTGTATGTGTGTGCCTGTGTGTGTGTGTTTGTGTGTGCATGTGTGTTATGTGTGTGTGCATGTGTTTGTGCCTGTGTGTGTGCCTGTATGTGTGTGTTTGTGTGTGCATGTGTGTGCGTGTGCGCGCGTGTGTGTGCGTGTGTGTGTGTGTGTAAACGAAGAAAGATCGCTTCAATGCAAAATACGTGATGTGCTGTAAGATTTCTGAAATGTTTCTTATAAATGTCTAAATTGTACTAAAAACACTGAATAAAAAAGATAGTAAGCAGAACATTGTGTCCCTTTGGTATGAGATCATCTGTCCACACACACTCCATTACAACTGGGCATTTTACCTGGTAAGGGTTGGCATAATAATTAAAATTCAGTTTTTGATAGGATGACATCTTGAGCCTGACTTCTGTGCATCTCTGTATATATTACAGTTTCAGCTTCGGTTCGGTTTAGTTTCAGTTTGTTTGTTTGTTTGTTTGTTTTGTTCGTTCGTTTTCTCAAGACGGCGTTCTCGAACTCAGAGTGTTTTCCATATTATGCATCAATGCTTAATATGTATGTGATTGAAAAAGATCCAAAATGATAATGGTAATGATGATAATGCTGTGTTAAGACGGACGAGGGTCTAAGCGAGTGGTCTGAACGTTGACAGAAGTTCATCAGGGCTATTTTTTTTTGTCACCACTTCTCTTTGCCCTGGCCATAGACTGGATGCTGAAGAAGGCTGCGGAAGGAAAAGGCATCATCTAATGGCGTGAGGGGAAACGCCTGTCCTGTTTAGACTTGGCAGACGACATCGCCGCATAATTGGTGACACGCAAGACTTCCAGTCACTGGTTAGTGATACCAGCAAATATGTGAACAGCATTGGACTTATCGTCAGTGCCAGTAAAATAAATAAACAGACAAACAAAAAATACCTTAAAAAAAACATGCTTGATGGACATTTCACATCACCATCAAGAATATTCATCGGCAGAACAATGTTGTGGTCGTCGATCACTTCACCAACCTGGGCAGTTTAATCAACAGTTCAAGCGATGTGACTAAACAACTGAACTGTCGCGTGTGTATTGCAACGCCAGCATTCCACAAGCTGTCAGAAATCTGGAACAGCAGAAAATCTCCCTCAGCGTAAAATTGCAGTGCTACAACTCCACTGTTCCGTCAGTTTTACATACAGCTGTGAAACGTGGCACCCGAAAACAAACCAGGGGGAAAAGCTTGATCCTTTGACCTTGAGTGCCAACACAAGATCTTGGGCATCAAATGGAAAGACTGTGACAAACGATGAAATAAGGTCAAGAAGCATATCCCAGTTACCAACATCATCTTCAAGCGTCGATTGAGATGCCTGGGCCATGCCGCTAGATAACTGTCTTCCAGACCTGCCAACCAACTCCTGAACAGGAACTCAGGAGGATGGCGAAGGAAGACCAAAAAGTGAAGTGGCGCGGGAGCAGCTGCATTAGTCACAAACCATGAGCCTGTACATCAACCCGATGTGCTGATATTGTCTCGAGGTTCTACCTACTTTATAGATTCTGTATATACTGTTGTGACATTGTTGTATTGAATCACACTTAGGGTATGTGGAACATCCTATGATAAATAACGTTTTATGATATCAGTGTGCTTCCCACGTGCCGTCAAAATGCCAGGTTCCCACATATCACACAGATTTAACTCCCGTAGGGCTCTTCCAGTATAAATAGTATCCCCACCTTCTGGAAATACTGTGCTAGAAATTTCCTCTTTCCTTCACGCTCTTTGTTTCTGCCTTGTTCCTTTGCTTTCTGTCATTTCTTCCTACCATTTCCTGCCTTGCTGCTCCATTCACCTGTGTGTGTACGATAAAGTCTTACGTACTTTTCCTTAGGATTGATAATTGGGTACATGTATTGAGTGCATTTTTGGCTCTAGGTAGGTGAGATATACTGAAGCAATTTTTGGTAATTTATGCCTGTTTTTATATGTGTTTTAGTGTCCTTAGGTATGCTTGAATTTGTATTCAGGTGGGTTTTTTTTAATTCCACGTGCGACAAATTGGACGGAGTGGTCAACGCCAAGGGCATGTCTTTAGATTATGTACGCGAATGCGTTGATATGTATACTTAATTTTCCTTTCTTTTTTTCCCTGTTGAAGTTTTGTATGTTTTGAAGCGGTTATAGCCCTGATATGGCTCTACGCAGTCGTCTGGGCTTTAAGCAACAGTAACAGTAACAATAATAGTAACACAGATTTGAGGCCCCCATCCATCACCACAAATCATCAACTTCCACCCTCTTCAGCCATACAGAAACACATGAACAAAAAAATATCCTGATCCCTTTCCCCAACGTCACGCCCTCATAACGTTATGGCCCTCATAACGTTATGTGTCTTTTACACTTGATAATTGCATGAAGTGTTTTTGTTTTTTTCACGTGGTGAAGTTTTGAAATGTTGCACTGTTTTCGGTGCAGTCTGTTGTTTTAAGTAAGTTTACGTAACTGATAATAGTTTTGCTGTAGAAACTCTTATTAACACCGAAATGTACAAACACGTATAAGTATTTAAAATGTATTTAGGACAGTCACTCAGTTGATCAGTCAAATCAATCAGTGAAATAATCAACCAGTCAATCAGTGTATTCAGATCACTCACTCACTCACTCACTCACTCAATCAATCAATCAAGTAATCAACCAATCAATCAAAAGAGACAAACAAACAAAAAAACCGTCGTACATTCTGTATCATTATAAATGGAATTCTAGTATACTGACATGGAAACTGAAAAAAATAACTAGTGGTTTGTTTATGTTTCATTTAGTCGACATCCCAGTGCCAGAAAGTCCACGGGAGTCAGACAAAGCACTATAGGGCAACCGACAAGAGGAGACCCCTCACGGCTGCCGGGTCACTTCGGTGGAGTTCAACAGCACCTGCTCTGATCCAGAAACAAGCGGTTTT
>JAPXFY010000014.1:72778649-72801149 GCA_030674185.1 Monoplex corrugatus
GGAAAATTTGTTACGGTGAATGTATAGATATATTTTACTTTGTGTTTCAGCAGTAAGAAAAAAAACACACACACACACAAACCAACCAACCAACCAACCAACCAACCAAACAACCAACCAACCAACCAGCCCTAACCAACCAACCAACCAACACCAACCAACCAACCAACCAACCAACCAACCAGAGGAATATATGACCGGATAAAATCAGGATTAAAAAACCAACCAACAATCAACCAACACCAACAATCAACCAACCAACCAACCAACCAACCAACCAACCAACAACCAACCAACCAACCAACCAGAGGAATATATGACCGGATAAAATCAGGATTAAAAACAACCAACCAATCAACCAACCAATCAGCCAACCGAAACTAACAACCAATCAACCAACCAATCAGCCAACCCAACCAACCAACCAATCTGCCATCCAAGGAACCAACCAACCAATCAACCAAGTAACCAATCTGCCATCCAGCAAGCAAGAGCAAGCAAGCAAGAAAGCAAACCAACCAACCAACCAACCAACCAACCAACCAACCAACTAACCAACCAACCAACCAACCAACCAACCACAACCAACCAACCAACCACCAACCAGCCAACCAACCAACACCAACCAACCAACCAACCAACCAACCAACCAACAACAAAACAACAAACAAACAAACAAACACCGAACGAACGAACGAACGAACGATCGAACGAACAAAGAAACAAACAAACAAACAACAAAGCACACACACATTTGAACTTAGTCATATAGTATGTAGTTGATTAGTCATATTAGTATGTAGTTAATTAGTCATATTAGTATGTAGTCAATTAGTCATATTAGTATGTAGTTAATTAGTCATATTAGTATGTAGTCGATTAGTCATATTAGTATGTAGTTGATTAGTCATATTAATATGTAGTTAAGTAATGCATTTGACTGATGATCCTAAAGAGGAAGAATCTACTTGGATAAATATATATGTGAGAAGAGAACGAAATAGCGAAAAATGTTTCTTAAAATAATGTTCCTTAACTTGCACCACTATACTTCCTTATTTTTTCTGATCTCTTCAAACGATTTCTTTTTAAATGGTTTTTGTTCTTCCAGGAGTTCTGTATTTCGGAAAGAAGGGCTGTTTTCCTTTCTGCTGAAGCTGTTTAGATTTTGGCGATGTGGAACATGACGGCATCATTTTATTATAAGCATTAGCTACAAAAACAGCTTCGACATATCCGGTTTTTATGCTCGGAAGCATCACGTCAAAAAGAAGAAAAGAAAAGAAAAGAAAAAAGAACTGTGTCTGCAAAATCATTTGTTTTTGGAGAGCATCAGCTGTGAAAACAGTGTTTCGAGGCAAGTGTATGTGTGTGCTTCTGCTGACACGTGTCATTAGCGTCGTTATGGATGCGTTTGTCAGTGTGACAACGGGCACGCTGGTGTGGGTGGTGATCGTCTGGACAAGTACCGTGGTGATGGCCAAACGCAGGTCAGTGAACAACTTTTCTGTTTGTCTGTCTGTCTTTTTTGTTTGTCTGTCTCCTCTGTCTGCCTGTCTGTCTTTTCTGTCTGCCTTCTCTTCTGTCTCCCTGTCTGCCTTTTCTGTCTGTCTCTTCTGTCTGCCTGTCTGTCTGTCTCTTCTGGTGTCTCTTCTGTCTGCCCGTCTGTCTGTCTCTTCTGAGTGTCTCTTCTGTTGTTGTCCTGTTTTGTCTGTCTCCTCTGTCTGTCTGTCTCTTCTGTCTGTCTCTGTCTCTTCTGTCTGTCTATTCTCTCTGTCTATCTCTTCTGTCTGTCTCTTCTGTCCGTCTGTCTCTTCTGTCTGCTGTCTCTTCTCTGTCTGTCTGCTCTTCTTCTTCTGTCTCGTCTGTCTCTTCTGTCTGTCTTTTCTCTTTCTGTCTGTCTGTCTCTTCTGTCTGTCTCTTTGTCTGTCTGTCTCTTCTGTCTGTCTGTCTCTTCTGTCTGCTCTTGTGTCTGTCTGTCTCTTCTGTCTGTATCTTCTTGTCTGTCTGTCTCTTCTGTCTGTCTGTCTCTTCTGTCTGTATCTTCTGTGTCTGTCGTCTCTTCTGTCTGTCTGTCTTTCTGTCTGTCTGTTCTTTTGTCTGTCTGTCTCTTCTGTCTGTCTGTCTCTTCTGTCTGTCTCTTTTTGTCTGTCTGTCTCTTCTGTCTGTATGTCTCTTCTGTCTGTCTCTCTTCTGTCTGTCTCTGTCTTCTGTCTGTTTTGTCTCTTCTGTCTGTCTTCTGTCTGTCTGTCTCTTCTGTCTGTCTGTCTCTTCTGTCTGTCTGTCTCTTCTGTCTGTCTGTCTCTTCTGTCTGTCTCTTTTGTCTGTCTGTCTCTTCTGTCTGTCTGTCTCTTCTGTCTGCTCTCTGTCTGTCTGTCTGTCTGTCTGTCTCTTTGCTGTCTGTCTCTTGCTTGTCTGTCTGTCTGTCTCTGTCTTCTGTTCTGTATCTTCTGTCTGTCTGTCTCTCTTTCTGTCTGTCCTGTCTCTTCTGTCCTTCTGTCTGTCTGTCTGTCTCTCTCTCTGTCTCTCTTCTGCTCTCTTCTTCTGTCTGTCTCTGTCTCTTGTCTGTCCTGCTGTGCTCTGTCCCTCTTCTGTCTTGTCTTCTTCTCTCTCTCTTTTCTCTCTTGTTGCTGTTGTCGTCTCTGTCCTGTCTGTTAAGTTACTCTAGGTCCCTCTGGTCAATATGGCTCTGTTAGGGCGTGAACTGTTAAAGATTCACCGTGTCTAGGCACGGCATTATGAAAGGCGGAGCCCATCCTCTCCTTTCGCCGCCTTTTTAAACCTCCCCGACCGAAGTCAGGTACCCATTCACTGCTGTGATATGTATATATATATATATATATATATATATATATAATATATATATATATATATATATATATATATATATGTGTGTGTGTGTGTGTGTGTGTGTGTGTGTGTGTGTGTGTGTGTGTGTGTGTGTGTGTGTGTGTTTTGTCTCGCCAGATATAGCAACTCTGTGTGTATGATGTTTCCGCTGTATCCCTTCTCTCGTTCCTGGGCCTGTTTCGGGTTTTATTTCCCCCCCCCCCGAGTAGAAGAGTAGAAGCGACAATATAAATAATGCAGAGAATTCTATGAACTTCACCACAAACGCTCCCTGTGGGGATGCCAGGGGCTTTTTCAGTATAAATAGTATCCCCATCTTCTGGAAATTCTGTGCTAGAAATTTCTTTCTTTCTGTACTTCTACCTTGCTCGTTTGCTTTCTTTCATCTCTTTCTACCATTTTCTGTCTTGCTGGTTCTTTCACCTATATGAGTTCTGTGAGGCCTTACATACTTTCTCTTAGGATTGATAATTGGATGTATGTATTTTGGGGTCTAAGAAACTGGGACGTGCAGAAACAATTTTAGGTAATTTGTGCCAGGTTTTATGTGTTTTAATGTCTGTAGTAATGTTTACACTTGCATTCGGGTTTGTTTTTTTAAAACCACAGGTGATGAATTGGACAGATTGATCAGCGCCAGGGCATATCCTTGAATTATGTGCCGAATGCTTGATATGTGTACTTAATTTTCTTTTCTAAGTGGTGATTGTGGTGTGTGTGTGTTGTTTTTTTTTCCAGTGTGTATTGTGCACATTTTGAAATGATTATAGTTTTAATGTGGTTCTGCGCAATTGGCTGGGCTTTCAACAACACTAAGAAAATAATAATAACACCACAAAAACGCCATCGCTGTTTGCTGCGTACATCGGTGTCGGGTATAGACTAACAGTGAGAGAAGTGACAGGCAAGAGGAAAGGAAGGTTGTTGACAATAGGAAATTATGTAGGACTTGACATTAAAGCCTCGCTGATAATGCACTTAGCTAAAGTCCATGGCCCCTGGGGATACAGATGTTCTGTGCGATAGTGAGATAGTTGGAATGGTGGGATATGCAAAATCATCAACTCCAGATGTTGCACCACAAAGCCAATACATTTCAGTTCACTTCAGGTTGCTGAAGACGGCCTCACAACATGCAGGTCAATGTTGCAGTTACATATACTGTGTAGAAAAACTAGCTCATTACCCGTTGGTAGACAGTCGTCTAAATTCTAAGGTATAATTCGTCCTAGATCCAAACTATGTGGAAAGGGAAAATGTGAACAGCTGTGTGTTTCCAACTGTTCAATTATACATACAGAGAATTTAAGATTTGATGGTGATACCGTCTGACGTTTGTGACCTAGGCTACTTTATACACAGATGAGAGAAAACGCGTTCATCTCCTCGAAATGCGTTATTAACTCGATGAACAGAAAAAATGGCTACATTATTCCAGTTTGGAATTAGATTAAACTGACGTATTTCAATTCCTGCAGGAAGCTGATAGATATAGTGAGGGAGTCAAATGATCAAGTTTTTGCTTTGCAAGCGTGATTGACAGTGCAGGATGCTGGTGGACAGGGTGCGGGAGTCAAAGGGTTAAACTCAGTGGTATAGTTGGCGCTCATTGGTACAGTTGGCAGTTGGCAGGTCAGTGGTGCAGTTGGCAGCTCAGTGGTGCAGTTGGCAGGTCAGTGGTACAGTTGGCAGCTCAGTGGTACAGTTGGCAGCTCAGTGGTACAGTTGGATGTGTCATGGGCCATTATATCAATATGTCAAGACATGATACGAGTTGTGATACTTTAGGGAGCCTCGTCATATGTCACCAGCGTGGCAGGGACTCCCAGCTCATAAATGTCTAATTGGCGGCCAACAAACATTCTAACCCATAACGATAGTTGTCCATGAGCGTGGTGCCAAACTCCCTTTCTTACGCACCCTACAAGTCCCTGCAAAAAGAAACTGCTTTTAAACTGAAGAAATGATGGTAAGAATGTCGTTTTGTAAAATAAATAAATAGTTAAGTAATAAATAAATAAATAAATGAATAAATAAATTAGTTAAATAGATAAATAAATTAAATAATTGAATAAATAAATAGATACATAAATAAATAAATAATTGCAATAATAAGTAAGTAGAATCATCAGGCCTAGCTTGTGGATCCACAAAGGTATACATGAAGAGCGAAGTAATAATAATTATGATAATCATGGCAATGATGTTGATGACTGAAATGATTAGATAGATGAATTGATAAAGAAAGAACATCGTGCCTAGCTTGGTGGTCCACATAAATCTGCATGAAGGGGGAAGTCATCATCGTCTCATCATCATCATCATCATCATCATCATCATCATCATCATCATCATCATCATCATCATCCCTCATCACTATTAGTATATGGTCATTATTACTATTATCATTATTATCATTATTATTGTTATTATTACTATTATTATTATTATTATTATTATTATTATCGTCAATATGTTGATGATGCTGGTGGTGGAGGTGGTGGTGGTGGTGCTGCTGATAACAGTAAGAAGAAGGAGAAGAAGAAGAACGACAACAACAGCAATGATAAATGAATGACTAAATAAATGAATGAATAAATCAATTAATTAAATAAATTAAATAATTAATGTATTGATATAAAATTAATTAGTCGTTTAGTAAGTCAGTCAGTCAGTTAGTTAGTTAGTTAGTTAGTTAGATAGTTAGTTAGTCAGTCAGTTAATAATAAACAGTGAATACATTAATAAACCGTTGCGGCGTCTCATGGAACACCTTAATGCTTCAGTGAGTCTGGTGGCGTCAGCTTTGTGTTTCACAGGTCCAATCCATCCCCTTACCATTTCAAAACCTTGCCAGTGCATAACTGCTTAGCGCTGATACGGCTCTGCGCAGTCGGCTAGGCTTTAAACAACAATAACAACGGGTGTAATTGCTGGCAGATTTGGGTAGACCGTCCATGGGATTGTTCGAGTGCGGTTATTTCCTCTTGATGAACTCCAGATTCCAATTAATCGATTATTCAGTCATTCATTCAGTCATACGATCGATCAGTCAAACACAAGGTTATAGTGAAGGAGGAGACGCCTCCACAGACAGTTCAAGGTTATACAGTTGCAATAATTAACTGTGATGATGTGCCAGGGTCGGACACTTGTCTCTGCACTTGGAGACCGGCTGTGGCAAGGCAGACTCAACCACCCCCCTCTCTCTCTCAGAGAGAGAGAGAGGGAGGGAGAAAGGGAGGTGGAGGGAGAGACAGAGTTGGGGGGGGGGGTAAGGAGAGGAGGGGAGAGAAAAACAGCCTTCTTTCTAGCGAGTTTGATATTTCAATTCTTGTCCTCTTTATAACATTCAAACTGTCGCTTTTACGTTCAATAATAATAATGATAATAATATAATAATAATAATGATAATTAATAATGATGATAATAATAGTAATAATAATTAATTATAATGATAATAATAATAAAATATAAATAAATGAATAAGTAAAAAAATGGCATAAAGGAATAATAACAATAATAACAATAACAATACTACTACTATTACTACTACTACTTCTACTATTAATATTAACATTAAATAAATTTGACATAATTTAAGAGGATATCATATACAATACATATTTTACCCTTTAAATTTTCAAAATGTTAGCACATTTTTTTTACCCGCACTCATCTTATTTAAAGTAAAAGAACTTTTCTCTTGAGAAAAAATGCCACATCTTAAAAAGATAAGGAACCTTGAAAAGGGGCAGTTGAGTTCAGCCCCACAAGAGTGACTGCACTTATCTACCTTGGTCGATGAAAAGACAAACACGCAAAGAAAAGCCTTTAGGACAGAGTTAGCTGTGTGGTTTTTAAAATCACAAGCACACAGAAAGAGAAAGCTTTGAGGCAAAAACTGCAACGAAAGAAAGCAGTATTCAAAGGGAGCAAAAGATCCTAGCGACAGTAGGTCCTCCTCCTCCCCTCCTCCCCTCCTCCCCTCCCCCCTCCCCCCTGCCAAGGCCCAGTATATTTCCCAAGCAAGTGGGGATCGTTTCTACCTAAGTGCTGCTAGTACAACCAGTACTAAGAACAACAATAATACGAGTAATGAGTAACAGATAGAATCTAAATTGAAGCAAACCGTCTACTCGGCTGTTAAACAAATCCCGACTGAATAACGATGGAAAAACTGCAAATTTCTCATTATTATAACAGCCTTTTTTTTCTTTTTTCTTTTTGTTTTTTTTGTTGTTGTTGTTGTTGTCAATAGCATGTAATCAAATCCTGACAGAATGATATGTTACAAAATGAATAAAGAAGACTGATATATCATTCTCATTGGAGGCCATAGTAATTATTTCCTGTCGTTTATCTCTTTTTGCTAACAATACATAATCACTTTTTGCTGGTCGTCTGGTTTGTTGGAAACAAGTCATTATCTACAGGTACAGGTTGAGATCTGCGTAGCGTAGAAATAGATCCCCTCGTCCAATTTAACTGCACAGTTTCAAGCCTAGCTTTAGATAAACCCTGTCTGTGCTGTTAAAGACAGTCCAGCTGTGAATGGGTACCTGACCCTGTTCAGGATTAGGAGAGGACAAAAGCGAGGGAAAAGGAGATGACCACTGCCATCAGAACGCTAGCCTGGAAATATGTCGCAGTCTCTGCCACCTCACTCCTCTACGTGGCTAATGGTGTAATGATTATGACTTGTTCTTTTATAGCGTTATACTCCAAACTCATTTGGATTTATTAAACATTACAAATAGACTTTCAGTGCAGGTCGTAGAACTCGAGCTGTCAGGTGAGCTGACCACATTCCACTGAATTGTGGTACACTGTGCATGGTGGTAGTGCATGCTAAGTATTTTGATGTTTTTGGAAGTCATCCAGTGACACGACTTACGAGACGAGATTTTAAGTATAAACAGTTGGTGTTCTGCATGTACACGAAGAGGGTTTAGGCACTGGCAGGCCTGCACACATGTTGATTTGTAAGATCGGAAAAATCTCCACCCTTTGTATCCACCAGGTGGAGAAGCTCAGACAGACTGAACCCAAGACCCTCTGATCGGAAATCCAGCGTTTACCCACTTAACTACCGCAGGGACAACTTTCACTTATCTTCGTTAAGTATAGATTGTTTCAACAAATGCCATCAAGACTTTGTATGGCTAGTATTCTTTGTTGTGCTTGACATTTTTGATGATCTGCGTTAAGATTCCGTGAACCTGGCTTTTGAATTTGTGTACATTTAAATATAATCTTAATGTAAATGAAAGTATATTCTCAAATTGTGCAACTCTATAAGTGTAGGGAAATTCCCCTAATTCAATTCTAATCAAGTTGTCGACATTTTTTTCCGTATCAGGTAACATGTGTTGCATGAAAAGGCTTTTAACTGATCAGGCTTTTAACTGATCAAGTAATATACGTTTATCAGGAACATGTACACAAAGTATGTAGTATGAATTTGACTGACCTAGAATAAAATGTTACTGAGGTGCTGTTATTACAGATACACTTAACATGTTTATAATGCTTTTACATGAAGAAATGTAAACGGTCTCTAGACGACGTCTATATCTTTATTTTATTATCTGGCGATGGGTATGAAGTGATATATTCGAACAGTCGTCAATATACATAATTTTATCGGTGTTTGAAAACAGAAAATCCCAATCTATTAAAATAACAGTGATCTTGTATGCAGTTGATCCCATACAACCTAGATCTAGCTGCATTTCTGTTTCAAAATGTGTTCAACACATAATATTGTTGTGTAGGCTCAAAACCAATAGAACCAATAGTGTTATATGGATGTGAGGCGTGGACAGTCAACAAACAAAGCCAGAACAAGATTGAGGCAGCCGAGATGTGATTTGTAAGAAGAATGTTGAGAGTTCCATGGACAGCAAAGAAAACAAATGAGACAGTCTTGATGGCGGCAGACACAAGTAGATCACTCACAAGGAAGATTAGGAAAAGACAGGCAACATTTATAGACCATTTTATGAGGAAGGGGGATTTGGAGCACCTGGTCACAACGGGAAAGCTGGAGGGAAAGAGAGCACCGGGTAGACCCAGGAGAAAATGCTGGATGGACTTGCACAGTGGCTGGGGACGAGGGGGTGGGAGAGATGCTATGGGCAACGAGAGATAGAGACAGATGGAAGTCCATGATCGCCAATGCCACGCGGCAGGGCACCTGATGATGATGATGATGATGATGAGGCTCAAAAAGCCTGCAAGATCATCATCAGCGGTTTGAGTTGAACTCAAATGGACTTGTCTGAATGTGATGAATTCTTCTAGAACAAATTCCGTGTCCCATGCAGTTGACTGGCAGTCCACATTTTCTCTCTGATCACCCTCAAGGCCTTTCTCTTTTATTGACACTCAGTGTGATCTGAATCGTGAGGATCTCCTGGGGGTACATGTACTGTTGATTCATAGAGCTTGCAGAAATGTGCACAAATACACTTACACATATTCGCGCGGGCATACACGTACGTACGTACACACAAACACACACACACACACACATACACACGCACACACACACAACACATGCAGGCACGCATGCATACACACACAGACACACACACACACGCGCGTGCAGGTACGCATGCACGCACGTACACACACACACACACAACACGACACGCACGCACGCACGCACGCACGCGCACACACACACACATCCCCGAGCGTACACTTAGAAATGCACCACGTAAGTACACACATACACACACACAACACACACACACACACACACACACACACACACACACACACACACACACCACACACACCACACACACACACACCACACACACACACACACACACACACACACACACCACACACACACACACACACACACACACACACACACACACACATATCTCTTTACCATCCTTCCTCTCTCTTTCGCTCTTCCTCTTATCTCCCTTCAATTCCAATTAGTTCAGAGTAGCAATTTCCTTAGTACCAAGATAATCGCAGTCACGATCTCTCTAGTTTCTGTCTGTTTCTCTGATTACAACAGGTCGACAACCTAGCTGATCGATGTCAATCAATTGTGTACAGCGTAGTTATTTGTAGGCATCATTAAATCATATTGATGGGGAAGTGAAGATTGAAGGCTAAGATGTGAAGAGGCGTAGAAAAGTTTTTTAGCCCAGTGGCAAATATACGCAGGTCTGGTTCAGATTCGCTGCCTTGTTCTGTTTCTCACAGGCTGGTAGATTTTGACAATAAAACCGAAACAGAAAACGTTGGGAATCGCACAGGAGTTTGCTGCGCATATCAGCATCAGCCTGACTAATCATAATCGTATTACTCGTAGTTCAAGGCCAGAAGGGGATAGGATTGTGAGTGCATGGCAACAGCGTTCATGGAGATAATTAAAGGCAAAAATAATACACCTGAGAAAACACCACCAGAGTAAGGCACTTAGCGAATGTCCATGACCCATGGTCAAAGATTCCGTTAGGAGACTGGACAAAGGTTGTTTCCAGAAGCTGGCAAATCAATATGCTGCATAGCTAAGGTAACAAAAGCTCTTACAGTCTCGTCCATTTTATCATTTCCTTCTCTGGATAGATTTGCAGCTGAGTTATTAAGTCACAGCACTGTTTGTTTGGTATTTGTTTTTGTTTTGTTTTGGATCCAAAATGGCAATGACCATGTAGGAATCCAGTTTGATAATAGTTTTTTGTTTTGTTTTGTTTTTTTGTTTTTGTTTTTACCCTCACGGAATTTACAAAATGTTTTCAAATATCTTTCCTGACATTTTAACAGTTTGAATTTTAACCTGCATGTGGGTAGGTGTTTATTTGTATGTTTATTTAACAAGATTTTGTTTATGTTACTAACTAACAGAAGAGATAGAATTATAAGGTCCCATCTGTTTTGTGAAAGTTTAAAACATACGATGCATACAAGTCTGGACTGGAAAAAAGCGTGTGGACAAGTACACAAAACGTTAGATGATCAAATACGATTTGAATGTCATAACAAAGACCATGATTTCAATACTTACTTGCTGTACCCCAAAGCTTATTACTATACTCCCCCCCCCCCTCCCTCCTCTCCCTTTGCGATTAAAGTTCTCTTCTTCCGAGCGTCATTATCACATAAAAACGCAAGTAATACGAAAACATAGTGATGGGTATGTTCAAGACATTTAATGTAGGAGGGAGCTGATTACACATTAGCTGATGCACAGATTGATAAAACCTCGATTGATAAATCTGTTGTTAATTGAACCAGGAGAGATTTTTTTCCACGAGTGACTGTGTACTTTGGTAATACTTATATTAAACTGTTTGGAATTTGAGCGGCAAATAGCCAAGGGTTTTTCTGTAATCAGGATATTTTTTTTTTTTGTCATACAGAAAGTGTAGCTGTATTGATTATTATTTTTAAACCGTGCGTTAGCACGTGTTTAACGTGGTCGCTTTTTCCACAAAGTACTTGTGCCCCTAAAGCTGATTAAACATTGGCTGATAAACGTATCGACGGTGGAGTGTGTGTGTGTGTGTGTGTGTGTGTGTGTGTGTGTGTGTGTGTGTGTGTGTGGTGTGTGTGTGTGTGTGTGTGTGTGTGTGTCGTTGCGTGCAACAAAGATGCGTTAGCAAGATTTTCTTGGCTTTTCCAGAATGTGCCTTCACCAGATTTGTTTCTGAGATGAGGATCGTTGAAAAGTCTCAGAAGCATTTTCTCGGGAACTTCTCACAATCTTTATATTCTGTTTTCACCATTGTGAATGATCTTACGTTTTCCTCGCTTCACGTCAAGTTTTGTTTTATGTCATGCTTCTTTAAGGTCACGATGACCTTGAGAAATACAAAATTTACATTTTTCTTTTATAATTTATGTGTAGAAAGGAACATTGTTAGAATGGCTTGAACTTTAGACTTGAAGATTGTTGAATTTAGTGTGTAAGGCATTAAAGGTCGGTCTGTGGCGGTAAAATGGTTCAAAGGAGTCGTTTGGACATTGTGGATACCAGTGGCCATTTATTTGGTTGTTGGGTCAGGCCATTTTGAGCGCTGCTTTAAAATGAGACACTGAGAGGACAAAAAACAGGATTGACATTCAGATATCCGTTCTGCGGTGAATAACCTTGCGTTGTCTCAATATTTGGACTCTTGTGTTGTGATTAGGCGGCACGGGCGGGTGCTCAGTATTGCATTACGTGTATGCACGCGTGTGCAGATGTTTACATGCACGGAGTGCTTTTGTTTTCACGCTCGTTTTCATGTGTGCACGGGTGTGTTTGTGTGTGTGTGTGTGTGTGTGTGTGTGTGTGTGTGTGTGTGTGTGTTGTGTGTGTGTGTGTGTGTGTGTGTGTGTGTGTGTGTCTACAGATGTATGCATGCATGTGATGCAAAGAACACGTTTGTCTGTGCGCTCTGTCTCTGTCTCTCTCTGGCTCTCTCTGTCTCTCTCTCTGTCTCTCTGTCTCTGTCTCTCTCTTTCTCTCTCTCTCTCTCTCTCTCTCTCTCTCTGTGCCTGTTTCTGTGCCTGTCTCTCTGTCTCCCTTTCCGTCTTCCTCATTCCATTTTCTTCTGTCATTCTGTCTCTGTCTGTCTGTCTGTCTATCTATCTGTCTGTCTCTTTCTCTCTCTTTCTTTCTGTCTCTTTCTCTCTCTTTCTCTCTCATTCCATTTTTCTGTCTCTCTGTCTGTCTCTCTGTCTGTCTATTTCTCTCTCTCTCTGTGTCTCTCTGTGTCTCTCTGTCTCTGTCTCTGTCTCTGTCTCTGTCTCTCTCTCTCTCTCTCTCTCTCTCTGCCTCTTTCTGTACCTGCCTCTCTCTGTCTCCCTTTCTGTCTTCCTCGTTCCATATTTTTCTGTCACTCCGTCTCTATCTGTCCGTCTGTCTCTTTCTCTCTCTCTCTTTCTGTCTGTTTCTCTCTCTTCCTCTCTCTTCCTCTCTCTCTCTCTCTCTCTTTCTCTCTCATTCCATTTTCCTGTCTCTCTGTCTTTCTGTCTGTCTGTCTCTCTCTCTCTCGCTCTCTCTCTGTCTGTCTCCCTCTCTCTCTCTTTCTCTCTCATTCCATTTTCTTGTCTCTCTGTCTTTCTCTCTGTCTTTCTCTGTCTGTCTCTCTCTTGCTCGATCTCTGTCTGTCTCCCCCCCCCCCCCCTTAGTTCTCTCTCTCTCTCTCTCTCTCTCTCTCTCTCTCTCTCTTCCTCCTCGCTCGCTCTCTCTCACATCTGTGAAAGCAAATTGACTCGAATGCAGTACATGGCACGATCAACTCTTTAGATGACGGAGATGAATAATTTAGTATGGCTGTGTAGAACGAATCAGAGAATGATTCACAGCAACACAATAGCATGAAAGTTGAGAAGCAATAACTGCTGTAATAAAAGTGAGGAGGCGGATAATGGTAGAAGCCAAGATAAGGGTTCAGCGCATTTAGTTAGCTGGTTGTTTAGTTAGCTAGTTAGTTAATAATGAGTGTGTTGTTTATAGATCATCATCATCATGTGCCCAGTCACATGGCGTTGGCTATCATGGCCCTCCATATGCATCTATCCCTTGTCGCTGCAAGTACATCTTCCTCCCTCTCTGTCCTCAGCCTGCAAGTCCGTCCAATATTTTCCCCC
Organism: Monoplex corrugatus; assembly: GCA_030674185.1. Taxonomy (NCBI): domain Eukaryota; kingdom Metazoa; phylum Mollusca; class Gastropoda; order Littorinimorpha; family Ranellidae; genus Monoplex; species Monoplex corrugatus. Next base: position 72,792,111 of record JAPXFY010000014.1, read on the forward strand.
TGGGTCTGCCCGGTGCTGTCTTTCCCTCCAGTTGTTTTATATATATATATATATATATATATATATATATATATATATATATATATATATATATATATATATATAATATAGATAAAGCAGCATGTGAAGAAAAAGACAACAAGCCGACGTAAAATATTCCCAAATTTTCGGCGGTACACCCGCCTTCCTCAAGGGCACTTTATTCTCCGACTACATTGTGCTAAAACATATAGATTGTAAAAAAGAGAACTATTCACCAAATCTAGAATTCATAAATTTGTATATATATACATATGTGTGTATGTATTGAATTGTAGTTGGTGGTTGGTTATTTATTCGTGCACTGACTTACTGTCGTTTAATTGTAATTTCTTTTTGTATTGTGTAGTCTTCGTCGTCATAGATTTACCGTGTGAAATTCGGGCTGCTCTCTCCGAGAAGAACGTCGTTTATTTATTCATATTCTGAATTAAAGTTGGTCAGTCATTTATTCGTTCATACGCTGACTTATTGTAATTAGATATATTCTTTTTGTGTGTTGTAATTTTCTTCGTCATAAGAGATTTACGTACACTGACATCATCATCATCAGGTGCCGTGCTGCATGGCGTTAGCGATTATGGACTTTCACCTGTCTGTATCACTTGTTGCCTCAAGTCTCTCTTCCACCCACCTTGTCCCCAGCCACTCTGCAAGTCTGTCTAGTATCTTCTCCCTGGGTCTACCCGGTGCTTTCCTTCTTTCCAGCTTTCCCGTTGTGAACAGGTGCTCCAGTTCCCCTTTCCTCATAAAATGGCCTATAAATGTTGCCTGTCTTTTCCTAATCTTCCTTATGAATGATCTACATGTGTTTGTCTCCATCAAGACTGTCTCGTTTGTTTTCTTTGCTGTCCATGGAACTCTCAATATTCTTCTTAGAAACCACATCTCGGCTGCCTCAATCTTGTTCTGGCTTTGCTTGTTGACTGTCCACGCCCCGCAACCGCACAACACTATTGGTTCTATAGAACATTCAAGAACTCTCTTCCTGATGTTAATTGATAGGCATTTGTTGGTAAGAATGCTTTTCATCTTCTTGAATGCTGTTTTGGCTTGGCCGATTCTGCTGGCTATTTCTGATGTGCATCTGCCGTCTGGTAAAATGATCGTTCCCAGGTATTTAAACTTATCAACCTGTTTCAAGGTTGTGCCGCTTGCTGTTATTTTGCATGAGGGGATTTCATGTTTTTTACTGATCACCATGACTTCAGTCTTCCTGCTGTTTAGTTCCAACCCCTTACCTTAGCTTTCTATTTCAAGTATATTCACAAGGTTTTGTAGGTCCCTTTCATTTTCTGCAATTAGAAACGGTGTCATGCGTACCGAATCTTGTTTATCATTTTTCCTACAACCTTTAATCCAGGGTCTTCTTCTAGGTTTCTCATGATGTTTTCGCTGTAAAGTGAAAACCGATCTGGTGACAAAACACAACCCTATCTGACTCCTGTTTTGATGTTTTGGAAAGAACTTATATCGTAATTATTCTCATTACAGCTGTTTGTTCCCAATACATATTTCTGATTATTCGTAGATCTTTTCCATCAGTATTGAGTCTTTCTGGTAGGTTGATCAATTCTTCATGTCTTACCCGATCAAAAAGCCTTGGTATAATCAACAAAGCATAGATATAAATCCTTGTTCATCTCGATTGACCTCTCTATGATAGTTCTTAGGATGTATATGGCATTAATAGTTCCTTTCCCTTCGACGAATCCACATTGTTCATCTGCTATTTCTCCTTTGATTCTATTCCTTGTCCTCATCATGATTATTCTTAATAGGATCTTGGTTACATGACTCGTCAAACTGATTGTGCGATGGAGTTGGCATTCTATAACCCCTGTCTTCTTTGGAAGTGCAATGAAAATTGATTTTGACATATCTTTGGGGATTTTTCCAATGTCGTAAATTTCATTTAGGAGGACTGTTATTTTTTCTATACCAAATTCCTCCAGGGCTTCAATCATCTCTGTAGTAATGTTGTCTGGTCCTGTGGCTTTTCTTGTTTTCATCTTTTTCAATGCTGCTCTAACTTCATCTTTCATTATGGGTGGTCCTTCAAAGTTCTTTCTTATAATGTGTTCTTCATTTCTGTCATCTTCAAAAAGGTCTTTAATGTACTCTCCCCATCTGTCTAATATTTTCTCTGATACATGTGTATATATATATATATATATATATATATATATATATATATATATATATATATATATATATTATATATCATATATATATATATATATAATATATATATATATATATATATATATATATATATATATATATATATTGACATATTGCAGTTAAATAGATATATTCTTTTTGTGTGTTGTAATCTTCTTCGTCATAAGAGATTAACCGCGTGAAATTTGGACTGATCTTTCGAGAAGACCTTGACCCCACAGCACAAGGCCGATTTTGTTCACCATTTAAATGGGTTTCTCTGAATTACATTATCAAGGACAACTACTTTGCTGTCTTGCGTTCTTTTAGGCGTGTTAAGTATGCGGTGCTGCATACATGACCTTGTTTTACTATCTAATATGAACGATAAGCACCCAGTCTATCACTCAAATTAAATGGGGCTTGGTGATAGCAGATGGAGATGAAAAAAATCGCTATTCAAACAGGAATTAAACCGTGAACTTTCTCGTGTGCCGCTCTAGCCAATTAAGAATACAAAATCTGGAGCACGTGACTATCATAATATTCATAAAGCGTTGTAGGCAGCAAGTCAGGTGGGCTGACTGATCATGATTGAGCGATTAACTGATCGTAGTTGAGTGGCTTTGTCGCGGGGTAATTTGCATCAAAGCTGATAATTTACATAACTTTCTGTTCCACTGATGATTCATTATGGTTGGCATGTTTATGAAGAGCGGAGGTGATAAATGGATGAAGACAGGTGAAGTGGGTGTTTTAGGATAATGTCATCATGGCTGGGTTTGGCGAAAGATTCCAGATGGAGGAAATCCGCGTCTACTGCAGGCGCTTTTGATGCTGACGAGGCCTGCATGGAATAGGCAGATGCTTTTACAGAGACTGCAGGAGAAGATGTGTTCTGGACTTGGTGTTGGAGGGGTTTTACTTTTCTGTCCGCTTATCTTTTCCTCACAATTGCCCTCAAAGAAGGTAGTAGTCTGGTGGACTGTGGGTCTCCATGCCTCGCCATCAGCTGCTGGAATTGTTCGTTGGTGGCGAGCGATGCGATAAGTGATAACGGGCTTTTTCCAAGAATGTACCTGGGGGGCTTTCTCAGAGAGGTATCTTTTCAGTGATGCCCATGTCGAGATAATCACAGAACTGTTCTCCATTGAATATGATCTTCGGCGATGTTTAGGTGAGGGAAAGGGGAATTGCAGCACCTGGTCACAACAGGAAAGCTGGAGGGAAAGAGAGCGCCAGGTAGACCCAGGGAAAAAAATATTGGACGGACTTGCAGAGTGGCTGAAGACAGAGAGGGTGGAAGATGTGCTTGCGGCAATAAGGGATAGATACATTTGGAGGGCCATGATCGCCAATGCCATGTGGCAAGGCACTTGATGATGATGATGAAATGAAATGATGCATATCAAATAAGCTTAATATTCTCGTTGTGGCTCTTTTGAATGACACGTCTAATTAGTTCTTCCTCCCCAAGTAGTATCAAGAACCAGAAAGCCTAACGAGATCGTCACAGAGCCAAAGACTGCGTTGATTTCTTTGGGGATCATGTTGAGTCGTCTGTGTGAAGGCTATTATATGGAGCACTCTGTTGATGCTGTTTGGATCATTCTCTATGGTGATCATTAGGATCTGTCTCTGCCTTCCTCTCCTTAGCCCTGTAAGTACCTGAGTCACGGTAAATTAGCACTTAGTGTAATCTTTCCCATCCGCCATCGAGATCGAAGGCAAGGATGGGTCACTCACTCAGTCACACACTTACTCACTCGACAGCATCACTCCTTGGAATATTGGCTGTCCGCACTGCTCTCCAGGTCTCTGTCCTTCACGTCTGTCTTTCCTCAACCAGGTTGGCATCTCTGAACTGTTACGACCTGTCCACTCCTTGATGTTTCCATGGAAATTTGTTCGTGATCTTCCCTTTCGTCTTGCCCTCGGCTTTTCTTTGGATGGCATCCTTCATGAAAGTGCATTGTTTTGCTTCTGCACATACGTCCAAAGGATGAGTAGGCTAGATGAATATTGTGTCTCTGGTTGATGTTTATAAACACAAACATGATATTTTAACGACACTATACAGCTGCATTTTTGTCGTACTTGTCCAGGTTTGGAAGCAAAAAAGATATTAAGCAGAGCCCATGTATTTTGTTAACCCTTTGACTCCCTTAGCTTTTCCACTAACATCCTGCTTGTCAGCTATGAGAGCAGAGCAAAAATTTAATCCTTTGGCTCACTCACCCTATCCACTAACTTCCTACAGGAAGTTAGTGGTAGGGTAAGGGAATCAAAGGGTTAATTTTTTTTGCAGTTGATGGATGGGATGGTGGAGTCAAAGGGTTAAAAGAACAGTATTTGGCAGATGTGGTAGTCAAGTCAACATATGTGCAGAAATGCTAGTGTCTGAAATTCCTTTCTGTGAGCACGTTTGCAGAAAATCAAACATGCACGTTAAAAGATCATTAAAGTCATGTCAGTGGCTGATTTATGGACACATGAAAACACTCAGCATGCAGTCCTAACCAAAGATACAAATGACACAACAACATAGTGGAGTGTGGTCAGTTGGTCAGCTCGCCTAACCGCAGGAGTTCTACGTGCACCACGAAAGAAGTCTGAGTATATATGTTATTATTGTATTATTTTTCTTTAAAGCTCAGCCGACTGCAGAAGGCCACATTAAGGCAATAACCGTTTTAAAACACACAATACTTCAACAGGAAAAAAGAAGGAAAAGAAAAATTATGCACACGTTCAATGCATTTGTGCACATAATCTCGGGAGATGCCTCCGTCCAATTCATCACACTAGAGATTTAAAAACGTACCTGATTACAAATTTAAACATAACTAAAGCATATGTAAAAACGGGCCTAAATTACCTTAAATTGCCTCCGGATATCACATTTCCCCGAGCCCAAAATGCACTTAATTCATATACCCAATTATCAATTCTAAGATAAAGTAGTTCAGACTTTATCGAACACATACAGGTGAATGGACCCGCAAGGCAGAAAATGATAGGAAGAAATAACAGAAAACAAAAGAACAAGGCAGAAACAAAGAGATTTGACAAAAAGAAGAAATTGCTAGCAGAAGGTTGGGATGCTATCTGTACTTGAAAGAGACCCCGGCATCCCTACTGGGGGCTGAGTATGTGCAATATACAGTCAGTTTACATAGTTTGGAGAATAACGATATACATAAATCCTTTTATTACAATAACGATATTTATTCATTTTGATCTCATTTCTTAGCGAGATATGATCATGGTAACACCCTCTGGGGATGTTGGTGCCATATCACTCACACACACCACACATACACACACACATACACGCGACACACACACGCACGCACGCACACACGCACGCACACACACACACGCACGCACGCACACACACACATACACATACACACATATACACACAAAAAACCACACACACACACTCACACACACAAACACACACACACACACACACACGCACGCACGCACGCACGCACGCATACACGCACCCCTCCTTTAATTCCATCTATGTCAAAGTGGCAATTCCCATAGTATCCAGAAAATCAATAGCCACCACCGACATTCTCCACCTCCTCCCCCCTCTCCTCTCTGTCCCTGTCTCTCACTCTCGGTCTGTCTGTCTCTGTCTCTCTGTCTGTCTGTCTCTCTCTCTCAGTCTGTCTCTGTCTCTCTGTCTGTGTCTGTCTCTTATCTTCTCAGTCTCTCTGTCTCTGTCTCTCTCTTATCTCTCTCATAGCGAGCAGATAACAGCAAATTTTTAGGCGAATCGTTCACTTCCGGAAAGAAGCACCAAAATTGGCACACATACTCCTTGGGGGTTGCACTTTTGATAAAACCCGTTAGCCACCTAAAAATTCAAGATGGCGGCCATTTTTCAAGATGGACGCCATTGAATATACAGAAATATTGCATTTCGCAATAAAATCGCAAAGATTTGTCCTATTTGAATGGTCTTGGTGTCAAATCATACATTTTTCACTATGTAGAATCCGAATTTGGAACCATGGACTTACTCACTGGCTTCCTTGTACCAACAGAGTGGATGTCAACGCACAACGAGGGCACACTGGTGGCACCGCTGCTGTGAAACTCAGCATGGGGTTCAGTATCAGCTGAATAATTATTTAGTGTAGCTAAATAATTAGTGTAGTGTCCTAAATGTTGTCTAATAAGCCTGGCATCAGTTAGCTACTGTAGATTACATGTAGTTTAACACAGATGTTTAGTTAGACAGCCGCGCCTGAATTGACAGGGTGTGCCAGCGCGGGAGAGCCGAGCCAAGGGTAACGGGGCTTTACATTGCTTTGCATGTAGTTACCTGGATGTGTACAGCCCACCATGCTTCACAGAAGAGAGGAAAGCCATTTGAGGTCAGCATTACATCACTTTTGCCTCTGCTGCGAGATCAGGCCCACTCGGTTGCTACAGTCAAGCATGTGATGGACAAGATCAAGGAGATAGTGGCATTTCTGAACCCTGGTCAGGTGCCAGTCATTGCTGCTGACCAGCCAATATATGCAGTAGCCAAGCAGGTCCAGTGGCACTGGCCTGAAATCTACGATCAGGACAAGTTCGTCATTATGTTCGGAGGCTTGCATATTGAGATGGCGGCACTGAAGTCCATTGGAACTCTACTCCAGGACAGTGGTTGGACAGGAGCCCTCGTGGAGGCAGGGATAGCATCTCCTGGGACAGCAGATTCATTTCTGACAGCTTCGAGCATCACTAGGACACGACAGATGCACCAGATAACAGCATGCAGTCTGTACATGTACAAGCTTCTGAAGGCAGCCCACAAGGACTACTCGAAAGAGACAGATGAACAACCCGAAGAGGTACCTGGCTTCGAAGCTTGGTGTGAGCATCACAAACTGCAAAGTCCCCAGTTTCACTTCTAGTATATGGTACTGTCAATGGAATTGGTGATCCTCTTGTTGATCCGATCATTCAGGGAAGCCAACTTCTTCCTGTACTGTCAGTCACTAGCTCAGCTGATACCGTACTTCTTTGCCAACAACAAAGTAAACTATTCACGGTGGCTTCCGATCCACTACGGAGACACGGTGACCCTGGAACAGAAGAGTCCTCAGCTGGCTCAGGAGTTCCAGAGTGGAAACTTTGTTGTACACAAATCGAGCCGACATTTCTCAGCAGTGGCTATTGACCAAGCTCACGAGCAGGTTAACGCTGTCATCAAGGCAGACGGGGGTGTGATCGGCGTGATTGAAGACCCATCAGCACTGCGAATATGGATGATAGCTGATCCTGAAGTCAGCCACTTGGTTGCACAGTGTGAGGCAGCATGTGGGACCAAAGAGGGTACTGAACATACCAGCCACCATGAGGAGACAGAGCGAGCACAAAGAGTGTTTCTTGAGAAAGTAGAAAAGCTCTCACAAGCCATGCAAGATATGGGCAATCCTTTCCAGGAGTAGTCGGGACCTGTTTTCGCTTGATACAAAGGATATTGCTCACCGAGCTGATTGGCACACACCTTGAGAAAGGCAAGGTCCGTTTCCAGGAGTTTATGAAGGGGCTGGAATGGGAAGAAGAATCCACCTTCTATGAACCAATCAAGAAGAACAGGGTTGACTTTTTCCGACATGTACCAGTCACATCCTGCTGTGGTGGTGGAAAGCTCCACACCTGTCAGAAATCCCACCTCACTACCATTCTTGAGAGCCAAGTTACAACCCCTGAGGCACAGCCAGACGCCGACACCATCATCATTGATGGTGCAGCGTTGGTGAACAGTCTGCCCTTACGGAGTTCAAAGACGTTCGAAGAGTACCCAATGCTCGATGTCCTTTCTACAATACAAGCATAATGTACCAAGTACAAGAGAACAGACATTGTGTTTGATGTCTACCGGCCATCTAGTCTGAAAGCTGAAACTAGATCAAAGCGAGGACGCGGAGTGAGACGCAGGGTGACAAGGGAGGGCAAAATTCCCTCAAACTGGCGAAACTTTCTGAGAGAAAATGGCAACGAAGCCGAGCTATTCAACTTTCTGGCTGATAAGATTGCACGTGTGGCCACACCAAATGTGGTCATCGTGACCAAGGAAGAAGATGCTGTCAGCAACCGCACTATCAACCTGGCTGGGGTGGCACCATGCAGTCATGAAGAAGCTGACACGCGGATCTTTGTGCATGCCAGGCATGCAACAGAAGCAGGCAGCAAAGTCATCATGGTCTAAGCCAGCGACACAGATGTTGTCATCATCGCAGTCAGTGTTCTGCAGGCACTTCAGGAGCTAGGTCTTCAGCTGTTGTGGGTTGCCTTTGGCCAAGGACAGAACCTGAGGTGGGTTCGTGTACATGACTTAAGTTGCACTCATGCAGAGTGAGCAAAGGGATGCTCTTTTTCCATGCCTTCACTGGCTGCGATGTCGTTTCAGCATTCCGTGGCAAAGGGAAGAAGTCTGCTTGGCAAACCTGGAATGTTTGTGATGAGGCTTCCGGTGTCTTCAGTAAACACAGCCAGTACCCACCGGTAGTGGATGATGAAGACCTGGAGACCTTGGAGAAGTTCATGGTCATGATGTACGACAGATCCAGCACAGCTGAAGGTGTCGATGATGCGAGGTTGGACATGTTTGCCCGGAAGCAGAGGCCATACGAAGCCATTCCTCCAACCCGATCAGCGCTGAAGCAGCATGTGAAGCGTGCTGCCTACCAGCTGGGCTGCATCTGGAGTCAGTCAACAGTACGTCAACCAGAAACGCAGACTCCTGCTAACTGGGGCTGGACCAAGAAAGAAGATCTGTGGCAGATCGTTTGGACAGAGCTCCCACCCATTGCAGAGAGTTGC
>JAPXFY010000014.1:72806149-72811149 GCA_030674185.1 Monoplex corrugatus
AAAGTAATCCTCTCACGCGAGTTCAAGATAATGTTTGTGATCTTTTCTAGTACACCGAAGTGTATCACCAGCTTCCAGAAGGCCTGTCTACGTACGCTGTAAAATGCCTTTTTATAGTAAGTGAATTTGACCTAGAGGGTTGAGTTCCATTCCAGCGAACTTTTCCAAGATGGTGCGTGGCGTTGTATTTTGTCAGTGCAGGATCTGTCCTTGCAAAAGCCAACCTGCTGCCCTGGGAGCTGTGGGTTAACGGCGTCTTTGATCCTGTTCAGTTGGATTCTGGTGAACACCTTGCCTGGGATGGACGCAGTGTTATACCTCTGCAATGTGAACAAGAGCTGAGGCAGCCTTTTTCAGAAACTTGATGAGGTAGCCCTCTTTCCACTCTGAAGTACTTGCTCTTCTTCCTAGATCTGCTGTAGAGCATCCACACGCTGGTTTCTGTGTCAACCTTTGTCGCCTCCGCTGAAATGTCTGATTCCACAGACTTGGCGACCATTAGCTGCTTGATCGCCTCGTGGGTCTTCATTAGTAGGCAGACCACAGTTAGTTAACAGGTTGCTGTCAGTCGGATGGACATTTGGTGGCTGTTTTGGAGCTGGTCTACTCAGCAATTCTGCAAAACGCTCTACCCATCTGATCCTCCGCCCTTCTTAGTCTGGTGTTGTCCTGATTTCCATGTTATTCATGGGTCCCTCCGATTTGTTGAGCTTTCGTGACAGCTGTGCACGCGCTAGCGCGTGATTGTGTGTATGTATATATATATATATGTGTGTGTGTGCATGTGTGTGTGTGCGTGTGTGTGTGCGTGCGTGCATGCGTGAGTGTGTGTGCATGCGTGCGTGCGTGAGTGTGTGTGTGCGTGCGTGCGTGCGTGCGTATGTGTGTGTGTCACGTCAGTGTTTCTAGATTGTTGATAGATTATTTGATAAAAAATACCATTGTTTTTTAACTTTACTATTTCTATATTATGGTCTTATAAACAAAACAAAAAAAAAACAACCAACCAATAAAAACTTGGTATCATTTATAATCATTTATCAAACAATAATCCAGAAATGTACACACACACACAACACACACACACACACAACACACACACACACACAACACAACACATACACACACACACATGCACGCACGCACGCACGCACGCACGCACACACACACACACACACACACACGAACGAGCGTGCCTGCACATACACACAGATGTACACATACACATTCTTTTATCCAATTTCTTTTAAAGTAGAATTCCCCTTGCATCTGTATTCTTGCCACTCAAAAACTTTCATTGGAAAATGTCAAACGGAATTGAATTATTCTCTTCCTCTTCACAGGAACCACTAGCAAATCTAAATCACATGAAGTCATCCTGTCCTCTCCACGTATTGATCGATGCAAAACAAGTTCACTTTCTTGGAGTCTTCTGTCAGAAACTCGACAACAAGAACAACGACAATCAGGAGAAGAGTGCCGGCAGTATGGTTCAGACGTTCGCCTGCTGGTAATTAAACTCGAGGTTCCAGGGTTCCTTTCTCGTTTCACCATAGTCTGACCACAGAATTGAACTGAACGTCTAGTCCTTTGGAAGGGGACGAAAAACGGGTCGAACGCGTGTGCTTTCTGGCCTGCATACGCTTAACATCCGATAGTATGTGAAAATTTCGCCTGGCTGCCCTGGTATAAAACACTGGAGAGAGAGGTTGATTTCCCAGGTCCCTCTGTCCTTGAAGGCCGATTAGCCTTCTTGCCTTTCTTGTAAAAAAAAAGTGAAAAAGGTTGGTGCAGCACTGCGGTGACGCGCTCTCAACGGGGAGAGCAGCCCGAGTTTCACATGGTACATCCACTGTGACTAAAGAAATGAATATGAATATGAACATGAATATGAATATATTATCAAATGGTGGCATGAAGTTGTTAGAATAGCCGACTACCGACAGAGAGATCGTGGGTTCGAATCCCTAAAATTATTGTAGGATTTTTCTGCCCGGGCCTGCTCCAACCAGAGTTGAACGTGCTGTGGGCTCTTAAGTAAGGCTGTGAGACCTCACAGTTGAGTGTCATTTACTTTACGGATGCAACATTCAGGCTTTACTCAAATTCTCATTTTCTGACCGGTGTATTGGCACATGCTGCTTCGCCGACTGTTTGGTTTAAGTGATGACTTGCGCTTAACTTTGATTAAAGTGAGGGAGACTTGTGCAAAGGTCGTCAGTCTCACTCTCTCGTCCCTTTATATCCTGACCAACATCGCAGATGTCTGTATCTCTCGGGCCTGGTTGACACCACGGATATGTTGAAATGAGAGAGTGCAGCCCTATCGTGCAGTTTCAGTTTGAAATGGAACTCCATATTATCATCACTAGCAGCCCCCGTCACATTATTTTGGCACTGTGCAAAATTTCCCCAGTATTTGTGGCTCTTTGTGGCTTCCTTTCACGGTGGGTTTGAAAGTATGTTGGAGAGCCGACATGAGCGGCATGGGGGGTAGTGACACAGAAACCGTGCGAAAAATGGGTCACAAAGAGAGAGAGAGAGAGAGAGAGAGAGAGAGAGAGAGAGAGAGAGAGAGAGAGAGAGAGAGAGAGAGAGAGAGAGAGAATAATTACAAGGTTGTGATGACATTCTAACGATGTCTCTTTTTTTACGCAGGGAAAAAAGATATTACAAAAAAAATCCCGATTCTGCAAGTATCAAGACCACTTTGCTCTTGAAGAGTGATCAGATAAAAGTAAAACTGAACGTGAAATGATGACAATGGTAATTGTCACCATAGCGAAAACAGATTGTCAGTGTTTCCAGAAGTTCCTGAAAAAGTGTTGTTAACACACCTTCCCTCCTAGTTGCTGATTTTAGGCTATTTCTGATCCTTGTGACCTTGACCTCAGCGTCACGACTTCTAAGCTATGCATCCACGACTCGGCAGCAATGTTCATTGTTGTCCTCGATTTGCAAAACACCTATCAGAAACAGCTGGTGAAAATATATCAATGTTTTGTCACACACACACACACACACACACACACACACATACACACACACACACGCACACGCACACGCAAACACACGCTCACTCTCTCTCTCTCTCTCACACACACACACACACACACACACAACACACACACACACACACACACACACACCCCCTTCCCTATCCGGTCGATATTCGCTCGCAGTGAGGTAAAAAGTAAGACAAAAAACAATTGTGCATTTGTTTTATTCGCGCAAGTAAGGCGACACAGTTTTGAAATTCATTACAAACCTTTTTAAACAACTGCGACAATTTATACAATCTCACACCGAAAAAGAATGTTTGGTAACGCTAAATCGGCTTTTGAATGACAATATGTTTTTGTTATGTTATTACAGTTTGTACAAAATTCATTATGTATAAACGTAAAATCGAAAATCTAGACAGTATGTGAGTAAGTAAGTACTACTTGTTGATACACTGTGGGATTTCTATAGGATTTCTGTAGGTACTACTTAAGCTCCCTCCTTGTCTACTGTGGCGCTGATTTCAATAATGATGTAAACGTACGGGCTTATTTCAACATAAGTTCATCTGATTTGCTTCGTTCTACGACTTGAGTTATGAACATAATACTATAGTCTGTGCATGTTGTACACAGGAGCATGCATTTTTGAGCATATCCAGATACTTGTAGGTCTTTATTACCGATTGAGTACGTGAGGATCTATACCGGTGGTGATGATAACGATGATGATGATGGTGGTGATGATGTTTTGATGATGATGATAATGATTGTGATAATGATGACGATGATAATGATGATGACGATCGAATGATGATCATCATCAACATGATGATGATCATCATCGTTGTTGTAGTCGAGGTCGTCGTCGTTGTTGTTCTTGTTGTTGATGTCATTATTTGTATTATTTTGCATTTTGCCAAGCGATTGACAAAATTGCAGATTCTACTGAAACATGTACCGACGTTGCACAAGATAAAAAAAAACATTCTTTTTCAAACAAGAATATTCTACTTACATATCACGTCTGCTTTGTGTTACCAATTTTTTTCCCTTCAAGCAGTTTATTTTTGATGCATTACACACAGTTTCTCAACTCTTCAATAATATGTTTTTCCCGTCTCTTTTCCTTTATAAGATTGTATTTGAAATTTTTGTGTTACCAATTTTTTTCCCTTCAAGCAGTTTATTTTTGATGCATTACACATAGTTTCTCAACTGTTCAGTTATATGTATTTCCCGTCTCTTTTCCTTTGTAAGATTGTATTTGAAATGTTCACAACTCTATTTTCATAGGGAAGTGGCGTTCAGCAAGCCTCCACTAACACGATGAAAGCAGAGTGTACTTAGAAATTAGAAAAACGGGTAACAGTCGATAGTAGCGGCTACAATAAGGAACTATTGCCTTTAGCTGCTGTTGCGCTGTTTCTTGTCAATGAAACCATCTGGCTCTTCAATTATCCCAACGTTCGCAAATCGAGAACTGGATCCAGGCAGGTCGTGGATCAAGCTGTTAAATCTTTGACTCCCGCACTCTATCCACCAACTTGCATAAACTTAATCCCTTTGACTCCTTCATCCTATCCTATACACCAGCTTCCTGCGTGAAGCTGCTGGATAGGGTGTGGGAATCAAAGGGTTAAGTTCTTGATTTCCAAGGATGGTTGACAACGCATGGTGGTGATGGACAGGCTGCGGGAGTCAAAGGGTTAAATTAATAAATGGTGAATGAGCCAGTAACCGATCGTGGCTGTTCGACTGTGGCTTACTCAGGCAATTGAATGGACACTTGGTCATTCGCATGAATCACTGAGTCATTTCCCATTCCTTTTTGATGCGTGTAGTTCAGCAGGTTTTGCACCTGTGGGACTACGATCGTCAGCAGGTGAGAGAGTGGGGACAGGATTACATGCCTCTTCCACACTCTAAACATTCCCTGCTGTGTTTTGTTTGTCAGGCGTTCATGCAAGCCGGAGTAACGAGTCAGTGCCTCTGAGG
>JAPXFY010000014.1:72813649-72818649 GCA_030674185.1 Monoplex corrugatus
TTGTAGAATCCACGTTTATATTCAACATGGAACAGCTGTGGCCGAGTTGTTTATTTCTGTCAACAACACGCGTTCTCTATCACTGCTCACTGAAGCAGCCTAATGTTGGTTGTGCGGACATACGGTGGGTTCTCTGTATGTTTGTTTTATCGGGCGTCTCTGCTGTCGGCTTTTTTCTTCCATCTGGGTTTAAAAACCCGCACTTCTAAGGTAACTGGGCATCTCTGCTGTTTGGCTTTTTTCTTCCATATATCTAGGTTTAAAAACCCGCACTTCTAAGGTAATTGGGCATCTCTGCTGTTTGGCTTTTTTCTTCCATCTGGTTTTAAAACCCGCACTTCTAAGGTAATTGGGCATTCTCCTGTTTGGCTTTTTTCTTCCATCTGGGTTTAAAAACCCGCACTTCTAAGGTAATTGGGCATCTCTGCTGTTTGGCTTTTTTCTTCCATCTGGGTTTAAAAACCTGCACTTCTAAGGTAATTAGGCATCTCTGCTGTTTGGCATTTTTCTTCCATCTGGGTTTAAAAACCCGCACTTCTAAGGTAATTGGGCATCTCTGCTGTTTGGCTTTTTTCTTCCATCTGGGTTTAAAAACCCGCACTTCTAAGGTAATTGGGCATCTCTGCTGTTTGGCTTTTTTCTTCCATCTGGGTTTAAAAACCCGCACTTCTAAGGTAATTGGGCATCTCTGCTGTTTGGCTTTTTTCTTCCATCTGTGCTTGAACCCGCGCTTCTAAGGTGATCGGACGTCTCTGCTGTCGGCTGTATATTTTTCATCTGGATTCAAACTTGTGTCTCCAAGGCACTAGGACGTCTCAGGGTCAGTCACCCATGTGACAGATGTCTTAATTACTTAGCTATCGGACAGTGCAACAGACGGCCCGGCCATGAACAGCTAGTATTGGGTTACAAGATTACCGATTTGCAGACCAGTGGCTTGACCTGACCAACAATAGGGCGCGATGCAAAAATCAGTTAATTATACGTACACCCTGGTTCACAGTTCCACGATTTCTCGACATCGCAACAGCTTACACATTTAGGTTTAAATAGTTTCAATTTGTATCGTTTTGTCTGCTGGCAAAGACGAAAGGAAAAGTGGGCGAGGTGTGTGTGGGAAGATAATGCACATTGTACCTTTGGTTCAGGTGTGGGTCTACACCTGAACCAAAGGTCAATGTGCATTGATCACTCTCTTTTCACGCCACCCTTGTGCGGCTGTACACCTATATAGGAGGTGGGTATCCAGGATAAATTCGTTCTTTGAAATACCCGTTTCCTTACATACACCCCAGGGTGTCCTTCTGCGGGCTGGTTGGTTCTTTTGATAGAGCCGTGGACTCAGTATCTGATGCCCTAAATTCAAACCCAGCCCGCAACATTAAACGTTGGCCTGTTTGTTGTCCATCTTAATGTTTTCATCATTCTGGTGGTGTCAGCTTACTGTTTCATAGGTTCCCCCCCCCCCCCCCTACCCTTACTCTTTTCCGCTCCTCAGTTCAAGACCTTGCCAGCGCATAAGATTTTGCGCAGGTTTAGGAAGTCTGCCAGATAATTGCTGGCAGCTTTGGGTGGAACGCATATGGAATTCTACGAGTGTAGTGTGATGAATTCCTCTTGAACAAACTCCAAACTCCAGGTCTTCAGTGCCGGGTCCTACACTTCAACCGGATCCGGTTCAGAGACTGATGCAGTTTTCCTGTTTTTACAAGAGATCAATAGATGTCACCTGATATGATTTTACATCTGAGTATGCTTTTCTTTCAATTGCATTTTACACTTGCAAGGTTAACGACGAGCGTGGTTTTTAACTGTTGTCTTTGATCTTAACCGGTTGTCGTAGTCTGCTGGGCTATAAGCAGTATGAACTTGAACTTGCTGCCTGGCTTCCTGGTTCCTATTGCCGATCGTTTGAAAGACACAGAAGCCATGTCAGTGTTTCTCTAAGCAATGACTGATGCAATTAGGAATGATACTAGGTACTAGATAATGATGATACTGACGGGCATATGTTAGTGTGGTTTTCAGACACAGATGTGGAAGACAGTAAGCAAGAGCAACATTCAGATTCAGATTTATTTTGATAGTGTTGATGGAAATCGGTTTATGTACATGTGCTTTCCGCCACATCATCACCTTCAGTGTCGAGCCATCAGTGCAAGCTTGCTGACTAATTTGATAGAGCCTTAAAGTCAAGGTCTTGTGTCTCAAGGTCAATCCCAGCTTGCAATGCAAAGACAGGACCACCCTGTTCTGACCTGTCTTTATGTTTTGGTGATGTTCCTGTTTCATTCATCCCGTCTGGCCCCTCCCGAATTCAAGATTTACCAGCAAATAGGGCTATGCGCAGATTCAAATAGCACTTGTACATAGTTAATGTTATTTTTGTTTAAAGCCCAGCCGACTGCTTGGAGCCATATCAGGGCTATAACCGTTTCAAAACATACACAATACTTCAACAGGAAATGAAAAAGGAAAAGAAAATTAAGTACACACATCAATGCATTCACGCATATAGTCTAAGGAGATGCCCCTGGCGTTGACCACTCCGTCCAATTCATCTCACAGGGGATTTAAAAAACATACCTTAATACAAATTCAAACATAAGTAAGGACACCAAAACATTAAAAATGGGCCTTAATTACGTAAAATTGCTTCTGCGCATCTCATTTACCTAGAGCCAAAAATGCACGTAATACATCCACCCAATTATCAATCCAAGAAAAAGCATGAAAGACTTTATCGAACACATACAGGTGAATGGACAAGCAAGGCAGAAGATAGGAAGAAAAACAGAAAGCAAAGGAACGAGGCAAAAACAAAGAGAGTGGCTATACATTCTAATTATACTGAAAGAGCCCCTGGTATCCCCATGGGGGACTTGCTCATGAAGATAGTAGATATTTGCCGGTAGATTTGGGTGCATCGTATATGGAGTCGTTCGAAAGTGACAGATCGCTTCTGAATAAAATCCCGAATGCACTCTGAAAACTCTTTGCCAGGATCACCTGCGTCAGTTCCTGTGTCTTGTTAAGAAGGTAACAGAAGCCAAGGTGATTAGTTCTCCAAATGGCGATTAACGAGTAGGGAGAAACGAGAGGTGCTACTATGTAATCAGTTACCGTCTGCTTCACACCGGCAGGGAGACATTCCTTGTGCGCTGTTGGGAACATTGTCAGCCAGAGGCCGCAGACACAAAATGTGAAAACAACGAAGAGGAGCAGCACTGTAATTAACATACGTAGTACAGAGATGGATGGGTGGATAAACGAGTGAGAGAGAGACAGGTGGTATATTACATGTACAGCAAACTTACCAGTGAGCCTCTGGGACATTTGTTAACTGGGAATCGTAAACCCTTGGAACATTCCAGCTTCACAGGAGAACTCGGGAACTAGGAGCCTTTTCAACTCATGTATGTCCTGGATGGTTGTGAGACCAGATTTTGTAGCATAATTATAATGTAGTGGAGAGGGATCAGAAGAATTTATTCAGAAAAAGTCAGGGTGGTGAAATGTTCATTCAGAAAAGAGGGTTTTTTTATAATAAATGTCAGATCGAAGAGCAACATGGGAAAGGGATGAGATGTAAATGAGTGAGATAATAAAACTCCAGTTTGGAAGAGAGGAATTAAGGCCATCAACAAAACATGAAATATGTCCCTTTCTTCCCTGTTTTTACTGAACATGTCCCTTTCTTCCCTGTTTTTACTGAACATGTCCCTTTCTTCCCTTTTTTACTGAACATGTCCCATTGTTCCCTGTTTTTACTGAACATGTCCCTTTCTTCCCTGTTTTTACTGAACATGTCCCTTTCTTCCCTGTTTTTACTGAACATGTCCCATTGTTCCCTGTTTTACTGAACATGTCCCTTTCTTCCCTGTTTTTACTGAACATGTCCCTTTCTTCCCTGTTTTTACTGAACATGTCCCTTTCTTCCCTGTTTTTACTGAACATGTCCCATTGTTCCCTGTTTTTACTGAACATGTCCCTTTCTTCCCTGTTTTTACTGAACATGTCCCTTTCTTCCCTGTTTTTACTGAACATGTCCCTTTCTTCCCTGTTTTTACTGAACATGTCCCATTGTTCCTGTTTTTACTGAACATGTCCCTTTCTTCCCTGTTTTTACTGAACATGTCCCTTTCTTCCCTGTTTTTACTGAACATGTCCCTTTCTTCCCTGTTTTTACTGAACATGTCCCATTGTTCCCTGTTTTTACTGAACATGTCCCATTGTTCCCTGTTTTTACTGAACATGTCCCTTTCTTCCCTGTTTTTACTGAACATGTCCCTTTCTTCCCTGTTTTTACTGAACATGTCCCTTTCTTCCCTGTTTTTACTGAACATGTCCCTTGTTCCCTGTTTTTGCTGAACATGTCCCTTTTCCCTGTTTTTATGAACATGTCCCTATTGTTCCCTGTTTTTACTGAACATGTCCTTGTTCCCTGTTTTTACTGAACATGTCCCTTTGTTCCCTGTTTTTACTGAACATGTCCCTTTGTTCCCTGTTTTTACTGAACATGTCCCTTTGTTTCCTGTTTTTACTGAACATGTCCCATTGTTCCCTGTTTTTACTGAACATGTCCCTTCTTCCCTGTTTTTACTGAACATGTCCCTTGTTCCCTGTTTTTACTGAACATGTCCCATTGTTCCCTGTTTTTACTGAACATGTCCCTTTGTTCCCTGTTTTTACTGAACATGTCCCTTTGTTCCCTGTTTTTACTGAACATGTCCCTTTTTCCCTTTTTTTACTGAACATGTCCCTTCCCTGTTTTTACTGAACATGTCCCTTCTTCCCTGTTTTTACTGAACATGTCTCTTTGTTCCCTGTTTTTACTGAACATGTCCCTTTGTTCCCTGTTTTTACTGACATGTCCTCTTTGTTCCCTGTTTTTACTGACATGTCCCTTTGTTCCCTGTTTTTACTGAACATGTTCCTTTGTTCCCTGTTTTTACTGAACATGTCTCTTTTTCCCTGTTTTTACTGAACATGTCCCTTTG
>JAPXFY010000014.1:72823649-72828649 GCA_030674185.1 Monoplex corrugatus
TGTGTCTATCAAAAGTCAATTGTGGGTCGGACGTGTAATAAAGTGAGAAGAAATAGTAGTAGTAACTAGTATGATCAAACTGTCATCAATCAAACAGGTATTCTATGTTTTCGGCAGGCATGTTTTGGATAATGGAATACATTCACGTACGCTTGCAGACACACACCGGCACACACAGATACACAGACAGACACAGACACACACAACACACACACACACACACCTCACACAAACACACACTATAATTATACACACACAAACATACACACACTCACACCTATTTACACATACACACACACACACACGCACACACACACACACATAAAAACACGCATTAACACACACACACACACACAAACAAACAAACAAACACACACACGCACGCACGCACGCACATACACAAACACACACACACACGTACATAGACACATACACTAGATATTCCTACGCCAAGATGGCGGCATTATAACTGAACGTTTACAAAGAGGAATCAACTAGGCTAAAAATGACAAGGTCGAAACGTTGTCTCAACAAAGAAAACGCAAAGAAGACCACCCGTAGGACAGACAACACCAAGGCAGAGATACCACCACCTGCAGAGACCCCAGAAACCTCCGATCATCATGAATTACAGACCTCCAGTCGGACCCTTTCACCATCCAGGAATCAGCCGAACGTCCCACAGCTACGATCGATGTCATCATGTGGCTGCAGATGTCATGAGGCGGTAAGGGAAATCGACAATTTGAAAAATACTATACAAGAACTGTCAAAACAAATAAACAGCCTCACAACCATACTACAAACAGAGAGGAAAATCTTATTAGAAAACAACACAACGTTAAAGGAGCTGCGCGATGACAATAAGTGCCCAATACTTACGACCACCATTGCGAGCCAAACTGATTCCGCGGTCCACGGTGATTTTTCCACCATGTCACCGATGGACAAATTCACCTCCTATGCGGAATGCGCGGCTCAACCTCCAAAACTGAAAGATCAGGAAAAAACACCTAAAGGAAGGAAAAATGACGTCAAACAAAGACCAGACGCCTCTACAAAACCTCACCGTGACGTCAAAACAGCGGTATCATCTGCACATTCCAGATTGAAATCTAATATTCTTCCACGTGTCCTTATCATCCACGACTCCGTCCTAAATAAAGTGGATGGAAAGAGACTGGGCTGTTCTTACGGTTTTCAGGTGGCAACGAGAAAAATCCGTACCATCGACGACTGTAAGACAGCCATTGAAAAATCGAAAGAAGAACTGACACCTGAACCTGACTGTGTTGTTCTACATGTGGGGATTACAGATTTGAAAACAAAGGAGCCCACTGAATGCAGCATAAACCTAGAAATATGTGTGAAAATCATCAACACACAATTTCCGAAAGCAAAGGTAGTGGTCAGTCAGGTCGCTCCTGTGAGGGACAAACACCTAAACGTAAAAAGAGAGCTTCTTAATGCCCTGACAAAAGCGCGACTCCTAAAAGCAGCAAGTGTCAACTATGTCAACAATGATAATCTCCAAACTATCAGTCACACTCAAGTCAGCCAGGACGACGTCCATCCAACCACCAGAGGGGCAAGCGTTCTGGCCAGAAACTTAGGGAGGCAAATCCATCAGCTCTTCTGGGAAAAACCGAGGAGGAGATCAAACCGGCAACGACATCAACAAAGACCCGGCTTCCACTCTCAATTTTTCTTCTCTCCCTGGTCATTTTAGATTCAGCCCAGATTCAGTTCCTCTTCGTTCAGCTCTCAACTATATTGTTTTACTTAATTATTTACTTGTTTACCTACTTCGTTTTTATGCTATTTGTACCTTTTGATTCCAAGTTAAATGAATATTGAATTATCTAAACTTACCATATTGTTCTAAAGTTTATCAACCGTTCCTCATGAAGACGTGTGTAGTAAGTGATATCAACATTTTTCAGTGGAACACTCGTTCCATTGTTAAAAACATCTCATATTTGAGTAACTATCTCTCTTCTAAAAACGTCCATGTCATGCTTCTACAGTCGCTGAATACCATCAAAACCAAATTACCTAAAATATCCGGTTTTTATTATCCACCAATATGTGACTCTGTAAATGACGGTGGCCGTGTACAAACAGCTATATACATTCGGGAAGGACTGAACTATTGTGAACGAACATCGCCAGTACCTAAATCTACCGCATTTATTTCATCATGTGCAATCATTATAAAATTTTCCTCATCGTTAGTTGTGAATATGGCCTCTGTATACTTACCAAGAGGCCCAGATTCTGTGAACACTGAATGGTTAAGACACTTTCAAGATCAGGATGACAAGTGGATAATTGGAGGTGATTTTAATGCACATGCCCCATTTTGGGAAAAGTATTGCACAAACATAACAAGCAACAGGTTGATCGAAAATATTGTAGATTCCAATTTATATTTACTTAACAACGGACACGTTACCCGGATCCCCGATATACCAACCCACAGACCCACAGCTATCGACCTCACTTTAATCTCACCATCCCTAGCCCCAAACGCCACGTGGCAAACAGAGGATGACTTGTTGGGATCAGATCACATCCCCATACGTCTTACCCTAAACCATACTACTAAAATAGACGCCATGCCACAAGATAGTTTACCCAAGTTTAATTATAAAAACGCAGACTGGATCAGTTTTAAGGCAATCCTTGAAAAGACAAGAACAGATCTATCTGAAGCAATGAACATAAACGACATGTACGAAGTTTTCTGTAACTCACTGTTAAGAGCTGCTAACATTTCAATTCCAAAACTTACAGTGTCGAAAATAGGAAAACATCATGGAAATGTCTGGTGGAATGAGGATTGTCAAAAGGCAGTGAACGAAAAGAAAGAAAAATACAAAATCTATTTAGCAAACAGGTCACCTGAAAATCATACAGCGATGAAAAGTGCCAACATTAAGTGTAACAGAATCATAGAGCAAGCCAAAGAACAACACTGGACGTCTTTTTGTAAATGTGAAGTAAATGACCACAAAGACATGATAAAGATTTGGGAAAAACTAAAATTAATGAAAAACGGGATTAAGTTGCCATCAATTCCAGTAAAGCTAGAAAATAACCCTTTTCCTAGCTCACTGGAAAAAGCAGAAGCTTTTGCAGACGTGTTTGCTGAGACCTGTCGTGTAGAAGGACTTCCTGTCTCTAGTAGAGACTATAGGGAACGAGAAGAAAAGAAAGATGTATATAAGGATCCTGCCTCTGATAATACTCACTACATGAATGCATCACTCACACTTCAAGAATTAAAAGATGCCATTCAGTCCCTTCCAAGTAAAAAAACGTCAGTTGGACTAGATGCAATTTCCAATGAGATGCTGAAAAATTTACCAGAAAATTTTATAATTTTGCTACATGACATATTTCAAAAATGCTGGAATAGTGGGAAAATGCCCAACAACTGGAAAGAAACGATAGTGGTTCCTGTACTAAAATCAGGTAAATGTAATACCGATCTGAAAAACTACAGGCCAATTGCATTAACATCACACGTATGTAAACTAATGGAGAAAATAATCTTAAAGAGAATGATGCACTATTGTGAAAAGAATAAAATAATACCAGTAAATCAGGCAGGATTTCGAAAAGGCAGGTCACCAGTAGAAATCCTAACAAAGCTAACTACTAACAAAAACAACAATTTGCAAGACGTCAATGTGTTTTAGCTACATTTTTTGATATAACGAAAGCATACGATCAAGTGTGGCACTCCAGATTGTTATTTAAATTTAAAAGTATTGGGCTGACAGGTCACATTTTTGACTATGTTAAGTGTTTCTTAGAAAACAGAGTATTTCAAACGAGGATTGAAAATGTATATTCCACGAAACGAATTCTTCAAATGGGTATCCCTCAGGGATCCGTTATAGCTCCCCTTCTTTTCATGATATTAATGCATGACTTACCCAGTAAAGTATCTAAGCATGTAGTTTTAGCTCAATATGCTGACGATTTATGCATGTGGATGCAGGTAAATATGAAAAGGAAAACTCCTTTGCGCTGTATTAATTATACACGCAAATGCTACCAATTAGAACTTGATAAAATAGCACGATACATGGTAGAAAATGGGTTACATCTATCCCTGGAAAAATCGAAAATAGTTTTATTTAATAATGGAGCTAACCCAGTAAATCTTCCCACTTTCAAACTGGGAGATACTCTTCTTCAGTTTAATGAGTCAATTAAATTCTTAGGAGTTTTTCTTACGGCAAAATTATCTTGGAATCAGCATATTGAATACTTATTAACCAAAGCTCAAAAAAGTTTAAATTTCTTAAAAATAGTTCGCAAACAGGCATGGGGTCAAGATTCATCAACACTTGTTCATCTTTGTAAATCACTTGTTAGATCTAAATTAACCTATGCCCAAGAAATCTTCTTCAGTGCACCGAAACACTTAATGAAAAAACTGCAGAGCATAGATTGTAAAGGTTTCAAACTTGCACTGGGTCTTCCAATGCATGCTTCCTGTCTTCGCACATATACTGAAATCAAACTGTTGCCACACTTGATGAGCAAAGGAAAGTCGCTTCCACTAAATTTTTGTTAAGACACACCACTGTAGAAAACATCTCTGAAACAGAAATTAAACTGAGATCAGATATCGACTTTCCAAAAAGAGCTAAATCAATATCTTCACAGGTCACTCTTGCAACATACACATCTGACGTCATGAAAGGTTCAGGAATTGATCTACACGTAGATCCTGTATCTATAAGACCTTCCTTTTCGCCAGTACCCAGTTGGGAACTCCAAAGAGCACAATTTGACGTACATCACACTAACTTAAAAAAAGGAGACAATGTAAACTTACTGGCAAGTCAGGTTAAATGTCATATAGACGACTTATATTCCGATCATTTGAAAATTTACACTGATGGATCAGTAATTGAAAGAAAAGCAGGCTCAGCGTTTTTAATACCTGCTCTCAAAATTGAAAAATCT
This sequence comes from Monoplex corrugatus, assembly GCA_030674185.1. Taxonomy (NCBI): domain Eukaryota; kingdom Metazoa; phylum Mollusca; class Gastropoda; order Littorinimorpha; family Ranellidae; genus Monoplex; species Monoplex corrugatus. The sequence goes on from JAPXFY010000014.1 coordinate 72,828,636, forward strand.
TTCTACATAGGACT
>JAPXFY010000014.1:72833649-72838649 GCA_030674185.1 Monoplex corrugatus
TCTCTCTCTCTCTCTCTCTCTCTCTTTCTGTCTCTGCCTCTCTCTCTCTCTCGATCACTCATAGTTCTCTCACTCATAGCTCTGTCTCTGTCTCTGTCATAGTTCTGTCTCTGTCTCTATCTGTCTCTTTCTCTGGCTGTCTGGCTCTCTCTCTCTCTCTCTCTCTCTCTTTCCCTCCCCTCCCCTCCCCTCCCTCTCTCTCCCATTTTTCTCATTTGTGATTCTTTCTATTTGTTGTTGTTGTTGTTTCTCTTATATTTTTCCAGCTGAAACAGGAAACATAACATAGAGTACATGCAGTATGCAATGCCAAGTCTCTCGTGCCCCTCATAGGTGTCACTCGAGTGGAAAAATAACGGCATTGTGTTAGGCATCCACATCCCCAGAGCAATAAAAACACTAATTACGTGTCAGTTATACAGGTAGCATCGGTGCAGCCATGACAGCAGATGTGCACAGAAGAGATGATAATACCGTAGAGAGCAGATAGTGATAATACCAGAGGGAGACTGCGATAATGTTATAGAGATAATGATAATGCCACAGAGAGCTAATGATCATACCTATGCAGATAGTAGTAACAATATCTTAAATAATAATGATACTACTACTGATAATAATAATAATGATTATTATGACTGTATTAATTATAATGATTATAATAATGATGATAATACCATAGAGACAGCGATATTACCAGAGGTAGATGGCGATAATACGATAGAGAAAAAGTGATTTACCACAAACAGGCAGCAATAACGCTGTAGAGAAATAGCGATAATTCGAGACAGAGAGATGATGATAATACCATAGACAGACAGTCATAATACCATGCAGATATAGTCATAATACCATGCAGAGATAGTGATTATACCACAGAGATCGATAATACGAGACAGAGAGATGACGATAATACCATAGACAGACAGTCATAATACCAAGCAGAGATAGCCATAATACCATGCAGGTATAGTCATAATACCATACAGATATAGCCATAATAACATGCAGAGATAGCCATAACACCATGCAGATATAGTCATAATACCATGCAGAGATAGCCATAATACCATGCAGATATAGTCATAATACCATACAGATATAGTCATAATACCATGCAGAGATAGCCATAATACCATGCAGATATAGTCATAATACCATGCAGAGATAGCCATAATACCATGCAGAGATAGCCATAATACCATGCAGAGATAGCCATAATACCATGCAGAGATAGCCATAATACCATGCAGAGATAGCCATAATACCATGCAGAGATAGCCATAATACCATGCAGAGATAGTCATAATACCATGCAGAGATAGTCATAATACCATGCAGAGATAGCCATAATACCATGCAGAGATAGTCATAATACCATGCAGAGATAGTCCATAATACCATGCAGATATAGTCATAATACCATACAGATATAGTCATAATACCATGCAGAGATAACCATAATACCATGCAGATATAGTCATAATACCATACAGATATAGTCATAATACCATGCAGAGATAGCCATAATACCATGCAGATATAGTCATAATACCATACAGATATAGTCATAATACCATGCAGATATAGTCATAATACCATACAGATATAGTCATAATACCATGCAGAGATAGCCATAATACCATGCAGATATAGTCATAATACCATACAGATATAGTCATAATACCATGCAGAGATAGCCATAATACCATGCAGATATAGTCATAATACCATACAGATATAGTCATAATACCATGCAGAGATAGCCATAATATCATGCAGATATAGTCATAATACCATGCAGAGATAGCCATAATACCATGCAGAGATAGTGATTATACCACAGAGATCGATAATACGAGACAGAGAGATGACGATAATACCATAGACAGACAGTCATAATACCATTCAGAGATAGCCACAATACCATGCAGAGATAGCCATGATACCATGCAGAGATAGCCATAATACCATGCAGAGATAGCCATAATACCATGCAGAGATAGTCATAATACCATGCAGAGATAGTCATGATACCATGCAGAGATAGCCATAATACCATGCAGAGATAGTCATAATACCATACAGAGATAGCCATAATACCATGCAGAGATAGTCATAATACCATACAGAGATAGCCATAATACCATGCAGAGATAGTCATGATACCATGCAGATATAGTCATAATACCATGCAGAGATAGTCATGATACCATGCAGAGATAGCCATAATACCATGCAGAGATAGCCATAATACCATGCAGAGATAGTCATAATACCATGCAGAGATAGTCATGATACCATGCAGAGATAGTCATAATACCATGCAGAGATAGTCATAATACCATGCAGAGACAGCCATAATACCATGCAGAGATAGCCATAATACCATGCAGAGATAGCCATAATACCATGCAGGGAGAGTCATAATACCATGCAGAGATAGTCATAATACCATGCAGAGATAGCCATAATATCATGCAGAGATAGACATAATACCATACAGAGATAGCCATAATACCATACAGAGATAGCCATGATACCATGCAGAGATAGCCATGATACCATGCAGAGATAGTCATGATACCATGCAGAGATAGTCATGATACCATGCAGAGATAGCCATGATACCATGCAGAGATAGTCATAATCATGCAGAGATAGTCATGAGATAGCCATGTACCATGCAGAGATAGCCATGATACCATGCAGAGATAGTCATAATACCATGCAGAGATAGTCATAATACCATGCAGAGATAGCCATAATACCATGCAGAGATAGCCATGATACCATGCAGAGATAGCCATGATACCATGCAGAGATAGCCATGATACCATGCAGAGATAGCCATGATACCATGCAGAGATAGCCATGATACCATGCAGAGATAGTCATGATACCATGCAGAGATAGCATATACCATGCAGAGATAGCCATAATACCATACAGAGATAGTCATAATACCATACAGAGATAGCCATAATACCATACAGAGATAGTCATAATACCATGCAGGGAGAGTCATAATACCATGCAGAGATAGTCATGATACCATGCAGAGATAGCCATAATACCATGCAGAGATAGCCATAATACCATACAGAGATAGCCATGATACCATGCAGAGATAGTCATAATACCATGCAGAGATAGCCATAATACCATGCAGAGATAGCCATAATACCATGCAGAGATAGTCATAATACCATGCAGAGATAGTCATGATACCATGCAGAGATAGCCATAATACCATGCAGAGATAGCCATAATACCATGCAGAGATAGCCATAATACCATGCAGAGATAGCCATAATACCATGCAAGAGATAGTCATAATACCATGTAGAGATAGTCATGATACCATGCAGAGATAGTGATTATACCACAGAGACAGCGATAATCACAGACAGATAGCGATGATATGATACAAAAATAGCGATAATACTACACACGGATAGCGCCATCATAGAGAGATAGTGACAATACCATAGAAGGCTAATGGTAATACCATAAAGATAGTGATGATACCTTAGAGATTATCGGTGATACCGTGGAGAGATAGCAATACCACACAGATATAGCGATACCATAGACAGATAGCGATAATTCCACAGAGCGCGATACCTACTGCCACTGAGACATAGCGTCATTGCCATAGAGCGAGAGAGTAATAATTCCAGAGAGAGCGATAGTTCGCTAAGACGTAGCGTCAATACTATAGAAAGATAATACTAATACCACAGAGAGATGGCAATGATTGAGGTAGTAATCATTCTGTTGGGAGATTGTGATTACATAGTACTGTAGAGAGATAGCAATAATAGCATAAAGAGCCATAATATCAGAGAGAGATAGTAACAATTACATAGAAGGACAATGCCATAGAGAGACAGCGGTAATGCCATAGACAGATAACGATAATGCCCTGGACAGATAACGATAATACCACAAACAGATAACGATAATGCCCTGGACAGATAACGATAATACCATAAACAGATAACGATAATGCCATAGACAGATAACGATAATGCCCTGGACAGATAACGATAATGCCATAAACAGATAACGATAATGCCATAAACAGATAACGATAATGCCCTGGACAGATAACGATAATACCATAAACAGATAACGATAATGCCCTGGACAGATAACGATAATACCATAAACAGATAACGATAATGCCATAGACAGATAACGATAATACCATAAACAGATAACGATAATGCCCTGGACAGATAACGATAATACCATAAACAGATAACGATAATGCCCTGGACAGATAACGATAATACCATAAACAGATAACGATAATGCCCTGGACAGATAACGATAATACCATAAACAGATAACGATAATGCCCTGGACAGATAACGATAATGCCCTGGACAGATAACGATAATACCATAAACAGATAACGATAATGCCCTGGACAGATAACGATAATCCATAAACAGATAACGATAATGCCCTGGACAGATAACGATAATACCATAAACAGATAACGATAATGCCATAGACAGATAGCGATAATGCCATGGAGAGATAACGATAATGCCATAGATAATGATAATGCCATAGACAGATAACGATAATGCATGCAGAGATAATAATGCCATAGAGTGAAATGATAATGGCATAGAGTGATAACAATAATGCCATAGAGAGAATGATAATGCCATAGAGAGATAACGATAATACCTTAGGGAGAAAATTATGTATCTACAGAGAAATAACAACAATTCCATATAGCCATAGCAATAATACCATGGGGGAGATAGCCATAATACTACAGAGGGATAGCAGTAACACCGTAAAGAGATTGCAGCGTGTAATGGTTTCTGTCTTATAAACAGACACTGTCATCAGTTTCGCCAGTGCGGTGTGCTCCCGTTATTTTTTAATCAAGTATGCACGTTAAAGATCATGTGAATCAGTCATTGACTGTTGTTTTTTTTCAGAGAAACATGAAAACATCCAATACGTACGTCCAC
>JAPXFY010000014.1:72843649-72848649 GCA_030674185.1 Monoplex corrugatus
AGTGATGACAGAAAATGTACAGGAGAGGTGATAATGCCACACGCAGCGACAGCATATGAGAGTTTCTGCCTTGTCAACTGGAACTAAACCTGTATCGTCCATGTTCCGAGCTCATATATTATTTATCTCTTGCTGTTTTGGGAGGGTGGGGGTGGGGCTGAGGCTGGGGCATGTGGACGAGCCTATGTGTTTGGAGATAAGTCCATTCAGAGAACGATACAGATAATTATGTTTATGTTGGTTACTGTTGTTCTTTCATGGTGGTTGTCGCAAAATAAGTATGCGGAAGATCAGCTAGGAATTTCCCCCTCATTTCGCTGCACTAAGAAGCCCTATAGAGATGTGTACCGTCTGCTTGATCCAGCATATTTCGCGGGAAAGAGAAGAGCTGACTACAGGTTCTGGACGTGGTGAAATATAACTGGTTTATTCGGTGAAAGAATTTCATTCTTTTGAATCTGTCTTTCATTTTCTGCCTGACTGTTTGTCTGCCTGTCCCTCTCTCCTCTACCGTGTATGTGTGTGTGTGTGTGTGTGTGTGTGTGTGTGTGTGTGTGTGTGTGTGTGTGTGTGTGTGTGTGTGTGTGTGTATGTGTGTGTGTGTGTGTGTTTATGTGTGTGTGTGTGTGTGTTTTATATGTGTGTATATGTGTATGTGTGCATGTGTGTACGTGCGTGTGTATGTGTGTATGTGCGTATGCTCGCCCGCATGCTCTCTCTCTCTCTCTCTCTCTCTCTCTCTCTCTCTCTCTCTCTCCAACTGGTACACTGGACATGTTATCCACATGTAAAAATTTGAGGTTATTGTTTTGTTGTTCAGTTTCATTCTCTGTATGTATCTTTCGATGGTCAGTCCAGAACTCGCTAATACCAGAACTCTCAGGGTTTTCCTGTAAAATCTGGCAACAACCGGTCGGCAATCTTGCCATCAGAACAGCCCCAGATTAGATTTGATATCTATACAGATAGCAGTGTGGTGATAACAATTGAAGAAAGAAATGATTGCCTTGCTGTTGTGTTTACGAAACAGAAACCAGCAGAAATTAACAGGAACAGCAATTCCAGGCCACACTAATAATTTCTCCTTTATTGGCTTTTGTTTGTTCCATAACTCTCGCTAGGAAGCATTCCTGAAATACTTCATTGTGAACGAAACTACACCAACCACGAAAAACAAAGTGCTGTATCAAGTTACAACGTTTAGCCTAGCAGTGGAAGTCTTAGCTCTCCAGTGGCTTCCCTCCGAAAATGATATGAAAAGCAGACATGACATGTGCCTGCGAACGTTTTCAGAAACGTATATTGGGACGGAAATTCCAGAAAGCACGATGTGATATGTGCTGCCAGCCAGTTATAAAGATTTTAGAAAATCTATATCCGCGGACCTGCAGCGAACCCTTCTACCCACCTCTTGACCTTAGGAATCTGGAATGCTTCTTTCATAGAGAAATCCCTATGTATCATCACTCCATCGACTGCCCCAGGACAGCGTATCGAAAAACAAAGCAGCTAAAGAACGACTTTGAAAGACAGAGTAAATCAGTTATTGGAACCGTTTGAGACATGGACTGACAAGGCTGCTCTGTATGTGAGAGAGAGAGAGAGAGAAACTGAAACTGAAACTGAAAATGGTTTATTGCCATTGACATTTTTGTCCTTGTGGCAAGGAGCATAAAACAAAGTCATTACATTTTTCGGCGACGTTTTCTCGAAACAAAGATTTATAAATATAGTCATGGCTGACAATACATCCATTTGAATTTATTCCCTAAAGATGAAGAAAAAATTGAACGGAAAAAGTTGAACAAAATGTTGAACAAAAAGTTGAAGAAACAGTTGACCACCCAACGTAATTAGTCATATAGGTAAGAGGAAGACCCAAATTCGCCAAATAAACATAAGAACAGTATAAAGTGATATCTTCACTGAATATAAACTTACATTAATTTAAAAAGTTGAACAAAAAGTTAAATAGTTAACCACCTGACATAATTAGTCATATAAGAGGAAGACTCAAATCCAGAAAACAAACAAAAAAACAATATAACGTAACATCTTCACTGGAGATAAACGTACATTAATTTAAAAAGTTGAACAAAAAGTTGAAGAAACAGTTGACCACCCGACGTAATTAGTCATATAAGTAAGAGGAAGACCTAAATCCGGCAAATAAACATAAGAACAGTATAAAGTGATATCTTCACTGGAGATAAACTTACATTAATTTATTACTGTGTTGTTTTCTTTCTCCGACTTTCCCAAGCAAGGGCGATAAATTTCGCGAGGGATTTTTGATAGTTTTCATCTTCAGTCATGAGTATTCTGGTAATGACCCTTTGACTCGAAATGTCCTCATCAAAGATTATGCATTTTTGTCGTATACTTTCATACGACTTGCAAACAAACAAAAAATGCATTTCATCTTCTGTCTCTGCATACACATGGGACAAATAGAGTGTGCCGATGAATTTGAGTAAAACCATCTTGTTGTTGCATTTAGCCCTAGGGCTCTTAGTCTAAAACGAGCAAGATTGCTTCTGTGCCATTTATTTGTTACGGCCTTTATATATTTTTCGGTTTGAAATATACTTTTAAAGGAAAGGAACCAATCATATTTCTCAGATTTTTCCATTTGAGCGTGCCAGTTTTGTTTGTACGAATCAACTAGTCTATCCCTAAATTCTGAAATAAATCCTTGTTCATAACCAACTCCCTGGCACATCCACACAATACCAAATCCATGTGTGGTTAACATTTTCTTAACGAAATATGCCCAGTTTTGTTTACCCGAGTCTAATTGATTCAGTAACATCTCATATGCCTGCTTGCACAATCTTGACATTGGGAGCTGGGTTAATTTCAACCAGTATTTAATACACTTCATTTGAGTTTTCAAAAACAAAGGATAACGGGCAGTTTCTCCATATAACATTTTATTAGATGAATGCAATGGTACCGAAAGGAAGCGTTTGATGGCAAATGTATGTACCTTTTCCATTTTATGATTGCTCGAAAACCCCCATATTTCTGAGCCATACGTTAAGATTGGTTCAATTTGTGAGTCGAAAAGTTTCCAAAAAATCGAGAAGTCAGTGCAGTTCAATTTTCTTAAAGATCTTAAAATTTCCATCGTTTCTCTTTTCTCTTTTTTGCTGCTTTCCACCCATGCGCTTTGGAGACTCAGTTTTGTTGTAAAAATAATACCTAGATATTTATATGAGTTTGTTACTTTAACTTCAGACTCACCATAAACCCATTTTTCTCGAGCCGAAAGATGTCCTCCCTTACGGAAAATCATCACATTCGTCTTTTCTAGGTTCACAGACAGTAATAACCTATCAGATTCATGTCTTAAAGCATTTAGTTGGTTTTGTAACCCTATGACAGTGTCTGACAAAAGCACCACATCATCAGCAAATAGCAGTAAAAAAACTTCAACAGCACCAGGCAATAGCTGTACAACATGTCTTCCTTTTTTGGCTATTTCTAACGCTAACTCATTAATAAAAAATGAAAATAGTAAGGGGCTGAGGAGACATCCTTGTTTCACTCCTCGTGGACATTCGAAAAAGTTGGTGTACATATCTTTGTCACGAACACATGCTAACACAGAATTATATATACTTTTAAGAGACATATATAATTTACCATTTACTCCATTCTTTCGCAGAATACCCCAAAGTACATTTCTATTAACTGAGTCAAATGCTTTGCGAAAATCTACAAATGCTACGTATAGTTTAGTGTGATTAAAAAGGTATTTTTGGACTAAAGCGTACAGCGTGAAAATGTGATCTATTGTACTGTATCCAGATCGAAATCCTGCTTGTTCTTCTATTATTTTTTCTTCCCTCTCTGCCCATTTCGTAAGTCGTTTATTTAATATATTTGTATAAACTTTGCCTAAAACACTTGTGAGTGCAACCCCTCGGTAGTTGTCTGGGTTGTTTACATCTCCTTTCTTATGTATGGGGACAATAATAGATTTGGCCCATTCTGTGGGGAAAATACCATTTTCAAATAACCGATTAAATAGAATAACTATAAAATTTAACACTGAATCGCTGGAATGCTTTAACATTTCTCCCAGAATTTTGTCTGGTCCAGCACTTTTACCATTTTTCAATTTTTTAATACTGTCAGTTATCTCCCTTCTTGATATTGCATCATTAAATAATGGTTCTTCGTACTCATTTGTATCCAATTGCCATCATCTTCAATTTTTGCCCCGGATCCAGAACTTTGAAATATTGTGTGAAAGTGTTCATGCCACTGATTAAGGCTTATTTCGTGATAGATTATGGCTTTTCTATTAAGTGTTCTGATTGCCAACCAGAATAATTTTGAGTCTTTAATAGAGTCTTTGAGTTTATTTATTTTTGCTTCTTCAAATTCACGTTTCTTTTGTCGTTTCAATTTTATGTATTCAGATCGCTCTTTCACAGAGAGAGAGAGAGAGAGAAAGAGAGAGAGAGAGAGAGAGAGAGAGAGAGAGAGAGAGAGAAAGTTCAGTTCAGTTCAGTTCATATTGCTTATAGCCCAGCCGACTACTAGAGCCATATCAGGACTAACACCACGTCAAAAAAAAAAAAAAAAAAAAAAACCCGTTAAGATAAAAGACAACAGTTAAAAACCGTGCTCACTGTTAATCTTGCAAATCTAAACTGCGATTAAATAAAAACAGACGTAAAATCACAGCAGGTGAAATCTATTAATCTCTTGTAAAAACTGGAAAATTTCATCAGGAGGGACATCTCGGAGCAGGTTCTTTAAGGAGTCCGCCGTGTAGAGCTCTTGTCTCACATCGTACAAGTCCCAGCAATCAAGGTGTCTGATGCTCAACGGCTCCTCACAGGGTATACACCATAGTGGTGCTTCAGTTTTCAAAAGGTGCAAGTGAGTGTAGGATGTGTGACCCGTGTGTAATCTACATAACACTGTCTCTTTCTGACGGTTTCCTGCAGCAGATGGGAGAATTTCTTTCAGGCTTGGGCGGATTT
>JAPXFY010000014.1:72853649-72866149 GCA_030674185.1 Monoplex corrugatus
TCCATAAAATTCTTAACATTCCTCTTAGAAACCACATTTCAGCTGCCTCAGCCTTGTTCTGACTTTGCGCGTTGATTCTCCATGCTTAGCATCTGTAAAACAGTTTTAGTTCAACGTAATACTGAGGAACTGTCTTCCTGATGTTAATTGATAGCATGTGTTGGAAAGGACGCTTTTCATTTTCACGAATGCAGTTTTAGCTTGGGCAATTTCTAATGTACATCTGCTGTCTGGTGAAATGACTGTACCCAGGCACTTAAATTTATCAGCTTCTTTCAGTGTTGTGCCATTTGCTGGTATAATAATAATAATAATAATTACAATATTTATATAGCGCAAAATCTTGATAAAATCAAATCAAAGCGCTGAAACACGCACGCACGCACACACACGCACGCACGCACGCTCACGCACCCACGCACACACACACACACACACACACACACACACACACACACACACACACACACACACACACACGACGGCTATAAATGGGGAGAAAGAATAAAAACAATGGAAAATTATGGAGAGCATATTATATACAATTATATATTACAATGTGATTCCCCTCCGAGTGGAGACAGGCTGCAGAGGGGATTGAGTGAGGTCAGAATTTTATGCAGAGGAGAAATGGTGAGTTTTGAGAGCGGACTTGAAGGAGACAAAAGTAGGTTGCTGACGGACAGAGAGAGGAAGTTTGTTCCAGGAGAGCGGACCAGAAACAGAGAAGGCTCGTGGACCATAGGTATTGAGTTTAGTGCGTGGAAAGCGAAAAGTCAGAGGGTACGTGAGGGAACATAGATCTCAAGTAGGCTTGACAGGTAATCGGGGGCTGCGTTATTGAGGCTTTTGTAGCACATGGTGTCTAGTTTGTACTGTATGCGCTTTGATACAGGGAGCCAGTGAAGTTGTGCCAGGAGAGGAGATATGTGGTCAGCTTTTTTCTTTTTGAGTACAAGGCGTGCAGCATTGTTTTGAATGCGCTGTAGGATGTGAGTGGTGGAGACAGGAAGACCGGACAGGAGTGAATTGCAATAGTCAATGCGAGACATTATGAAGGAGAGAACGAGTTTTGCAGTTGTTTCCACAGAGAGATACTTCCTGATCAGGCTTATACGATGGAGGTGATAGTAGCAAGATCTGGCAGTTTGAGAAACAAAGTTGTTCATGGAGAGGGTAGAGTCAATGCAGACACCAAGGTTTTTAGCTGAATCAGAAATTGGGACTGATGTGTTACATAATGGGAGAGAAAGAGGAGGCATCTGAGAAAGTTTCTGACGGGTGCCAATGAGGATAGCTGCTATCTTGTCATCATTTAGCTGAAGTTTGTTGTATGTCATCCAATTTTTGATGTCCGAGTAACACTCAGTGGTGCGAGTCAGGAGGCGCTGTATATTGTCAGGTGAGTCAGTCTAAAATTTGGGTGTCATCAGCATAGAAGTGGTGTTTTATAGAGTGGGAGTTGATGATGGTGGACAGGGGGGAGGTGTAAAGAGTGAAAAGAACAGGGCCAAGGACAGATCCTTGTGGAACACCACAGGTCAGGTATGCAGGTTGAGAGTAAGTGCCATTGATGAGAACAGTTTGTTTTCTGTTTGATAGATAAGAAGTGAACCAGGAGAGAGCAATGTCAGAGATGCCAAAAGTATGATGAAGTCTAGAAAGGAGAATACCATGATCAATGGTATCAAAGGCTGCAGACAGATCAAGGAGTGTGAGGAGAGAGACTTTGCCAGTATCAGTTGCAAGGAGGAGATTGTTGAGAATGTGTAGCAAGGCAGTTTCAGTGCTATGGCACTGGCGGTAGGCTGACTGGAAAGGATTGAGGAGATTGTTGGCAGACAGGTGAGAGTTCAGTTGGTTGAGGACAACTTTTTCAAGCAGTTTTGACAAGAAAGAGAGATTAGAGATAGGCCGGTAATTTTTCAGTTCATTTGGGTCTAAATTGTATTTCTTGAGGAGAGGGTGAACAATAGCAGACTTGAAAGAATCTGGGACAGTTCCAGTTTGGAGAGAAGTGTTGATGATGTCAGTGATGAATGGGAGGAGCGTAGGGAGACAGTCAGAGTAGAGAGAACCTGGAAGAGGATCAAGTTCGCAGGTTTTGAACGACATGGATCTGATTGTGTTGAGAATTTCTTCTTGTGAGACTGGGGTAAGAGTAGTAAGAGGTGTGCCAGAGAAGGAAGGGTCAGGTGGGCATGGTTGACAGGGTGTCCTGTCAAGCCTGTCACGAAGAGTTTGTATTTTGGTGGTGAATACTTGGAGAATACATATGGGAGTTCTTCATTTGTGTGTTTTGTTGGGAGAGGTAAATCTTTTCGTGTGCCAAGGAGATGATTCATGGTTGTAAAGAGTTCTTTTGAAGAAGAGGCATTCTGGATTTGGTTTGGAAATAGTTTGTTTTTGCAGATGCAATGAGGGTGGATACTTTTGTTTTAGAGGCTTGGAAAAGTTGCCTATGTACAGTGAGTTTGGATTTGCGCCAGCGGCGCTCTGCTCTACGGCGGGCACGTTTTGCACAGGCAATCTCATGAGTGAGCCAGGGGGTAGGGGGGCGGTCAGGTAAAAGACGGGTTGTGGCTGGAGCATGAGTGTCCAGAAGATGGTGGAGAGTAGTGTAGAATTCATCGGCAAGGTTATGTGACTTTTCAGAAAGGAGACGGAAGGCATCAGATGAAAATGTGGAGAGGTCGATAGATTTGAGATTGCGTCGAGTCACTGTGCGCATGGTACGGGAAGGAGGAGGAATGTCAAGAGGACAGAGAATTGCAGAGTGGTCAGATGGAAGGGCTGAAATTAGACGGGTAGAAAGAATTAAGCAGTTATCAGTAGCTGAATTGTGGTGATAGTACATGAGAGGATTTCTTTTTTTTTTTTTTTTACTGATTACCATAACTTTAGCCTTCTTACCATTTAGCTCTAGCCATTTATTTTTGCTTTCACTTCTATTGTATTCACAAGATTTTGTGGGTCTTTTTTATTTTCTGCACTTTGAACGGCTTATACTGCTGACAAAGCAAGATTAAATGGGCATTCCACTTAGTGTTGTGATGGCAGCTATGTCTCTCCAAAGACAGGCCCAGTAGGTCAACGACATGACAGACCTTTACATGGAGGTGCTGAAAGGTCAAAGGCGAATGATGGGTTTCTGGGTCAGCGTTAGAGAACATTTTTCTTGCTTTGGCTTTGGCTGTTAATGTCAATTGACATCAGGAAGAGAGTTCTTAATGTTGTATAGAACCGATAATGTTATATGGTTGTGAGGCGTGGACAGTCAACAAGCAAAGCCAGGACAAGACTGAGGCAGCCGAAATGTGGTTTCTAAGAAGAATGTTGAGAATTCCACAGACATCAAAGAAAATTAAAAGGTGTCCCAATCTGTTTACATTCAACAGCTGTCGGTAGACTTATGCCATGGCCCATGGAAAAAGTCTTCACCAAAGGGACACAGTGTGTCTGTCAGGTTGCACATTTGTGTGATCATTAATTGTCGTCAGTAGGGAGACAACAGCAAGTGGTGTCTTTTGTGTGTTGAATCAGAAAAGGTATTACTTAATTCCGTTGAAGTGAGCCACCAGTAGTACAGAGTTTTCCCTTACGGGCCATTTAATAGCGACCCCCCCCCCCCCCAAGCGGGGATGGCGGGGGCTCTTTCAGTATAAATAGTATCTCCACCTTCTGGAAATTGTGTGCTAGAAATGTTTTCTTTTCTGTCACTGTCTTTGTTTCTGCCTTACTCCTTTGCTTTCTGTCATTTCTTCCTATAATTTTCTACCTTAATGGTCCATTCACCTGTATGTGTTCGATAAAGTCTTACGTACTTTCTCTTAGGATTGATAATTGGGTACGTGTGTTAAATGCATTTTTGGCTTTAGGGATATGAGATAATTATGTGGAAGCAATTTCAGGTAATTTGGGCCTGTTTTTATATATGTTTTAGTGTCCTTAGTTATATTTACATGTGTAATCAGGTATGTGCGATAAATTGGACGGAGTGGTCAGCGCCAGGTGCATTTGTTTAGATTATGTGCTCGAATGCATTGATATGTGTACTTAATTTTCTTTTCCATTTTTTTTCCTGTTGAAGTATTGTGTGTGTATTAAAATGGTTATAGCCCTGATAAGGCTCTACGCAGTCGGGTGGGCAACAATAACAATAATAGCGACATATCAACAGCTCCTGAAAACTCTCCAGGTTTGAACTTGTATTGCCAGTAGTTGGGGAGAGCTGCGCGAAATAAACATTAGAAAGTCTATTTAAGCAGTGTGGTACGCATAACAAATTGAAGTAGCTTCGGACAGATATTGAAGTGAACCTGCTTCAATGGAATTGAAAGCTGTCCCAATCTGTTTACGTTCAATCGGAGCAATCTGCACTCTGCTGGATTCCACTTTGCTAAACTAATTTATTAATGGAATTTCCTGACAGTGATGTCGTGGAAACCCATGTTCTCTGCGGTGCATCGACCCCCAAGGGAAGAAACTCGATCTGTCAAGGGAGTGACGTTTTGTGCCCAGCATTGTCATGATATCAGTGAACCGTTTTTGACAAGTGCTCCATGCCTGTTGATGTTGTGTTTGGAATCGTGATTAGGTGATAAAGTACCAGCTGAAATCACTGATTTCGTTTGTTTTTGATGTTTTTGTTGTATTGCCTGCTCTAAATTGCTTCAGGGACATTAATCTCACGCCAACCAATTTTGCTTACCGTCACACAACCATCTGCTTCTTCATTCCTTTTCAACTGCAGTACCAGAAGCCACAGGAGCATTCGGTAGTTTGTCTCTTAAAGACCCCGTGGGGATGCCAGGGACTCTTTCAGTATAAATAGTGTCCCCATTTTCTGTAAATTCTGTGCTAGAAATTCCCGCTTTTCTGTCACACTCTTTGTTTCTGCCTTGTTGTTTTGCTTCCTGTCATTTGTTCCTTTCATTTTCGGTTTTGTTGGTCCATTTATCTATGTGTGCTCGATGAAGTCTGACGTACTTTCTTTTAGGAGTAATAATTGGGTAGATGTATTTGGTGCATTGTTGGGTCAGGAAAAAGTGACGTGGAAGCAATTCTAGGTAATGTGGGCCCGTTTTTATGTTTTAGTGTCCTTATTTATGTTTAGGTATGCTTTTTAAATCCCCTGTGTGATAAATTGGACAGAGTGGTCAATGCAAGGAGCATCTTAGATTATGTGCACGAATGCATTGATATGTGTACTTAATTTTCTTTCCTTTTTTTTTTCCTGTTGAAGTATTGTGTATACTTTGAAAAGGTTATAGTCATGATATGGTTCTACGCGATCGTCTGGGCTTTAAACAAAAAAAATTAACAATAACAGTCTCGAAAAGGCCACACAGTAGAAGAGACTCTGCATTCCTGCTGGGCCACCTTGTTAAAATTCAGTGGTGTTCTAGGCCTACTTAAGACACAACCGACTAAACATCCTCTTGAAGGCAATAATCGATTAACACAGAGTGAGTGTTACTTTTGTTAAAGGGACCGCCACGATGGCCTTTCCAGCAAAAGCCATCATAAACCACTGACAACAAAAATCTTGCCTTGACTTTAGCCAAGGAACGACAGCGAGTGGTGGGTTTACGGACACTAGTGTTAAAAATCCAAAACCAAGTGCGGCCGCCCGTGTTCAAGCAAACAGAAACAGAAAAACACGAAAATAAGTCCTTTTCTCATTCAGGACGAAGCAGCAGGGAAGTTTCAGTCTTTTTCTCCTATTTTTTTTTATCTGGTGTTTGTTTATTTGTTTGTGATCTTACGCTTGACAAAGACCAGTTGGCCGAAAATTTGCGCCTGTCTTGTGTGGTTGTATTCAGTACGCGTTCCCATTCTTTCTTCGTGGTTTTTCTGGTACCAACTGGCTTTTGTCTAGCGTAAACGTAAGATCACAAACGAAAAGACAACAAATACTAAAATGAAGAGAAAAAGAGACTAAAGCTTCCCTGCTGCTACTTCCATTGTGAGAAAAGGACTGGTGTTTAGTAAATATGACACACTGATGAGCTGCTTTGTTCATGACAGTCATGTAAACCAGCGTTCTTCCCCTCGCGGCATGAAAGCAATTTGTTGCGTTAGTTTGATTTCCACTCAGCCGGTGTGCATTTCTTGCTGAAAACAGATCACAGCAACCGATGATTAACTGATTTAAAATACAGAGACAGATACAGCGACATATATATATATGTATATATTATATATGTCGCTGTATCTGTCTCTCTCTCTCTCTCTCTCTCTCTCTCTCTCTTCTCTCTCTCTCTTGTCTCTGTCCGTCTGTCTCTCTGTATCTCTCTCTCTCTCTCCTCTCTCTCTCTCTCTCTCTCTCTCTCTCTCTCTCTCTCTCTCTCTCTCTCTCTCTCTCTCTCTCTCTCTCTCTCCCAAAACAAACATTTTAAAGTCAAACTTTCGTTTTCTGGAGCTCGTTTTAGAGTGAGCCATCCAATTACCTTACACATTAACCCCAACAAAAGCCTTCAAGAAAAAGTGCATGCTTTTCTTCTTGATAAAACTCTCCACACTCTGTCTCAATTACCTTACACAATTTAAAAACTCCTCAACTTTCCGCAAGAATTCCATTCAAGCCAAAAATGTGCACTACTTATTCTTCTTGATAAACACTCTAACACTCTGTCTACAGTACTACAATCTTTGTAAAAACTCTCACTTTTCACTGTGTAGACATTCACAAAATTCTTAAATGACGTACATCTTGTATGTATATACATTAAACCTTCTGGTCTGTATGATGTTCTTTGTGCAACTGGGCCCCATCTACCAGCGTTCATCTTTTTTAAAACAATTCATTGTAACTGTATAATATACTCTGCATGTTAGTGACATGTTTTGTGATTTGACGCTGATATTTTATCAGAATTTATATGTAATGACATTTTGCTATTAGTTTATCAGTGTTTGTTTGTGTGTAGTGATATATGCTTGGGTAGTTTGTTCTGCTTTTTAAGATTTCATATGTGATCTGCGTTGTTTTTTTGTTTGTTTGTTTGTGTGTTGTTGTTGTTTTTTTTCATTATTGTCTGTGTTTAAAACGTGCCCAAGTAGTTCTTTACTATATAGTCATTTAGGACATTTTAGTCCACTATGGTAGCAAGGGCTGGGTGAAAAAGAAACAAAAAAGAATGTAAGTGCTTATCTATTTCCCTTGGCAATAAAGATTGATCTTACCATATAGTTATTATCTCTGTGTCGTCGTCCTCTCTCTCTCTCTCTCTCTCTCACTCTCTCTCTCTCTCTCTCTCTCTCTCTCTTTCTCTTCTATCTATCTATCTCTGTCTCTCTATGTCTGTCTGTCTGTCTCTCTGTGTTTGTCTCTCTCTCTCTGTGCTCTCTCTCTCTCTCTCTCTCTCTCTCTCTCTCTCTTCTCTCTCTCTAGCACTGAAAGTGATTTTTTTAGCCTCACTTGTAACACGAAGGTCTCTTAAAAAAACTGTATGTAGGTGAACTGTGACACCCTAATGCGCTGGTTTAAAAGATGGACAGTGCACTCGTATACTACCACAACTTATCCGTCTTTCTTTCTCTGCCTCTTGTCCCACCAAATGCAGCGTTTTGCTCAGGCTGGAAGATCTTATTTATTTTTTCTGTTTATTCATTTTATTTATTAATTTTGTTTTATTTGAAGATAGATACACAGACACATTCGTCATTACAACGTGATCAAAACTGTTCCAGTGATAGACTAATACAATACACTAGTATGCAATAGTATAAGTATCCATTGGTTAGGCAGGACCCCAGGACCTGGCCAACTCATGGGTTTATGTGCACCTTAAGGCTTATGCCATGATCATTCTGGATCTTCTCCATCACATGGCACCTGTGATGTTAATACATATGGAATTCGTTTCGGGAACGGAGACGTCATCTTGGAAAACTGAAACAGGAAGATCTTTCTTAAACATTACTGACAGGTTACGTGATAAATAATGGGAGTCACTGATTGTGTAGAATCGCTCTTCAAAAGGAATGGTCGATTATAGATATAGTGCTGTGTCCACAGAGTATCTTCCAAATATGAAAATTGTGCCGGCATTTAAGTAGATCACAAAATTGTAATAAGATTCATCTCAACTTTGTAGATTCAGACTCGGATTCAGTGCTAACGTTCTGTGTATTCTGTGCGTTCGGACCCAAATTTAATACTAACATTCTGTATGTTCTGTACGTTCAGACCCATATTTAACACTAACATTCTGTATGTTCTGTACGTTCAGACCCAAATTTAACACTAACATTCTATATGTTCTGTACGTTCAGACCCAAATTTAACACTAACAATCTGTATGTTCTGTACGTTCAGACCCAAATTTAACACTAACAATCTGTATGTTCTGTACGTTCAGACCCAAATTTAATACTAACATTCTGTATGTTCTGTACGTTCAGACCCAAATTTAACACTAACATTCTATATGTTCTGTACGTTCAGACCCAAATTTAACACTAACATTCTAGATCTATATGTTCTGTACGTTCAGACCCAAATTTAACACTAACATTCTGTATGTTCTGTACGTTCAGACCCAAATTTAACACTAACATTCTGTATGTTCTGTACGTTCAGACCCAAATTTAATACTAACATTCTGTATGTTCTGTACGTTCAGACCCAAATTTAACACTAACATTCTGTATGTTCTGTACGTTCAGACCCAAATTTAACACTAACAATCTGTATGTTCTGTACGTTCAGACCCAAATTTAATACTAACATTCTGTATGTTCTGTACGTTCAGACCCAAATTTAACACTAACATTCTGTGTGTCCTATGCGTTCAAGCCCAAATTTAATACTAACATAGTGTGCATCTGGAACGCCCCAAGCCCTTCACCAGTTCAAAAAGATTCAAACAGATCTACCCACGAATGCAGAGTTCACTTACCTAGGTGTAATGCTGTCAAATATGACGGAAGTGCAAGCAGTGACACCAGACGCCGCCTCAGCAAGGCCGGAAACGTCTTGAAACTGCAGAACAACGTGTAGAGATTACCCCAAGTATAGTATCAATACCAACCTGAAACTGTATCGGAGTTGTGTCCTTTTCATTTGCTTTTCAGCTTAGGGTGCTGGCGGGTGACAGAGAGCAATCTTATCAAGCTATCAACTTTCAGCACAAGAAATCCCCGAAGAATCGTGCAAATTATCTGGCCCAACAGTGTGTCCAGTTAACAACCTTTCGGCCAATGCAATCAAAACGACACCCCCTTCATCAAAAGACAAAGGAGATCGATTGGACACATCGTCCGGATAGAGCAGTTTAACGTCACCAGGACTGCCTTCTATTGGATACCAGACAAAAGACGCAAGAGGAAAACCCGAGAATACTTGGTGATGTTCATATGAAATAGAATTCAATGCAATGGAGGACACCTGGCGTACATACAGAGGCTGGGCCGGAACAGAGAGGAGAGCAGAATCTTCGTGACTGTCCGACAAACGAATGGCATAATAGGCAGAAAGTGAGCAAGTAATTCTGTGTAATCTAGTTTTTATCAAGAAAGAATCTGTCAATGTAATTTGGCAGTGTCTGTACGGCCTTGAGTTGGTTGACAGTTCAGAGTAAAATGATTTCATTAATTACACAGTATGCTTAGCCTGAAGCCTGCGTCGATCATCAAACTAAAAGTCAAGCTCCACAACGGGTGTATGCGATTAGACGTGATGAGTGGGAAAGGGAAATCCGAGGTTTTTTTCCCTATTGATTTCGATCGAAGTCTGTACGGTGGCCATCAGCATTGAAGTCATACTTCTCAGGATTCAGTTGCGCTGGGCAGGGCATGTGTAAAGGATTGAAGACTATCATCTACCAAAGATCACACTGTATGGAGAACTGTTCTGTGGTCATCGTAACAAGGGGGCATTATTTAAAGAGACACAAACTCGTTGAAATACTCAATTACCATTTGTCACATCGATGACCACCAATAGGCAACTCTAGCAGCTGATTGCAAGGCATGGAGATGCAAAGTCCTTCAGGATACGACTTTCTGTGAGTACATTTGAAGGGTCTGTATAGAGGAGAGGAGGAGCAGATGGAAGAACCAAAACCTTCCAGCATCCAGCACAGCCCAGACTTTCATCTACAATCACTGTCGAAGGACCTGCCTATCCGACTTAGGTCTTGAAGTAAACGTGGGCCTACTTTTCTTGATTCTTAGTTCGCGAAACCGAGCCATAATAACGAGGACCTTTCCTTTATCGACCATTGAAGACAGGATCCAATCTCAGGCTTAGGACATCCACTTCTTCCTGGCCTTTCTGTCTGCTTACCTGCCTGTCTGTCTGTCTGTCTCTGTCTGTCTGTTTGTCTGTCTTTCTCTCTCTCTCTCTCCCCCTCCCTCTCTCGCCACCTCCCTTACCATCCCTTTCTCTGTCTCTCTCTTCTGTCTCTATGACTCAGACTTAAACTCAGACTCAAGCAGGGTTGTAAGATGTAGAATGATTCTAATCAGTGAATATAGAACGATATACCATATCCAATAGTTAGAATAGAAGCACATAAACAAGTAAGATATCCTGTAAATTTCTGAAGGACTGACAACCACAGATAAATTATGCAACGCAAATTTCTACAATGTCTTCTGTAAGCATGTCACCTGTCTGTGGTGTATTATGTTTAACGTAAGGGGTTGTAGAATGTATTTTGCCTGAATGTTTATGTTTTCGGTCTTGTGTCTTTGAATCTATTGTAATCATCTAGGAAGTGTATGCGTGTGAGATGAGGGAGTGTGTGTGTGTGTGTGCGTGTGTGTGTGTGTGTGTGTGTGTGTGCTTCTATGTAGGTGTCTTTGTGTCTGTGTGTGTAAAGCGCGTGTCTGTCTTTACACGTTGGCCTCTAAGCTCAGAGTCCTATAAAAGATCGTGACAGCTACTCCTGACACCAAGCCATAAAACTGTCATGGGTGATGAATGAAGCACTACGCGTGAAATTAACTATTGATTTCCTCAGACGTCTTATGATGACAAAGCTTCGAGACACTACTTTTTGATGGCCTTGGGTTGCCCGGAAACAATGGTGGCTGCATAAAATTTGGAATTTGTTTTGATTTATTTCATCTTTTTATTAATTGTTTTGTTTTGTTTTTCGTTTTACAGTGAACAGACATCAACGTATAATGTAGTAATGAAAGAGAATATCATTTCGTACACATGAAGAGGAACATTTTAGACATTTGACAACATACAACATACAGAAGAACCAACCACTAACCATCATCATCATCATGAGCCCTGCCGTATGGCGTTGGCGATCATGGCCCTCCATACGAATCTATCCCTTGTCGCTGCAAGTACTTCTGCCACCCTCTCTGTCCTCAGCCACTCTGCAAGTCTGTCCAATACTTTCTCCCTGGGTCTATCTGGTGCTGTCTTTCCCTCCAGCTTTCCTGTTGTGACTAGGTGTTCTAATTTCTCTTGCTTCATAAAATGTACTACAAATGTTGCTTGTTTTCTCCTAATCTTCTTTACTAATGGACGTCTGTGGGGTTGTGTTGGAAATTCGAGCAACTTCTTCCAAAACGTTTTTGTGAAGTGCCTGGTCCCAGTCTTTCCAGCTGAGAGTATAGCACTCTCAGTTCTGGGTAGGACTTGTTAGAGACTAGAAAATTCAACAGTGAATCATTTTGCACTGACTAGATGCAGGAGAGTCAAAAACCCACAAAGTAACATCCAGTCATCAACCCGTTATTTCAGCTACTGTTTCTTGGGACCAGAAGGCCTTGGTGGTTATTCTTATTCTTATTGTTTAACGCCCAGCCGACTTCATTGAGTCATATCAAGGCTATAATCATCTATAAAAAATAAAAAAAGGGTACATCATACCTCAGTGAAGAAAGAAATTGCAAAGAACATTAAGTACACATATTAATGCATTCGCGCAGAAAATCTAGGGATATGCCCCCGGCGTTGACCACTCCGTCCAGTTTATCACCAAGGGATTTAAAAAAAACATACATGAAAACAAATGTTAACGTAACTAAGGACACTAAAACATAAAAACGGGCTTAATTTACCTAGAATCGCTTCTGCTCATCACATTTCCGTAGAGCCAGAAATACATGTACCCAATTAATTGTCATAAAAGAAAGTATGTAAGGCTTTATAGAGCACACATATACAGGTGAATGGACCAGCAAAACACAAAATGATATGAAGAAATAACAGAAAGCAAAGGAACAAGGCAGAAACAAAGAGAGTGGCAGAAGAGAAGAAATTTCTAGCACAGAATTTCCAGAAGGTGGGGATACTATTTATATTGATAGAGCCCTGGCATCCCCACGGGAGTGGCCTTGGTAGTGACACTGCAACTAAACAATTACTATCGTTAGTAAGGGAATTAGTAAGCAGTTTTCATAGTAAGTTGGATCACTACAGGCACTGTTGATCTCATGCAAAGTGACCCAAAAGCAGTGCAGGGTCTCCACTGAGGGATGACCCCATAGCGACTTGACAGCTCTGGCTTCCGTGGACTTCCTGG
>JAPXFY010000014.1:72881149-72906149 GCA_030674185.1 Monoplex corrugatus
AGTCATTTTCTATGCACGAAGGAAAATGTCCATTTTTAGAAACAGTTTCAAGGGTGCTATTTGTTTTTAGTCATATCTCACTTGGCAAAATGGATCAGATGTTAGATTGAGTTTGATCAGCTTGTTAAAATCAGTCGTGCGAAAATTTTTTTTTTATTCAGTTTGCACTTATCAAGCTTGAGATGATTAATATGATATATCTAATATCACTTATAGTGAAAAGACGTTAAATTAAAAGAACGAACGAACGAACGAACGAACACACACACACACACACACACACACACACACACACACACACACACACACACACACACACACACACACACACACACACACACACACACACACACACAAAAAACCAAAACAAACCAAACCAAACTAAAACGACATTCTTAAGTATGTCCCAAAGTTTGATAAAAGGAGGATTGTTAGTATGGGATGACTGTTTTGTCCTGTGTTGTGGAAAGTTATCGGTGAACTCTTTTTTTTTCTGAACATCTCAGGCGCCATTCAATCTTTTTCTGCTGATGAAGGTTTGATAATCCATGGGTTCCAGAATCAGGAATGGCTTTTGATTTGCTCGGCTCCGCTGCCCTTCTTTCCCCTCCTCTCTCTGTCTCTGTTTCTGTCTCTCTGTCTGTCTGTCTCTCTCTCTCTTTCTCTTTCTCTCGCTCTCTCTCTCTCTCTCTTTCTTTCAACTCCCTGTCTGTTTCTATGTATGTCTGTCTGTCTCTCTGTTTGTTTCTCTCTCTCTATCTCTCTCTTTCTATCTCTCGCTCTCTCCCCTCTCTCTATCTCTGTCTCTCTCTCTCTCCTTGTTTCTCTGTTGACCCTCACTCTCTGTCTCTCTCTGTCTCTGTGTCTCTCTCTCTGTCTCTCTCTTTCTGTCTCTCTCTGTGTCCCCATCCCTCTCTCTCTCCCCTCTTTCAATCCCCTCTCTCTCTCTTACTTTGTGTCTGTCCGTTTGTCTGTCTGTCTGTCGCTCTCTCTCTCTCTCTCTCTCTCTCTCTCTCTCCTCCCTCCGTCCCTCCTCTCTCTCTCTCCTCCCTCTCTCACCTCTCTCCCGTCCCTCCATCCTCTCTTTCTCTGTCTCTGTCTCTCTCTGTCTCTATCTGTCTATCTCTCTCTCTCTCTCTCTCGCTCTTTCTCTCTTTCTCTCGCCCCCCCCCCCCTCTCTCTCTCTCTCTCTGTCTCTCTGTGCATACGTTCGTGCATCAAAACGTGAACGCAATACTGTGATTACGCTTATGAAAAGAAATTACCAGCAAATGATTATCTGACAGACTGATTGACTGACTAATTGATTGATAGCTTGTTTGCTTGCTTGCTTGTTTGCTTGCTTGCTTGCTTGCTTGCTTACTTGATTGATTGTTGGTTGGTTGATCGATTGATTGATGGATGGATGGATGGATTAGTTGCTTGCTTGCTTGATTGATTGATGGATGGATTGATTGATCGATTGATTGATTGATTGATTGATTGATTCATTGATTCATTTATGTTACAGGGAGGACATCATCAAGGGACTACTGAATGAATCAAAGTATGACAACCGCATTCCACCCAACTATGAAGACAGTGAGTGATTCCAGTTTCTGTGCAACATTGTATTGTATTGTATTGTATTCTGGTGTGTTGTGCTGTATTCTGGTGTATTGTCTTTTGATCTGTTGTGTTGTATTCTGGTGTGTTGTGTTGTATTCTGGTGTGTTGTGTTGTATTGTCTTCTGGTCTGTTGTGTTGTATTCTGGTGTGTTGTGTTGTATTCTGGTGTGTTGTGTTGTATTGTCTTCTGGTCTGTTGTGTTGTATTCTGGTGTGTTGTGTTGTATTCTGGTGTGTTGTGTTGTATTGTCTTTTGATCTGTTGTGTTGTATTCTGGTGTGTTGTGTTGTATTCTGGTGTGTTGTGTTGTATTCTGGTGTGTTGTGTTGTACTCTGGTGTGTTGTGTTGTATTCTGGTGTGTTGTATTGTATTGTCTTCTGATCTGTTGTGTTGTATTCTGGTGTGCTGTGTTGTATTCTGGTGTATTGTGTTGTATGGTGGTGTGTTGTATTGTATTGTCTTCTGATCTGTTGTACCCTGGTGTGTTATGTTGTATTCTGGTGTATTGTGTTGTATGGTGATGTGTTGTATTGTACCCTGGTGTGTTATGTTGTATTCTGGTGTGCTGTGTTGTATTCTGGTGTATTGTGTTGTATGGTGATGTGTTGTATTGTACCCTGGTGTGCTGTGTTGTATTCTGGTGTGTTGTGTTGTATTCTGGTGTAATGTGTTGTATGGTGATGTGTTGTATTATACCCTGGTGTAATGTGTTGTATGGTGGTGTGTTGTATTGTACCCTGGTGTGCTGTGTTGTATTCTGGTGTAATGTGTTGTATTGTCTTCTGATCTGTTGTGTTGTATTCTGTTGTGTTATGTTGTATTCTGGATGACGTTCAACAAACTTCAGCTTAATGACGACAAGACAGAAGCTATCCTCATTGGCACCCGTCAGAAACTTTCTCAGCTGCCTCCTCTTTCTCTCCCATTATGTAACACATCAGTCCCAATTTCTGATTCAGCTAAAAACCTTGGTGTCTGCATTGACTCTACCCTCTCCATGAATAACTTTGTTTCTCAAACTGCCAGATCTTGCTGCTATCATATCCATCGTATAAGGCTGATCAGGAAGTATCTCTCTGTCGAAACAACTGCAAAACTCGTTCTCTCCTTCATAATGTCTCGCATTGACTATTGCAATTCACTCCTGTCTGGTCTTCCTGCCTCCACCATTCACATCCTACAGCGCATTCAAAACAATGCTGTACGCCTTGTACTCAAAAAGAAAAAAGCTGACCACATATCTCCTCTCCTGGCACAACTTCACTGGCTCCCTGTATCAAAGCACATACAGTACAAACTAGACACCATGTGCTACAAAAGCCTCAATAACGCAGCCCCCGATTACCTGTCAAGCCTACTTGAGATCTATGTTCCCTCACGTACCCTCGGCTCTGCCTCCGATCCTCTGACTTTTCGCTTTCCACGCACTAAGCTCAATACCTATGGTCCACGAGCCTTCTCTGTTTCTGGTCCACTCTCCTGGAGCAAACTTCCTGTCTCAGTCCGTCAGCAACCTACTTTTGTCTCCTTCAAGTCCGCTCTCAAAACTCACCTTTTCTCCTCCGCATAAAATCCTAACCTCACTCAACCCCCCCCCCCCCCCTCCTCTCTGCAGCCTGTCTCCGCTCGGAGGGGAATCACATGGTTATAATATATAATTGTATATGCTATGCTCTCTATAATTTTTAATTGCTTTTATTCTTGCTTTTATTGCTTTTATTCTTTCTCCCCATTTATAGCCATGCGTGTGTGTGAGTGTGTGTGTGTGTGTGTGTGTGCGCGTGCGTGTGTGTGCGTGCGTGCGTGCGTGCTTGCGTGTGTGTCTGCTTCAGCGCTTAGATTTGATTTTATCAAGATTTTGCGCTATATCAATATTGTAATTATTATTATTATTATTATTATTATTATTATGGTGTAATGTGTTGTATGGTGATGTGTTGTATTGTACCTGGTGTGTTGTGTTGTATTCTGGTGTGCTGTGTTATATTATGGTGTAATGTGTTGTATGGTGATGTGTTGTATTGTACCCTGGTGTGTTATGTTGTATTCTGGTGTGTTGTGTTGTATGGTAGTGTGTTGTATTGTACCCTGGTGTGTTATGTTGTATTCTGGTGTATTGTGTTGTATTCTGGTATGTCGTTGTATTCGGGTGTTTTATTGTATTCGAGTGTGTTGTGTTGCAGTGTGGTGTGTGGTATTGTGACTGGGTATGTTGTCTTGTATTCTGGTGTATTGTATTGTTATGTTTCTACTGTGTTGTATCATGTTACAGTATGTTGTGTTGCAGTATGGTGTGATGCATTGTAGTGTGTTGTATTCGATTGTGTTGTGTTATGTTATGTAGTTTTGTATCATATTGTGTTGTATTCTTTTGTGTTGTATTCTTTTGTACTGTATTATATTGTGTTTTTGTACTTTGTTGTATTGTTTTTGTACTGTGTTGTATTGCATTGTATTGTTGTTTCTGTTGTACTGTATTGCATTGTGTTGCTTTGTACCCTATTGTATTGTACTGCATTGTAGTAGGCATGTATGTAGTGTAGTGTATTGTAGTGTGTAGTGTAGTGTGGTGTAGTGTAGTGTAGTGTAGTGTGTGGAGTGTAGTGTAGTGTAGTGTGGTTGTGGTGTAGTGTGTGTGGTGTAGTGTAGTGTAGTGTAATGTTGTGTAGTGTGGTGTAGTGTAGTGTATGTAGTGTAGTGTATGTAGTGTAGTGTAGTGTATGTAGTGTAGTGTATGTAGTGTATGTAGTATAGTGGTATGTAGTGTAGTGTGGTGTAGTGTAGTGTATATAGTGTAGTGCAGTACGGTGTAGTGTAATGTAGTGTCGTGTAGTGTCGTGTGTAAAGTGTACTGTAGTGTTCTGTAGTATACTATAGTGTACTATAGTGCACTGTGGTGTAGTGTGTTGTGTGTTGTGTGTGTTGTGTTGTGTGTGTTGTGTTGTGTTGTGTTGTAGTACACTGCGACTATACCTGGTTATTCTAGAATAAAGAGCAAAGTTCTTTCTCTGATCTTTTCTCCTGATGCTGTGTGTCCAAGTATTACAGCACATTTTAAAGCCCTTTGAAAGTTGATTTTCTTGTCCCTTCTCCTGATGTTGAGTGCCTCAGTATTATGGACTATCTGAAGCCCTTTGAAATTTGAGTCTCTTGTGTCTACCTCTGATACGTTGTGTGTCCCGGTATTATTGAACAATTTAACCCTTTGACTACTGCACCTAATCACCACATCCTGCGTTGTCGACCATGCTAACAAAGTAAAAACTTAAACCCTTTTGACAGGAAGCTGGTGGATAGGTTAAGGGAGTCAAAGTGTTAAGTTTTTGCGGTTGGTGGATAGGGTACGGGAGTCAAAGGGTTACAGTCCTTTGAAATGTGCACACCAAGATCACTACAAAGGTTGCTTATGTTTCACAGATAAAAGGATCGTAGGAGCTAAGAAACTTTGTTCTGTTTTGCTGAAACAAACAAGCAAACGCGTGTATCAGTTAAGGACGTCGACTGACCGTGGTGTAGTAGTTAGCACAACGGGCTACTGACTGGAAGGTTGTGGGTTCGAATCCCCATCAGTCCCTTTAGAAACCATTGTAAGAATTTTCAGTTCCTACCCAGAGTTAAGCGTGCTGTGAGCTCAGTGGGAATATGGGACCACACAGTCGAGTATCATCCACTTCACGGATGGGTCATTGAGGATGTTGCTCAAGTCTTCTGACCAACGCCACAGGTGTCTGTATCTCTCGTGCTTGGTTGACGCTGGGATTGTATTAAGATAGTAAGCGTAAAATACAGCCCTATGACGCAGTCTCAGTCCTAGATGGAACTCCATACATCATGAATATCATCCTCATCGCCTGCATTGTCATGGCTTTGTAAAACCTGTGCCAGCTTCCGTGACCTTTAGGATGACATAGAAAATGGGACAAAAATTAACAAGTAAATAAATAAAAAGGAGAAGATCGACTGAGACAGCAATACAAAATGCAAGGATAAGACTTGTGGAAACGCATTGTTTTATAGTTCAGTGTAGAAAAAGAGTTTGATACTTATCTCTCACGACACTGGTGTATATGCCTCTTCTGTTTTACATGTAGGCTTATGTATCAATCATATAGGAGAAAGACGGTGTGTCAGTGCTTTGTAGCACCGTGGTAAAGTCAGTCAATCTCTGTTGTTTCTTTCTCCAAAATTTGCGAGCTTTCTCGAAAATATGCTTATACCTTAAAAATATGTATACAATACATTTTTCAGGAAATGAACGTATTTCTTAAATATAGAATATTCCAAAATGTTGGGGTTGGTGAGATGTTACTGTTTGTAATAGGAAAAAAAATAACAGATCAGTCTCTGTTGTTTGTCTCCTCAAAATGCGCTGATGTTTCAAGAAATACGTATCCACGCTGAATTTCTCTGGAAGTTATTTCCTGAACATACATAATTCTTCTGTGTGTTTGTATGTGGTTGCTATTCATAACAGAAAAGAAAAGTTTCAAAGCAAAGCGTGCTGTTTTGACAGGAATAGGTGAAAACCAACAGTCGTACAGAACAAGCAGAAAAGAGGGGTTTTAGTGCCAGTGCTATATCTACTTCAGATAATGACTTTGTTAGTAGTCTACGACAGTAACAGTAGAACCACAAGAACTGCTTCCTAACGGAGTAGGCTGAGAACCAAGAGCTATGAAATACCACAGCGCTGCTACCGGCCGCGAACTTGGCGTGTTTGTTTGGAATAGGCAAGACTTTGTGTATGTGGTACTTACTCCTTTTCTTACGGTAACGGCCTCGTTTTCTGCCTCCATCCCAGCTCCGTCCATCTTTCCTCACGTATACACATGTATGCGCACACATTCACACCACACACACACACACACACACACACACACACACACACACACACACACACACACACACACACACACACCACCCCACGCACATATACACTCTCTCTCTCTCTCCTTTTTCCTTCTCTCTCTCTCCTCTCTCTCTCTCTCTCTCTCTCTCTCTCTCTCTCGGTGTATACGTTCGTGCATCAGAAAAAGAACGCAACACTATGGTTACGAGTATCTGAAAAAAAATTACCAGCATATGATATCGTCGTCGTCGTCGTCTCTATCATCATCATCATCATCATTATCATCATCATCATCATCACCATTATCATTCATCATCATCATCATCATCATCATCCCTCTTCCCCGTGGGAATACTGGGGGCTTTTTCGGTATATATAGTATCCCCCACCTTTGGAAATTTTGTTTTAGAAATGTCCTCTTTGCTGTCACTTTCTTTTTGTTTCTGCCTTGTTTCTTTGCTTGGAAAGCTTGTTCTGTCATTTCTTCCTATCATTTTCTGCCTTGCTGGTCCATTCACCTGTATGTGTTCGATAAAGTCTGACGTTATTTCTCTTGGGATTGATAGTTGGGTATGTGTATTAAATGCGTTTTTGGTTCTAGAGAAGTGAGATGTGTGGGCGCAATTTTAGGTAATTTGGGCCTGTTTTTTTTTATATGTGTTGGTGTTCTTAGGTATTTTTCGTTTGTATTCAGGAATGTTTTTAATTCCCTTATGTGATAAATTGGACGGAGTCGTCAACGCCAGGGGCATCTTATTGGATTATGTGCGCGACGTTTTTCATGCTGAAGTATTACATGTTTCGAAATGGTTAGAGCCCTGAAACGGCTGTACGTAGTCGGCTGGGCTTTAAACAAAAATAACAATAACAGTCATCATCGTCATCATCGTCATTTTTATTATGTTCATTGATATCATTATAATTATTATTACTATAATCATTAATAGTAGTAGTAGTGTTATTATCATTATCATTGTTCTTGTTGTTTTCATTATTATTGTTGTTTATTATTGTTATTATTATATTATCATTATTATTATTGTTGTTGTTGTTGTTGTTATCAAGCAATTTTCCCCAAACACGAGGATGCCATCCCTTCTCTCTTTATCATCTCACTGACAGGTACCTTAGGGATTGAGGATGTTTAGTGACAAGACTATTACTATAATGGTGATGGATTGGTGTGTGGGATGAAAACAAAGGGAGATAAGTGGGGAGAGAAAGAGCGAAAGAGACAGACAGACATCCAGACGGACAGACAACCAGACAGACAGACACAAGTTGACGGCGATGCACACACGTATAAACTCGCCTGCATACACACACACACACACGCACGCACGCACGCTCGCGTATCTGCGCACACGCAGATACATACACGTATAAACGCACTCGCATATACACACACACACACACACACACACACACACACACACACACACACACACACACACACACACACACACACACACAACACACATACACACACACACACACACACCACCTATTTACGCAAACACAATTCACACTAACACACACAGAGACATACACACACGCGCGCGCGCCCGCCCACACACCCCACGCAGAGATATACACACAGATACACACTCACGCACACAGAAGCATAACACACAGAGCACACTCTTCTTTCCCCGTCTTGGGGCTGTTACAATCTATCTACATTTGGGTACACGGTCTCTGGCAATTCGCTTGCGTATACACTCATACACAAAGACAAATTTGCACACAAATATAGACAACCGTATACACACGAGCACGTCACTATGTACACACGTTTTCGCGCCTGCACGCGTGTCCTCTCCCTCCCTCCCCTCCCCACTCCCGTGCACACACCTTTTCACACATCTCTTTATAGAGAAGTGATTGGAAAAATGTTTGTTTCTTAATGAGAACAGGAGACGTGTTCCCCCCCCCTCCCCTACTCCCTACACACACCTTTTCATACATCTCTTTCTAGATAAGTGATTGGGGGAAAATTGTTTTTCGTAATAAAAACGAGATTATTAGAATGGCTCAACCATCTTCATGTACTTAGTTCTCAAAAATTCATAGCATTGTAAAACGTTGTGTCTTCAAAGTAAAAACAACATTCATAGCAAGCGCAGTAATGGTAAGAAATAACAGACAGCATGGTTTAGTGTCCTTTTACAGGGACATTTGTGGGCGACTGGGGAGAAATGATGCAAATCTTCGCCATACATAGCACACACACACACACACACACACACACACACACACACACACACACACACACACACACACACACACACACACACAACCACACACACACCACATACGCACACACACACCATACATCACACACACACACACACACACACACACACACACACACACACACACACACACACACTCTCATACACATGTGATGTATGGTGTGTGTGTGCGTGTGTGTGTGTTGTGTGTGTGTGTGTGTGTGTGTGTGTGTGTGTGTGAGTGGGTGGTATATGTTGTAGGCCTACATGTTGTTCTGCTTAATTTTTCTCTTTCCTTCTTCTACCCCACAACTGAAAACTGAACATTTCTTCTTGCTTCTCGTGAAAGCACAAAGAAAACAAGTACAGGAATCTTAATTGACTCGCACAGTGGAGAAATTCCATCGCAGACGGAAATAAAACACGACATACACAAAGACAACATCTCTTTCTCCCTCTTCCTCCTTTATCTATTCCTGTGAACACTCTGGCCTCACTCCCCTTTCTCTTTCTCTCTCTGGAGAAAAATCGTTTTACGCATTAATAACGGAATCAACAGTGGTGCTAATGGTGATAGTTCTATCATCACCATCAGGTGCCCTTCCGCATGGCATTGGCGATCATGGACTTCCATCTGTCTCTATCTCTCGTTGCCCTTAGCATCTCACCCACCCTCCTCGTCCCCAGCCACTCTGCAAGTCCGTCCAGCATTTTCTCCCTGGGTCTACCTGGTGCTCTCTTTCCCTCCAGCTTTCCCGTTGTGACCAGGTGTTCCAAACCCCCCTTCCTCATGAAATGGCCTATAAATGTTGCCTGTCTTTTCCTAATCGTCCTTATGAGTGATCTATAGAAATTGGTCTACACCTAGAATCGAACCCTCGCATCCTAGGTGGTCAGATTTCTCAAGGCAAAGTCAGCCGTATAACGGATGTCTTAACCACTTGGCTATCGGTCAGCAGCATATGGGGAATTCTAAGCCTTATGATGTTCACTTTTGTTCTCTGTCTGTCTGTCTGTCTGTCTGTCTGTCTGTCTGTCTGTCTGTCTGTCTGTTGTTTCTTCGGTTTCTTGTTACTGCTGTGTCATCTTTGCAAGGGAAATTTTAATGTTTGTCCTTATTGCAGATTTCCCGACCAACGTGACGATCCAGATCTATGTGCTGAGTTTCGACTCCGTCACGGAGGCGTCCATGGTAACGTATGAGGGCAGCACGTCCAGTGAAGTTTCCTACGGCACTCCGGGGTCGGGTAGTTCGTCCTCTCCCCAGCCCTCCACCAACCAGCCTCCTCGCTTTGTAATGACCTCCCTTTCCCCCTCCTGCCCCACTCGTGTGTATTTGTGTTTGTGTCAAGAGTAGTTTTAACCCTTTGACTCCCGCACCCTGTCCGCCAGAATCCTTGCATTGTCAACCATGCAAGCGAAGCTAAAACTTAACTCTTTAACTCCCTCACCCTATCCACCAGCTTCCTTCAGGAAGCTGGTGGATGGGATGAGGGAGTCAAAGGGTAATTTTTTTGTAGTTGATGGATGGGGTGCAGGAGTCAAAAAGTTAATCATAGTTTACGTTGAATGGTGGATTTCTTGCGACGTAAGTGGAAAACGCGATATTCCATATTTTAAACCGACAAACAAATGATATCCCAATGAAAAGGGGAAATGAGATGCAAGTAATAAGCATCACTGTATTTTCATGCCTCGAGTTGTGTTTTCATGCTACGAGCACGCCTGTTCATGTGGCGTTTAAACGCCCAAATAGAGTGAACTGTAATTATTCTGTTGTGGTCTGAATTTTCGCTGTCTCTGATTCTAGCAAATCAGAGAGCAGCTTTATTACAAAAGCCTAATTTCAAATTATCCATCTTGATATGATTAGGTTATCATAACACTTGTCTTTTTTTACACAGACCAGCGTAAGTTGTCTTACAACACATGCCACAGTAGCGTACAATATTTGTCCCATACAAATGAACATAGTGCGAATTTTTGTAAATTCATAACAAAATTTCGAGTTTTTCACTTGCGAACCAAGCAGTCAACCTGAATTGCTATCTAACCTTTTTTTTTAGTAAAACGGGAAATGGTTCAGATCGAGCTGTGAAGAATATTTATTGTGAATACAGGAAAAAAAACATACATAAGTCTGCAAGGATTCATGTGTTTATGGATGAACCTTTCTGAAATCCAGATAGAATGTGTCACGGTCGTCTGTGAATGGAAAGCTCATTTCCATACTGGAGATTTTTTCTTTGTATATGTGGGCTTTTCACCAGATCCATAGAAAAACAGTTCGAGTATATGCTCAG
This sequence comes from Monoplex corrugatus, assembly GCA_030674185.1. Classification (NCBI taxonomy): domain Eukaryota; kingdom Metazoa; phylum Mollusca; class Gastropoda; order Littorinimorpha; family Ranellidae; genus Monoplex; species Monoplex corrugatus. The sequence goes on from JAPXFY010000014.1 coordinate 72,892,144, forward strand.
ATCATGACTGAATATCGATAATTGTGCTTGAAAACAGAACTTTCATCGATTCTAGTAGCCTTTTTCGAATGTTCCTGGAAATACCTTTTTCCAAATCTAAACAAGTTTTTTTTTTAATTTCGAGGAAACAACTTCTTTATTCTGCACTGTGCTTATTATTGTAAGCACTGCATCTAAAGACTGTGTCATTGTTCAAGAAACGTGGTTTTCTTCCTTGCTCTCCGATAAATAGTGAAATGAATACACGAGCTTGAATGGTTGTGGTCCTCGAGGGAACTACGGCGAAATTGTTAACCGTAATCTTAAACTAAAGCCCTTCCGTTGCATATTTCTTTGGCATTTTCTGGCCTAACTTGTACCAGACTTCTGTTACACGAGTAGTACCAGCAAACTTTCTGTGTTCAGCTTGTGGATTAGTCACAACAGTACAGTTTCGCGAGGCAAACATGTGGAAAACATTTTCCTACGTGTCAAAGTGTCTCGTTTCCAGAAAAGGGAGAATGCTTCAAAGCATTCACTGTCTTGTTTCTGTGCGTCAGCTTCCAACGCTTTGTACTGTAGTTTGCACGTAATCGCCTCTGTGTGTCGTGTACATGTTTGGGTGTGTGTGTGTGCGTGCGTGCGTGCGTGCGTGCGTGCGTGCGTGGTGGGTGTGTGTGTGTGTTGTGTGTGTGTGTGTGTGTTGTGTATGTCCGTGCGTGGGTGTGTGTGTATGTGTGGGGGGGGGGGGAGGGGAGGAGGGCGGGGATGACTCATACCGACATATTTATTTCAGTGCATGTGTGTGGACGGGAGATGGGCGGGGAAAGGTGAGTGGGATGGGGGGTGGGGAGGGATTTGGGGAGGACGTGTTTGTTGTCGTAAGGTATTAAATACTCGAAATCTCTATATTGTTTTTATTTCCCTTATACAAAAAAAAGGGATATTGATTCAGATCGACTCAGGACGTCAGTATATCGTTCTTGTGCCTGTGGGTGCGATGTTTTATTGATATTCACCCTTTGTTTATTGATATTCACCCTTTGTTTATTGATATTACCCTTCTTGTTTATTGATATTTACCCTTTCTTTATTGATATTCACCTTTGTTTATTGATATTCACCTTTATTGATATTTATCCTTTGTTTATTGATATTCACCCTTTGCTTATTGATATTCACCCTTTGCTTATTGATATTCACCCTTTGCTTATTGATATTCACCCTTTGCTTATTGATATTCACCCTTTTTGACCTTAGGTTCGTCTGTGCCAATTTTCCGGCAGTACAGAAATGTTTGGTATCCTCGCAGTCCATGTTTCATGATGGTAACCAGCGAAGGTGGCGAAGTGGTTAGCATAACGGACTGCTGACTGGGAGCTCGAGGGTTTGACCCCCCAGCAGACTAAAACATCATTGTGGGAATTTTATTTCTACTTTTTTTTTATGAATTCACTCAGTCATTTATTTATCTATTTGTTTATTTATTTATTTATTTATTTATTTTTATTATTTATTTATTTATCTATTTACTTATCTATTTACTTATCTATTTATTTATTCATTTATTTATTTATTTATCTATTCGTTCATTCATTTATTTATTCACTTATTTATCTATCTATTTGTTTGTTGGTTGGTTGCTTTTTGTTTGTTTGTTTGTTTATAAATGGCTTTGGATAATTTGATGGGGGGGGGGGGGGTTGCAAAAAAAGATGTATCACCGTTCACTGTAAAAGCAGACGAAACCAAAAGTACGTCGGGATTTTAAATAAGTGCATTTCTAACTTAACCGTGACCTTTTCGTTGTCATTGTGTGCACCTTTATAATCTTCCGAAGCAACATGTTGAAACGTTGTAACGTTTAGCTTTAGATTTCGTAAATACTGTTGTGTATGCTGTTTTCAATGAAATATACCGACAGGGCGTAAACAGCCGCTGTTTTTGTTTTGTTTTGTTGTTTTTTTTTTTTGTTTTGTTTTTTTTTTTTTTTTTTTGATGATCGCGGAAAAGGGAGACTATGTTATGGCTTGATGGTCTGTTTCACCCATTATGTTGTCTTGTTGGCTTATAATGCTGTGGCTCTTTCATATCCTTCCCCCTCTGCCCCCCCCCCCCCCCCCCATCCCCATCCAGCCCTACCCAGTTTTTGGCCCCCATCTCTCTCTGTCTTTCTGTTTTCTCTTTCTCTCTCCCTCTCCCGCCCCCCATCATTCTCCCTCCGCCCCTGTCGCTTTCCTTCTCCTCCCTTAAGCGCCATGATAATAAGATTGACTTTTCTGTACTTGAGTCTGTCTGTCTGCGCCTCTGTCCGTCTACTATTCTTTCTGTCTCTCTGTCTGTCTGTCTGCCTCTATCCCTCTATCTCTCTCTGTCTTTCTCTTTCTCTCTCTGTCACTCTCTCTCGCTCTCTCATTCTCTCTCTCTTTCTCTCTCACTCACTCTCTTTCTCTCTTTTTTCTTTCTTTCTTTCTTTGTGTGTGTGTGTGTGTGTGTTTTGTGTGCCGTCTGTCTCTCTCATTTCTACATTTTTGTCTGTCTTCTTTTACTTCGCTCTCTCTCACTCTCACTCTCATTCTCTCATTCTCGCTCTCTCTCTTTCTCTGTCTCTCTCCCCCTCTCTTCTCTCTCTCTCTCTCTCTCTCTCTCTCTCTCTCCCTCCCTTTCTCCTTCTTCTTCTTCTTCTTCTTCATCATCTTTTCTCTATCTGAGAGTCTCTCTTTCTCTCTGTCTCTCTCTGTCCCTCTTTTCTCTTTCTCGCTGTCTCTGTCTCTGTCTGTCTGTCTCTGTCTCACACACCTCTCTCTCTCTGTACTTCTGTCTCTGTCTCTTTCTCTGTGTCTCTCTGTCTCTTCTCTTCTCTCTCTCTCTCTCTCTCTCTCTCTCTCTCTCTCACACACACACACACACACACACACACACACACACACACACACACACACACACACACTGTCTCTCTCCATCTGTCTCGCTGCCTTTTTCTCTTCCTTTAAATGGCATGCCATGTTGTCATTTTCTATATTGTCTTGTCTTTCGTATTATTACAGTTTTGAGAATGTTACCAATCTGTATATTCATATATAGAAAACCCCTTACTACAGTAGACTGTTAGTTTCAAAAAGGGCAAATGCAAAAAAAGCCGTGGTCTATATCTAGTGATAAACGCAAGTCTACCTTTTTGTTTCGAGAAGAGTACGTGTGTCATCACTTACCGGCTTCAAGAGAGGTAAAATTGACATTATCTCAGTCATATCGCTAATTTTAACTTTCGTATACTCAGGGACCCTTAGTCCTGATATGGCTCTACGCGGTCGGCTGGGCTTTAACAAAAACAGTTGTAACAAAACAGTATGATCACAATGATTGTTTGGTGCAGAATTGACAAACTTTTAGCGAGTTTCCTATTTAGATCAGCACAGGAATTTTTTGCTGTTTGAAGTGTTTGCACGTATTGATTATTCAGATAGATTGAATTCAAAATTCCAAGGAAAAAAATGGAAACGTTTCGTGATGAAAATTGAAAAAAAATGGCCTCGTTGAATGGATTTGTCGATTATCGTTGAAGAAATGGGAATTTTGAAAATGTGTCATTCCCCCCCCCCCCCTCCCACATGTATTTTCCCCATATCTTCCTTCTTTTCTCATTAGTGGTGAATTCGGGAATGGGGTCGGTTTGTTATTGTCGTGTTGTTGGTGTTGTTGTTTTGTTATTGTTGGTTCATTGAGTGCTTTGTTGTTTGAAAAGTCATCCTGTGCTTCTTCCTCTCCTCCTCTTCTTCTACTTCTTGTGAACTACTCGTTTCGTTTGAAACAGTCATCCCCGTACGTTTCTCTCTATTTGTCTCCCTTTTTGGAGTGATTGTCTTCCCGTTTGAATTCCTTGTCTCGGTTTTGTCGCCCTTCCTTCCCCTTTTCGCTATTTGTCCCCCCATTTGTGACTCGTTTTCCCGATATTTCGGTATGGTATTGTGTTCTTGTTTATTCCTTGTTAACTACAAACATTTTCAAAACTCAGTTATTGTCGGTAAAACCTTGACAGAAGGGCAGAGCTGCTTTAGCAAACCGGTCTGCTTTTGATGTGTGTGTGTGTGTGTGTGTGTGTTCGTGTGTGTGTGTGTGTGTTGTTTGTGTGTGTGTGTGTGTGTGTGTGTGTGTGTGTGTGTGTGTGTGTGTGTGTATGTGTGTGTGTGTTCGTGTGTGTGTGTGTGTGTGTGTGTGTATGTTGTTTGTGTGTGTGTGTGTGTGCGTGCGTGCGTGCGTAATTAGGTCTATAAAACTGCATGTACAATGACTGAGATAAAATGAAAAAAAAATCAACTTTCTTTTCATTATCTTTGCACTGTATCTGGGTATGTTTACCATAGCTTTGATCCCAGCCCACAACATAAAAAAACTTGCCTTTTCGGTGCCTTAATGCCCTAATCATTCTGGTGGTGTCAGCTTAGTGTTCCTGGCCTTATATCCTGTTTCCTCCCCTCCCCAATCCGACCCCCACTTCCATGTTTTAAGTCTTAATAGCATAGGCTCAAGAAAATCTGCCAGAGTTTCACTAGTAGATATGGAATGAGCGCATATGGAGCTCTTCGATGTGATGAATCCCTTTTGAACAAATGAAAATCGGAAATTTCATTTAGCAGGTTGTCCATTTCTTCAGTGTTAGATAGAACCGATACTGTTGTACGGATGTGAAGCGTGGACAGTCAACACGCGCAGTCAGAATAAGATTGAGGCAGCTGTAGTGTTGTTTCTAAGAAGAATGTTGAGAGTTCCATGGACAGGAAAAAAAACACGAAAGAAGAATATGAACGCGTATTTAATACAACAAAACAAGACAGGCGCAAATTTTCGGCCAACTGGTCTTTGTCAAGCGTAAGATTACAAACAAACACTAGATACAAAAAAAATTTGAGAAAAAGACTGAAACTTCCCTGCTGCTGTTCATATTCTTCTTTCGTTTTTTTTTCTGGTTCCTGTTTGCTTGAACGCGGGCAGTCACACTTGTTTTGGGTTCCATGGACAGCAAAGAAAACAAACGAGACAGTCGTGAAAGAAGCAAACACAAAAAGAACATTAATGAAGAAGATCAGGAAAAGACAAGAACATTTATTGGACATGTTCTTAGGCAAGAGAAATTTCAGCACCTAGTAACAACAAGATAGATGAAGGAAAAAAAGAGCACCAGATAGACCTGGGGAGAAAATAGTGGACGGATTTGCAGAGTGGCTGAAGACACAAAGGGCAGGAGATGCGCTTGCAGCGACGAAAGATAGATTGGTATGGAGGGCCATGATCGTCAACGCCATGCGGGAGGACACATGATGATGATGATTCTTTAGCTTTCGGCTGTAATTAAGTAAATGTGCTGACCAGTCGCCGTGGTGTAGTGGTTAACACAACGGACTACTGACTGGAAGGTTGTGGGTTCGAATCCCCATCAGTACCTTCAAAAATCATTGTAGGATTTTTCGGCTCTAACCGGCTCCTACCCAGAGTTGGGCGTGCTATGGGCTCACTGGGAAGACTGGGATCACACAGTCGAGTCTCATCCACTTCACGGATGCGTCATTGAGGGTGTTGCTCAAATCTTCTGACCAGCACGGCAGGTGTCTGTATCTCTCGGGCCTGATTGACGCCAGGATATATTATGACAGTAAGCGTAGAGTACAGCCCTGTCACGCGGTCTCAATCCTAGATGGAACTCCATAGCATCATGATTTATCATCTTCATCGACATCATCATCATCGCATTGATAAAACTGTGCCAGCTTCTGTGGCCATTAAGGTGCCGCAGAAAACGGAACGGAGGGAAAAAAGGTGAGCGCAAAGGTAACCTCCCTGGGTGGGATGATCCTTAAAGAAAATTTTTTTTTTAAAAGTAAGTGGGCTGAATCTAGCGTCCCCAGCTCTTCATTAATGTGTTTGAACAGCTTGATGGTAATGGAAACATTCAGATTGTGATTTTTGGCCCGGTTTATTTTCTCACTTGATGGGGCAAAGTCTTTCTTCATTATCACACCATTTAGATTCATGATGACTAATGTAAACTAGAGGGCTGATTGATGTAGAGGTCGATTTGACTGTACAAGTTTGCACTGGTTTGCATCTGGCCTAGAGAAAAAATAACAACAAATTAATGCATGGGAAAGGCGTTACCTCAGTCAGTCCGTCTCCGGAATGAGCGATTACTGTCGGTATTATGATGCTTACTAGGCAGTGACCTGATTTGGCTCAGACCCCCCGTGAGGATTCCGGGGGACGTTTCAGTATAAATAACATCCCCTTCTGGAAATTCTGTGTACAAATTTCCTCTTTTCTGTCTCTCTTTGTTTCTGCCTTGTTCCTTTGCTTTCTTTAATTTTTTTTGTTTTGTTGCCTTCCTGGCTCATTTACCTGTATGTGTTCTATAAAGCCTTACATACTTTCTCTTTGGATTGATAATTGGGCATATGCATTAAGTTCATTTTGGCTCTAAGGATATGTGATGTGCAGAAGCATTTTAGGTAACGTAGGCCCGCTTTTATATACATTTTAGTGTCCTTAATTATGTTTAAATTTGTATTCAGTTTGTTGTTTTAAATCCCCTGTGTGATAGATTAGAAGGAGTGGCCAACGCCAGGGGGATATCTTTGGATTATGTGCGCTAATGTATTCATATGTGTACTTAATTTTATTTTCCTTTTTTTTTCTGTTGAAATATTGTGTATGTTTTGAAACGGTTATAGCCCTGATGTAGCTCTACGCAGTCGGCTGGGCTTTAAACAAAAATAACACCAACAAGAGTGGGATCAGGTACTGAAAAAGTCACTGTTGAACTTCACCAGACTGACCCAGCAGCAGGAAAGCGGGTTCCCCTCTGGTGGGTGGCCCTACCTGGGATTGATATTGCTGGTTTCCTAAAGGCTTCCCGGCGCTGGAACTTCCACTGATTGAACATAGGGGTGGCTGTGTGTTGAAGACCCGAAATGTATGGAGTTGGCTAGCTAGCTCTTCCTGTTAGAACCAAGGAGTCGATCTGACATCTCCAGTTCAATCCCAGCTGGCAACTTGAAAAAGGGAATTGTTTGCTGCCCATCTTTAATGTTCCAGTCATTCTGGTGGCGTCTGGCGTCAGTTTAGTGTTTCATAGGTCCTGTCCTCCCACCTCACCCCTCCCTCGGTACTCTTCTATTTCAAGACATTGCTAGTGCATAGGGTTTTGCATCAGGCTCAAGGGGTCTGTCTGATAATGGATCGTAGGTTGGGTGGAGTGCATATGGAATTATCTGAATGCGATGAATCACTTTTGAATATACTTCAGACTCCTAAACTCAGCGCCATTGAAGTGAAACCGGAAAATTGAGCAGCAAAGATAGATAAGTAGATAGATAGATAGGTAGAATAGATAGGTATCACAGATAGATAGATAGGTAGGTAGGTAGATAGGTAGATAGTTACGTAAGCAGGTAAATAGGTAGATAGATAGGTAGAGTTTCAGTTTCAGTTTCTCAAGACATCTCCGCGCTCGGAACGAATTCCATGTGCATTAACGTCACAGGTGCCATGTGATGGAGAAGATCCAGAATGGTCACGGCACAAGCCTTAAAAGCCTGCACATAAACCCATGAGCTGGCCTGGTCCTGAGGTCCTACCTAGATGGTTCCATAACCCTGGGTCGTAGGGGAGTGAGGTGGCAGAAGACCTCAACTTTTCTCGGGCCAGCACCACGAGGTCGGCGCCCATCCCCTCTCACTCGCTTCAAATTCATATTCATATTCACATTTTTTTTACCGAGACTTCAGAAAAGCAAGAAGGCTAATTTGTCTTCAAGGGGTGGGACCTGCGAAATCAACCTATCTCTACAATGTTTTATACCAAGGCAGCCGGGCAATGCTCTGCTCTTCACGATTTTCAACTGCCGTGGGATCTTTTGCGTACGCAGCCAGAAACCACACGGGTCCGACTCGTTTTTCGTCCCCTTCCGGACTAGACGTTCAGTTCGATTTTCCGGTCAGATTGAGGAGAAAAGTCAAGGCCTGTACGGGGAGTGAACCCTGGAACATCGAGTTTAGTTACTGGCAGGCGAACGTCTGAACCATTCTGCCACTTTTCTTTCTTTTCTTTGTCTTTTTCTCTGTGTGTGTAAAATGATCGTATGCTCGTTCTCTTGTTAGCCGTTTTGTAAAACTACATAATAGCTCATAATTCCATCATGACTGTACTACAATTACTGACCATCCTCGCACATAATGTATTACCCTGCCCTTACACGCGTGCACACGGACGCACACACACACACACACACACACACACACACACACACACGCACGCACGCACACACACACACACACACACATACACGCACGCACATACAAACACACATACAACTGTCTTCAATTCTGTCTCTGTCTCTCTGACTCTGCCTTTGTCTCTGTCTCTCTCTCTCTCTCTCTCTCTCTCTTCTTCTCCTCTCTCTCTCTCTCTCTCTCTCTCTTTCTCTCTCTCTCTCTCTCCTCTCTCTCTCTCTCTGTCTCTCCACTCTCTCTTTGTCTCTCTCTGTCTCCCACTCTCTCTCTCTCTCTCTCTCTCTCTCTCACTGTCTCCCATTCTCTCTCCATTCTATCTCTCATTCTCTCTCTCTCTCTCTCTCATTCTCTCTCTCTTCTCTTTCTCTCTCTCTCTCCCCGCCAATTTGCATGCCCAGAGTTCTGATGTACAGTACATATTACAGGCAAGAACGGAAGTCTGGATCTTAGATTAAAACAAAACAGTTGCAGAAAACGTGTCTGGTTTCTTAAAATCTCTATGAAATATTTTCAGCTTCCCTGGTCTGTAAGGTTACGTAATCTTTGGCAGCTAATATAAAAAATGATGGGACCAAACCTTTGTTTTCCATATTTTGTATAGATAATTATGTCTTCTAGGTTGCACAGCTACTCTGTAGGCCTATGTATGTTTTATCAAACATTTGATCCCGTCAAATTTCTTTGTCAAGCATCCTAGATGGTATTAATTCAAAGGCAAGTATAAACGAGGGAAGTCAAAATGTGTCAACTGTGTAAAGGTCAGATTAACTGGAAAAAAAACGTCTTATTTGGTATTGTTGAAAACACAGTCATGGTTCAATCTTTGATTTGATAATCGATCTTCTTTTCTCGCAAGTGGACGACAGACAGGCGGGGCGATGATCAAGGAAATATTGTCTTCATCTTGTTGATAGGCACCTGAGGCCTTGTGCATTGGCTTTGGAGCTTGTACTTAGAGACTAGTTGTGTTGTGATTCATACCTCTGTTGTTTATTTATCTATTTACTTTATACATCTGTTCTTTTCCTTGAAGATAAGATACACAGATACACATGTCATTTACATGTAATTAAGATTGTTCCAACGATAGACTGGTACAATACTAGTATAGAAAATGTAGACTAGGTAAAACATAGTCTAGATAGGACCTCAGGACCTGGCGACCATCTCATGGGTTTATGTGCAGGCTTAAGGCTTGTGCCATGATCACCATACAATGCCACATGTGACGTTAGTGCATATGGAATTCATTCCGAGCGCAGAGACGTCATCTTGAAAAACTGAAACTGAAAATATATCTAGGAAAAATGTACATTTATAAAAGCAAACTCGGTAAAACGTTCTCATATGTCGTTTCTTTTACTTACCACAAAGTATCACAAGAAGAATGGAATGCAGAAATGACTGGGCCTTGCACGCTTTTGGAGAAAAGGTGCTGCCATATCTACCACTTGTTAGAAATGAAGTTTAACGTAATCGTTTATTTACACATGTAATGTGAGTGTATTCAATGATTTACAAGTAAATGTTTCTCCTTATACTTTACGCTTTTGGTGTTTATGACATTTCACGAACACATGTAAATCCTGGGAAGCCTTACAAATATGTTGAATTCGAAATATTTTATGTAAACGATTTTGCTTAGAGCTAATAGTGTTTGTCTTTATTTTCTGCTAAAACAGAAATAAACAGAAGTTGTAAAAAAAAAAAAAATAAACGAGAGGTCTATCAAAATTCTCAACATACAAGATAATCTGAGTTGTATTAACGACAGAATAATGCAAAGATAGAGACAGAACCCGTGCGTAGTAAAACCTCAAGATCTCGTTGGCGCGTGGGGCTTAAGGGCATTCTTACAGCTATTGCTCTGCTCATATTGGATCCTGTCCATCACATGGCATCTAAGGTGTCAGTGCATATAAAATTTGTTCCGAGCGCGGAGATGTCAACTTCAGAAACTGGAAATCTGTATGTCTGGTGAGTACTCACAGCGGTAGTATTGGAGCGTGCGTGTCATTACTATTCAGTTACTCTGGCTGTTTTTTTTTTTTCAAGTAATTCCAATAAATCTAATAAATGAAAATGAAAAGGTAATAATTGTAATAATGATGATAGTGGTGGTGTGAAGATTACGACGACGAGACGACGACGACGATGATGATGATGATGATGATGATGATGATGATGATGACAATACTAATTGTTAGTACTGTTATTACTAATAACAACAATAACAAGAAAGATAACAAGAAATCATAACAATAACAACAGTGACAAGTAATAATCATGATAATATAATACTACATGTACTACTACTACTAATAGTATTGATACTAGTAGTAGAAGTAGTAGTAATAGTAATGATAATAATAACAATAATCGTCATCATTATGTCATCACCATCATCATCACGAAATAAATCAAACGAATAAGCTCATAACCTAACCGCCTCTGCCACTATCAGTACCCTCATCCCATAATAAACAAATAACAAATAACAACAAGAAACACTGACAGAAACACACCGCCATTTCTAGCTTTGAGCTCCCACTGTTTCACATTACATCCTCAAACGATGTGCCAAACGAAGGTCAGACAGACAGACAGACAGAGAAGAGAAGAGGGAAGAGAGAAACAGAGAGTACACTCACGCTGTCATCATTATAAAGCATTTTAAATTCGGGGTAGTATTAAAGTTGCGTGCACATTCACACACACGCGCGCGCGCACGCACGCACGCACACACACGCACGCACACACACACAAACACCCACACACACACACACACACACAGGACACACGCACGTACATACACACACTCATACCCACACACACACACACACAAAGCACACACACACACGCACGCACGCACGCTCACATACATACATATACATACATACATACATACATACACACACATACATACATACATACATACATTCATATGCACAGAAAGAGACAGAGAAAGAAAGAGAGAGAGAGACTCACAGAGAGAATCAGAGAAAGAGAAAGGTAGAGAGACAGTAAGAAAAACGAGATAAAGATAGAGAGATAGAGACACAGAGAGAGTGAAGCCTGAAAGGTGAGTGGAAGAAGGACAAAGGACACACACACACACACACACACACACACACACACACACACACACACACACACAACACACACACATACACACACAACCACACACACACGCGCAACCACACACACACACACACACACACACACACACAAAACACACACAACACACACAACAACACACACACACAACACACACACACACATACACACAACACACAACCACACACACACAACCACACACACACACCACACACCACAACAAACACAACACACACACACACACACACCAACACACACACAAACACACACACACACACACACCACACACAACAACAAAGAGAGAGAGGTGCTCCCTGAAAGTTGAGTATAAGAAGACGGAAGAAGGGCAAAAGAGAGAAAGGAAGTGATGAGAGAGGTACAAAAAGAAAGTGAACAAACATTTTCGTTCTGGTGTTTGCAAAACCCTACACACTTCCTCGTCTGTCGTCTGTCTGGCGCCAGATGAGCTGCATGGTGTAATAATAGGCTGACTTTCCGCTTTCTCCCCAAGAAATCTGACATGAGCCAGGTGTAGTTTCAAGGCTAATGCACAGCTACTTCCTTCACAAAAAAGTCTCCTGAAAAAATAGTTCTCAGTGTAATGTCATACCCTTTCCCCTGTTGTCTGAGACTGCTTTTAAAAAATCGATGTTCCTTGTCTAAAACCTGGGCTACGTGGTAAGAGACGTGCTTGCAAGATCAAAATCAGATTTTGTATTCTTAATAAAAAATAACAGATTCTTAATAAAATCACATAAACTAGAATAAAACAAAATAAAATAAACTACACATTAAAATGAAATGCAATACGACAACTTAAACTGAATAAAAGCAAACAAGAAACATAAACATGGAAGGATTCGAAACAGTGGAAGCACTGTACTAATGTTGAAAAGCAACAGTTTCGTCCTCATAGCAGGGCCTACAACTTTCAACCTTTGTAAAAATGATAACGTGTATTTAGTAAACAAGACACCAAGCACATTTTAAGCTCCCGTTTCTTGTATTTGTGAAGTTTGTTTGTTTGTGTGTGTGTCTGTGTCTGTGTCTGTGTCTGTCTGTATCTCTGTGCGTTGTCTGTGTATGTGTGTCTGTGTGTGTTTGTGTCTGTGTGTGTATATCTGTGTTTGCGAGTCTGAGATAAAAATGTATGACGGTTATTGCATATCAACCAAGAGAGGGGATGTGTGTCTGTGTGTGTGTGTGTGTGAGGGGAGGAGAGAGGATGTATGGAAATTATTTTATATCAGGCAGAGGTGGCTATCTGTCTGTGTGTCTGTATGTATGTATGTTGTATGTATGATTGTCTGTCTGTCTGTGTTTTAGAGTCTGTGAGAAAAATATATGACGATTATTTCATATCAACCAGAGACAGGTGGTGTGTTGTGTGTGTGTGTGTGTGTGTGAGAGAGAGAGAGAGAGAGAGAGAGAGAGAGAAGAATGCATGGCGATTATTTCATATCAGCTAGAAGTGTGTATGTATGTGCGTGCGTGTTTGTCTGTGTCTGTGTTGTGTGTGAGAGAGATGGGAGGATTTGAAACAGTGAAAACACTGTACTTATGTTGGAAAGCAACAGTTTCGTTCTCTTAGCGGGGCCTAGAAGTTTCAGCCTTTGTAGAATAATAACATGTATTTGGTAAACAAGACGGGCACATTTTATGCTTCTGTTTCTTGTGTTTTCTAAAATGTGTGTTTGTGTGTGCTGTGTGTCTTTGTGTGCGTGTGTCTCTCTCTCTGTTGTCTGTATTTGTGTGCGTGTGTCTGTATATGCGTGTCTCTATGTGTTTGTGTCTGTGTGTGTGTATCTGTGTTTGCGAGTCTGTGAGAAAAATGTATAACGCTTATCGACATATCAACCAGAGAGGTGGATGTGTGTGTGTGTGTGTGTGTGTGTGTGTGTGCGTGGTGCGTGCGTGCGTGCATGTGTGTGTGTGGTGTGTGTGTGTGTGTGGTGTGCGTGCGTGCGTGTGTGTGTGTGTGGTGCGGCGTGTGGTGTGTGTTGGCGATGTGTGTGTGTTGCGGGTTGTGTATGATTGTGTTGTGTGTGCGTGATTGTTGTGCGTGGTGCTGTTGTGTGTGTGTGTGTGTGTGTGTGTGTTGTATTTGAGGAGGTAGGAGAGAGAGAATGTATGTCGGTTGTTCCATATCAACAGAGGTATCTGTCTTTCTTTATCTGTCAGTTTGTCTGTCTGTGAGTGTGTGTGTGTGTCCGCGTGTGTATCTGTTTTGAGAGTTTGTGAGAAAGGTATGACGATATTTCAATCAGTCAGAGAGGGGTGTGTGTGTGTGTGTGTGTGTGTGTGTGTGTGTGGTGTGTGAGAGAGAGAGAGTAGAGTGTGTGTGTGTGTGTGTGTGTGTGTGTTATACATGAGAGAGAAAGATGTATGGCGATTATTTCATGTCAACTAGTGGGTGTATGTGTGAGTGCATGTGTGTGTCTGTGTATGTCTGCCCTCTCTGTCTCTGTCTCTGTCTCTGTCTCTCTCTTTTCTCTCTCTCTCTCTCTTCAATCAATTCTCTCTCTCTCTCTCTCTCTCTCTCTCTCTCTCTCTCTCTCTCTGGCTTATTCAGACACGCAAGCACACTCGCACACTCACTCACTAGAAAAACTAAGCTTGCATAATTCA
>JAPXFY010000014.1:72908649-72926149 GCA_030674185.1 Monoplex corrugatus
CTTCGTCAAATGAGTGTTATCATCGTCGATTCAGTTTTCAACGAATGATACTTCTTGCACAGTTGCCCTGAAATATTTGCTGTCGCACAGATATTTCCTACCCCTGCATACAAAAGGCTTCTGGTCTTCCTGAATCAATGTCGGAATCTTTGTCCTCTCTCTGTCCTTTTGCTTTGTCTTCCCTCGGTGTCTTGACGGTCCGTGTTACCTCCTCCTGCAGTACCTTACAGCACACCCCTTTGTACATTCCCTCCCCTTACCTCTCTCTGAACTCCCTGAATTCTTCACCCGAACCTACCCCTCTCCCTCATCACCCTCCTCCCTCCTCTCTCACCCTCCCTCCTTCCCTCCCTCCTCTCTCACGCCTGTACCTCCCTCCTCTCTCTCTGTACCTCTCTTTCCTTCTCTTTGCATTTGTACGAACACCCGTATTCATTCAATCAATCAATCGATCATAATCAATCATCACTCACTAATCAGCACTTCACTCACTCTTTTCTAAGTCAGTCGATCGATTAATCGATCAGCTAATTGATCCGAGCTACAGCAATGATTTACGTGTGCGTGATGCGTGTGCCTGCGTCCGTATGTGTGTATACGTGTATGTGTGTGTTCATGTGCGTGTGTGTGTGTGTCATGTGTGTTTTTGTTTGTGTGTGTGTGTGTGTGTGTGTGTGTGTGTGTGTGTGTGTGTGTGTGTGTGTGTGTGTGTGTGTGTGTGTGGTGTTTGTGTGTGTGTGTGTGTGTGTGTGTGTGTGTGTGTGTGTTGTGTGTGTGTGTGTATATGTGTGTGTGTGTGTGCGTGTGTGTGCCGACTAAAGGACTACTCCGTGACCATCTTTCTACGTGAACATTGGGAGGACAGCCGACTCCAGTGGGGAAGGTACAAAAGGAACGGTTTTCAACAATGCCATCACCACCACCGTCACCACCACAACAGTAGCAACAATAGCAACACCAACAATAATAAAACAACAACAATGTAAAGAACGCCTTCAACAATGACAGCAGCAACAACGCTTTCATCGACCCTACCAATGACAAAAAGAACGACCACTCAGCAGCTCTGAACAAAAGCCAAACTTGGGATGAAGGTGAGACTAATCACAGTACAATTTACATATGCAATGAGTGGTTGACAGATGACAATGCTTTTCAGAGCGATTTTGACAGCACTGGTGGGGAACTCCATCTGTTATTTGAATCATATATCGTTGGAAAGTGGGTACTCAGCTCTCTTTGTCTTTAATTAAAGTCCCTTTCTGTTTCTTTCACGTCTGTCCGTTTTTGTTCGCCGTCCGTCTTAATGTTTCCGTTATTCTGATGCTGTGAGTCTTAATGTATCTGTTATTCTGATGCTGTGAGTCTTATCATCATCATCAGGTGCCCTGCCGCATGGCGTTGGCGATCATGGACTTCCATCTGTCTCTATCTCTCGTTGCCCCTAGCATCTCTCACCCCACCCCCCCCCCCCCTTGTTCCCAGCCACTCTGCAAGTCCGTCCAGCATTTTCTCCCTGGGTCTACCCGGTGCTCTCTTTCCCTCCAACTTTCCGTTGTGACCAGGTGCTCCAAATCCCCCTTCCTCATAAAATGGCCTATAAATGTTGCCTGTCTTTTCCTAATCTTCCTTATGAGTGATCTTTTTGTGTCTGCCTCCATCAAGACTGTCTCGTTTGTTTTCTTTGCTGTCCATGGAACTCTCAACATTCTTCTTAGAAACCACATCTCGGCTGCCTCAATCTTGTTCTGGCTTTGTTTGTTGACTGTCCACGCCTCACATCCGTACAACAGTATTGGTTCTATATAACATTCAAGAACTCTCTTCCTGATGTTAATTGATAGGCATTTGTTGGTAAGAATGCCTGTCATCTTCCCGAATGCTGTTTTGGCTTGGCCGATTCTGCCGGCTATTTGTGATGTGCATCTGCCGTCTGATGAAATGATCGTTCCCAGGTATTTGAATTTATCAACCTGTGTCAAGGTTGTGCCATTTGCTGTTATTTGGCATGATTTCATGTTTTTTACTGATCACCATGACTTCAGTCTTCCTGCTGTTTAGTTCCAGCCCCTTACCTTTGCTTTCTATTTCTAGTATATTCACAAGGTTTTGTAGGTCCCTTTCACTTTCTGCAATTAGCACGGTGTCATCTGCGTATCGAATGTTGTTTGTCATTTTCCCTCCAACCTTTAATCCAGGATCTTCTTCTAGGTTTCTCATATTTTCGCTGTAAAAAGAAAACAGATCTGGTGACAAAACACAACCTGTCTGACTCCTCTTTTGATGTTTTGGAAAGAGCTTACACATTACATTATGTGAGTCTTAATGTTTCCGTTATTCTGATGCTGTGAATCTTAATGTTTCCGTTATTCTGATGCTGTGAATCTTAATGTTTCGTTATTCTGGTGCTGTGAGTCTTAATGTTTTCCGTTATTCTGGTGCTGTGAGTCTTTAATGTTTCCGTTATTCTGATGCTGTGAGTTTAATGTTTCCTTTATTCTGCTGCTGTGAGTCTTAATGTTTCCGTTATTCTGATGCTGTGTCTTAATATTTCCGTTATTCTGATGCTGTGAGTCTTAAGTTTCCGTTATTCTGATGCTGTGTCTTAATTTTCCGTTATCTGATGCTGTGAATCTTAATGTTTCCGTTTTCTGATGCTGTGCAATTTTCGTTTTCTGATGGTTCTTAATTTCCTATTCGAGCCCCTCCCTCTTAATATTTCAAGTACTTGCGGAGTCTTAATGTTTCCGTTATTCTGATGCTGTGAGTCTTAATGTTTCCGTTATTCTGATGCTGTGAATCTTAGTGTTTCCGTTATTCTGGTGCTGTGAGTCTTAATGTTTCCGTTTTTTCTGATACTGTGAGTTTAGTGTTTCATAGGTCTCTTCTTTCCTCCCCCCCCCCCCCTCCCCTTCAACATTTCAAGACATTGCCGGTGCTTAGGATCAGCTGGATAATTGCTGGCAGATTTACGTGGCGCGCATACGGAATTGTTCGAGTGCGATGAGTCCTTCTTGAACAAACGCCAAACTCCAAAGCATCAAACGTCAGCAAGTGCTGTTTGCTGTTCCATTTCCTCATGTGTGATGTCTTATTTATGTGTGATGTCTTATTTATGTGTGATGTCTTATTTATGTGTGATGTCTTATTTATGTGTGATGTCTTATTTATGTGATGTCTTATTTATGTGTGATGTCTTGTTTATGTGTGATGTCTTATTTATGTGTGATGTCTTGTTTATGTGTGATGTCTTATTTATGTGTGATGTCTTATTTATGTGTGATGTCATGTTTATGTGTGATGTCTTATTTATGTGTGATGTCTTATTTATGTGTGATGTCTTATTTATGTGTGATGTCTTGTTTATGTGTGATGTCTTATTTATGTGTGATGTCTTATTTATGTGTGATGTCTTGTTTATGTGTGATGTCATGTTTATGTGTGATGTCTTGTTTATGTGTGATGTCTTATTTATGTGTGATGTCTTATTTATGTGTGATGTCTTGTTTATGTGTGATGTCATGTTTATGTGTGATGTCTTATATGTTGAAGGCTTGGGTGATGTCATGTGATATTGCTGGCTATTTACGTGTGGCGTCATACGGAACTTGTTCAGTGTGATGTCAGTCTTTTGAACAAAGCCATACTCGAAATGTCTATTAAAGTGATGCTAAGTGTGTTGTGTTCCATTTTATGTGTGATGTCTTATTTATGTGTGATGTCTTATTTAAAGTGTGATGTCTTATTTATGTGTGATGTCATTTTATGTGTGATGTCATATTTATGTGTGATGTCTTGTTTATGTGTGATGTCATTTTATGTGTGATGTCTTATTTATGTGTGATGTCTTATTTATGTGTGATGTCTTATTTATGTGTGATGTCTGTTTATGTGTGATGTCTTATTTATGTGTGATGTCTTTTTATGTGATGTCTTATTTATGTGTGATGTCTTATTTATGTGTGATGTCTTGTATCACTGATTTACTGATCTGTTTTCTTTTTTCAGTATCTGTAGTTCAAGGCAGATATGTTGCTCAGTAACGGCAAGTTTGAGAAACGGCTTTTAGCTAATAAAATGTACTGCTGGAAAATAAAGTATCATTGTATTGTTAGTGTTTCATCATCATCATCATCATCATCGTCATCATCATTATTATTATTTTATTATCATCATCATCATCATTTTAATTATTATCAATATTATTTGTTATTACTATTATTATTGTTATTACTATTATTATTCTTCTTATTGTTATTATTATTAATATTGTTAGTTGTATGTAGTAGTGGTGGTGGTGGTGGTGGTGGTGGTGTCTTTATCATCATTATTATGATTATTATGATTATCATTATTGTCATCATCATCATCATGATGCTCATTACTGTTTTTTATTATTATTATTATTATTTTATTATTTTATTATCATCATCATCATCATCATTACTTATCTTGGAGATGCTAGGGATGTAACAGCAAATTTGCGGAACACTATATATATATATATATATATATATATATATATATACGTTGACTTGATTGTTGATACACATTGTTGATTCACATGTAGATATTGAAAGTGATGTGTGTGGTGGGTCGGTGTGGGTGACAGATGAAGAGATCCTGGAGAGGCTGGAGGTGGACAGCAAGCTGCTGGAAATGGTGTGGATGCCAGACCTGTACTTCGTCAACGACAAAGAGGCCACCATCCACGACGTCACCACCGCCAACCGTATGCTGCACATCTACCGCAACGGTACTATCCGCACTAGTACCAGGTAGGCTGCGAGTTCTGAGGGTTTGAACTATGTTGTTGTTGTTGTTGTTGTGTTGTCAGGAAAGAAAAAACTACAAGACAGTCTCCTTTCACATTTCTGCGGCTGGGACTTATTACATAAACTAACAACATGGGAGCGGCTGGATCACCTCCTTCCCCATCTATAGGATTCAGCCTGTCAGTGTGTGTGTGTGTGTGTGTGTGTGTGTGTGTGTGTGTTGTGTGTGAGTGTGTTGTGTGTGTGGTGTGTGTGTGTGTGTGTGTGTGTGTGTGTGTGTGTGTGTGTGTGTGTGTGTGTGTGTGTGTGTGTGTGTGTGTGTGTGTGTGTGTGGACATAACGATTATTTTAAGGCTTCTCGTAGAAAGTTTTTATAGCTAGTTCTCATATATAGTAATGTGTGGTGGGACTTTAAACCCGAACGAACGGAATGTATCCAGGTTATATGCAAATGGACGGGTCACATATTCACTTGACCTGTTCAGTTTCAGATTCAAATTTCTCGAGACCGTGTTTCCGTGCGATCAGCACCGCGACCAACTCTGCAAGAGGAAATACTTTGCTACTAGAAGATCCAACAAGCTTCTACACGGCAGGAGGCAGGGAAAATGTGGCCTGAAAAAGATGAGGCACCCAGAGCACGGAAGCGGGGTCTGCTGGGTGAAGCAGACGAGTGGGAGTGCACGCAGTCTCACATGGAAAAATACAAAATCATCAGCAAGAGTGGCATGAGACCGGACATAGTTCTCCACTCCCATTCATCCAAACAAGTGATTCTGATCAAACCACTGTACCATACGAAAGCAGAATGGAGGAAGCCCATATCTACATGACTGAAAAGTACGCCGGTCTAACCAGTAACTTGAGGACATCTGACTTTCAAGCCAATAGTTCTCACCATGGAGGTTGGAGCAGGGGGTTGATAGGACATCCGCTATGTCTCATGAAGCAGTTCTCGATTTCGGGAAGAGAGAGGACCACAGCCCTAAAGGTAATGGCAGAAGCAGCGGGAAAAAGCTCCAGCCGGATCTGGACCAGGTGGAACAAAAGTGAACTTCATAAAGCTTAAAATTCCACTCATATGTTGCTGGTGACTGATAGCCAAGAGGTTAAGACCTCCGTCACAACGGTGACTTTGCGTTGAGAAACCTGACCACCTGGGATGCGCGGGTTCGATTCCGGACGAGAACAAATTTCTATATAAAAAAAAATGACGACAGCTCAGGGGCATCCAGGAGTCATGACATGGATGTGGCCGGCCCCCTTAGGAGTCAAGAGTTAAGAGCCAAAACACTTGCTTGACGAGGGTTCCTCTCTGAGGACCTTCTGCTATCCCGCAGTTTCTTACTACTACATATGCATTCAACACCACTAATGCATGTGACTAAAACCAATAGTCAGTGACTAAATCTCAAATAGCATGTGACTAAAATCTCAAATAGCCATGTGACTAAAATCTCAAATAGCATGTGACTAAAATCTCAAATAGTCATGTGACTAAAATCTCAAATAGTCATGTGACTAAAATCTCAAATAGTCATGTGACTAAAATCTCAATAGTCATGTGACTAAATCTCAAATAGTCGTGGCGTAATAAGCCACAGGCCGGCGCTGCGTAAACCTTGGCGCTGTAAAATATTGATGTTCTACTTGATATATGGGTTATCTCTCCTCTTGTATGAATGCGTTATTAGATTCTCTGTACTGCCTGAAGAAAACGCCAGTTCCCAGCGTCCCCAACTCCTTCCGGTACAACAAGCAAACAAACAAGCAAACAATGCAACATCTCTCAATTAGGGTCACCACAACACATTATTCTCCACCATCATCTCCACCATCCTTCAGTTGACCTGTTCAGGTGTTTCGGTGGTGGTGATCTGTGCTGTGCTGCTGCTGCTGATAATGATAAAAGAAGAAGTTAAATAATGATAATGATGATAAATAATAAGTATCATTATTATTATAATATTAGAAGAATAATAGGAGAATAATAATTACTATTTGTACATCGCCTCACTTCGCAAGAGCTAAGCGCTTCACAAAACACAAGTGACAGAGGCGGATACAGGCATAGCAAACATGTCATCTCATACAGCCGTGACCAAAGGGACGGACCACAAAACTTACAATGTTACATTAAAACAAAAACGACAACATGTCCATTGATGCTGCGACAACGATTGGAGACATGTACATACATATATAAATTTATACACTTTGAAAGTATAAAACAACGACCACTAAATGTATAAAGCAAAAACCACATCTTTCTCTCTCTCTGGATCTGTCTACAGGATCTCCATGACTTTGAGCTGTGACATGTATTTGGACAGATACCCCACGATGAACAGACGTGCTCCATGTATCTGGGAAGTTGTAAGTATTCAAGTGTAGTCCGTTTTAATTCACAGACTGTGTAATATTCTGGGTGAAGGTATCTGTTTATGTATTCATCACTTTGTTTTAGTTTTCTCTGTCAGCCTGTCTGTAAATATCTCTCTCCTCTCTCCTCTCTCTCTCTCTCTCTCTCTCTCTCTCTCTCTCTCTCTCTCTCTCTCTCTCTCTCTCTCTCTCTTTATGTGTATATAACTGTTTACCTGTGAAATAGATTTTTCGCCTTACTCATGAAATTTTGCCAGGAACGACTGGTTTGTTGCTGAGAGATCTTTAACATGTGCTGAGTGTGTGCTGCACCGGGACCCCGGCTTATCGTCTTATCTGCAAGATTATCACCTAACCTGATTAAGTAGAATACTAAGACCTCATCCAAAAAGTCTGTAGTTTTGCGTAAGCTTGAGGAGTCTACTGATTTATCACTAGCACATTGTAAAGAAGGTTGTACTGTGGAATTGATTTCTTTTGTTAAGTTGTCGTCCCCTGTTATAAAAGAAGTTGTGAAAATAAAATGCTTTCTGGATTTGCAGATATGTACTTACAATTTAGAAAATACGTTGTTCTTCTGGCACCAGTATTTGTCTTTCTTGTTTTCTTTCTTTTCTTTGCGTCTTCTTTTGTTTGTTTTTGACTGTTTGTTTGTTTTTTATCTTCTGTATCCCTGCCAACCGTTTATGAGGTTGTATCTTCTGCAGTTACTCTTTTCAAAAAGTAGGCGTTGTTCCAGTGACACAAATACCTGTCTTTCTTCTCTCATTTCTTCTTTCTTTCTTTTCTTTTACATCTCTACTCCAGTGACATTGCATTCCATGGAGAACGTTACACTGTGCAGAATGTGTTGTGCCTGTCACAGTTATCAGTTGGCTAGTTCCTAGGTGTTCTTTTTTCATTTTCATGTTTTGTTTATTTGTTCTTATTGCAGTTGTTGGTGTTGTTAAGTTTTCAGGCGTTGTTGTTTTTGATCTTCTTCTTATTGTTTTCTTCTTCTTCTTCTTCTTCTTCTTCTTCTCGTTCTCCTCCTCTTCCTCCTCCTCCTCCTCTTCTTTTTCCTTCTTCTTTCTCTTCCTCTTCATTTTCTTCTTCTTCTCCTCTTCTTCTTCTTCTGCTTTTCTTTTTTCATTTCGTCGTGTTCTCAATCGTTTTAAATAAGACAACAGTTAAGATGTAAGCAAGGAGACGACAGTTAAGAACTGATCAAGGAGATCATCACTATGTGTGTTTGGGATCGGTAACAACTGCATCGTGACCCGACTTAAACAAAAAAAAACAATAACCCTAAATCTCTGCTGTTTTGCGGATGTTTCTGGAAGACTTATGTTCTGAGATTTGTGATTTTTGTTATTTTGTTCGTTGTCTTTCTTTCTTTCTTTCTTTTTCTTTCTTTCTTCCTTTCTGTCTGTGTGTCTGTCTGCCTGTCTGTCTTTCTTTGTTGAAAATGATGTAATCGTTTTTTTAAAAATGAAAGCGTTTTTTTTTTTTATATGTTTATGTACGTTTTAAAAATGAAAGCGTTTTATATGTATCATGTGCAGACAGCTTCAGTGCGGAGAATGTGTTGTTTCACTGGCACGAGCTTCCCGTCATAATACGTGACGGGGTCACCTTACCCCGCTTTGAGGTTCAACTCAGCGAGACAGGAGAGTGTGACTTCAATTTCGAACAGGGCAGCATGATCACAGGTGAGAGGTTTTGTCTGTTCGTTGAAAAAACAGCGTGGGTACACGCAAGAGAGAATGGGGCTATCATTATCATGTGCCCTGCAGCATGGCGTTGGCGATCATGGCCCTCCATATGTGTCTGTACCTTGTTGCCGCAAGCACATCTTCCACCCTGTCTGTCCTCAGCCACCCTGCAAGTCCGTCCAATATTTTCTCCCTGGGTTCATACATACACACAAGCATCAGCATGAAATCAGTGCTAACTCGTCAAGGCGGGCACAGCCGTGGAGGCCAAAGAGGACAATGATGGGGTAATTTCAGTGGTTTTCAGTTTACACAGAAAGACGCTCCTTAGACACTATTGAAATGTATCCATTTGGCTTAAAGGTGTGTCATTAATCAAAATCTACTTTTTATTCTTTCTACCTGGCCAAACCTTTTGTCATTCTTTTAATGAGAATGTATACTTTCGACCAAATAGACACGCGAGTTTAACCTGCACAGAGCCCCACATGTTGCATATCACTAGAAAGGTCTTCGTCTTAACTTCCCCGGGTGTGTGATTTACATAAAAATTGGTATACTACTGAATGGAATCGAGGTTGGTAAAAGAATCTGTAATAAAAATGCGATGTGCAAATGTAAGAATTTTCTCAAAATCGCCCCCCCCCCCCCCCCCCCGTGGTTATGCCAATTCAAACAGCACTGTTCCCATACAGGCACTTAGTTATATGGAGTTATTATTCTTATTGTTATCGTTGTTTAAAGCCCAGCCGACTGCGTAGAGCCATATCAGGGCTACAACCATTTCAAAACATACAAAACTTCAACAGGAAAAAAAGAAAAAAAGAAAAGAAAATTAAGTACACAATATCAGTGCATTCACACACATAATCTAAAAACATGCCCATGGCGTTGACCACTCTGTCCAATTTATCGCAAAGGGGATTTTAAAAGCACACCTGAATACAAATATCAGCATACCTAAGGACACCAAAACATAGATAAAAACAGGAATAAATTACCTAAAATTGCTTCCGCATATCTAGAGCCAAAAACGCACTTAATACATGTACCCATTGATAAGTCCTAAGAAAAAGTACGTAAGACTTTTTCGAACACATACAGGTGAATGAACCATTAAGGCAAATAATGATGGGTAGAAATGACAAAGCAAAGGTACAAGGCAGAAACAAAGAGAGTGACAGAAAAGAGGAAATTTCTAGCTCAGAATTTCCTCAAGGTGTTGATACTATTCATACTGAAAGAGCCCCCGGCGTCCCCACGGGGGAGAGTTACATGTAGTAAATGCAAATACATTTTTTTTCAATCTCCAGAGAGGAAAAATAGAGTTGTTTCCCTTGAAATGGTAAGAACAACCAAAGAGAACGACAAAGACCGGCGAACAAAGTCGACCTTTCACTCGTCAGACTTTAACTATCTGGTCTATAATTTATAATAATATAATTACAATATTTATATAGCGCAAAATCTTGATAAAATCAAATCTAAGCGCAACTTTTCCTCACTCTGTTTTGGCTCACCTGACAAACGAAAATTTTCGTTTGATGTCCTGAGCCTGTCGTTGTGCTGCTTTCCTTTCAGGTGATCAATCAGTGCTCGTTTACCGCCAGACTTGTAACTGATTTCTAAGCGGCTAAGTTTGCAGTATGCTTTATCGGCGATCTTAAGTTTCTCGAAGAAACGAGCAAACTTATTGCCATCGTACACTTCCTGCAGCCAGTCCCATTTCCAGCGATTTTTGAGGCCTTCATTGATGTCAGCGATGGAAGCATTTAGTGGAACAAAGTCCCTACGTGTAGGCCCTACTCATATTTCAATGCGTCAATGGAACACAGAGAGTGACACTTATGAAAGAGGATGCGCAAATCTCGCTGTCAGTTGCAAAAGTAAAACCGTGCATGCGTTTACGGCTTGTTTTGAATAGTTTCAGTGATCCCAATTCTCCATACTTTCAAGGAATCCCCCCCCCCCCTCCCTTTCGCAGATATCCGCGAACATTTGGATTGCCTGCAGAGGTGTTGTCTCCCTTGACTCGCCCGGCGAAGCAGGGGGTGAGCCCTGTTCCGTCAAAATGCTTGCCTTACTGCCTCCCAAAGGAGACCCGTGCCCGTGTTGCCCTTCAGCCATAGTGACTGAAATGTGTGCAGCAGAACTGCAGCTGAGCTGAACACAGGGGGCGAGTACGGAATTGACAGAACCGCAGCCGAGTTGATTACCGTGAGGGGCTTCGAGAAGGCCTCAAGATGACGAAAACTCAACAGAACCGCAGCTGAGTTGAGGGCTCGTGGTCACCGCAACAGAACTGCAGCTGAGTTGCAATGACACTTCGAGAGAGTAAGAGAGAGTAGACGAAAAAGATGGAGGAAGAGACAAAGAAGAATAGAGAGGGTTTTGGCGCGCTGGGCAAAACGCTGTCTGAGGGTTGGAGAATTTGGCGGACGTAATCTTCTTAACTATCGCTTTGCCACCTCACACTTCACATAAGTTTCTCCCTTAAATGAAAACATAGGCAAGACAACCAAAAAAAAAAAAAAAAAAAAAACCAACCAAACAAAAAAAAAACAACCAGCAACGACAATCTATCGATTGCGAGAAAAGAAAATATAGCCTACTTAGCTGCTCAGAGCACACAGGAAAATGGCTGCTGAGAAATGAGGAATGGTCTAGGCATGCATAAGGCACTAGTACTCTCAGAGTTATGATCCTTTTAGACTTTATTGTTTACAAGGCAAGAATGACAAACCGCTGTCGCTTACTGCATTAGTGAGCCACGGTACAGTATGTGTAATTACTGCATTAGTGAGCCACGGTACAGTATGTGTAATTACTGCATTAGTGAGCCACGGTACAGTATGTCTGAAACAACACAGATGAAATAGAAACCGGCAGTGAACGCTGAGGGTTGTGGAGCAGGCCTTGTCAACCCTCTTAGAGTTCTCTTTTGTATCAAAATGTTAATAAAAGATTGTACATTTCATAAATGTGTACGACACACACACACACACATATATATATATATATATATATATATATATATATATACATTATATATATACATATATATATATGTGTGTGTGTGTACAGATATACATATGACATATATATATATATATATATATATATATATATATATATATATATATATATATATATATATATATAAAACACATATGGACCAATGTGGAGTGAAGACGATGGACATGAATGGTGTCACTATATTAGACGCAACAACCCAGGGAGAAACAATTTTGATGACGCTTGAAGCATTGCATATGAGAGAATTGGGACCTACGATCAACACCAGAGATGAGTATCGAAGCCGACAGCTGACAATTAAGCTGTAATCATTTTGTATGATCGCAGCTGTCTTGGTACCCAGCTGTCTTTGTAAACAAGTGTCTTTCAGCCGTGTAATCTTATACCCAGCTATCTTTGTACACAGCTGTCTTGGTACCTGGCTATCTTTGTACCAGCTATCTTTGTACACAGCTGTCTTGGTACCTGGCTATCTTTGTACCAGCTATCTTTGTACACAGCTGTCATTGTATCCAACTGACTTGGTACCTGGCTATCTTTGTACACAGCTATCTTTGTACACAGCTATCTTTGTACCCAGCTGTTTTTGTACCCAGCTGCCTTTGTACCCAGCTGCCTTTGTAAACAACTGTCTTTGTATCCAACTGTCTTGGTACCTGGCTGTCTTTGTACCCAGCTGTCTTTGTACCCAGCTGTCTTTGTACTCACTGTTTTTGTACACAGCTGTCTTTGCATCCAACTGTCTTGGTACCTGGCTATCTTTGTACCCAGCTGTCTTTGTACCCAGCTGTCTTTGTAAACAACTGTCTTTCAGCCGTCTAATCTTATACCCAACTATCTTTGTACCCAGCTATCTTTGTACCCAGCTATCTTTGTACACAGCTGTCTTTGTATCCAGCTGTCTTTGTACACAGCTGTCTTTGTACCCAGCTGTCTTTGTACCCAGCTGTCTTTGTACCCAGCTGTCTTTGTACCCACTGTCTTTGTACCCAGCTGTCTTTGTACCCAGCTGTCTTTTACTCAGCTGTCTTTGTACACAGCTATCTTTGTACACAGCTGTCTTTGTACACAGCTGTCTTTGTACCAGCTGTCTTTGTACCCAGCTGTCTTTGTACCCAGCTGTCTTTTACTCAGCTATCTTTGTACCCAGCTATCTTTGTACCCAGCTGTCTTTGTACCCGGCTGTCTTTGTACCCAGCTGTCTTTGTACCCGGTTCCGTGTCTTTGTACCCAGCTGTCTTTGTACCCAGCTGTCTTTTGTACCCGCTGTCTTTGTACCCGCTGTCTTTGTACCCATGTCTTGTACCAGCTGTCTTTGTACCCAGCTGTCTTTGTACCAGCTGTCTTGTACCCGGCTGCTTTGTCCAGCTTCTTTGTACCCAGCTGTCTTTGTACCCAGCTGTCTTTGTACCCAGCTGTCTTTGTACCCAGCCTTGTCTTTGTACCCAGCTGTCTTTGTACCCAGCTGTCTTTGTACCCAGCTGTCTTTGTACCCAGCTGTCTTTGTACCCAGCTATCTTTGTACCCAGCTGTCTTTGTACCCAGCTATCTTTGTACCCAGCTGTCTTTGTACCCAGCTATCTTTGTACCCAGCTGTCTTTGTACCCAGCTGTCTTTGTACCCAGCTGTCTTTGTACCCAGCTGTTTTTGTATCCAGCCGTCTTTGTACCCAGCCGTCTTTGTACCCAGCTGTTTTTATACCCAGCTGTCTTTCAGTCGTACTCTTGTGCCCAGCTGTCTTTGCACCCAGCTGTCTTTGTACCTAGCTGTCTTTGCATCCAGCTGTTTTTGTACCAGCTGTGTTTGTACTCAGCTGTCTTTGTACCCAGCTGTCTTTGTATCCAGCTGTCTTTGTACCCAGCTGTCTTTGTACCCAGCTGTTTTTGTACCCAGCTGTCTTTGTACCCAGCTGTCTTTGTACCCAGCTGTCTTTGTACCAGCTGTCTTTGTATCCAGCTGTCTTTGTACCCAGCTGTCTTTGTACCAGCTGTCTTTGTATCCAGCTGTCTTTGTATCCAGCTGTCTTTGTACCCAGCTGTCTTTGTACCCAGCTGTCTTTGTACCCAGCTGTCTTTGTACCAGCTGTCTTTGTATCCAGCTGTCTTTGTATCCAGCTGTCTTTGTATCCAGCTGTCTTTGTACTCAGTGTCTTTCAGTTATCTAATCTTGTACACAGCTTTCTCTCAGTCGAGTAATCTTGTACCCATCTGTCTTTCAGTCGTCTAATCTTGTGGTACCCAGCTTTCTTTCAGTCGTCTAATTTTGTGGTACCCAGCTTTCTTTCAGTCGTCTAATCTTGTGGTACCCAGCTTTCTTTCAGTCGTCTAATCTTGTGGTACCCAGCTTTCTTTCAGCCAACTAATCTTGCACAGACCCCTTTGCCCACGCAGGCAATTACACATGCATACGGGCAGACTTCAGGCTGACCCGGGAGTTCGGCTACTACGTGGCCCAAGTGTACGTGCCCTCCTGTCTCATCGTGTCCCTCAGCTGGGTGTCCTTCTGGATAGACCTGGACGCCATCCCTGCTCGTGTGTCATTAGGCCTGCTGACCGTGCTGACCATGACGACCCAGAGCACTGGCGAGAAGGCCTCGCTGCCCAGGGTGTCATACGTGAAGGCTATTGATATTTGGATGGCGGTAGGTGATGGGTTGTGTGTTTTGTGTTATGGTTTGTTTGTTGCGTGTGTGTGTGTTTGTGTGTGTGTGTATGTGTGTGTGTGTGTATGTGTGAGTGTGTGTATGTGTATATATCCATATCTATACATACATATATATTTATATATTTATGTGTGTATATATATATATATATATATATATATATATATATATATATATATATATATATATATATCACTGATGTTTAATTAGCTGTAGGTAATATGAGAGAGAGAAAGAGAGAGTGTGTGTGTGTGTGCGTGTATTTGTGTGTGTGTGTCCGTGTGTGTGTGTGTGCATGTATGTGTGTGTTTAGGATGCGTGGTTTTGTATATGGTGACGATATTCACAGGGAATATATTAGAGTTGAGGGAGAGTGTATTTATGTATATGTTAGTGGGTAAGTCAGGTGCAGATCTTTGTGAATTACTCCCCCTGGCTCGGATGACGGACATAAGGGCAGTTAAAATCTGGAAGGCTGGTTGTCGCGTTCTGGGTGTTGATAGATGTCTGGATTCAGACTTACCACATTAAAAGGCTTTCCTTTTATTCACTCCGTGGTATTACTCGAAGAATATCGATATCTGGATTGCTGAAGACTGTCGATTTGTCAACGATTGTAGTTGTGTCGCTGGTATACCAGTCTTACATGCTTGCATGTATTTATAAAATCTTTGAACTGTTAAATGTTTGAATGTTTGACTCCCCCCGTGGGGATGCCGGGGGCTCTTTCAGTATAAGTAGTATCCCCCCACCTTCTGGAATGTTGTGCTAGAAGTGTCCACTTTTCTCTCACTCTCTTTGTTTCTGCTTTATTCGCTTGCTTTCAGTTTCTGCCTTGCTGGTCAATTCACCTATTTGTCTACTATAAAGCCTTACGTACTTTCTCTTAGGATTGATAGTTGGGGTACATATACTAAATGCATTTTTTGCTCAGAGGACATGTGATGTGCAGATGCAGTTTTAAATAATTTAGACCCGTTTTATATATATAGATACCTGCGGTGTTGTTCAGATGATTTGAGCAAGATCAGTAACGCATCCGTAATGTTGACGATCATCGCCATCCTCATCCTCATTATCATCAAGTGCTAGTGGTAATAGCAGTGGTAAGAGGGGTAGTGGGGGTGGCAGTACCATTATTATTGTCATCATCTTGAGCCTTCCCTTCCTCATGAACACCATCACCAATATGAAGTAAATAATAATGGTTGGTAGTAGTAGTGCTAGTGGTGGTATCTTTATTGTCATCATCGTCATCATGACCCTCCCTCACAATAGAAGTGGTGGTAGTAGTAATGGTGGTGGTGGTGGTTAGTAGTCGTAGTAATGGTAGTGGTAATGGTGGTAGTTGTACTTGTACTAGTAGTAGTAATAGGAATGATTGTGGTGGTAGTTATACTAGTAGTGGTAACAATAAGACAGGCAGTGGTAGTAGGGGAGTGGGGGTGAACTGGTAGTAGTAGTGGTAGTAATGGTGGTGGTAGTAGTGAAAGCAGTAGTAATAGTAATAAGAATGGCAATGGTGGTGGCAGTACTGGTAATATAATTGTTATAGTGGTGATGGTAGTAGTAGTAGTTTTGGTCGTAGCAGTGGTAGAAGTAATGGTGATGGTGATAATAGTTGTGGTGGTTGTAGTGTTGGTGGTGGTAGTGGTAGTAGTAGTAGAAGTAATGATAGTAATAGTCGTAATAGTAGTGATCGGGGTAGTAGTAGATATAATTGTTATTGTGATGATGGCAGTAGTAGTAGTTTTGGTCGTAGTAGTGGTAGTAATAGTAATGGTGATGGTGATAATAGTGGTGTAATGGTGGTGGTGATAGTAGTAGTAGTAATAGTAGTAACAGTCGTAGTAGTGGTGATGGGGGTAGTAGTAATGATGCTGCTTCTGCTGAAATCATTATGTGTATTGATCTTGTATAAAATTATAATTATCTTCCATAGAGCTGTCTGGTCTTGTGCTGTAATCATTTTGTGTATTGATCTTGCTGTATAGAGTCTATAATTGTCACCCACAATGTACATTGACTCTGATGTGTTGTCTGTAACTATCTTCCACAGTACTGTCTGGCGTTCCGTTATAATCATTCTGTATTGATCCTTTTGTGTAGTCTATAATTATCCTCCACAGGAATTTCTGGTCATCATCATGTGCCATGCCGCATAGCGTTAGTGATCATGACCCTCCATACGAATCTCTTTTGCTGCTGCAATGACATCTCCTATCCTTTCTGTCCTCATCCACTCTGCAAAACTGTCTAATAGTTTCTTTCAGGATCTACCTGGTGCTCTTTTTCCCTCCAGCTTTCCTGTTGTGACTAGGTGCTCAAATTTCTCTGGTCTCATAAAATGTCCTATAGATGTTGTTTGTCTTTTCTTTAAAGTTCTTTTTGTGTTGACTCTTTCAAGGCTGTCTCTTTTGTTTTCTATGTTGTCCATGGAATTCTTAACATTCTACTTAGAAACCACATTTCAGTTGTTTCAATCTTGTTCTGACTTCGTGTGTTGACTGTCTACGCTTCACATCCGTAAAACAGTATCGGTTCCATACAGCACAGAAGAACTCTCTTCCTGATGTTAACTGAAAAACATTTGTTGTTTTAGCTTGGACAATTCTGCTAGATATTTCTAATGCTGTGGATCTGCCGTCTGGTGAAATGACTGTTCACGAGGATTTTTTTTTTTTTTAACTGATCACCATGACTTCAGTCATCTTACTATTTAGCTCTAAACCTTCATTTCGGCTTTCTATTTCTATCATATTCACATACCTGGATTTCTGTTATAATCAGTACGTGTCTTGATCCTGCTATGTAGACTGTCTAACTATCCCCCACAGGGATGCTTGGTGTTCGTGTTCGGTGCCTTACTGGAATTCGCCTACGTCAACGTGCAGTCACGGGTAGAGAAACGCCGTCGAGCCTCCACTTTACCACGACAACCACGGGGCCAC
>JAPXFY010000014.1:72931149-72946149 GCA_030674185.1 Monoplex corrugatus
GAGAGAGAGAGAGTTGTCAACACCTTGCCTATATTTTTACCACATCTTCGTCAGTTTCTAGTCGATTTGTTCTTTATTGACACCTTGTACACATTTTTCGTTTCTTTTCCACTCATTTTAAAACATCTGTCTTGTATGCATGATATGATTCGTTCGGTAAAGAAAGTCAGCATCACATCAGAAGTTATAAATTTCGCGTCATTCCAAACTAAAACCGAAAAAGACGTCATGCTCATTTCCAAATCATATATTAAATCATTATTAAATCCTAACGGTGACACTCTTTCTCTGTTATTTGGATTCAGTGTACTTACGTTTTAGTTGTCTTACTTGTTCATACATGGTTATTGCTGTACTTTTAATATGCATACGTTTATCTGTGATTGTGCATACTCATTTAAGGACCAATCTGGGACATACGTGGACAGGAAACTGTGTCCCATGTCCCATTCAGAATTCTTCTTTTTAATTTCTTTGTTAAATTCTCGAAGTACGACGTGGTTTTTTTTGTTTTTTGTTTTTTTTATTCCAGGGTAGCAATATCCATTAAGTTATTTAATCATTATAACCAGCTAGAGAATTAGATGGATGCCTCTAAATAAATCCTATTACAAGTGAGAACAAAACAAAAAATTCTTCTTTTCTCGTTCATCGTCTGCATGGTCTCCCCTTGTGGGGATGCCGGGGCGCTTTCAGGTATTCCCCACCTTCTGGGAATTCTGTGCCACAAATTTGTTTTTTTTTTTTCTGTCACTCTCTTTGTTTCTTTTTTCCTCCATTGCTGTGTGTCATTTCTACCTATCAATGTTTTGCCTTGCTGGTACATTCACGTGTATGTGTGTTTGATAAATGTCTTACGTACTTTCTCTTAGGATTGATAATTGGGTACATGTATTAAGAGCATTTTCGTTCTAGGGAAATAAGATATGTGGAAGCAATTTTAGATAATTTAAGCCCGTTTATATACAGGTTCAAGTGTCCTTAGTTATCTTTAAATTTGTGTTTAGGTATGTTTTTTAATCCACAGAGGATAAATTGGACGGAGTGGTCAACGCCAGGGACATCTCTTAGATTATGTGCGCGAATGCATTGATATGTGTACTTAATTTTCTTTTCCTTTTCTTTTCCTGTTGAAATATTGTGTATGTTTTCAAACGGTTATAACCTATATGGCTCTACACAGTCGGCTGGGCTTTAAATAAATTAACAGTAACAGTAACATTCTCCATGGTCAGGTCATATAATGCATTAAATGTGATCACATGGGTGAGCGCGCGCCATTTTCGCCTGATGTAGATGATCGTGTAGACATTTGCGCTATACTGCATGGTACCTGGTCAGTTAGAAGGTGCTGCAGACCTTGTACCTCTGGCTTCAGCCCTCTATGTTTTCTGTAGAAGTTACCTGCCCAAAGCTCATGGCCAGAAGAGCTATTCTGTGAACTGTAGAAAGAATAGGGCTTTTGCTGGTCCCAGTTCATCTAATGGCGCCGTCGTAGGACTAGAAAGGTGTTTTCCATGGCTCTGTCTTCAGACATGGAGGGTAACTTCTTGGTACGTACGCCCGTACATTTTTTGATTGGAGTCATAGTTGTTCAGTTTCAGTTTCAGTTTCTCAAGATGACGTCTCCGCGCTTGGATGAATTCCATATGCACTATCATCACAGATGCCATGTAATGAAGAAGATCAAGGATGATCACGGCGCAAGCCTTAGGCTTGCACATAAACCCATGAGCTGGCCAGGTCCTGAAGTCCTACCTAGATAGTTCCATAACCCTGGGGTCGTAGGGGAGCGAGATGACAGAGACCTCAACTTTTCCCGGGGCCAGCATCATGAGGGCGGTGCCCATCCCCTCTCCCCCACTTCAAATTCATATTCATATTTACATTTTTTTTACCAAGACCTCAGAAAGGCAGGAAGGCTAATTGGTCTTCAAGGGGAGGGATCTGGGAAATCAATCTATCTCTCCGATGTTGTTTTATACCAAGGCAGCCGGGCAATGCCCTGCTCTTCACGATTTTCAACTGCCGTGGAGTCTTCAGCGTGCGCAGCGAGAAGGCACACGGGTCTGACTCGTTTTTTTGTCCACTTCCGAAGGACTAGATGTTCAGTTCGATTTTCCGGTCAAACAGGAGAAAAGTCGAAGCCTCTACTTGGAGCGAACCCTGGAACCTCGAGTTTAGTTATTGGCAGGCGAACGTCTGAACCTTTCTGCCACTTTTCTCCCTTGGGGTCATAGAGCTGTATCAATTAACGTTTCTTGAGTTCTGAGTTATCATTCAGAGACGATTTACTGTCAGGTTAGGTCATGCTGAAAGAAGATATTTTTCTTCTTTAACAGACATGTGTACACGGTGGGTAATATTTTTTAGTCAAAATGTGGGCAGTTGACGGCCAAGATTTTAACCACTGAACAGAGGACACCTAACCACTGGTTTAAAAAACTGATCAAACGCCTGTGCCGATGTATGCACCCTCTCTGTCTCTCTCTGTCTGTCTGTCTCTCTCTCTCTCTCTCCCTCTCCCTCTCTCTCTCTCTCTCTCTCTTTCTCTCTTTATCTCACACTCTCTCTCTCATTTTTTTGTCTCTCTCCCTCTCTCTCTCTGTCTGTCTGTCTCTCTCGCTTTCACGTAGATGGAATAGTCACTCAATACTAGTTCAGTTCTCAAGACGAACATAATGATTCTAGAGTTAAGTCGATTAGTTCTCAAAATGCACTTGATGATTCTAGAGCTAGGTTGATTATTCTTCAAGGTGATCGTGGGAATTCTAGAGTCAGGTTGATTATTCTTCAAGATGAAGGTAATGATTCTAGAGTTAGGTTGATTATTTCTCAAGATGAAGGTAATGATTCTAGAGTTAGGTTGATTATTTCTCAAGATGAACGTAATGATTCTAGAGTTAGGTTGATTAGTTCTCAAGATGAACGTAATGATTCTAGAGTTAGGTTAATTAGTTCTCAAGATGAAGGTAATGATTCTAGAGTTAGGTTAATTAGTTCTCAAGATGAAGGTAATGATTCTAGAGTTAGGTTAATTAGTTCTCAAGATGAACGTAATGATTCTAGAGTTAGGTTAATTAGTTCTCAAGATGAAGGTAATGATTCTAGAGTTAGGCTGATTATTCTTCAAGATAATAATAATAATAATAAATGGTTATTTATGAGCGCTTTCCACTTGCACAAAGCGCTTTACAACAACAATAAAAGTAAAACAAACACACGAACTCACAGACACACACCAACACACACACAAACACGCACAGACACACACACACAAACCACACACACACGCACGCACGCACGCACACAAACACACACGCGCACGCATTTACACCCAAAAACACGCACATCAAAAATACAGAGCGGCAGGAAGAGGGTCTACAAGAAATGTTGCTGGAAGAGAAAAGTCTTCAGACTAGTTTTAAAGGAGGGAAATGAAGGGCTGTGACGGAGATTGTGAGGCAAGGAGTTCCACATCTGCACAGCAGATGATGAAAAAGCTCGACCACCATGCCTCTCTCGTTTTATATTTTGGAACGCGGAATGTTCTATCATCGGTAGCAGAGCGAAGAGATCTGGGTGGTACATAGATCGTAAAGATGTCAGAAAGGTATTTAGGCGCAGTGCCAATTATGACTTGGTAGCAGAGACAAGAAGCTTTGTATTTGATTCTTTGTTCAATAGGTAACCAGTGTAACTCTCGTAGAAGGGGTGTACAATGTGCCGATCTTTTTGCTTTGCACACTATTTTGGCTGCTGAGTTCTGTACTTGTTGTAGTGGTCTGATCAGGGTATGTGGAGAACCGACAAGAAGAGAATTGCAATAGTCTAGTCTAGATAGTACACAAGAACTGACAAGTGTTTTTGTTGCATCAACTGTGAGGTAGCGACGTATAGAGCTGATGCGTCTGAGTTCATGGTAGGCTACTTGACAGGTTTTACTGATATGATGTTTCATGGACATCTCTTTATCAAGGAAAAAGCCAAGGTCACGTACATTTTTAAGATGATGGTAATGATTCTATAAGTTAGGCTGATTATTCTTCAAGATGAAGGTAATGATTCCAGGGTTAGGTTGATTAGTTCTCAAGATGAACGTAATGATTCTAGAGTTAGGTTGATTATTCTTCAAGATGATGGTAATGATTCTATAAGTTAGGCTGATTATTCTTCAAGATGAAGGTAATGATTCCAGGGTTAGGTTGATTAGTTCTCAAGATGAATGTGATGATTCTAGAATTAGGCTGATTATTCTTCAAGATGAACGTAATGATTCTGGAGTTATGTTAATCAGTATTTAAGGTGAACGTGCTAGTTCACGTTATTTGTAACAAAACTGTTGGTGAGAGTGTGTATGTGTGGATGACATCTCAAATGATGTGAGCTGTTTAGGCATTTTGTTGTCGTATCGTTTGTACTTGCTACTGCTGCTGCTGCTGCTGTTGTTGTCCTTGTTGCCTTCACTCCAACAGGGGGAAGAGAACCAAACCTGAGGGTTTGTTGTCGTTGTTGTCTTCGTGTTGTTGTTGTGGTTGTTTTTTGGTTGTTGTTATATTGCTGTTGTTGTTGCTGTTGATTTTGTAATTGTTGTTGTTAAAAACTGAGAATATGATAAAAAACTAAAAAAACTCAATGATTTCAAACTGAGGAGGCGTTGTTATTATTGATATTTTTTTAATATTTTTGGTGATTGTTTGGGCTTGTTAGTGTTGTTGTTGTTTTTGTTATTGTCGTCGTGGTCGTTATTGGTGATGGTATCATACTTTTTAACATGAAATCGTCGTTCAGTTGCATGTATCGACACATCTCGAAATGATCGCTTTCACTAGTATCATCCAAACACTCATCTGATGTTATATTGATTAATATGCTGAAGTCGTCTTACATACTTATACCTCCGTGCTCCCTTTACCCCACATCACCATAACACCTCACCTGATGTTACACAGTTTTATATGCTGAAGCCAACCCCTTACACAATGTCTTTTACAACACTCATCATCCATTTTCTGGTCCCCCACCCTCCACCCAACACCCCCACCCCTACCCCCGTTGAGAGTCATGATCGATCATCTCGGTCCTGTTTCAGGCTTCCTTTTTGAACCAAAGCAAATCGTGCTTACTCTTTTTGCTCTTCTCTACTTCACTGATACGGTGGGGGCCTTACGCAGTCATTCGAGTTTCCTGTTGAAGGGAGGCAACCGTGTTTAATATTGCTCACCACACAAGATTGCTTCCCTTGAATTTGACGGCTGTTGTATTGTTTCATATTCTGTTTCTTTGACTGATGATCAGTCTTCGGCATATTTTGCGATCAACGATTGATGATCAGTCTTAATTTTCGGTATATTTTGCCTTCAACGACTGATGATAAGTCCTAATCTTTGGCATATTTTGCCTTTATTGATTGATGATAAGTTTTAATTTTCGGCATATTTTGCGTTTATTGATTGATGATAAGTCTTAATCTAAGGCATACTTTGCCTTCAACGACTGATGATCAGTCTTAATCTTCGGCATTTTTTGGCTTCAACGGTTGATGATTGGTCTTATCTTTTTTTTTTTTTTATTTTTTTTTATGGTTAATTTCGGCATATTTTGCCTTGAACGATTGATGATCACTCTTAATCTTCGGCATACTTTGCCTTTATTGATTGATGATAAGTCTTAATTTTCGGCATATTTTGCCATCAACGATTGATGATCAGTCTTAATCTTCGGCATATTTTGCCATCAACGATTGATGATCAGTCTTAATCTTCGGCATATTTTGCCTTTATTGATTGATGATCAGTCTTAATTTTCGGCATATTTTGCCTTCAATGATTGATGATAACTCCTAATCTTTGGCATACTTTGCCTTCAGCGATTGATGATCAGTCTTAATTTTCGGCTTTTTTTTTTTTTTTTTTTTGCCGATTTATTCATGTAAGTGCAATTGATTTTATACGTTTGACTTGACTGTTCTCTCTCTCTCTCTCTCTCTCTCTCTCTCTCTCTCTCTCTCTCTCTCTCTCTCTCTCTCTCTCTCTCTCTCTCTCTCCTCCCTCTCTCTCTCTCTGTTTATAACCATGAGAAAAAATCATTTTGCGAATATATGTTAGCACATCCGTAATATTGTCGTCAGTAACAATCTCCATGAACGTTTAAGTATAACCCGTGATTTTCCACCCGTGTGTATGAACTGAATTTCCACTTGTACTTTTTTGTGATATTTGATGAAGTATGTAAACTTGACCACTATGGACATGAATCTTGATCAGATGTGTGTATATATTTTGAATTGTATTTTCCCGGCTTGTGTCAGTGTCTGACAATTATTGATCATGAATACAGTCTTATGACATGTGCACCCAGTCTGCATGAATCGTTTGAGTGGTTTCTGGGGAGTGCTGTGTGTGTGTATACGTGTGTGTGTGTGTGTGTGTGTGTGTGTGTGTGTGTACGTGTGTGTGTGTACGTGTGTGTGTGTGTGTACGTTGTGTGTGTGTATGTGTGTGTGTATGTGTGTGTTGTGTGTACTGTGTTTGGTGTTTGTTGTTGTTGTTGTTGTTTTCATTTCTTTTTCTTTGAAAGACAAATCTTGGCTGTCATTTCTTTTTATAACAGCAAACCCGCACGAAGCTACCAACAGCAGCTACAGTAGTTATCATCACATCACAAGACTTTAAACGTCTCTCAGTGAATGATACTGATGATAACGCATCATGATGATGACGACGAGGAGCAAAACGACGACAACGGTGATGTGATTGATGACGATGATAGTAAAGGCGAAGGTGATGGGAAGTGATGATGACGATGACAACGATGATGACGATGATGGAGCGAAAAAAAAGCAAACCAAAACCAAATAAAAACTGGCGGCGATAATGAGGTTGAGAAGTGGAAAAGTTAAGCAAAAGGAGATTTTAAGAGGATGGAGAAGACCCATATATGCAAAAAAACAAACAAAAAAGCAAACGTCGGCCAGTAGAGTCAAACCTGTGTATGTATGTACGTACATGTATATATGTGTGCATATATGTATGTATGTAGCAAGGAAGGTAGATAGATGTCTGTATATATGTATCTGTGTGTGTATGTATGTGTATGTATGTTGCATAGATCTATGTGTGTGTCGGGAGGTATTTTGGGGTTTGTCACGTGTCATGGGAGGGAATTTTGGGTGATGGTCTGGAATGTGGGGGATGATTTGTGGAATTACCTTTCTATATAGAGATCACACACAACAACGAGGAAGGAGAGAGACGAATAGAAGCGCACTAAACACGCTAGCAATAATTTTCAAAAGCAGTCCACACATAGCATTACAAGTCAATATGGTTTCTTTAATTCAGCATGTTCAACTTCGAGCATGATCATTTATCCTCTTATTCTTATTTGCCTACTTCCTAGAACAATCCTACTTCTTTGCCTATCAGTCCTAAAACTCTGCATTGGAATAAGAATATCAACGTACCTTCACTACATGTTTCTGGCAAAGGCTCAGCACCTCTGCCAAGTTGAGTGGCCTGCCTCCCACTACTACCGTCAACTCTCTGACCGTTCTGTCTCTGTGTGTCCGTGTTCTCCCCCTGTGTTATTTTCCCTTTTCATTTACAGAGCGTGGATCAGAACACGCTGGGGCTCTGGCCCCACCTGTGTTAAGATGACCTTCGAGAATGTTCTTCTACAATGCATGGAGGAGGGGTTGATGGACAAGCAAGGCCAGAACCTGTACACTGAGACAATGGACAGCTCCCTTTCACTGGGGCGATCCTTGAAAACACCCTAACAGAGCTGCATGTACACCTGGCTCTATTGTTAAATTGTCTCGTTTACAGTCTAACATAAGTGTGACTGGCTGTGCTGCTAGATGTTGGTTAATCCTAAGCCATCAGTCGAGAGGTTAGTTTGTCTGGTTTGCCAGACATTGTCCACTTCATGTTTCAGACTGAGTACTGAAGCTGTTTCTACCTGAGGGGTTGTACGTTGGTTAATCCTAAGCTTTCACTAGAGGCTAATTGGTCTGCCTTGCCAGACATTGTCAACATCTTGTCTCAGACTGAAGTACAGTATAGGCCTGTCTCTATCTGAGTGGTTTCTGTGATATATGTATGTCATGTATGTATAGATCTATGCATGTATGTATTTATGTATGCATGTACGTAGATATGTGCGTATGTACGTAAATATGTATGTGTGTATGCATGCATGTATGTATGTATATATACATGCATGCATGAAAGTAGGTTGGTAGATTTTTTGTATGTATGTTTGGAGTATGGACGAGTAGATGGATGTGTACGATCTACCTACGAATGTAATCACATTTTTTATCTATTTGTACTCATCTATTTATTTGCCTAATCATCTGCATTTTGTCAGTACATTTATTTGTTCGTTAATTTTCGTTTATGAAAGTGAATACTGGTCCAAACAGTAAATCACATATGCAAGCAAAACCATACATGCAAATTGGTTAAACATTTGTATATGTGTATTGATGTGTGAGGCAGTGAATTGATTTTGTGTAGACAATTTTACATCCTTTTAAAAGACAAATAAGTAAATAACATGGAAGCCTATGTTCTAGATCACAGGGCTAGTTGGTAGAGCCATGGACTCAAGATCTGGTATCTTGTGTTCAATCCCAGTCCGCTACATTAAAAAATTGCCTTTTTTGATGCCTATCTTAAATTTTCCATCATTCTGGTGGTGTCAGCTTAGTGTTTGATAGGTCCCTTCTCCCCTTTACTCCCTTTCGCCCGTTTCAAGACCTTGCCAGTGCATGGGTTTTTGTGCAGGCTTAGGAAGTCTGTCAGATAATTGCTGGCAAGATTTGGGTGGAGCGCATATGGAGCTGTCCGATCGTGGTGATTCCTTCTTGAAATAACTCCAGTAACTCTAGATCAGGGGGGGGGGAGGGGAGGGGGTATGTGTCTGAATGGAAGAGTAAATCGATCAATGCTATGCGCTATACGCTACTACACTATAACAACGCTAGACACACCCATTAATCAAGTCGCCATCATTCTCTCGGCTATACGCCCCCCTTCCCTCCCCCCATCTCACCCTACACTCCCCCTCACCCACACACACCACACACACACACACACACACACACACACACACACATCACACACAGCCCATATCATGGGCCTGTGACTTCAAGGTCAAGGTTACACACCTGCACGGCGTCCTATAATTACGATCAATGCTTTACACGAACTCGTAGCGTATAGTAATGCGATGATACTGCACAGCGCTTGCACTTATGTATTAAAATGACGTAAGAAAGATAAGTTATTAGTAACATGAAAATGATTGCCAAGGGTCGTACTTAGAAATAATGACAGTTATGATATGTAATGCATGTTAATGTATGTATTGTCAATGTATGTATGTATTTATGCATGCATGCATGCATGTATGTGCATGTATGTATGTATGTATGTATGTATGTATGTATGTATGTATGCATGCATGCATGTATGTATGTATGTATGTATGTATGTATGCATGCATGCATGTATGTATGTATGTATGTATGTATGTATGCATGCATGTATGTATGTATGTATGTATGTATGTGTGTGTATGTGTGTATGTATGAATGTATATACGTATATATGTATGCATGCTGTGCATGCTGTGTATGTATGTATGTATGTATGTATATGTATGTATGTATGCATCCATGCCTGATGACATGCTTACATGTGTACCCGACAAGAATGGCAAACAAGATAATCAAGCCATTCTAACATTTAACCATTTCTATACAAAGATCTTTTCATGGGCTTTGAACTCAGGATCTCACGCCTCGAGTCCAACCTCATCCCACAACATAAAAGCTGCCTTGTTCGCTGCCCAACTTAATGCCCCAGTCAATCTGTAGCGTCAGTGTTTCTTAGGCCCCCGTTTCCCTCCCCAGTTTTACGCAGGCCCCAATAGCTCAGTTGTTGAGCGTCGGATTCACATGCTAATGATTGCGGGTTCGAATCCCGGGGTGCGCTACATTAAAACTGGCCTTCTCACTGTCCATCTTAACATCACTGTTGTTCTGGTGGAGTCAGTATAGGATTAGATAAGTCCCCCTTCCCCCACTTCCCTGGGATGGTTATCCCGTCGGCCATATCACCTAAGGTGGGTGTAGACGTAAAAACTGAACCAACCAAACCAAAACCCCAGTTATAGACCTTTCCAGAACACAGAAAGAAGACTGAAGACATGGTAAGATCAAGAAAAAAAAAAAACAAACACACACAACAAACAACAACACACACACACACACACACACACACACACACACACACACACACACACACACACACACACACACACACACACACACACACACACACACACACACACACACAAAGAAATCCCCGCATGTAAAAACAGCAAATGACATAACATTGAGACAAGTTGATAAGTATATATATATATATATATTTTTATTCATAGATCTGGGAACAGTCATCTCACCAGACGGCAGGCCCACATTAGAAATAGCCAGCAGAACTGGCCAAGCTTAAGCACATTCAAGAAAATGAAAAACGTTCTTACCAAACAAATGCCTATCAATTAACATCAGGAAGAGAGTTCTTCAGTGTTATACAGAACCAATACTGTTGTACGGATGCGAAACCTGGTCGATCAACAAGGAAAGTCAGAACAAGACTGAGGCAGCTGAAATGCGATTTCTAACAAGAATGTTAGAGTTCCATAGACAGCAAAAACCAACCAACCAAACAAACAAACAAAACAAAACATACCAGACAGTCTTGAAAAAAGCAAACACAAAAAGAATATTAATGAAGAAGATTAGGGGAAAAAATAAGCAACATTTACAGGACATTTTATGAGACAACAGAATTTTGAGCACCTAGTCACAACAGGAAAGCTGGAGGGAAAAAGAGCACCAGATAGACCCAGGGAGAAAATACTAGACGATTTTGCAGAATGGATGAGGACAGAAAGGGTGGAAGATATACTTGCAGCGACAAAAGATAGATTCGTATGGAGGGCCATGATCGCCAGTACTATGCAGCATGCCACATGATGACGATGAGGAGAAGGATTTTGCGCAGACTCAAGGAGTCTGCCAGATAATTGCAGGCGGAATTGAGTGGAGTATATGTGGAAGCAAGAGAAATTAGAGCACCTAATTACAACAGGAAAGCTGGAGGGAAAAAGAGCACCAGTTAGACCCAGGGAGAAAATATTAGGCACTTTTGCAGAGTGGATGAAGACAGACAGGGTAGAAGAGATACTTGCAGCGACAAAAGATAGACTCGTATGGAAGGCCATGATCGCCAATGCCATGCGGCATGGCACATAATAATGATAAGGAGGAGGGTTTTGCTCTGGCTCAAGGAGTCAGGTAGCTGCAGACGGATTTGAGTGGAGTATATGTGGAATTGTTCGAGTGCGATGAATTCCTCTTGAACAATTCCCAAACTCCCAAATGTTACTGAACTTTAAGTTGTATATCAAAGGATTGTTCTAGTACCTTTTTTCTTGATTACTGTTAGCACAGTTGTAATGTTAGACTCTGACAATAAGAAGTTTATAATGGAGAGATAAAGAAATGAAATGAGCTCAATGTTTATTTTCCAATGATATAGGTACTCGAACAAAGGACAATTTATATATCTGCTGCTGATAGTCTAGTTGTATTAAATGAAATAATGAACCAATGTATTTTCTGTTGCTAATCCAGCTGTCTGTATATATTAAAACAAAAGAAAGAAAGATAAATGCTGCAAAAGAATTAAAATGTCAAAGAAAACAGACAAAAGCAATATCACGACGAAAACAAAAAAATGAGAACGAAGAGATTTCACCATGAATACGTGAAAGTGTATGTACTCATTCGAACGTGTGCGTGCTTGCCTTTGTCTGTGTGTGTGTGGAAAGAGAGAGAGAGAGAGAGAGAGAGAGAGAGAGAGAGAGAGAGAGAGGGGATTGGGTGAGCAGACAGACAGAGTGTGAGAGAGAGAGAGATTGGGTATACAGACAGAGAGAGGGGGAGAGAGAGAGACAGACAGACAGACAGACAGACTGACAGACAGAAAGAAAGAAAGACAGAGAGAGACATAGAGACAGAGAGCAGGCAGAGAGCAGACAGAGATCAGTGTCATGTGCCTCTTAGCCAACCTGTCGCATGTGCCAGCATGCTCTGTATCAAACATGCACGCGCATGTTTCAGCGCTGGATATGTGGTTTAAAATGTGGTCTCGCTCAAAGTCTGACACAATCTCTTCGGAAGGTCATTCACGATTCATCGAACAACCTGGATTTTAAAGCGCTTTGTTTTCTTACTGTGTTTTTAACTTAATTTGGACAACAAGCAAGCTCTATGATAAGGTAGCTAGCTTGATTTTAGGTCCCACGTGTCAGGAATGCATATTCATGAATGGTAGGTATTGCAGGTATGGTCTTAACAAGTGTCACCACGTGGCGCGTGGAAATTACCACTGCTCGTGCATCAGTCTCTGTAATTATTTCTTACAGATCTTGTGAGAGAGTGTGTGCGTTAATTGTGTAAAGAGAGTTTCATTAAGACTCTACGGCAAGGCAGGTTTAACGTGGTCTAAATTTGATTAAAAGTGTTACATGAAGAACGCGCGCGCCCATGAACAAGTTGCAAGTATTTCGTCTACCGAAACACCCATTGACAGATTTCACCGTCTATCGCATATCAAAATCCTTCCCGCGTCACACAACTGTGATCTCTAAATTTATGGTGTGATTCACTCAGCAGTTCTCTGTGAATTGATCGTTCGTTCGTTCGTTCGTTCGTTCGTTCGTTCTTTGATTTAATGTATGTTCGCAATGAATGATATTACATGTAGATCGTTTATACATATATACGTATATGTATATATATATTATATATTATATATATTATATATATATATATATATATATATATATATATATACATATATATATATATAAATGTATATATATATATACTGTGTGTGTGTGTCTATATGTGTGTCCGTGTGTGTGTGTGTATGCATGTATGCATGTATATGCA
Source organism: Monoplex corrugatus (assembly GCA_030674185.1). Lineage (NCBI taxonomy): Eukaryota > Metazoa > Mollusca > Gastropoda > Littorinimorpha > Ranellidae > Monoplex > Monoplex corrugatus. Next base: position 72,944,186 of record JAPXFY010000014.1, read on the forward strand.
TATCTATCTGATCTACACAAGTACCATCTTACAGGGTTTACTATCAAATCAGTTCTTCTCGGATCGTGTCACGTCAGTCTGTGTAGTTTTACGCCTGTCACGTCAAGAACACATGCCCATAAATAAGCAAATGAACGAATAAATAAAAACAAAATAAATGAACCCATAATCGAATTTAAGTCCGTCGGTTTCAGTAGTACAAGTGCGCAGTGCCCTGAACACGTCATTTTCTAAACGGATAACCAATCCCGCTTCCTTTTATCATAACATATCAATGAGTATTTCCCTTTGGGCGATTGATTTCAATTTGATACGTTCGTGCGCACAGATGGTCCTTTTTTCGTTCTGTTTTGTCATATGTAACCTTTTTTATTCTGTGATGTTTTACAAACATGAGTATCATATATCACGTAGAAAAAAAAAAGATGTTTCCTGTCTGTCTGACAATGCTATTGGCCTGCTCTTGAACTCACGTAGGATCTACATGTCCATTGAACAAAACAAACTTTACTGTCGTATTTTCTCATTCGTATTACGTCATAATTCCGGAAGGACGTCATCGGTGGCGAGGCGTACGAGCAGCTGAGACGTCACCAGTGGCGAGGCGTACGAAAGGTTTAACCCTTTGACTTCCGCATCGTATCCACCAGCTCTTTCTCACTCTCTCACTCTCTCTCTCTCTCTCTCTCTCTCTCTCTCTCTCTCTCTCTTTCTTTCTTTCTCTCTCTTTCTCTCTCTCTCTCTGTCTGCCTGTCTGTCTGTCTGTCTCTGTCTCTCTCTTTCTCTCTCTCTCTCTTCTCTCTCTCTCTCTGTCCCCCTACCCCCTTTGAAGGAAGCTGGCGGATAGGGTGAGAGAATCAAACGGTTAAGTTTTCTGCTTTGCTAGCATGGTTGGCAATGCAGGATGCTGGTGGACAGGGTGCGGGAGTCAAAGAGTTAAGCATTAATATTATGAACAGCTAAGTCGGCCCGGAAATCAAATCAGAAGTCCCATTATCAATTTGCGTTCACTGGGAGTTCGTTACGTAACGAACTTGTGGACCAGACGTGGGAAAAAAAGTCTCAGCAACTGTATGATGAATAACAGACACTGGGTTACTGAGTGGTTCGAAAGCACTAAGAGAGTGGTTGGTCGATCGGAATAAAAAAAGTGAAGTTTAGGCCTCTAGGAGTATATATGTACGTCGTGATCTGACGCCAGTTCATTCGATACTTCGACATTGAGGATCCTGACTTTGGTGGTAGCTGGTATGTAAGTTTGCTCTCTGTTTTCTGCCTCTCTGTCTGTCTGTCTGTCTGTCTCTGTCTGTTCTTCTAACTCTCTGTCTGTCTGTCTGTCTCTGTCTATCTCTCTCGGTGTCTCTGTCTCTCTCTCTCTCGCTGTCTCTCTCTGTCTCTCTCTCTCAGACTTGCTCTCTTTCTCCATGTCTCTGTCTGTGTCTGTCTGTTTGTCTGTCTGTCTGTCTGTCTCTCTCTCTCTCTTTCTCCATGTCTCTCTGTCTCTGTCTGTGTCTGTCTCTGTCTGTCTGTCTCTCTCTCTCTCTCTCTCTGTCTCTGTCTCTCTGTCTCTGTCTCTGTCTCTCTCTCTCGCGCGCGCTCTCTCTTTCTTTCTTTCTCCGTGTCTCTGTCTCTGTCTTCTCTCTCTGTCTCTTTCTTTCTCTCTCTTCTCTCTCTCTCTTCCTCTCTCTCTCTCTCTCTCATCTCTCATCTCTTTCTCTCTCTCTCTATCTCTTTCTCTATCTCTCTCTGTTTTTCTGTCTCCCCCTCTCTGTCTGTCTGAATATCTTCTCTATCTCTCTCTCTCTCTCTCTCTCTCTCCTCTCTCTCTCTCTCTCTCTCTCTGTCTCTCTCTGTTTTTCTCTCTCCCCCTCTCTGTCTGTCTGTCTGTTTGACTATCTCTCTCTCTCTCTCTCTCTCTGTCTCTTCTCTCTCTCTCTTTTTTTTTTTTTTTTTTTTTTCTCTAC
>JAPXFY010000014.1:72953649-72971149 GCA_030674185.1 Monoplex corrugatus
AAAGCAAAGAAAAATACCCCCCTCCCCCCGTAAATATGCCTTTGATGGCTATTGGTAGGAATTTAACTTTATCTAAAAGCAAGTAGTGTGATATAAATTAATTAAAGCGTTGATGAAAAGATATTTAGGGTCATAGTAAATATGTATGAGCAAATGAAACCCGTGCTTCTTTCTTGATAGTAAAAAAATCTGGTTTTGTTTTTAATTTCAAACATATTCGGCACAGAGGTTATTTTTCTTCATTTTGAACAGTTTCTTACTGTTAATGAATATATATCTCTGGAATTGGGAAAAAATCATGTCCATTTCAATTATACCATTTTTTTCCGATCCATAGAGAAGAATTTGATGTCTTGAAGATTTATTGCAAGAAAACCCGAGGTGAATTTTTTGTGATAATCAGACATCATAACTTGATTTATTTATTCAAGTATGTAAGCATAGGATTCAGTAGAAGACGCACATTTTGCGACGGGAAATATCCTATGATTGTTCCTAGGGTCTAATTGTAGCTCCCGGTGTAAATGAAAAGACAATATCACATGTATGACACTTTTTGTTCGCCACGCACACACTTATTTCTTTCTAGAAAATAATTGGAAAAGATTGTTAGAATGGATTTACTATCTTGTTTAAGTGTTGTTTTGTGTATACATATCATTTATGTTATTTTTCACTTTATTTTACAGGTATTGATTGTCACGTTTCGTTTTTGTTTGTATGCTTATATACGATCGTATGTGCAGAATAGCTAGGACTAGCTGTAAGACAGGTCCAATGGGACCTAATGCTACTTGAGTAGGAACGTTTCTTCAAGATTTAAATTTCTCTGTCTGTCTGTCCATATGCCTGTTTGTCTCTCTGTCTCTGTCTTTCTCTGTCTCTATCTCTCTGTCTCTGTCTCTCTCTCTTCTGTCTGTCTCTGTCTGTCTGTCTCTCTCTCTCTCTGTCTCTGTCTGTCTGTCTGTCTTCTCTGTCTTTCTCTCTCTGTGTGTCTCTCTCTCTGTCTCTCTGTCTTCTTTCTCTCTCTCTCTTTCTTTCACTTTCTCTTTTTCTCTTCTTCTCTCTCTTTTTCTCTCTCTCTCTCTCTCTCTCTTTCTGTCTGTCTCTCTGTCTTTATCTGTCTCTCTGTCTCTGTCTCTGTCTGTCTGTCTGTCTCTCTCTCTGTCTGTCTGTCTTCCTCTCTCTCTCCGCTCTCTCCCTCTCTCTCTCTCTCTCTGTCCATTTTAAGCAGTAGGGGCGGGTTGTTGGTCTTTTTGAATAAAACATCCGAAGTTTGAAATGTCAACTCTCTCTCTCTCTCTCTCTCTCTCTCTCTCTCTCTCTCTCACTCACTCACTCACTCTCCTCCCTCCCCCCCTCTCTCTCTCTCTCTGTCTCTCCAAAATGCGCATTCAGACTGTAAATGCATAATATACAGAATCTGACAATAAATGGTTGTTGAATCAATGTATCTTTTTCACCATGTAAGCTACTGCAGCTTTGGCCTAAGTGCATGTGTGGGTGTGAGGAGCGAAAAACACGAGTACAGCCAAGGGAGATAACAACGCTGAAAGACAGACACGGATAACGTTGAGAAAGGTGATGGGCTCGGGTGTGGTACAGACAGACCTGGCTCTGTTGCGTTTACTGAGCTTACTCATCCATCTCTCAGCGACCTTCTAGTTATTTCACTGAGCTTGTTTACCAGGGTGAAAAAAAAAGACTAAAATTTAAAGCAAGACTCGATGAGTCACACTGCCTTGTGCAAAACCTTTTCCTGTTCTATTTCATTTCATTTTCCTTCTTCCTGTCTTTGTTTTCCGTCCTTTTTTCGAGCTCCACAAGAAAAACTTAAGAAAATAATTTTTAAATTTTTTTTTAAAATTTGAAAAGGGAACAGGCAGCTCCCCCCCCCCCCCCTTTTTTTTTTTTTTTTTTTTTTTTAGCGTTCTGATTTTCCTCAGGTACGTGTATACAGTTTGTTTTGCCCACATTGTTAAGGCGTTATAATGCTACATAGTCTGGATATTCTGTCGTAGGTGAGTGTGGATGCTGGATGTTTTCGTGTTTCTATAAGCCGCCAGACACTGACATGACTTACATGGTCTTTAACGTGCATATGTGATGTTCTGTGTGCGTGTGCGCACGAATGGGGTTTATGCAATCACAGGTCTACAAACATGATGAATGGGAGCCACCACTAGCAACAGCACCAACAAAAGTAATGGCTAATAGCAATGCATGGGGTACAAAATGCGTCTAAAGGTATTTCGGTGATATTGTAGATTAAGTATGTCCGTTTGAAATTACCATTGTTCGGGAAATGTCCGTTTGAAATTACCATTGTTCGGGAAATAATCTCAGAGATTTTATTAGACCCAGTTTATTCTATTTGATTGTTGTATTACAACACGAAAACTGTTCATTATGTAATAATAATAGTAAATAGCAAACATTTCACACGTGATATTCAACATTCACCTTTGGACTTTTGTCGAACGATATCACTGTTAGCACAAGGAGTGTGTGTCGATCACGCTGATGTCGTTTTGTGATAAAGGCTTAGGCGTATTTATCACTGTTGTTGATACCAAACAGATTGACGCTTGACGTTTAAAACTGCTGGAGATCTAAGGCAAGATAGGAAAATATGAGTGGTTCCCCTTGTTTCGTTCAAAATGGTGGTATGTTTTGTGGACAGAGCGGATGTATGGACACAAAATGATTCTTCTTCCGAGTGTGTTCCACAGTGGTACTCGACTTCTGCTGGCTAGGTTATTGGCGTTGAAGTGTATTTACTATTTTGTGTAAAATTGTGTGTCTAGTCTCGTTCAGATCTGTTGCAGTTCGACAAATGGATTATAATAACAATAATAACTAGATAATAAATATGATCGGGAAAATTTTCAGAACTGAGAAAGGGTAGGCTAAATTGGTAATGATTATCATTATGATATGGCAGATCTACAGTACACTGAATGCACTTCTAATGGCAAGTAACCAAACTCTAACCATAGCCCATCCTCTAAATCCCACACATGGGATTGGCAGTATTTTCATGGGGAAAGCTGATCCCATCTGTCATCATGGTTCGGAAAAGGGTAAAGACCGAAAACGGTTACGCAAAATCCAATAGAGACCTAACTTGCGCGAGTGTACAGGCTCAGGACAGGTCACATCTCGCATCAAGCCTCGCAAGATCTACTAAGTCTATTGAGATCAGACTTTAAAATTTAGATCTAGTTTTAAGTTCGTGTAATTGCATGTAGGCTATCTGGGCGCGCAGTGCGTCATGTTTTTATGTACGAACAAAGCTCTCACACTCGGTCACACCCGGCCTGCATCCGTTTTCCCTCTGTCTGCACATCTGTATGGAGCACCCAGTGTTCTGGTGTATATGCCTTGCTACGTATAATAGAGGGAGTCATCGCGTATCATCTCGATCTCCATCAAAATTCTTCCAGTTCTAGATATACCTTTTATCTAAATTTTCAACAATTTGTTTCAGAATTAAGAACAAAAACGAAAGCCCTTTCAAGATCTCCGATTTGGTAAAAAGATTTTGATTTCTGTGTTTTTGAAGATTACAAAAAGGGTAACATTTCTTCCCCTCAAGAACACCAAGTTTCTTGCTCCTAAAATATCTTATTGAATAACTGAACTTTTTTCCAGAATTAAACAGGCGAGGAGGCTAAGCATTAGCACCACCGTGAAGAAGAACCATTGGAGAAGCGTGCAGTCTAGATCTAAGCCTACGGCTTCATCATGAGGGTGATGGGACTGGAGAGGGACAACACTACCCTGCCTGGCTCCATCGACCCCTGGGGTTGGCGCTACAGTGCTTCTTTCGAGCTCTACCCCTTCTGTGAGGGCAAGGACAGAGCTGTCTACAAAGGTTAGAGCTTTTTTTGTTTAAAGTTATGAAATTACAAGTAAACTGTAATGGTAAGATACAAGTAAAAGATTTGCCTCGCATAGTTTGACATTTGATCTTGATAATAAATCTACATCACAGAAACCATGTCGGATCTGGGAGGCTAGAAAGTCTGCAGTCTTTGCTCAGGGGAAGGAAAGAGAAGAAAAAGTTGCCAAAAGCACCTGGTGTTCCCAGGCGGTCACCTATCCAAGTACTAACTGGACCCGACGTCAAGTAACTTCGGTGATCGGACGGGAACCGGTGTTTTCAACATTGTATAGTCGCTAGCTACTGTTCGATCAAATGTAATCACTATAAACGTATTAGTCGACGAGTACCACAGGAGAGAAGAAAAACACACAAAGGCGGATATGGAATACTCCAGGTAATGACACTGGTGCTGACTTTATTCACATTAGCAGGAACCTGGGGGATAGGGTGAGGGATTCAAAGGGTTAAGTTTTTGCAGTTGACGGACATTGTGCAGGAGTCAGAGGGTTAACCTGCACCCTATCCGTCGACTGCAAAAACTTTATCCTTCACCCTTTTACTCCTGCTGGAAGATTAGGGCTGCGGGAGTCAAAGGGTTAAGACAATGTATATAAAGTCCTCTTTTGAGCCATGAGCTTATTACAGTGCAATGTTCAATCAGAAAATATATTATCACTCTGAACAGGAAGAGGGGTTTTATCCTAAACAACGAACGTTCCAAACCAGAATGATTTTCAGCCACAAGAGGCATAAATTATGACAGGAAATGAGGTCGAAATGCATTACTGGTATCCAACAATATTCTGGCGACAGAGCTTGCGAGAGACATGGCGCATGAATTGCTCAAGGGGAAGTAAATGTTTCACTTACAGAAGGATTATTGCCCTTCAATTCGCCTTGCTTATTTCGACATTTGATCTTGATAATAAATCTACGTCGCAGAAACCATGATTGGCATTAAGGCGATGGACTGTTGTTTGTATAGTCATGTTTATTTCTCCTTAGTATTGTTGCATTAGTATTACTGTTAATCTTGGAGGGATTGAGGATAAAAAAAACTTGGTTTTTCTTAGGGCCAGCATTATGAGGAAGAGATTCATCTCTCTTCCCTCTCTGTTTTACCTTCTCCACTATTTTATCTAGTGTTACAATTTTCCTCAGATGCATGTATGCCTGCGCTGTGACAAGTAATGTGTTGCTGCACAGTCTGCATACTCCATATCTTTCTCCATTGTCTTCCCGTTTCTCAAAGAATGTCATACAAAATCAATACATTATGCTACAGGTGCACCTGTGTATCTTCGTGACCACCCCTGTCCAACTTCTTCATTCTACTTCTGATACTAGTTGTCTACAAATTTATCGATACAAATGTGCCACAGTCTGTCGCCATTCGTGTTTCTGTGTCTGGTCTATCCAGTTGGAATGATCTTCACCCATCTAGTCACAAACTCTTGTCTTCCTTCAAGTCTATCTAGAAGACTTTTTTGAGTGTATGGGCTTTGGTTTGATTCTTGTATCAAGATTTGGCACCTTATAAATGTCATGATCCGTCTAATATCACTTACAGTGAAAAGACGTTAAATCAAAGAACGAACGAATGATCTGGAGGCCGTGCATGTTTTGGTGTTTTCGTGTTTCCATAAGCCACCAAACACTTACATAGTTTATAGGAACTTTAACTCGCATATGTGATGGTCTGCGTGTGTATACCCACGAAAGGGGGTTACGCACTAACTGGTCTACACAGAGATGTCGGACCTGGGAGGTCATAAAAACCTGTACCCTTTACCCGCTAAGTGTGAGGTACCCAGGCAGGATCGAACTCAAACCTTTCCACTGGAAGTTTGACGTCTTACCCACTTATCATCTAACTTTGAAGAAAATCAGGTACTCGTTCAGAGCTGTGTGGACTGGAGGCTGCATGTTATTGTATATATAAAATTCCCTTATTGTGGTTTGTACTTGTGCAAATTTGTGCATGCAGATTTGAAGCTGAGTGTTCTACCTCCGTGCGAACTAGGCCTCTGCATGGTGAATCCTTGTGAAAAGTTGCTTTGACTGCAGTATCCTTTGTGTCGTACACACCTTACAGATAACTTGTTTGGTTAATCGTTTGTCTCTTTATAGATCACATCATTTGCACTTTTCTGTGTTTTTGTGTTTGTTTGTTTGTTTGTTTACAAACTGTAGAATTAGAAACTTTGACATGACTGTTGATAATTATTAACTTGCTTTAGAAATGTGCTGATTCACTTTTCTTTTACTGCTGGGCAGTTTTTTTCTAATCACGGTAATTATGGGAATGTATCATCAGTCTCTCTCTCTGTCTCTCTCTGTCTGTCTCTCTCTCTCTGTCTGTCTCTCTCTCTCTTCTTTCTTTCTGTCTTTCACTCTGTCTCTCTCTCTATCTGTCTGTCTGTCTGTCTGTGTCTCCTCTCTCTCTCTTCTTCTCTTCTCTCTCTCTCTCTCTCTCTCTCTCTTCTGGCTCGTAGCTCTCTCTCCGTTTTTCTTTCTTTTACTGATTTGTGCATGCACTCCTGTTTTGTTTAAGGTTTTAGCAATACCAAGTGTAAAAATGACTTTCTTCAGTGACTTTTTACCAAGGGCCTTTTACAAGTGCCTTTTATTGCTACAAATTAAAACATCACTGTCATCGTGCTTTATAAGTGCAAATGGTGTTTAGTATCATGCGATAACATCTCTGTGTGTGCTGTTACAGGTATTCTAAACGGACAGGGACCAAAACGGGGTCGGCTCTGCGTGGTCAAAGGCAAACTGGACGTCACGGCCGCACGTGAGGACTGGAAACACGTGCAGGACACAGTTCGCAAGGCGCACCTGCTGGCCGTAAGCTTCAACTCTTTGGTGGGAATGCGCGCCGTTTCTTTCGAATGGCCAATAATCGCAGAGCTGGACACCGTGTCAGACTTCACGTGTCTGGTCAGACTGTTTAAGCCCCATGATAAGAAGATTCACAAGGGAGAGATGGTGGTGATTGAAGATTTCTTGGAGGTGAGGTTTGCACGAGTTAGTCTATGGGCTGTGCTGAGAGTGGGATGGGATTGGTTTGGTTTAGTTCAGTTTTTACGTCGGAACCCACATCAGGTGATATATATGGCCGACTGGGATAACTGTCCCAGGGAAGTTGGAGGAAGGGGGACTTATTTAATCCTATACTAACACCACCAGAACAACAATGATGTTAAGGTGGGACAGTGAGAAGCCAGTTTTAATGTAGAGCACCCTGGGATTTGAACCCACAACCATTAAAAAGTGAATCCGACGCTCAACCAACTGAGCTACTGAGGCCTGCAAAGAGATGGGACCGTTGGTTGAAGAATTTAAGTGTAGATGAGTTAGAGGTTTATAGACTTCAGATAGTAAGTAACTTAGAACTTATTTTGACAGAACTTATTTTGACAGTCGGTAAATGAGTTAGAGGATTATAGACTTCAGATTATTTTGACGGTCGGTGCAGATGAGATGGATATACTTATCTGCGTAATTGAAATGGTTTAAACATAACATTGTAAATAACTTATATTAACAGTCGGTGTAGATGAGATGGATATACTGATCTGCGCAGTTAAAATGGTATAATTATAAGATTGTAAATAACTTATATTAACAGTCGGTGTAGATGAGATGGATATACTGATCTGCGAGTTAAAATGGTATAATTATAAGATTGTAAATAACTTAACAGTCAGATGTAGATGAAGATTGGATGATGTACTGAGATGACTGCGCGCAGTTTTAATGGTGTAAATATAAGATTGTAATAATTATTTAACAGTCGATGTAGATGAGATGGATGTACTGATCTGCGCAGTTTTAATGGTGTAAATATAAGATTGTAAATAACTTATCTTAACAGTCGATGTAGATGAGATGGATGCACTAATCTGCGCAGTTAAAATGGTGTAAATATAAGATTTTAAATAACTTTTTTTAACAGTCGATGTAGGTGGGTTGGATATATTGATCTGCGCAGTTAAAACGGTATAAGATAATTTACGACTTTGTGGATGTTTGATTTCAGTAAGATACCAGTTTGAAGATCTAAAAATGGCAAAGATATAGAAGACTGCTACACGTGATGTTAGAACTGGATGTGGCAACAGTGTGCGGAACTGAAATGAATTGTTGCCTCCAATTGACATAACTGTATCACCTGTCGGCGTCTCCAGGTTCAGTGATGGCCACTGCACTCTTTGACACCACCACCTCCCTCCAAGCCGCTCTTTAGTCTTGACTTCTGTGGACAACTTCTTGAATATTTAGGCCATTGATGTTGGTTATGTTCTCGATGTTTGAGATTGGAGGTCTGCCTTTCTTCCTTTTTTGCCTGTTTTTCCTTGAAAAATGGTTGCCATGAGGTCCGTGTTCTTGCTACGTGACACATGGCCAATGCATTTTAGTCTTCTCTTGTTGATGTCTGCTGGTAGTTTTCTAGTAGTATCAAGTTTTTCTAGGACACTTTCATTAGTTCTTCTGTCTGTCCATTTGACTCGCAGTAACATCATCATCAAACGCCCTGCCACATGGCATTGGCGATCATAGCCCTCCATATGCATCTATCCCTTGTTGCCGCAAGCACATCTTCCACCCTCTTTGTCCTCAGCCACTCTGCAAGTCCGTCCAATATTTTTGCCCTGGATCTACCTGGTGCTCTCCTTTCCTCCAGCTTTCCTGTTGTGACCAGGTGCTCTAATTCCCCTTTCCTCATAAAATGGCCTATAAATGTTGCCTGTCTTTTCCTAATCTTCCTTGTGAATGATATTCTTGTGTCTTTTCCTCCGTCAACGGTATGCACAAAAAACCCCAGCCGACTAGTTTTTAACTCGGTGACAAAATGGTGTGCATAATTATGATCTGCATGGAGCAGTGGTGTGTCTAATTTAGATAGAGATCTACATTTTTGCCAACGAAAGCAGCAGAGTAAGATGGATTACTGGATGGTGGTAGGTTTGAATCCCTCCCCATCAATCCAGAGCAGTTATTGTGGATTTTTTGGTCACTGTCCTGCTCCTACCAAGTTGAGCGTGCTGTGGGCTCGTTGGGAAGACTTGGTACCACACAGTCGAGTCTCGTCCACTTTTCGGGTATGTCATTGACGGTGTTGTTCAAATTTCCCTACCAACACTGCAGGTGTCTTTATCACTCGGGTCTGGTTGACACCAGGATATGTTATGAAAGCCAGCATATAAAGTACAACTCTCTCATGCAATATTAATCTCTATGGTATCATGTTTGTGATACCCATTCTGATCATCGTGATATTGTGAAAAAGTGTCCCATATTCTGTGACTATTCACTCCTTGATGTCATGGTGATCTCAGTTTCGGTGGGTTTGTAGGTTTTGTTGGAGAGCTGAATTAATTTTATCATAGGCGACATCAGCTAGTGTCTGATGCCGTGTGATATAACTGAAGTTTCTGTGTGTGTATGTGTTTGTGTGTGATTGTGGTGTGTTTATGAGTGTGTGTGTTTGTGGTGAGTGTGTGTGTGTGTGTGTGTGTGTGTGTTTTGTTGTGTTTGTTGGTGTGTGTATGGAGTGTGTGTGTGTGGGTGTGTGTGGGGTGTGGTGGTGTGTGTGTGTGTGTTGTGTATGTTGTGTGTGTGTGTGTGTGATTGTGTGTGTTGGGAAAATTTCAGATTAGTATGCTCGTATGTACTCGTGCATGTACAAGAAACAAAAAAAACTCTTTTAAGAATTAATTTTCAGTAACACGATGTGAGCAAGAAGGAAAGTCTGGCATTTGTGCGTGTGTGTATGTTTGTGTGTGAGTGTATGTGCGTGAGTGTGTGTGTGTGTGTGTGTGTGCGTGCGTGCGTGCGTGCGTGCATGCATGATTGCGTGTGTGTGTGTGTGTGTGTGTGTAAACATTCAGTTAGTACGCTCGTATGTACTCATGCATGCACATGAAGCAAAAAAACTCTTTCAAGAATTGGTTTTTAACAACACAATGTGAGCAAAGAAGGAAAGTTTGGCATTTGTGCAGTTCTTTTGTACCTGCTGCAAACTGTCAATAAGAAATCCAAAAAAGTGTGACTGCTCGCGTTCAAGCAAACAGGAACCATAAAAAAAAATTACGAAAAAAGAATCAGAACGCGTATTTAATACAAGACAGGCGCAACTTTTCAGCCATTTGGCCTTAGTCAAGCATAGACGTAAGATCACAAACGAACAAACGCCAAATACGAAAATTAAGAGAAAAAGACGGAAACTTCCCTGCTGCTTCGTCCAGTGTGTTTTTGGTGTTGGAAGCATGGGATGATGGATAGTCCCGATAAGAACTGTCACTAATCCTGTTACTTGTACTACCTTTTTCCTTGTGGCTTGCAGGGCAAGTTTGAGACTTTCAATTCCACTGTGGGTTGGGTCAACCCTGACTCAAAAACCAACGTCACACAAGCCTTCTCTCACTACACTTGGCACTCCACGCACGAGCTGGTGGTCTGCGGACTCCAGGGCGTGTCCCAAGGGAACGGTTTTCGACTGACCACGCCCACAATCCATTCCAAGTGCCGGCAGTACGGCCTGAGCGACGGCGGGTTGTCGGGCATTGTGGAGTTTTTCGCCACCCATCGCTGTAATAACATCTGTTCCTCCTGGCCTGGCTTGGATGTGCCAAACATCAAAAGTCAACCCGACGTCAATGTTCACTATTGTCCCACTAAGAACAAGCCACATAGAGACTGTAACGTGTTGCCCAGTCTGTGCGCGACAGATTACGTCCCCAGAGCCCCGTCCGCTCCTGTCTTTGAGGCCACTCGATTTTGATGGCGAGGTCGGTGTGCCTTTTGCTGCCGTTGAAGGTGACCATTTACACGCACAACCATTCATCTTGGAGAGTCCACAAGACTATGCAGTCTATAGGACTGTTCATGTGTATTTATTCTAGATCTAGTCACTTATAACAGATCGCATCTTGAACAAATCATGAAATGCCAACAGTAAACGATTAATCCCTTTACCCAAAATTGTTTGCCGGGATAAACCACAAGAGGAGCATGAACTTCATTCCTGTCAAGGGACCAAACTCTGAGAAACGCACAATTCATCATAGCCATATATCAAAGCTGAATAACAACATCAGGCGATTTTTTATGCCTATTGAGAAACTCTTGTGAATGTTAGAGTTTAGATTCATTCAGGTTCATTTGATTGATCGTTAGTGAGTTTGTTTCTTCATCTTCATTAACAGATATATTATCATGAGTTGAAGATTATCCTGTCTGGCCTGGTACCTGTTCAGTATCTGTTTCATAACTGAACAAACATAATATCTAAACATAATACCTATCATAAGCGGTCTCAGGAACTTGGCTAACAGATGCTTTCAAGTTGTATCAGGTCCAAAATGAACAATAAAATCTATTACCTGTGTTTTTTTCTCATGCACTTCCTACCCTTTGCTTTGCTTTGATTTAGTAAAACTTCATACAGTTGAAACTTCAATGGTATTATGTATTCAGATATGTTGCTGAACTAGTTTTGTCTCTCTGATTTAATATAATTAATAACATATTTCCCAGTCCTTTATTATGTTTGGTAATGTCCTTGTCAAGTACCCACCCCTGCATTATGCTCAGCTAGTTAACCTTTTCACTCTTCACCCTATCCTCTAGCTTCCTACAGGGAGCTGATGGGTAGGTTGAGAAAGTAAAAGAGTTAAAATATGTGTCAGTTTAAAGTGTCCGTTTTCCTGATTTTTTTTTTCAACTTGTCCTTCTGACCCTGGCAGCACAGAAAAAGAATGAACAGACGCTGCTTTTTCTGCAGAAATGATAGATACGTTCCACCGGCACGCTTTAACTCTTTGACTTCTGCATCATATCCACCAACTGCAAAAACTTTGATTCCTTGACCCTATTCCTGCAAAAAGCTGGTGGATAGGATGAGAGAATCAAAGGGTTAAATTTTTGCTTTGCTAGCATAGTTGACAGTGCGGGATTCTGGTATACAGAGTTCGGGAGTCAAAGGGTTAAACTATGTTCATGCGGATATACTGATGATACAAGACTTTAAAAGTAAAAGGAACTTTGAAGTGCATCAGTTCTTTTTATCTTTTTATGTAATCTGTCAATATTGTCGCCATTATTTTACGGAGTTTCGGATTTTGGTACCTACGTATTTTATGAATTAGTTACGACTGAATGTGTTTTTATTTTGATATACAGTATCATGTATTAACCAACGTAAAACGTGAGCTCAAAAACAGGATTATTAGCATTGTTGGATCTCTGTGGTAAATTAAAGGAATCTTAACTTTATCCTGATGAACTCTGTCCCTTCTCATGCATGTATGCAAGTACATATTGTAATCCGGGTGAATTTAGCTTAAGCCCAAATCGTGCATGTTTTGTCCAGACTCTTGTAGGTCTGATGTAAAGTAACAATAGAACAATGCATGGGGATCAGCAGTAATTGTTAATGTAGCAGTAATCTGTGTCCTGTTGTCTCATTGGTGGGGCTCTTTGAATGATTTGTTCCCCAAAAGTCGTCAGCGCAGATAACATGATGCTGCAGATATAAACTAGGCTAGGTAAAATCTCAGGACCTGGCCAGCTCGTCGGTTTATGTGCGGGCTTAGGCTTGTTTCATGATCATTGTGGATCTGCTCCATCACATGACACCTATGACGTTAGTCATCATGAGAAACTGAAGCCAAAACTGAAGGTGGAACTTCCATTATGATTATATCATGAGAGGTACAGTCTGTGGGTATAGACCATTCTGATTTGATTACGAATGAAAAATTGATACAAGGATAAAACATAGAAACCATGCATATGCTAAGCAAGACCCCAAGACTTTGCTGATGCGTAGTGCTTATGCGCAGGTATGGGCTTATGCCATGATCATTTTGGATCTTCTCCTTGACATGGCATCTGTTGTGCAGCGCATGTGGAATTTACACTGAGCACGGAAGACGCCATCTTGATCAACTGAAACTGAAACTGATTTAATGTCTCTTTACAAAATGTTTTGTTTTCAATGTAATCATTGTAACCTAACTTATAAGTCACTGTCTTGTGTCATTGTGGTTTATAACGTTACAGCCTGCTTTACTGTGTTAAGTCAGATGTATTACAGATGGAATTGTCAGTTATTGATTCTTTCAACAGATTCGTCTCCATATCTCCATGCAAAACTGAAATGAACTGTTGCCTCAGATGGCAATGGTATGCATAAAAAAAACAACTAGTTTTAACTCGATGACAAAATGGCTTGCATAAGTATGGTCTACATTAAGCAGTGGTGTGTCTAATTTAGATGGATATCTAGATTTTCGCCGGTGAGTGTGGTGAAGTAGTTAATACAGTGGATTACTGATTTGGAGGTCGTAGATTTGAATCGTATTATAACTTTAAGTCACTTTGTTGTGTCATTGCGGTTGTGTAATATTACAACCCGGTTCATTGTATTAAGTCAGATATATTACAGATGGAATTGTCAATTACTCATTCTTTCGAAAGATTCGTCTCTGTATCTCCAGGCCAGGCCACTTTTTTGAATCACTAAGGTGTAGATACTGTCCTATTGCCGATTGTGTTATTTGTATTTTGACAGATGTAGGTTATAGTTGGCATTCTCCATATCCGGACGAGTTAATGTAGGGTTATATCGCAAAGCGTATTTTACAAAGAAAAATATCGTAATGCTACATACCAAAGGTGTCTTTCATTAGTTACATGTTTTGAAAAATGTGATGCTGACTCACTGATTTCATTGTCCGAAAGAATGCGAATGTGAAGCAACACAATCCTCAGATGTAATGCTTCTCATTGTTATGCACGTTGGAGCTGTGATGACAAAGATGGTAAGTTCTATATTTGCAGTCGGAGAATTATTCAAGTGGATTCATCACACTCAGATAGTTCGGAATGTGCTGCATTTGATTCTGTCAGAAATGATTTTGAAGAATCCTTATGCCAACTAAAAACCAGAGAGGTTCTAGATTCTGTCGCTTGACTAGGCATGCTTTTTTCTTTCTCTCCCATTCTTCATTGGACCTTCAGTAACGGGTCTGGCCAAATGATTTGGGGAGTTTTAGAGTTTGGTGTTTGTTCAAGATGGAATTATCTCATTGGGACAACTCCGTATGCACTCCTTCCCAAATCTGTCAGTAATTATCCAGGAGACTCCTTGAGACTCTACAAAACTATACGCGCTTGTAAAGTTTTCAATTGGGGAGGCGAGGAGCAGGACCTGTGAAACGCTAAGTTGACACTACGAGATTGATTGAAGCATTAGGATAGGCAGCCAACAGATCAGTTTTTTATGTTGCCAGCTGGGATTAACTCAAAAGACGTCAAGTCTTGAATCCATAGCTCTGCTAACTCCAACTTAGGGATGCCGGGGGCTCTTTCAGTATAAATGATATCCCCACTTCTGGGAATTCTGTGCTAGAAATATTTCCTCTTTTCTGTCACTCTTGTGTCTTCCTTGTTCCTTTGCTTTCTGTCATTTCTTCCTATCATTTTCTGCCTTGCTGGTCCATTCACCTATTTGTGTTCGATGAAGTCTTACATACCTTCTCTTAGGATTGATAATTGGGTACATGTAGTAAGTGCATTTTTGGCTTTAGGGAAATGAGATATGCGGAAGCAATTTCAGGTAATTTAGGCCTGTTTTTATATATGTTTTAGAATCCTTATTTATGTTTAAATTTGTATTCAGGTATGTTTTTTGAATCCCTTGTGTGATAAATTGGACGGAGGGGTCAACGCCAGGGGCATGTCCTTACATTATGTGCCCGAATGCATTGATGTGTGTACTTAATTTTCTTTTCCCCTTTTTTTTTTCATGTTTAAGTATCGTGTGTATCCTGAAATGGTTATAGACCTGATATGGCTCTACGCAGTCAGCTGGGCTTTAAACAAAAATAACAACAAAATCTCTGCTAACGAGAGATAAGATGATGCAGTCAAATCTTTTTCTCGCCCAGGTGCATATCGGAGATCACGGCAGTACTGAGCTGTTCTTGGTCATATTTTTCGGGATGGGACGATAAAACTGTTTTAATCATATTACCGCCCAGGCACATACAGCAAAACCACGGTAGCATGGAGCTGTTCCTGGTTAAGATTCTAAGAATTTTTTTCCGTTTCCGAGGCCATAGTTATCTCCGATTTTGCCATCACTTGTGAGAAAGGAGAAAATCTTTGTCTTTAACTCGTGTTTTATGACATGACCAATCACGTGTGTTTAAAACACTGGCTGAGAATTCGTTCTCGTCGGATCTCATTTACCACTAAGAAGAATCACAGAAACTGTTCCCTGATGGTTTTTGTTTGTTTTTTGTTGTTGTTGTTGTTGTTGTTGTTTTGTAATAATGAATTTTAAAGCTGTCAAATCCAGCCTATTTTTAAATTGAGGTATTAAAGTGGGCCAGACATAGGCTGAAATTTAATGACATCCGGTTCTATCCAATTATACATTGTTCTTACCGATTTTTTAAAATCAGCTTGAACATGTAGTTACATTTTTTTTATTTGTGTGTGTGTGTGTGTGTGTGTGTGTGTGTGTGTGTGTGTGTGTGTGTGTGTGTGTGTGGTTAGTGCACGCGCTCCCATGCGTGTGCGTGTATGTGTGGATATGGGTGTGCGTGAAGAGTGCACAAAAAAATCTTTGTTTTCGAGGGCAGTTGCATAAAACACGTAAACACTGTTTTTACATTCAGCACTAACCTACAGAAAGCATGAAAGAAACAGTGTGTTTGAGACAGAACATGGTCACTCTCTGAAAATGCCAACATGTTATAGCTAGCTACTAGTTCTACTGTGTAACATTTTATTGTAAATTTACTGTGTAACATTTCATTGTAAATTTACGTCAACTGTATAATGAATATTTTTCCATGGTAAACTTCTCACTCTTATAGTGGTGAGTAAAAAGCACCATATGCATTGTTCCAGAGCATTGATAGTTGGGAATCTTATTACCTTTCAGATTCAGCAGATAAGTTCT
This sequence comes from Monoplex corrugatus, assembly GCA_030674185.1. Taxonomy (NCBI): domain Eukaryota; kingdom Metazoa; phylum Mollusca; class Gastropoda; order Littorinimorpha; family Ranellidae; genus Monoplex; species Monoplex corrugatus. Next base: position 72,969,522 of record JAPXFY010000014.1, read on the forward strand.
TTGCAGTTATGGTCAAACTACCAGGAATGGGTAGCCTGGTGTCCCAACATCCAAGCTCTGACCAAGCTTGTGAAACGGTTTGACTGAATCCTAAAAGAATTCCAGCAGACAAGTATTATTAAACAACAGGTTATGTTGAACCAAAACAAGAATTGAAAATTACGAATTTGACACCCTAAGGCAAGAACCACTCAGTACTTTCTTTATCATCCAACAAAGCATGTGCCAATTATGTGACTATTCAAGGTTTCGCTGATACCACCCAAGTGATTGCACATTACGATCGTAGTAAGCGTGCCAGTTGTAGTTGAAAGCCCGGATTGAATTTTAAACTTTACATTTCGAGTCCACTACTCTATCAACTTAACCAGTTAGCTGCCTCTGCTGAGATCAACAATTATGTAATGAAAATTGTCTCTTTTACCAAGCTATTCCAGTCCACTATTCCATCGACTTAACCAACCAGCTGTCCTCAGTTGAGATCAAAGTTTTGTAATGAAAAATTGTTTCTGCCTTTTACCAAGCTATTAACACAAAAAGTTATATAGTGAAAACATCGATTATCTCTTTATACGCTATTAATTAACAATTATACTGTGAAAACAGAGAAATTGTTCCGGCCTTATAACAAGCTGTTAAGAACAACGATTATAGAGTGAAAACGTAAATTTTTTTTCTGTTTGTTTGTTGTTGTGTTTTTATTTGACAAACTGTATTTTTGTTTTCATTAATATTGAAAAGCTATTGCCTGATTTTAACCCTTTGACTACCGCACTCTAATCGCCAAGTGCAAAAACTTAACCCTTTGACTTTCTCATCCTATCCACCAGCTTCCTGGATGGGGTGGGCGGGTCAAAGAGTTAAGTTTTTGCTTCGTTAGCATGGTTGACGATGCAGGATACTGGTGGATAGGCTGCGGTAGTCAATTGGTTAATACAGTAAGTGAAATAATCCCTTTCCTTTGAAAAATCTATTCTTTTCACTTACGTTGACTAAGTTATGTTAGATTTGTGAGGATTACTTCATCGATTGTCAAATGCCCACGAACAGCTAAAATCAATATTATTGTGATGTGGCTGACTTTACAGGCCTGAATGCCATGCAGGTTAATACTGTGTGTAATATCTTTCTTTTACATGATGTGATTTGTTGTTTCTATATAAATGGAAACGGTCTGTGCAATCATGATTCTTAATGATAACTGTGTGATTTTAGCCATTTTGATGTTTTGTGATAGTACATTTTCATTTTTGGTTTTCTTTTGCGTTTGCGTTTTGTTTCTTCTATATTTTGTGAATAATAAATATGTCTTTATAAGCTTTATTGTGTTCACGTTGATCTGGGTGAAAATGGTTTGGTTCTTTCTTTCTTTCTTCACTCCTTCTCTCACTCTTTTTCTGTCTCTCTTTTCAAACACTTTCACACACACACACACACACACACACACACACACACACACACACACACACACACACATACACACACACACATACAACGCGCGCGCAACACACACGCACACACACACTTAGTCTCTCTCTCTCCCCTCTCTCTCTCTCTCTCTCTCCTCTCTCTCTCTCTCTCTCTCTCTCTCTCTCTACCTTTCTGTTTGTCTCATTCTTTCTCTGTCT
>JAPXFY010000014.1:72973649-72983649 GCA_030674185.1 Monoplex corrugatus
TACGTACTGGTCCCCACTCACCAAATCGATTCCATATGTCCCAACCCTCACAATTGAACACATGACCATCTAAATTGTTTTTGACTAATCTGTAATATATCTTCATTCTCACTGATGAACCCATCCCCCACGGAGACGCCGAGGGCTCTTTCAGTATAAATAGTATCCCCACCTTCTGGAAATTCTGTGCTAGAAATTTCCTTTTTTCTGTCACTCTCTTTGTCTCTTCCTTGTTCCTTTGCTTTCTGTCATTTCTTCTGTCATTTTTTTGCCTTGCTGGTCCATTTATCTGTATGTATTCAATAAAGTCTTACGTGCTTTTTGTTTGGATTGACAATTGGGTACATGTGTTAAGTGCATTTTTGGCTGTAGGGAGGTGAGATATGCGGAAACAATTTTAGGTAATCTATGCCTGTTTTATATATAATGGCTTAGGTATGCGTTACATTTGTACTCAGGTGGGTTGGGTTTTTTTATTTTATTTCCCCTGTGCGATAAATTGAATGGAGTGGTAAACACCGTGGGCATGTCCTTAGATTATGTCGTGAATGCATTGATATGTGTACTCATTTTCTTTTTTTTTTTTTTTCCTGTTGAAGTTTTGTATGTTTTGAAGCGGTTATTGCCCTGATATGGTTCTGCGCAGTCGGCTGGGCTTTACATAACAATAACAATAACATCGATGACACATAACACTGAATGCCTCCATTTTTCTGATTGAGCTGAACATTTCTTTACCGTTCTACCGTTCTCATCAATTCATGATGGCCCAAATCTCTTGATTTATCTGTAACACATTCCGTTTCTGACTTAGTTCGTAATGGTTTCCAAGCCTCCTAACTAGTTCCTGATTAGCCAATAGTCTGTCCTAACCCTCCTGCAAGATCTGGAACTCCTGACGATGACCCATCGAGTGATTGGGACTTGGTACCCCAAACAGATGGTTGAAGCCACGAGCAGGCAGGTTCAGAAATCGGTTGATAGCTTTCATCGGCACATCGGGATCGGCGAACAGCATGTCCAGAGGGTTCGTCTGCTCATCAACGTTTCCAGAAGTGATTCTCAAAGTATCAGAGACGCATCTAGCACTGGACAAATGGCATCTCATGTGGTTGCCACAGTCAGACTGGGACCTGCAGGACCCCACAGAGTCCATACAGTGTAGCGTTTGTTCCGTGAAGTAGTTGTTGGCGCCATCTATCATCCTCAGGTTGCCCAGTCGCATGGCTGCGTAAGGAGCATGGACAGAGTCCCCGTACTCACGTGGCCAATCCCGCATAGGGTTGATGCCTCGTTTGGCCTGGTTCTCTCTGAACCATTCATAAACGCAGTCGATGTATGCGTGATGGAACCAGAAGATGGGGTCGTAGGAAGCTGTTTCAACCTGAAGATAAACACGTCGATTATCTATTTACTTCAGCGTTCTGATCCTTTTTCGGATGCGTGTATGCATGCTGTTTATGCCCACACACTGTGCAGGCAGTATGTATGCTTTCTGTTTAGAGAGCTTGCATGACGGTTGTGTTTTTGGTCGTTGTTTTTTCTTTTTCTTTCACAGTGCGTTGTTTTTTGTTTTGTTTTGTTTGTGTTTTGTTTTTGTTTGTGGGTTTTGTTGTTGTTGTTGTTGTTTGTTTCATGTAGTTATGTGTGTCTGTGAGTGCATGTCTGTCACTCTGCCTCTCTCTCTCTCCCTCTCTCTCTCTCTCTCTCTCTCTCTCTCTCTCTCTCTCTCTCTCTCTCTTTCTCTGTGTCTGTGTGAGCGCACTTGTGTGTGCTGGATATACCAGCGTGAGCTGTGATGGTCACTTCCACCTGTCTGAGGAGGTAACCCCAAAGGTGTGCACATAACTGTGTGTATAGGCATGTGTGTACGTGTTCGTGCATGGGTGCGTGCGTCTGTATGTGTGTGTGTGTGTGCGTGTGCGTGCGTGCATGTGTGAGTGTGTGTATGTGTATGTGTGCGTATGCGTGGGTGTGTGTTCTCATTTGCGTAAGTGCTTCCAAGCATGTACGTGTGTGCGGTCTGTCATTCTGTTAGCATGTGCAAGTATGTCCGTGAGTGTGTGTACTACATGTATGTCATTCCGTGGCGGGATGGAGTGGTGTCAATCCTCACCTGTCCCATCAGACCACCAACAAGGCGTGTACGTAGTTGTGTGTCTCCTCCAGGTTGTTCTCCACCTTGCCCGCAGGGAAAGAGATCTCCCCTAGGGTGTGGCTCTGCAGAATCTGGTCAATGTCCTGTTTGTGAGGATGATAATGTAAGTGCCACAAAGTTATGGCCATGGTGAGTCTGTAAAACTTAACCCTTTGACTCCCGCACCCTGCCCACCAGTATTCTGCATTGTCAGCCATGCTAGCAAAGCAAAAACTTAACCCTTTGACTTTTTCACTCAGTATCCACCAGTTTCCTGCAGCAACAGGTGGATAGGGTGACGGAGTTCAAAGAGTTAATTTTTTTGCAGTTGGTAGAAAGTGCGCGGGAGTTAAAGGGTTAAGCGCCAAAGGGATAAAAGGAAAGGGCCATGAGGCATATGTTTGAATTCTTTTTTATTGAGACGGAGGGGTGGCGGGCCCCAGTAGCTCAGTTGGTTTGAGCGTCGGATTTACATGCTAATGGTTGTGGGTTCGAATCCCGGGGTGCGCTACATTAAAACTGGCCTTCTCACTGTCCTATCTTAACATCATTGTAGTTCTGGTAGTGTTAGTATAGGATTAGATAGTCCCCCTTCCCCCTCTTCCCTGGGATGGTTATCCCTGTTGGCCATATCACCTGAGGTAAAAACTGACGTAAAAACTGAACAAATCAATCATAGAGGGGTGGGTGTCACTCAGTCGATCAGGCTTCATGATACTGCACTTACTGTCATGAACAGGGTACTCAATGGGCAATAACCTCTTTCTAAGCTGGGTCAGAACAGACACTGTTGAACTCTATCGAAGTGACCGTGACAGTACTGCGTTCTCCTCTGGTAGAAGACCTCACGGTGGCCTGACATCATTGGTTTCCATGGTCTTCTTAGTATTGGGAGTATTGGGACTTTGACGGAATGAACTGATGGGTCTGATGGTGTGTGTGTGTGTGTGTGTGTGTGTGTGTGTGTGTGTGTGTGTGTGTGTGTGTGTGTGTGTGTGTGTGTGTGTGTGTGTGTGTGTGTGTGTGTGTGTGTGTGTGTGTGTGTGTTGAAGGAAAGGAAACTATGTTCTCTAACAAGTTACCCCACCACTGAAACATCCCAACATCCCTACTGAAACAAAAGCCAAGCTCGTCACTTCCATATTCATCCCCATCCTAACATACCAAACAATGTGTACTTGATCGCTTTTTTTCTTTTTATTTGACAATGCAGGTTTTTTTTCTTTCCTGTGGTTATGTGTGTCTGTACGTGCATGTCTGTCACTCTGCCAGACCTGGACCCATAGAGCAGAAAATTACCGCCTATTGGATGCGCTGTTTGAGATCTGTCAATAACACCAGACGTAATCCAAAACAAGTGTGACTGCCCGCGTTCAAGCAAACAGGAACAAGAAAAAGAAAATCACGAAAAAAAAAATAATAAAAACGTGTATTTGATACAACCAGACAAGACAGAGGCAAATTTTCGGCCAACTGGCCTTTGTCAAGTATAAGATCACAAACAAACAAACACCAGATACAAAAAATTAGGAGAAAAACAAACTTCCCTGCTGCTTCGTCCAGTGTGAGAAAAGGACTGGCTTTATGTATTTTGGAAAGTACAAGTAAATAGTCCTTTTCTCACACTGGACGAAGCAGCAAGGAAGCTTCAGTCTTTTTCTCCTAATTTTTGTATTTGATGTTTGTTTGTGATCTTACGCTAGACAAAGGCCAGTTGGCCGAAAATTTGCGCCTGTCTTGTGTGGCTGTATTGAATACGCGTTCTGATTCTTTTTACGTGTTTTTTCTAACACCGGACGTGATCAGACCCACGACGATTACAGACATAGTGTCAAAAACATCGGTCCACCAACGAACATATTCATCAACAAAGAAATATGTGGTTTGGTTATCTGACCAGAATACATCTTCACTATCTGATTAGACAAGCACAGGATAAAAAAGATATTTAAAGAGAAAAGCGGACTAAGAAAGACCTTGATTTGATGGCGTGAAATTGACGTTGAAATCGCCTGTGATGGTAAACAATGGGACAGGTTAGAGAAATGAGAAGACAAAAACATCTCTAATTGCGCTGTCTTATATGAATTCAAGTAAATACACGGACGTAAAAATAGTATACAAAGACTGCCACATGTTAAATAAAGCTTTGTACAGATTGAACTTAAGCTATAAAGAAAGAAAATTATGTTGTTTGCTCGTTTATTTTTCGCCTTTTAAGGTCCTTAACAAACACTGAAGACCCACAACATCCCACTCAACCAGGCCTTCAAACTTGCCGCAGACAGAAAGCTCTTTCTCCCTCGACGCCCAAGATGGTATAAGAGGACGGATAAAGTAAAGTAAAGTAAGTAAGGTCCTTAACGAAGATAATACTGTCCATAAAATGTGCTAATATTCATACCCCAAAAATTAATTTCAGGGACCGCATGGTCAAGGAGAATAAATGCAGGTACATATCCCCAGTTCCAAGGGAGAGAAAGCAAGGTTATCTTACTGTCGAAGGTAAAGATATACAAACAAACAGAAAAACAAGCAAACAGAGAGAGAGAGAGAAAAGGCCTTTTAGTTTTACTATACAAAAACGATGATCCGTCACGACACAATTATACAGAAACCTTTGCGGCAGGCATTGACGACAAAAAGGTAAAAAAGAATTGTGGGGTGATGGGAAACGGAAGGTCCTATATGACCCTCCCAGGATGCTCTGTCAATCTTCAGGCAGAATATTTGATGGTCGAACACATTTAGCTGAGTAGACTGAAGATAGGCCTATAATTTACTTTGTGTGTGTGTGTGTGTGTGTGTGTGTGTGTGTGTGTGTGTGTGTGTGTGTGTGTGTGTGTGTGTGTGTGTGTGTGTGTGCGTGCGTGTGTGTGTATGTGTGTGCGTGTGTGTGCGTGTGTGTGTGTGTGCGTGTGTGTGCGTGCGTGTGTGTGTGTGTGTGTCTGTCTGTCTGTCTGTCTGTGTCTGTGTGTCTGTGTGTGTCTGTGTGCATGTACACACCATTTCAAGTTAAAGTCTAAAACAACAACAACAAAACAAAACACAAAAAACAGTCTTACGCGCTGTCTAAATGGACGACCAAGTTGACCTCCATTCCGTATGAGCGGACCAAGGGGAGTCAGCCAGCCCGAAGCAAAGCCCGTGGTGACAGCACCGTTATAGTTACCGTACAGAGCTGAAGTCCAGGAGGCCGACGCTGTCATGTCTTTGGGTTCCAGGGTCGAATCCCAGTAACACAAAGACACGGTGGGATCGTAGAGTCGTAGCAACTTTTCAAATCTGGCACAGAATAATCAGTTTGATGTTTACTATTTCCATCTTTGATGTTTATTTTTACCATTTTTGATGTTTTTTGGTACCCATCTTTGATGTTTATCATTACTATCTTTGATGTTTATCATTGCCATCTTTGATGTTTATTATTGCCATCTGTGATGTTTATTATTATCATCTTTGATGTTTATTATTGCCATCTTTGATGTTTATTATTATCATCTTTGATGTTTATTATTGCCATCTGTGATGTTTATTATTATCATCTTTGATGTTTATTATTGCCATCTTTGATGTTTATTATTACCATCTTTGATGTTTATTATTACCATCTTTGATGTTTATTATTGCCATCTGTGATGTTTATTATTATCATCTTTGATGTTCATTATTACCATCTTTGATGTTTATTATTGCCATCTGTGATGTTTATTATTATCATCTTTGATGTTCATTATTACCATCTTTGATGTTTATTATTGCCATCTGTGATGTTTATTATTGCCATCTGTGATGTTTATTATTATCATCTTTGATGTTTATTACTGCCACCTGTAATGTTTATTATTGCCATCTGTGATGTTCATTATTATCATCTTTGGTGTTTATCATTACCATCTTTGATGTTTATTATTGCCATCTGTGATGTTCATTATTATCATCTTTGGTGTTTATCATTACCATCTTTGATGTTTATTATTGCCATCTGTGATGTTTATTATTATCATCTTTGATGTTTATTAATATCATCTTCGATGTTTACTGGGTGTTTATTATTACCATCTTTAATGTTTGTTATTTCCATCTTTAATGTTTATTATTACCATCTTTAATGTTTATTATTACCATCTTTAATGTTTGTTATTTCCATCTTTGATGTTTCTTATTTCCATCTTTGATGTTTATTATTACCGTATCTATTGTATATTATTACCATCTTTAATGTTTATTGATACCGTCTTTGATGTTTATCATCACCATATTTGATGCTGATTTTTACAACATTTGACGTTTATTATTACCAGCTTTGATGTTCATTATCACCATCATTGATATTTATCATCACCACATTTGATGTTTAATATTGCCATCTTTGATGTTTATTATTACCATCTTTGATGTTTATTTATACCATCTTTGATGTTTGTTGATGTTTATTATTTCCATATTTGATGTTTGTTATTACCATCTTTGATGTTAATTATTACCATCTTTAATGTTTATTATTACCATCTTCCACGGACGTGATATTCGAACCATTAGGAGACTGGAACTCCACTTGGAATGTCTGGAATCGTACATGCCTGGGTATTGCCTGATGGGTAAAGGGAAGACATTTTTTTTCAAAATGGGTAGAGTTTCTCTCAGATCAACATTCCTATGCCTAAACAGCTTTCCACACGCATAAGCGAACAAAACATCACTGACATATTAGTATGCACGTTAAAGATCCTGTGAGCTGTGGCAATGTTCGATGGCTTTTGGAAACACGCAAATATCCAACATGTACAACCCTGAAAACGAAGTGGATAATTATATGATATACATAACACATGAATATGTACTAAAGGTGAGATAAAACACACACTGACAGCGTGTTTGTACGTTGTGAGAGTTGCACTCCACGAACGCGCGCCACACACATATGCACACGCACAGAGACATACACACATGCAAACATGCTTACACGTGTAGATACATACCCACGCATGTACACACACACACGCACACATACACACATTGTGAAACACAAACATACATGTGCATATGTTTCACACACACACGGACAAAAACACACGCGCGGGCCCACGTACACACTCACATACGAGCGCGTGCGCACGCCTACATACACACACACACACACACTCCACATACACACACACACACACACACACACACACACACGCACACACACACACACACACACACACACACACACACACACACACACACCAGAGAGAGACATGCCACGCATGCTCACGCACATGCCCACGCATGCTCACATACATACATGTCCCCACACACACTCGCGTGCGCATACACACACACGCAAACACATACACCCATGCCCACGCACGCATGCAAACACGCACACACGCATACAGAGAGAGAGAGAGGGAGACAGACAGAGAGTCAGACAGACAGACAGAAAACGGACATACAGACAGATGAACAAACAGAGATTGAGAGACAGACAGACAGACAGAGAGGAAGACAGAGACAGAAAAACACAGAGACACAAAGAGAGACAGACAGACATACAGGGACAGAGACAGACAGATAGACACAGAGATAGACACAGACACAGAAACACAGACACAGAACAGAGACAAACAGATATATAGACAGACTGAACAAAAGAGGATTGAATACAGTTTTGTTTACGAGGAAAACAGATAAAGGCCTCTCAGCACTTCATGGCTTATAATTATAAATGCGACTAAATCTCTCACTCAACAAAATGTAATCATTTGAAACGTTCTACTGGGATGAGCAACATCTGTCCCCAACTTTTATCAAATAATGTAAGAACCAGGATTTCATGCAGCTCTGAATGTTACACACAAATGTGACCCATTCTCACAAAAGGCACAATAAGTCTCAGTTCAGGCATTTTTAGGTTTTGGTATCACTATAAAGTTTAGAATGTCAGCTTTCAAATGGTACTAAAGTTGAGTTTCAGGCTACAAAAACAAAAAAGTTATGGGCTTTCAAAAATGAGAGGGGTCAAGTCAGCCATTTCGAGAAAAACAGTGTTGAAGAGAAAAAGTCTGAATTGAAAGGGTGTGGTCAGAAACTCCTTAGCAACAAGCATTAAATATCAACCAAATCAGCTGAAATTCCATACTTCCCTTGTTTACTTAATTGTCCATCCATCCAAAACAACAAAAAGAAAAATGAATTTAAGAAAAGCGTACTTTAATCACCAAAATTTTACTGAACTTGTGAATATTTTGAAAGGAGATAGTAGCACTTACCACACATTAAAACACACACAAAAAATATCGATTGAATTTGACTTTATTGTGTTAGGACATAGTGTAAAAGTGGTTATAGGGCATGAAAATGCAGTAAACTCAAAATTGACAAATGTGTCCCTGTTCAGAGTTTTCAGCCCACAGCAGCAAAAGGCCTTGCCCGACTTATTGTACCTTTTGTCAGAGCGGGTCACAAATATGTTTTGATGCTTGTTTATTACAAGTATGTTTGTATGTCTCGAATGTTTCCAAACTGATGAAAACAGCAATAAAAACTATTTTGAATCTACTCGAGATTTGATGCATAGTGCACGACTTCAACGCCAAAGTCGGCCCAGATGCCTACAAAAACTGGGCTGGAACAGTGGGTCAATTTGGCACAGGGGAAACTAATGACAGGGGACTTCGCCTTCTGGAGTTTGCCTGCACCCAACGGCTCACCATTGCCAACACCCTCTACTCCCACAAACTGTCAAGAAGAACAACCTGGCATGCGCCGAACGGAAAGACTCACAACCAGATCGACTTTGTCCTCAAACCGCGGCGCTTCAAATCAAGCATTAATAAAGCAAAGACGAGGACATACCCTGGAGCTGATATAGGCAGCGACCACGACCTCGTGCTGCTCACAATGAAGATCAAATTGAAAAAGAAGTACCAAGCTGCGCAGCCATGCATCAAGTTTGACCTGGAAAAGCTAAAAGATCCAGAGATAGAAGAGGCATTCCAGGCACAGCTCGGGGGGCGGTTCGCGGCACTCAACTTCCTGGACAGCGACATCAACGACCTCACAAACAACTTTGGTGAGGCAGTCCGCGAAACAGCAGAGGAGGTACTGGGGCGACAGAGGAAGAAACACCAAGCATGGATCTCAAATGACATCCTTGACCTCTGCGACAACAGAAGATCACTGAAGAAGACGAAAAACTCCAGCCCTGAAGAAGCCGCACAGTATCGTAAAACCAACAACCTTGTAAAGAAGAAAATGATTGAAGCCAAAGAACAATGGATCAACAACCAGTGTGAGAACATCGAGAAAGGCATGAAAAAAGGAAACAGCAAACATGCCTTCATCACACTGAAAAACCTTACCAAGACGCAGCAAAACAGATCGTCAGTCATCGAGGATACCTCAGGCGAGCTGCTGACAGAAAGCTCCGCTGTTCTGAACAGATGGACGCAGTACTGCCAAGAACTATACAACTACCCAATACAGCCAGATGACAGTTTGTTTCAGGGGGACTCAACACCATTGAGGGAATCCTCACCGCTACCAGTGATGAGAGAAGAAGTGGAAGAAGCCATCCGCAGCCTACCAGCAGGGAAATCACCTGGAGCAGACAATATCCCAGCAGAGCTGCTCAAACATGGAGGGAATGATTTGGTCACTCGTGTAACATCGATTTGTCAGAAGATCTGGGAGACAAAACAGTGGCCCACAGAATGGACTCAATCACTCATCATCCCCCTGCCCAAAAAGGGAAATATGCGCCAATGCCAGAACTACAGAACAATAAGTCTCATTAGCCACACCAGCAAGATCATGCTCAGAGTCATATTGAATCGACTGAAGAAAGAAGCGGAAGAACACCTTGCGGAAGAACAA
>JAPXFY010000014.1:72988649-72993649 GCA_030674185.1 Monoplex corrugatus
CAGAGACAGACATACAATAATGTAATATTGACATTGTTCATTAAGAAAGACAGTAGATCATGACACGAAATCAGAAATGCGACAGACAGACAGAGACAGAGACAGACATACAATAATGTAATATTGACATTGTTTATTAAGAAAGACAGTAGATCATGACACGAAATCAGAAATGCGTAATAATATCACCAGCCTCATCATCATCATCAGGTGCCCTGCCACATGGCGTTGGCGATCATGACTTCCATCTGTCTCTATCTCTCGTTGCCCCAAGCATCTCCTCCACCCTCCTCGTCTTCAGCCACTCTGCAAGTCCGTCCAGCATTTTCTCCCTGGGTCTATCTGGTGCTCTCTTTCCCTCCAGCTTTCCCGTTGTGACCAGGTGTTCCAAATCCCCCTTCCTCATAAAATGGTCTATAAATGTTGCCTGTCTTTTCCTAATCTTCCTTATGAATGATCTACTTGTGTCTGCCTCCATCAAGACTGTCTCATTTGTTTTCTTTGCTGTCCATGGAACTCTCATTTCTTCTTAGAAACCATATCTCGGCTGCCTCAATCTTGTTCTGGCTTTGCTTGTTGACTGTCCACGCCTCACATCCGTATAACAGTATGGTTCTATATAACATTCAAGAACTCTTTTCCTGATGTTAATTGATAGGCATTTGTTGGTAAGAATGCTTGTCATCTTCTTGAATGCTGTTTTGGCTTGGCCGACTCTGCCGGCTATTTCCGATGTGCACCTGCCGTCTGATGAAAAGATCGTTCCCAGGTATTTAAATTTATCAACCTGTGTCAAGGTTGTGCCATTTGCTGTTATTTGGCATGAGGGGATTTCATGTTTTTTACTGATCATCATGACTTCAGTCTTCCTGCTGTTAGTTCCAACCCCCTACCTTTCCTGTCTATTTCTAGTATATTCACAAGGTTTTGTAGGTCCCTTTCATTTTCTGCAATTAGCACGGTGTCATCTGCGTATCGAATGTTGTTTATCATTTTCCCTCCAACCTTTAATCCAGGGTCTTCTTCTAGGTTTCTCATGATGTTTTCACTGTAAAGTGAAAACAGATCTGGTAACAAAATACAACCCTGTCTGACTCGTCTTTTGATATTTTGGAAAGAGCTTACATTGTTTTCTATTCTCATTGCAGCTGTTTGTTCCCAATACATATTCCTGATTATTCGTAGATCTTTTCCATCGACATTGAGTCTCTCCAGTTGGTTGATCAATTCTTCATGTCGTACCCGATCGAAAGCCTTGGTATAGTCAACAAAGCATAAATACAAATCCTTATTCATCTCAACTGACCTCTCTATGATAGTTCTTAGGGTGTATATGGCATTAATAGTTCCTTTCCCTTCCACAAATCCACACTATTCTTCTGCTATTTCTCTTTTGATTCTATTCCTTGTCCTCATCATGATTATTCTTAACAGGATTTTAGTTACATGACTCATCAAACTGATTGTGCGGTGGAGTTAGCATTCTGTAGCCCTGTCTTCTTTGGAAGTGCAATGAAAATTGATTTTGACATATCTTTGGGGATTTTTCCAGTGTCGTAAATTTCATTTAGGAGGACTGTTATTTTTTCTATGACAAATTCCTCCAGGGCTTCAGTCATCTCTGTAGTAATGTTGTCTGGTCCTGGGGCTTTTCCCGGTTTCATCTTTTTCAGTGCTGCTCTAACTTCATCTTTCATTATGGGTGGTCCTTCAAAGTTCTTTTTTATAATGTGTTCTTCGTTTCTGTCATCCTCAAAAAGGTCTTTAATGTATTCTCCCCATCTGTCTAATATTTTGTCTTTTTCCATGATAAGCGTTCCATCTTTCGATTTTAAGCAACCAGTTGATGTGCATGTATTTTTCCTTCAATTAGTCTGTACATATCCTGAGGATCCATTTTGTGTCGGTCTTCCATTTTTTTTGCATTTTGTGTTCAGCCAAGCTTCCTTAGCTGCATTGCACCCATTCCTGATTTCTTTGTTTATCTTCCTGTATATCTCCTCGTTTCTCTTTGCCTTCTTCCTTTCCTCCATCAAGCCCAAAATTTCATTAGTTATCCAGCTCTTTTTTGCTTGTCTATCTACTTTAGGGATTTCTTCACAAGCTTCATTTATCGAATTTCTCAACTTTGTCCATTGTTCCTCACTGTCACAACGTCTTCCAGAGCACTGAATTTGTTTTGAACATGTACATTGATTTTTTTACGTATCACTTCATCTGTCTTTAAGAGTCCAAGATTTAGTTTGATGTCGTTTTTGGTCTGTTTCCTTTTCCTTAATTTCAGCTGCGCCTGGTAGTGTTTTTGCTGACAGTAAAAATTTCTAAATCTTTTGTTAATCAGGATGTAGTCAATCTGATTTTTGGTATTATCTCCTGGACTCATCCAAGTCCATTTTCTTCTATTAGGCTGCTCAAACCAGGTGTTTCCTACTATGAACTCATTCATCTGTGCCGATTCTACAAGTTTCTCTCCCCTTTCATTTTACGTACCAAGGCATGAGGTCCAACTATATCCCCCACCCTATCCTGTCCCACTTAAGCATTAAAATCTCCCATTATTATAGTAACTTCTTGTGATTTACATTGGACCTTGGCCGTCTCTAATACTTCATAGAAGTTGTCGATGTCTTCCTGAGTACTTGCGGATGTTGGTGCATACACCTGAATGATGTTGATATCAAATGGTTTGCCTCCCAATTTGACCAGCAAAACTCTGTCGGAAACAGCCCAGTATCCTTTGACCTCTTTTGATTTGTCCTTGTCATTATGATGCCTACTCCTCTTTCATGTGAGTTATCACCAGAGTATATCATTGTGTAATCTCCTGATGTTATCATGCCTGCCCCCTTCCATCTCACTTCCCTAGTCCTAAAATACTAATGTTAAGCCTTTCCATCTCTATTTTGATATTTTCTAACTTACCCTTCTGCAACAGTGTTCTTATATTCCATGTTGCAACTTTGATGTTTTTGAGTATGAGTTTGGGTTTGGGTTTGGCCGCAGTAATTTGCTGACAGTCTGGTGTCACCTGTGCCGCATGACTGTCCCTACTGGACGAAGGTGCTCCATGTGGAGCACCTATTTACGTCGTTGTCTTCATTTTCCTTTTGTCTGTTCATCCATGAATAACCTGGGGAAAATACGATGGTGGTTTCCCGTTGCCTTCCATCGGTTATCACCAGTCTACATAGAACAATTATGCAGAGTTAAAAATGTATAAAATATTAATGTGATAGAGCCTAAATACAAGTCTTTCATACACAGACGCGCATGAGAACACACCCACACATTCAAACTTTACACAGACTTAACAACACACCACACACACACACACACACACACACACACACACACACACACACACACACACACACACACACACACACACACACACACACACACACACAACACACACACACACACCACAACAGCACACCACACGCACACACACACAGATGACGTAATATAGATACAAATGTTTTCATGTGTTCTTTTACTTTATATTAATACTGTACAGATTTCTGGGCGGCATTTGATCGCTGAAGAGCTCTCTAAATCATAATGAATTTTTCTTCTTTTTTTCATTATTTTCATTATTCTCATACTCACTGAAAGTCCTGGTGACAGTTCGGAATGACGTCAAACTTGAGATGTATTCGAGGGATGTCAGACCTAACTGAAAAGCAAAACAGTCCTGTCTGGAGCATCATGTCTGGCCGTTTTTGCGATCGTACGAACACCTCCTGTGGTTTGGTAAAGCAATGTGTAGAGAACTTCGATTGCAAAGTGTCGACACTGTAGTAAAAGGGAGAAGAGCTGGCGGCTGTGTGGGCTGTGCAATATAGAGGTGAAAGACCGAAATAAGGCGAAGGAGAGCTCTTTCATTTTCTCTTGGCCCAATAGCTGGGTTGGGCCTGACTGGTGCGTGTTGTGTGGCTATGCCCCGGGGCTTGTCACCTCCCCCACCTTGCCATTCGGACTGTAAGTAAGGTAACGGATGACTGAGTCTGAATTGGTCATGCAGTGTATGAACAGTCCCTAACCCCCCCCCCCCTTCCCACCTTTGGTTGGCGAAATGGCTACTGTGTGGCGTCGGGAGCTCGGAGGTGACTGTCTTGTCAGTGGTGAGGTATTGTTGTTTTGGGTCCCATCCAGCACTTCGGATGTTTCTTGTTAACTGTTAACTGGTTGAACATACCTCCAAACATAGTTTTGATACTGTACAGAAAAAGGGAGGTTTGGATAGGTGAGATTGGGCAAGGAAGTGACAAAGCACATGGCCTTTTAAAATGAAACGGTATTTTACTATCATTTCAAGGTTAATCAACTTTTCAGGGATTTTAAGGTGTGTGCGTGTGTTTGTGTGTGCTGTGTTTGTGTGTTTCCATAAGACACAGGAGGCAGACACAAGAAGACCATTAATAAAGAAGATCAGGAAAAGACAAGGAACATGTATAGGACAGTTTATGAGAAAAAAATTAGAGCACCTCGTCACCACAGGAAAGCTAGAGGGAAAGAGAACACCAGGTAGACTCGGGGAGAAAATATTGGACTGACTTGCAGGGTGGCTGAGGACAAGAGATGGGTGGGAGATGTACTTGCAGCGACAGGGATAGATTCGTGTGGAGAGCCATGATCGCCAAAGCCATGGGGCAGGGCACATGATGATGAATGATGATGATGATGAATGATGATGATGATGATGATGATGATGATGATGATGATGATGATGATGATGAAGAAGAAGAAGAAGAAGACACAGGACACTAACATGACTTACAGGACATCCAACGCACATATTTGATGTTCTGTATGCGTATACCATGAAGGGGGTTTAAGCACTAGCGGGTCTGCACACATGTTGACCCAAGAGAGCTGAATAATATCCGTCCTTTACCCATCAGGTCATCTCACCAGACGGCAGATGCACATCAGAAATGACCAGCAGAATCGGCCAAGCCAAAACAGCATTCAAGAAGATGAAAAGCATTCTTACCAAC
>JAPXFY010000014.1:73003649-73023649 GCA_030674185.1 Monoplex corrugatus
CACCTTTCGTATTTTTATCAACGCTGTTTCGATGACTGCTTGTATATATTCCAGTTGATATGTTGCTGTTTTCTGCCTTCTCTCTCTCTCTCTCTCTCTCTCTCTCTCTCTCTCTCTCTCTCTCTCTCTCTCTCTCTCTCTCCTCTCTCTCTCTCTCTCTCTCTTTTACTTTTTTTTTGTTTTTTTTATAAATCAGCCGTTGCACTTTAAACTCGGCGAACACGCTGCCATGTTACATCGTAAAGTTTTGTGAATATGTATGTATACAAATAAAAAATACAAGAAAGTCACAAAATCTTTAAGCAAAACTAGATTTGAACAAATAGTTCACCTTTTCAATTAAATTCGGATTGTTGTAAGCCCGCCGGCCACTGAGGGACATATCAGGACTGATATTTCAACCAAACCTACACGCAAATACACACACACGTGCGCGCACTCACATACACACACACCACAACACAACATAACACAACACAACACAAACACACACAGAAACACACACACACACACACACACACACACACACACACGCACGCACACACAAGCACGCGTGCGCGCGCACATACACACACACACACACACACACACACACACACACACCACCACCACACACAACACACACACACACACACAAACACATCACAACACAACACAAACGCACACGCACCACAACACAAACACATACACACGCACACGCACGCACGTACGCACACACAAAACAAAGTGCAATACACATATCCAAGACAATACGCAGACGCTTTGGAGAAAAAGAAAGAAAAAAAAACATTCATTTATTTTCTATTATTGTGGACAGGGGCATGCAAAGTGTTGTGACGTCCCTACAATTCCTCTTCTGGACTCCTCGTTTCAAGATCGCATTCTACTACCTCGCTGAAATTGAACATGCTGAACTCACTCTGCAGAGTTGTCAACACATTTTTTGAAGACACGAGATGGGAGTATGGAGCGTTGGTGAGGAAGATGTCATACGATTCATCAGGTGTTGATTTAACGTAAGAGAGAATGTTATATAGAACCGATACTGTTATACTGTTGTGAGGCGTGGACAGTCAACACGCAAAGCCAGAACAAGATTGAGGCACCGAGTTGTGGTTTCTAAGAAGAATGTTGAGAGTTCCATGGACAACAAAGAAAACAAACGAGACAGTCTTCATGGAGGCAGATACAAGAAGATCATTGATAAGAGAGATTATGAAAAGATAGGCAACATTTATAGGCCAATATATGAGGAAAGGGGAATTACAGCACCTGGTCACAACAGGACGGAAAGAGAGCGCCAGATAGACCCAGACAGAAAATATTGGATAGACTTGCAGGGTGGCTAAGGACTGAGAGGATGGAAAACGTGCTTGTTTCAACAAGGGATAGATACATATGGAGGGCCATGATCGCCAACGCACATGATGATGATGATGAAGAGAGAGCAGTGGACTTAGTGATGTCATATGATTCAATAGTTGTTGACTGAATGTAAGAGAGAGAGATAGAATGAATGATGTTGTATGATTCAACAGTTGTTAATTGAACGTTAGTATTGTTGTTTAAAGCCCAGCCGACTGCGCAGAGACCATATGAGGGCTATTAATTGAGCGTAGAAGAAGCAATGGAACGACTGATGTCATACGATTCAACAGTTGCTGGCTGATCGAAAGAGAGAAATGGGTGATCAATGTCATATATGATTAACAATTGTGATTGTCCCTACGATCGTAGGAGAGAACAGTGGAATGATTGCCTCATTTTGTGTAACGTCGCTATTAAGGTAGAACAATGTTCTGATGAAGTGTTATGTCTGTCAATGAAAAGTAAGTTTAGTTCCATTAGTGTGATGACGATGACATTTGGTAGTATATCAATGTTCATCAATGTTATGTTCTTGGAAATCGAACGAGGGCGGGTTGATCTTACTTGCAGCGCTGAATAGTTGGCTTCTTTGTTGATCTTAAGTGCCTGAAGCCAATGAAGCACAAAGTCTATTCTATGAGTCAGGTTATGATTGAGAATCGTCTATTTTTCTGACTGCAAACGGACGACGTCGTTTGTCCGTGGCATGATTGGTTGTTTTGTGACCTTTGTATTAATTTTTGTGTGTTTGACTTTCATCCATACAGTCGACCTAGATCGTCAAAAGTTGATCAGTCAGTTTGTTGAACACGTGCTGTAACCCTTTGACTTCAGCATCCTGTCCTACCAGCATCCTGCATTGCCAACAAGCAAAAACGTAACCCTTTCAATCCTCACCCTCTCCACAAGCTTCCTGCAGGAAACTGGTGGAAAGGGTGAGGAAGTCAAAAGGTTTTTTGTTTTTTTTTGCAGTTGGTAGATAAGGTGCAGGGGTCAAAGGGTTAATTATGATCTCTCTGCAAGCTGAAAAGTCATATTGTCCTTTTGTTCTTTTAGATTGTTCGCACTTGGTGTTAGTTGGTTTTTGGAGCAAAGACATAAGACTCGCTTAGTTTCCTGTCTGAATCTGCTCCCACTCACTAAATAGAGATAAAAGTTCACAGCACTGTTGGTGATCCATAACAACCAACACACAGTGTTTGCCAGAATTGATTTAGCTGTGGACTCATCAACAGCTTCAGACAATCTGATTTCTCTGTTAATAAAGATGTCAAAAATACAAGTCGGCAACGTTAGTGCCAAAAACGCTATGGAAGTCAGAATTAGGGTCATCATCATGGACGAGACTTTGCTCGTTGTTGATGATGTCTGTTGTTGAGTGTTTCTTTTTATTGTGCCAAAAAGCTGTGTGGATTTGATCACATGGAGTATGAGAATAGAATTCCCGATGATTAGCAACAGAAATGGAATCATAGATGTCCAACAAAGATCAAACCATAACAGTAGGTTGACGACGTGTGAGTACTGTTCTTTGGGTTGACACACCACGTATTCATTGAAATGACTGTGTGTGAACAGAAAGTGAAAGTTGACCAAGCAGCTAATCACCACTATAGCAGCAATGAGGGATTTGCCTCTTCTGACTGTGCACAACACCCCAACACGATGAGGGACAATCACGGACGTCACTCGTTGATACGTCATCGCCACCAGAAACCACGCTGACGTCAGGGAACAGGTGTACCACACAAAATACGGAACCGTGCACAAAAGATCGTAAGTGTAAAAAGACAGAGGCCAGGTGAAAACCATGTCTCCAATACCAGACTGTAGAGGTCAGAAGAATACAGAGATCAGACACAGCCAGTGCTGTGAAGAAGACAGACAGACAGGCAGTATTCTTTGCGGCCTGTATCCCACGCATCACAACGATAATCATGACATTACCAAAAGCCCCAACAATCAGAAGTGCAGGCGGTACTATCAGCCACAACAGATCACTGATGCCAATGAGTAAAGCAGACAATGGAAACTCTTTCACAGCAGCATTCGCCGTAGCTGGACTTGTTTGGTTGTCAGCAGAATGCCAAGTATACGTAGACATATGTTGAAATAAACTTGTCCTGGGTAAAAGTGTTGTTGTCTTTGAATGGTTCATTTCCAGATCTGTGTAAAATTATCTATAACGTTATTTTCAGTTTCAGTTTCAGTTTCTCAAGATGACATCTCCGCGCTCGGAACGATTACCCATGCACTAACGTCACAGGTGCCACGTGTATGGTGACTGTGGCACATGCCTTAAGCCTGCATATAAACACATGAGCTGGCCAGGTCTTGAGCCCTACCTAGACTATGTTTTACCTAGTCTGTATTTTATACTGGTATTTTATTAGCCTACCACTGGAATAATCTTGGTTACATGTAAATGACATGTGTGTAGGTGTGTGTTTTGCCTTCAAAAAAGGAACATATATATGAAGTAAATAAATAAATCATTAAAGGTCTGAATCACAACACAACTAGCTATTCTGTTTAAACTCGTCTCACATGACAGACTAGGGGGGGGCCCCCCCCTCTATCAATGCCATTCTTAATCAAACATTCTTAATCAATATAACATCACTTCCACTTTTCCTCCAGCTGATTATCAACACAGATGCAGCAGATCACGCTGGATACAACGTGAAGAATTCGTCTGTAAACAGTAAGCTAGAAGCATGCAACGACCTTCGCTAACGCACACCGCGTAACGTTCGTATCACGTGACATAACACACAAATCAAGTATCTGAACAAGCTACTGTGGTGGGTGGTTAGAGCAAAGAACTAACTACCGGAAGGTTGTGCGTGTACGGGATCGAATTTATCTTTCTGTCAAATCATTTGTGGGATTTTTCGGCCCCAACAGACACGGACCCAGAGCTGAGAGTCTTAAGGCTTCATTGGGAAGAATAGGACCACACGGACACTGGAAGTCTATCAGCTTCATGGGAAGATAGGACCACGAACTGTCTCATCCACTTCCGGATGTTTCATCGAGATGTTGCTCCAATTTTTACCATCTCTCGGATCAGATTGACACTATCTGGAACCAGAAAAAGCAATAAAAAAGAATAAGAACGTGTTTTAATACAAGACAAGACAGGCGCAAATTTTCGGCCACCTGGCCTTTGTCAAGCGTAAGATCACAAATAAACAAACACCAGATACAAAAATTAGGAAGAAAAACTTAAACTTTCCTGTTGCTCCATCGAGTGTGAGAAAGGGGATTGACATTAGTTCATTATTTGAAAGTAAACGTAGAATACAGCCATGTCACGCAACCTTAATCCAGAACGGGATTCCATAACATTTTGATCATAATCAAGATCATTGTCATCATAGATTGTCGAAAGATTTCTCTCATTCAGTGGCTACAAACGTGGGGAAGAACAAGGGACATCAGCCAAACAAAATCGTGGTTCCTAGTGGGTATAACAAGCGTTTTGACTAAATAGAGGTTAAAAAAAAGGATGAAAATTAGAGTTTCAGTTTCAGTTTCGGTTTCAGTTTCTCAAGATGACGTCTCCGCGCTAGGAATGAATTCTACATGCGCTAACATCACAGGTGCCGTGTGGTGGAGAAGATCCAGTATGATCACGGCACACGCCTTCAGCCTGCACGTAAACCCACGAGCTGGCCAGGTCCTGAGGTCATACCTAGATTGAAAATTAGAACCACACCAGATTCTGCGTGCCAGTGTTTCCTTTGTTGTCTTGAATGGCACAATCAGGAAATTTCTTCCCTGCACTGCGAAGAAAAATAATTGGTCCTGGTCCTATCAAGATCAAGTCTGACTCGCATTGTACAACAGTTTGATTTAAAAGTGTGCATTTTCTTAAGCAACAATATTTTACTTATGGTTATTCTCCTTCTATGTCCCTCCTATCTCCCTCCCTCTCCCTTTGTCTCCCTAACTTCCCCTCTCTCTCTCTCTATAGATAGATAGATAGATAGATAGATAGATAGATAGATAAATAGTAGTAGATAGACAGATAGATAGATAGATATGTGCCTATCCATACACACATATATATTCTCCCTCTATGTTTCTATAAATGTATATATGTACATATTTCTGTGTGTATATATATACATATATATATATATATATATATATATATATATATATATATATATATATATTATACACGCACACACACACGATGTACATACATACATATAAATTCTCTCTATTTATTCTCTCTCTCTCACTTTTTCTCTCCCTCACTTCACTTACCACCCTCTCTTCCTCTCTCTCTCTTTCTCTCTCTTTCTTTCTTTCTCATCATCCACCAACCAGGACAGCAGTAAAGAATCAATTAAAAACAAACAGGTAATTGGCAGGACCTTGTGAACACACGACTTCATTTCTCTGTAATTATGCTGTCCTAAATAAATAATTCCCTGTCCTCAGACATGAAGGCTGTTGTAAACTAATGACTGCAGTCATTGATTTCTGATAGACAGAGAAAAGGGATGACTATGGTATGAGGGGTGGGTGGGTGATGGGGGCTTATGGAGATGGGAATGAGAGGGATGGGGGGGGGAGGATGGATGAGAGATGAGAAAGAGAACATTTTACACAAACACGTCCTTGTCTCATAACTTTCTGATTTAGTGGACAAACACCGAAAAATGACTCCTTTTCTTTCTCTGTACCGGTGCGTGTGTTCGCGCGTGTATGTGTGTATATGTGTATGTTTGCACATGTGTGTGTGTGTGTGTGTGTGTATGTGTGTGTGTGTGTGTCTGTCTGTCTGTGTGTTTCAGAGTGTGTGTGTGTATTGTGTGTGTATGTCTCTGCCTGTATGACTTTATGTATGTGTATGGGTATATGTGTATGTGCGTGGATGTGTTTTTGTTTTTGTTTGTTTACTTGTCTGTCTGTCTGTTTGTTCGTTTGTTAGTTTGTTTATTTGTTTGTTTGTTTTTGTTTTTTTGTTTGTTTGTTTGTGTACTTTTGGATGCATGCGTGCTAGCGGGTATTCTTTTTAAGAGTGTGTGTGTGTGTGTGTGTGTGTGTGTGTGTGTGTGTGTGTGTGTGTGTGTGTGTGTGTGTGTGTGTGTGTGTGTGTGTGTGTGTTGCGTGTGTGTGTGTGCTCAATTTGAAATAAATGACGCAGATGAGAGGGCAGCAGACTTGTACATTCAATTTTCAGTTTGAGTTTTTAAGACAGCGTCTCAAACCCCTGGGTGTCATCCGCGCAGAGTATAATACTCTTAAAACTTTATGCCATATCACAGAAAAGATCCAAAGTAACCATAGCAAGTGGCACACGTCTGCATTTAAACCCTCATCATCATCATCATCATCATCATTGCCCTGCCGCATGGCGTCGGCGATCATGGCCCTCCACACGAATTTATCCCTTGTCGCTGCAAGTACATCTCCCATCCTCTCTGTCCTCAGCCATCCTGCGAGTCCGTCCAATATTTTCTCCCTGGGTCTGCCAGGTGTTCTCTTTCCCTCCAGCTTCCTGTTGTGACCAGGTGCTCTAATTCCCTTTCCTCGTTGAATGTCCTACAAATAGTGCTTGTCTTTTCCTAATCTTCTGTATTAATGATCTTCTTGTGTCTGCCTCCACCAGGATTGTCTCGTTTGTTTTCTTTGCTGTCCATGGAACTCTCAACATTCTTTAAACTCTTTTACGGTATATTGGAATGGTGGCTTTTAAGATAAGCTTCCTGTGATTCATGAATAGTCCAATATTTGACTGGTGTAAGCTGAAAGAAAGCGACTGACAGTATGATGAAAGTTCTGAAACTGAAAAAATAGTGAAAGCCAAAAACAAAATTAGTACTGGGACACTAAAGGAAATAAGAGGGAAGCAGGGAGATTTTTTTAAGATTAATCAAGGAATATAACTCTTGAGAGTCACGTAGGAGTTATCTCCCATGTTGAAGAATTTCTCAAAATCCAACATAGCGCAAACTATGTTGGATTTTGAGAAATTCTTCAACATGGGAGATAACTCCCTCGTGACTCTCAAGAGTTCTAATATTTGATTTGTACAGGGACAGTATGGGCACTATCATCGTGAAAAGACGATGGGGATGGATTGGGCACATCGTCTGAAGAGAGCAGGATCACATCACCCAGATTACCACCCCGTGTGGGGAATGCCAGGGGCTCTTTCAGTATAAATAGTATCCCCACCTTCTGGACATTCTGTGCCAGAAATTTTCTCTTTTCTGTATCTCTCTTTGTTTCTTTCTTTCCCCCTTTGCTTTCTGTCATTTCTTCTATCATTTCCTGCCTTGCTGGTCCATTCAACCGTATGTGTTCGATAAAGTCTTACCTACTTTCTCTTCGGATTGATAATTGGGTACATGCATTAAGTACATTTTTGGCTCTAGGGAAATGAGATATGCGGAAGCAATCTTAGGTGATTTAGACCCATTTAGATGTGTCTGTGTCCTTAGTTATGTCTACATTTGTATACAGGTGGTTTTTTTAATCCCCTGTGCGAGAAATTGGACGGAGTGGTCAGCGCAAATGTATTGATATGTGTACTTAATTTTCTTTCCCTTTTTTTTTTCCTATTGAAGTATTGTGTATGTTTTGAAACCATTATTGCTCTAATATGGCTCTGTGCAGTCGTCTGGGCGTAAAATAAATATACCAGTACCAATAACAATGACACTAAAAGCTAAACCCAAGGTAGAACTCAAGGCTTAGACAACGCATAGGTCTTGTGCGCAGAGTTAAATTTTATGCCATGATGATTTAGATCTCCTCTATCACATGGCATAGCAGTGTCAGTGCTTATGGAATTTATTCCATGTCCGGAAACATCATCTTGAGAAACAAAAACTAAAACTGAAACAGAGGCAATAGTAGATTCACAGGAAATTGTTTATTGCCTTAAATGACTCTCATAAAGCCTTTGACACTGTATGAAGTGAAAACTTTTAAAGAGTTTTGTGTAAGAACGAATTCAATGGAAAAATCGTCATGTTCTGAGAAGCATGTATTCCATTGTGAAAGGAAGAGTGCGGGCAGAGGGGACACAACAGACGCATTATTTTAGCATCAGGGATTTAGACAGGTGAAGTTTGTGTCCCCGTATTGTTTTCAACACACGTAAATGAACTTACAATAGACATTATGTTTAAAGATAAACATGGCATTCAGCAGGAATACTTAATTCATTCAACTACTTTTTGCTGATGCAACTGTGTTGTTCTTTGACAAATATTTGGCCTGTAGACTTAATGCATTGTATGATTATGCAAAGTACTTTGGACTAACTTTAAATTTGGACAAAATCAATGTTGTAGTATTTCTGAATGGTTGGTTCATAATTATCAAACAGAAATGACATTTTGGAAGTCCTGCATAAGAGATTGTAAATATGTTTAAGTATCTGAGTGTTTGTTTTTCAACCAGATTTTCATTTCTTTTGACATTGAGATCGCAAATTTGTGTAAATATTTTGTTTATTTGTCAGCCAGATTGTCCTTTGTTTGACCATGAATAATCTTGAGAACGTGCAAGGAAAGAAGTATAAGCCATCGTGGAGTTGCTTTAGTCAGCTGGTAAACACTCTAACACTGCATTCTGAAAATTGTTTAATACCTAGATCCAATTCGTTCTAACTTGTTCTGAAATTTAACCAAAAATACATCAGAAGAGTTTAATTGTTTGCTCTTGAGAAATTCATGTCACTCCAAACGCACCGAGATACTTAATTGATCTATGATGAAATTGGCAGATATCGCTTACGACCTGGTCACACACCTTAATGCTTGAGTGAGCCCTGCTGTCAGCGTCTTACCGTTTGTGTTATTCTTCACGTTCACTTGAAGATTGTTGTTGTTGTTGTTTTTTCGCAAAATACATGCAGTGCCCTTGAGTGTTGATTGGCGACCTGTTGTGCCATTCTATTCACAGGATGGCTGCATTTCTAATTTTCTTTTGTGCCTTCCAACCAGTCCTATCCAGCCAAATCCCAAATCCGCACAAATCTTGCTCAACGCCATTATGATCAAAAGACTGACTACGTTAAGCTTGTCATTTCAGACTGGATGTTGAAGAAGGGAATCAACAACAAAACCAGCTTCTTCATCATTGATTAGCATTATCAAACACATCGTGCTAACCTCTTAGGACGACATCGTCGAAGAAATGGTGCATCTTGTCTACCTAAGTATGTGTTTGTTTGTTTGTTTGTTTGTTTGTTGTAGTTTTGATTAAACTATCCTGGGCTGGTTAGATCTGTGACACCTTTGCTGCAATGCAGCCACTTACCTAAAACTGGCAGTAAATTCGAAGGTTTCCGACAAGAATAGTCTATCTGCCTTCTGTGTTCCTTATGAGATACACCATTCTGGTAGGTAACCTTTGATATAGCGTCAGCTGGTTCAGCGCCTACACTACTCTGGTTGTGCTCTCCGGGAAGGAAGGACGGAATCTTTTATTGAATGTCTGTTCACAATTGTGATTTTACACACACACACACACACACACACACACACACACACACACACACACACACACACACACACACACCACACACACATACACACACACAACACACACACACACACACACACAATACACACACACAAACACACACACACACATACACACAACACACACACACACAACACATACACACACACACCACACACACAACACACACACACACACACACACAAAGAAAAAATGAGGGTATGGGTATGGGGAGGGGGGAGTGGGAGTTTGAACGTAAGACGTGGAACAATTACAATTAAGAATTCAGAGCAATGAATTAACAGTGTGAAATGATAACATACAACAATTAATTAATCTTCATAACAATCTGCCAACAGGGGATCTGAGAATCAGCTGGACTACCGAAATAATTATCATTATTTTTGTTGTAAAGGATATCTCTGGAGTCAGTACATAAAAAATCAAGATTGTTATTTCTAAAATCAATGTCGTAAGTAAAATAGGACATTCAAAGAGCAGATGGTGGACTGATAATGCTTTTGAACAAATACATACATTTTATGTAGATTTTGTTTTCCAAAAAATAAGTCTTAACTTGTATCTTAAGGACTCTAGCTGTCTTGGGCAATAAAGTATCAGGCTTTGGGTATTGGATAAATTAGCATAAACTGGACGTTCTAGCACAGAACCAAGTTGACAATTCATGAAGTGATAGTCGTATATTATTGAATGTTACGGTATTTGCATTATTGGATGTACTGTCTTTTGCTAATTTGTCTGAAACTTCATTCCAATGAAGTCCACAATGTAACGGAATCCAGCAAAAATGTATACCAACACCGCTGGATGAAATACAATGTATCAAATGTTTGATCTCAAAGGTAATGTCATTTCGTATTACATTTTCAGCTCGTTTCAAGCTACGTAACACTGATTTAAAATCAACACCCAATAGTATATTGCAGATGTCATGTGAGAGGCTATGAATATAGTTAAGAGCCATTGGGATTAGTCATGGACTGTTCCTTCAATCCGACATACTGGTTCTTTATCGCCTGGTGTAGGTCTTCATGTGGGATACAACACTGATCCTAGAGCCACATGTTCTTCAGAAAACGTTGCATGGGGAGGAGTTCTGCAGTCATGGGTACTACTTCCGCTCGTCCCTCTGTCTGTCTGTGTGCAGGAAAGCTGGAGCGACAGAGAACACCACGTAAACCCAGGGAGAAAATAATGGACGGATTTGTGGAGTGGATGAAGACAGAGAAGGTGGGTGATGTATTTGCAGCGACAAAAGATAAATGATCGTCAGCACCATGCGGCAGGGCACATGATGATGATATGTGTGTGTGTGTGTGTGTGTGTGTGTGTGTGTGTGTGTGTGTGTGTGTGTGTGTGTGTGTGTGTGTGTGTGTGTGTGTGTGTGTATGTGTGTGTGTATGTATAAGTGTGTATGTGTGTATATATGTGTGTGTATGTGTGTGTGTGGTGTGTGTGTGTGTGTAGGTGTGTGTGAGAGAGAGAGAGTGTGTGTGTGTGTGTGTGTTGTGTGTATGTACGTATATATATATATATACATATACGTACATACATATAATACACATACGTACATACACATATTCATGTATATATATATTATATATATATATATATATATATATATTCATGTAGATAGATAGACAGACAGACAGATAGATAGATAGATAGATAGATAGATAGATAGATAGATAGAGATATAGATGCAGATACAGATATAGATATAAGATACAGATAAATAGATAAGATATAGATATAGATAAGATATAGATATAGATACAGATACAGATATAGAATATAAGATATAGATATAGATGCATGATATATGCAGATAGAGACGAAAAGAGCGGTTATTCAAAAATAAAGTTCCCTTAAGCGTAGCTATTTGTGACGTGTAGCCCATCATTTTCAAGACTCGTTTAAAAAAAAAAAACACATACGTTAATCTCGATCTGAATACGTACGTCGCAGAAACCACGACTGGCATAAATAGGACAGAAAAGGGTAGGGCTGTGACTGGGGTATTAGCAGATCAGGGCACTGGTCGGTATGTGGAAACAGTCAATCGACGGTGCTCTGACTGTTTCTTCACCCAGAAAGGGTTCCAGACCATCGTTGTTTTCATAAAGAATTCTGTATTGTTCAATATGGCTGCTAGGCATCTTAACCCTTTCACTCCCGTACTCTATCCGCCAGCTGCAAAAACTTGATTAACCCTTTGGCTCCCTCACCCAATCCTCCCAGCTTCAACCCTTTCACTCCCTTACGCAATCCCACCAGCTTTGTGTATGAAGCTGGTGGATAGGGTAGGGAGTGAAAGGTTGTTTTTGTTGTTGTTGTTGTTGTTGTTGTTGTTTTGTCATGGCTGACAATGCAGGATGCTGGTGGATAGGGTGAAGGAGTGAAAGGTTGTTGTTGTTGTTGTTGTTGTTGTTGTTGTTGTTTTGTCATGGCTGACAATGCAGGATGCTGGTGGATAGGGTGAAGGAGTGAAAGGTTGTTGTTGTTGTGTTGTTGTTGTTGTTGTTGTTTTGTCATGGCTGACAATGCAGGATGCTGGTGGATAGGGTGAGGGAGTGAAAGGTTGTTGTTGTTGTTGTTGTTGTTTTGTCATGGCTGACAATGCAGGATGCTGGTGGATAGGGTGAGGGAGTGAAAGGGTTGTTGTTGTTGTGTTGTTGTTGTTGTTTTGTCATGGCTGACAATGCAGGATGCTGGTGGATAGGTGAGGGAGTGAAAGGTTGTTGTTGTTGTTGTTGTTGTTGTTTTGTCATGGCTGACAATGCAGGATGCTGGTGGATAGGGTGAGGGAGTGAAAGTTGTTGTTGTTGTTGTTTTGTCATGGCTGACAATGCAGGATGCTGGTGGATAGGGTGAGGGAGTGAAAGGTTGTTGTTGTTGTTGTTGTTGTTTTGTCATGGCTGACAATGCAGGATGCTGGTGGATAGGGTGAGGGAGTGAAAGGTTGTTGTTGTTGTTGTTTTGTCATGGCTGACAATGCAGGATGCTGGTGGATAGGGTGAGGGAGTGAAAGGTTGTTGTTGTTGTTGTTGTTGTTTTGTCATGGCTGACAATGCAGGATGCTGGTGGATAGGGTGAGGGGGTCAAAGGGTTAAATGTTTGTTATGAATTGACAGTTTGGTGATGGAATTTTCAGTCTATATGTTTATTAAGTTAAACCCATTGTATTTGCTGACACAGTTTGTTCACTTGCGCGCACGCTTGCGTATACACACTAAGACACATCAACACATGTAAGCATGTATACGCACACATGCATATTCACGTGGGGCGAATGCATGTGCACATAAATATACATATACACACGTATACATTTACGCATATGTATGCAAGCACGCGGGCACACACAACACACACATAACGTGCACACACATCCACACATCCACTCACACATACGCATTCAACTACGAGCGCACGAACATACAGCCGCAATCATGAATATTAAAAAGAACCTATTTTGTCATGTGCTTTACATTAAGACTAAAAGAGAGACAACCAGACAGCGGAACAGAGAAAGAGAGAGAGAGAGAGAGAGAAAGAGAGGGGGAGAGAGAGACAATGACAATGATGCTTTATTTTTCAACGGTAAAAGCTATTGGCTAGAAGCCATTTTTCAAACTTGCCGTTGCTATTCTATACACATGACATTTGTTTACAGTAACAAATACAGCTTAAGGAAAATACATGTTGAATACTAAAATTAAGATACAATGAAATCAAGAAACGTACAGTCACCACTTAGAGATAGGTAGATAGATAGATAGATAGATAGATAGATAGATAGATAGATAGATAGATAGATAGATAGATAGATAGATAGATAGATAGATAGATAGATAGAGAGATAGAGAGAGAGAGGTAGATAGTATAGACAGATAGATAGACAGATGAGCAGGTAGATAATGATAAGTAAATAAAGAAAGAAAGATAATGTTGATAGTGATATTAATAAAAAATAAGACGAAGAAGAGGAAGAAGAAGAAGGAAGAGGAGGAGAGGAAAACACAGTAAACAAAATAGTAATAAGATAAAACAAAATAAAATGAAATAGAGGGAGAAGAAACATTACATGTGACAAATTTATAGAAGATAAATCAAGCGTCAAATAGACTAATGTTCTTACAATTAAATCAAAGAAGATGAAATCAATTTTCTGATTACACACAAAAAATATTAACACTGTTACAAACAACAATTACCACTACTACCACTACTACTACTACTACTACTGCTACTAAACCCAAAGATAATAAATGGAGGTAGAAAAAAGAGCAGTTCAGAAGGATGATTAGAGGGAAAAAAAAAAAAAAAAAAAAAAGGGGGGGGGGGTTAGCAAACATTGGGTCGATTGAAGGCATAAACACATAAAATTCTACAGGAGACAGAAAATCAACAGATGATATGAAGTCAAATAGACAAATGTATAGATAGATAAATAAAGTAAATGTTACTTTCGACAATAGGAAATTACAGTAATGATAAACGCATATGTAGGCTATAATAGAAATATCATACATGTGTAAACAAATCAATAATTCATGTAATAAGACATAAATAAATCAAGAATAGTAACCATAATCAAGCGCCGTTTTTCTTGATAGGAGAAGAGAGATACAAGCATGATACGGATAACAGTTGGAGAAAAGTGACAAATACAGACAGCAGATAAGAGCCAACCAAACAAACAGACAATATGGCTAACAGATAAGATGGGCAAGCAAGCAAAGCAAAAAACAAACAAACAAACAAAATGAACAAAGGCAATGAGAAATAAAGAAGAAGCAAGACAGAATCAAACACGTCATAGAGTCATCAACAAATCATCGCATATAATACAGAAATAAATACTGGTTGGCAGTTTGAACTGTTAAAATATCAATAATGTTAAAGAGAGAAAAAAAGAAAAAGAAAAAAAAGAACACGAATTATCATTGTGCATACACACACACACACACACACACACACACACACACACACACACACACACACACACACACACACACACACACACACACACACACACACACACACACACATTGACTAGATTAGATGTCATAGGTTGAAAGGCAGCTGACGTTATTGTTGCTAACTGAGGTAATCTACGACACTGACGTAAGGTATTTAAATAAAGTAACTTTGAAGGAAGAGAGTGATTGAGTGTTTGTGATATTTGGGGGGAGGGTGTTCCATAGTTGTGCACCAGAAAACGATAAACTATTTTTATATATGTCAATTCTTGGACGGATAATTTTGAATTGATTTTGTCTTGAGTTTGAGTATGATCGCACATTCTGATT
Source organism: Monoplex corrugatus (assembly GCA_030674185.1). Lineage (NCBI taxonomy): Eukaryota > Metazoa > Mollusca > Gastropoda > Littorinimorpha > Ranellidae > Monoplex > Monoplex corrugatus. The sequence goes on from JAPXFY010000014.1 coordinate 73,018,850, forward strand.
AAACAAATTGAGAAGATATTGCGAAACATTCCTTTTTGATACTTTAAACATTGTGATACCTTTATTGAACATTAAGTGTGACTTTAGAGGGAGGATTCCTAACTGTTTAAGTTTTTCATCTGTTGTTAAAGTGGGATCTGGCATGATAAGTTTTGCTGCCCTCCTATGTAAGGTGTTCAATTTTTTTAGATGAACTTCACATGAGCTATCCCACAGTGTAGAGGCATAATCTATGTGCGATTTAATATGAGCATTATAAAATAATTGGCGTGTGTTTGTATCTGTTAGATATCTTAATTTGGACAGAATAAATAAGTTCTTGGAGATAATCCTGCATAAATAATCAATGTGGTTTTGCCAGGTAAGATTATGATCAATGAGAACTCCCAGTAGACGGTGTTCAGGTATTTGTGCAATAGAATTACCTCTCAAAACAGATTGAGTGACAGAGGGCCAAGCTGCCGTTTTTGGCGTGTGCATATAACCATACATTCAGTTTTCGTAGGGTTCAAAGCCATGGCGTTTTTAGCACACCAATCAGAAATTTCATTTAGGCTCTTTTGTAAACGTGTGTTTACAGTCGCTATGCTTGTGTCTTGTGTATGGATTGTTCCGTCATCAGCGAACATATCACAGTGAACTGTGGGATCAGATATATGAAGTGGTAAGTCATTTATGAATACAGAAAACAGAATGGGTCCTAAGATTGATCCTTGAGGAACGCCACATTTCACATGACCCTCGGATGAATATGATCCATTAAGATGTACTTTTTGTTTGCGTTCATGAAAGTAGGAATTGAAAAATGAAACTGTTGAGTCGTTGGCAAGGTACGTTCGTAATTTAGCTAGTAAGATATCATGATCAACGAGATCAAAAGCCTTTTTAAAGTCTAGAAATACTGCTCCAGTTAATTTGCAGTCATTCATGGCTAATAACCAGGTGTCAGCAAGCCGTGTTAGGGCTGTATGACAAGAGTGGTTCTGACGGAAACCAGATTGCAGTGGGTGAAGAATACTTTTGGTTTCCAGGTAGTCTGAAAGATGTTTATGGATATGTTTTTCTAAAGGCTTTGACAGGACAGAGAGAAGAGAAATTGGCCTGTAATTATTTATTTGTGAAAGATCTTTTGTTTTTGGTAAGGGTACAACTTTGGCCTGTTTTAGAGCTCTGGGGAATACGTTGTTTTTTATGCTGATGTTGTAAATATATGTAAGTGGTTCCGTGATGTAGGGCAGAGACAGTTTTAGTATTTTGGGACTGATTTCATCTGGTCCTGATGATTTTTTATTATTCATTTTATTTATATACATTCCAGTTTCATGGACTGCTATACTGGGAATACTAAATGAACTTGTATTATTGGTCCTCTCTTTGCAAAAGTTAATCAGATTTTCAGAGGGGACATATTGATCACAGTTAGAAATAGGACGGGTTAGTAGTTCTGATACTGACAGAAAATGATCATTGAATTTGTTTGCTGTGAAACTGAGAGGCGTGCCTGGGAGCTTTTTCCCACTTCCCTTAATAACTAAGTTCATTGCTCTCCATAGTGATGATACATCTTTATTGTTTTTTACCAGTCGATCAAAGAGAGACTTCTTGGCTTGACGGACCATTGATTTTACCTTATTACGCATCGTTTTGTATTCAATGAAGCGTTTTTCTTTCTTGAGTTTATCTCGTAATGACATCGCATTGATAATGTCTGTTGACAGCCATGGGGGCATTGTTGGATGCTTTACTCTTTTCCGCCGTAGTGGGGCATGTTTATTTAAGACAGTCGTGAACAAGTTGTACCAAATGTCTAGGGCTTCGTTAGGATTACTAGTACTAAACACACTACTGAACTCTACTCTACCAAGATCAGAGAGGAATGCATCCTCATCAAAGTGTTTGAATGATCTATATGTTATACATGTATGATTATTCTTTTTTATTTTTTGAACTTTGGCTGACCAGGTGCAGTTTACAGGTTGATGATCACTTATGCTTAAATCATCTACAGCTGCATTAATTATTGCCTCTGGTTTGTTTGTATAGATATGATCTAAGAGTGTTTCTGATGTTGCTGTGATTCTTGTTGGATCTTTGATTAATTGTTTTAGGCCAACCAGGGTGGTCGTTGACTGCCATGCGGGTTGTGGAGTGAGTAGGTCAAAATTAAAGTCACCTAACATTAGAATGTCTGTATGTCGTTGACACAATTTGTCCATCATCTTTAGAAAGTGGTCATGCCATTCGTATGTGCTCCTGGGATTTCTATATAAAATACCGATAAGTAAAGGTGGAGTTGTTGCAGAAGGCTTTAGCTCCACCCAGATACATTCAACTTCTTTGGTTTCTAAGTCATAACGTCTGTTGGTTATTTGTTGAATATCTCGGTGGATGTAAAGCGCAACTCCAGTTTCTCCATGGCATGAGGGATCTCGCCTGATTACAGAATAGTCTGGGATTGCTATAGCTTCATCTGTAATATGAGATGCTAGTCGTGTCTCGGTCACACCGTACAAATGGTAATAATTTTGTTTGTGTAGGAACACGCACAGGTCTGATACTTTGTTTTGGAGATGATAGACATTAACATGACCAACACGCAGATCCTGTTTTTTTCGAGTGAATGTGGTCATTGGTGATTTCAACACTGCGTCTGCACGCTGAAGTGAAATATATGAAGAGAGGGTAGAAAAAAAAATTGGTCTACCCCTAATACAAAGTGTGAACAATGATATTATACACTGATGAAAACAAAATGTAACAGTGCAGAGTCTGTTTTTTTTCTTGACAGTTCAGCCAAGACTGACTACAGGTATACACACAGTCAGTCTTCAGAGAAAAACAAAACAAAATCAGAACAAAAAGATAAGTAAGTAAACTAAAATAAAATAAAGGCTGCACTGAGGATATACTGAGCGTCTCTCGCAGTGCAATACTTGTCTCCACCTAACACTGGGCACAGGCAGACACAGCTGTAGAAAATTAGGTGGTATTAACACCACCCAAAACAAGTCAGTTTCAACCGTCGGTTGAACTGACCAAGTCAATTAAATAATTATGTCTGTAAGTCTCAGTGTCAATCTCATTCAAAGTTATAGCACAACACAGTATCAATGTAAATAAGTTGTCCCCAGGTAATATGCGACACCAACAAGGTGGAGATGGCAGCAGGTCACAACACAGCAGAAGCAAATAAATATTAAGAACGTGGAGAAGAGGTATAGAAAGATATTTAAAAGTAAAAAGTAAACTAAGCAGCTAAATAGCTAAATAAATAAGTGAATAAATGAATAAACAAATAGGTAGAGAAATGAAAATAATAAAAGAAGATTAATTCATAAAAGGTTTTAGCACCTGCACCAATGCACTGATGATAGATGCAGGATCTACACAGTTCTGTTGGGAAGTTATTGCTGTAGCACTTGATCCCAGCATTTGTTGAACTGCAGGTGATTTGGGGTGTCTTGTAGTCATGCAGGGGAATTCAGCATGATACTGTGTGTTGTTCTGCTCCGCACTGACACCAGCGGGGACTGCAGGTGGGTGTTGTAGATGGCTGGAGCTGGGGACTGCAGGTGGGTGTTGTGGGTGGCTGGATATTAGAGATGGGTGCTGTAGACGGCTGGGGACTGCACATGGGAGTTGTAGATGGCTGTAAACTGGAGACAGGTGCTGGAGATTTTTGGAGTTTGGAGATGGATGTTGTAGGTGATTGTAGACTGGAGATTGGTGTTGTCGATGGTTGGAGACTGCAGGTGGGTATTGTAGATTGTTAGAGATTGGAGATGGGTGTTGGTAATGCAGGGGTTTGGGGGCTGTTGGGGGGGTTGAGATAAGAGGTGGGCGTATTGGAGAATTGGGGCCATAACAGGGGTTTTGAACATCATAGGAACGGATGTTTAGTGCAAGAGATTTAGATCCTTTAGCACTTGGGTGAACTGAATCACGGTACATATCTTTTCTTGGTGCACCTGATTTGGTTAGGAAGGAAGGGGTGTTGTTGATGAACAGTATTCCTTCTTGTTCACAGGAGCGCCGAAGTGAGGCTGTGGACCGTGATGCAGCTTCTTTCAAGGGGTGTTGGCCAAAGGGAGGGACAATGGAAGAAGCTGCAAGTGTAGCACTGGGGAAAGATTTTCTCAGGAGACGAAGTAATCTTCCCCATTGCTCTCCTGATACAGGTCCATCATGGCAGCTGTTGATGCCGACGTGGAAGGTGACGTGTGTTATGTCGTGGGATGGTGGGCGAGAGGACAGCCACTGGCTAAGGTGATGGACTGTCAGGCCAGATACCGAGAGGTTCCTGACAATGTTACCACCTGTTGACATCTTCCTTTCATCCACTCTCTCCAAGACTGAGTCACCCAACAGTAGAGTATTACAGTTAGGGGGAATGGTTTTCTGCCTGAGACTAGTGAGAGGGGATGGGGGGTCAGCCATTGTTTTCTTGTTGACAGTGGATGATGATGGCTGAGAGGGACTGGGGACAGTGGCGTGATGTTGTTCAGAACTGTCAGTGTCAGAGAGGACATCAAACTTGTTGGCTGTACTTATGTTATACATGTCCTTTGTGGTGGTAGACTCACATGTAGTGGTGGGTTGGGGTTTTGTTTGATTAGTGGGTTTGTCTGTTTGTTGTACTGATGTCTCTGTCTGTTGTAGGTGTTGGCAAGTGTTGATTGTTTGAAGTTGTTTCTTGATGTCACAAGTAAAGTTTTGCTGACTGTCCTTGATGGATTTCAGTTTGTTGGTGTGATCGTCAAGTTTGGCAAGTATACTCTGGTGGCTAGAGTTATTGTCTTG
>JAPXFY010000014.1:73028649-73038649 GCA_030674185.1 Monoplex corrugatus
CAACATTCTTCTTAGTAACCACATCTCGGCTGCCTCAATCTTGTTCTGGCTTTGTGTGTTGACTGTCCACGCCTCACAACCGTATGACATTATCGGTTCTATGAAACATTCAAGAACTCTCTCCCTGATGTTAACTGATATTCATACTGATGATACTGTACTAAAACTCTGTCAGTTTTTGATTATTTCCATGATTTGGTTCCCATGTCGCGAAGCCATCTTGTCCCCTGTATACCCTGCTAATGGGTGCGGGCCTCGATAGCTCAGTTGGTTTGAGTGTCGGATTCACATGCTAATGGTTGTGGGTTCGAATCCCGGGGTGCGCTATATTAAAACTGGCCATTTCATAGGATTAGATAGGTTCCCCTTCCCCCACTTCCCCGGGATGGTTATCCCCGTCGGCCATATCACCTGAGGTGGGTGTCGACGTAAAAACTTAACCAAATCAATCAATCAAACCCTGCTAATGGGCAAGAAGGCATGCCACATAAAACAGTTCGTTTCGTATTCGTATCCGAAATTTGTATTCGTATTCGTATTCGTATTCGTACTCTCTCTCTCTCTCTCTCTCTCTCTCTCTCTCTCTCTCTCTCTCTCTCTCTCTCTCTCTCTCTCTCTCTCTCTCTCTCTCTCTCTCTTTCTCTCTTTCTCTCTCTCCCTTGCCTGTCTGTCTGTCTCTCTCTCTCTCTCTGTGTCTCTCTGTCTCTCTGTCTCTTCGTCTGTCTGTCTCTCTCTCTCTTTCTCTCTCTCTTTCTTTCTTTCTTTCTTTTTCTCTCTCTGTATGTGGTGTATGGTGTATGTGTGTGTGTGTGTCTGTATGCGTATGTGACTCTCTCGTTTCAAAGATCGAAAAAGACAAGAAACAAAAAAGAGAAAAACAACAACATAGAAACAAAGAAAAAGAACAGAGAAGACAATTAGAAAAAAACAGCAACCACAATTGAACAAAGAAAAAGAAAGAGAACGATGTTCGTTTACAGCCCACAAGAAGACCAGAGAGAGAGAGAAAGAGAGACAGACAGACAGACAGACAGAAGAAGAGACAGACAGACAGACAGACAGAGAAAGAGAGAGAAAGAGAGAGAGAGAGAAACAGACACACACACAGAGACAGACACAGAGAGAGAGAGAGCAGAAGAACAACAAACACACACAAAAAGAAACGCTCCGACTTGCCATTTTGCAGCTTTGTTGCAGAGCAACCTGGCACCACGGTGGAAGATGCTTCTGTGAGTGTGGTGGAGGGGATTGGAATTGGAGGAGGAGGAGGATTGGAACTCAGTCTCCGCATTGCACGTACAGTCCCCACCCGGCTCCTCGTCCGAGCGACATTGACACTGAGATCCTGAACACGAGCATAAACACGATCGTTTGTTACTTTTTTTTCCTTGATTGGCATTAGGCGACCAATCGGGGAAATAAACCGATCGAAAGCAACCGTAATTGTTAAAATAAATCAGAGCCAGGAGATCTCTCTGTCAAAATGACTGGCTGCTGGCTGGCTGGCTTGCTGCGGGGGCTTGCTGGCTGTCTCTGGCTCTCTCTCTCTCTCTCATCTTCTCTCTTTTGCCTCTCTGTGTCTCTGTCTGTGTGTCTGTGTGTCTGTGTCTTCCGTCTGTCTGTCTGTCTGTCTCTCTTTCTTCTTGCCTCTCTCTCTCTCTCTCTCTCTCCTGTCTTTCACGACACACACCAATACACACATGCATGCGCGCACACACAACACACACACACAACACATATACACAACACACATACAATCACACATTCACATCACAACACACATCACACACCACACAAACACATACACACACACATTCACACACACACACACAACAACACAACACATACACACACACACACATACAAACACACACACACACACATTCACACACACACTACAAACACATACACACATACACATTCGCACATTCCACACCACACACATTCATACACACACATACAAACACAACACACACACATTCACACACACACATACAAACACATACACACACACACACACATTCACACACAACACACATACACATACACAACACACACACACACACACACACACACACACACACACACACACACACACACACACACACACACACACACACACACCACATGCACACACACACGCTGGCAAAGACAGAGAAAGACAGAAAGAGAGAATGCGAGTGCATAAGGTATTATTCAGCGATAGCAAGAACAATATACAGAGACGTAAAACAATGCCATTGCCAAACGTAAATTTCATGGCAGAGCAAAGAGAGAGACAGAGACAGACAGACAGACAGGCAGAGACAGAGACAGAGAGGGAGAGACAGACAGACAGACAGAGACAGAAAGACAGATACAGTGACAGAGACAGACAGCGAGAGAGAAAGAAGAAGAAGAAAAAGGAGGAGGAGGAGGAAGAGGAGGACAAGATGAAGAAGAAGAACAAGAAGAACAAGAACAAAAACAAGAAGAAGAAGAAGGAGGAGGAGGAGAACAAGAAGAAGAACAAGAAGAAGAACAAGAACAGGAACAAGAACAAGAACAAGAAGAACAAGAAGAACAAGAACAAGAAGAAGAGGAAGAGGAGGAAGAGGAAGAGGGAGAAGAAAAAGAAAGACAATGCCATTAATACTTTATTTTGCAGTGGTCGTTATCATCTAAAAGTTATTTTTCGAATTGCTGTCGCTTATCTGTGCATCTACCTAGCACTAAATACACTGAAAAAGAAATGCATCAATAAGTCCATGATGTGAAACATAACAGATAAGGAAATCCGTTCGACAGTCACAAACTCTAGTCTTACTTCAGAGTCTAGCTTGAAGACATATCTTTTTGACCAGCAGTGACTTCCCCTTTTTCATGTTCATTCTTTTGCCCCACTGCTCTCCTTCCGTCCTCCTCCTCCCCCCCCCCTCCCCCCCCACCGGTGTGCGTGTGCTTCGTGCCCTGGAGTTTTGATCGTTGTTGGATGATTGCTTTGGTGAATGTTGAGAGGACGCACATTGGTTTGATTCTTGTATCAAGATTTGGTGCCTTATATAGGTCATTATTATTATTATTATTATTATTATTATTATCATTATTATTATAATTACATTATTATTATTATTTTAATGTTATTATTATTATCATTATTATTATTATTATTGTTGTTGTTGTTTGCTGCCATTTGAGAGAGAAAGGTAAGACGTACGTAAGAAAATAGTAAGTAGTGTGTATGTGTGTATGTGCATGTGTATCTGTGTCTCTGTGTGTCCGTGTGTGTGTGTCTGTATCTGTGTTTTTGCGTGAGAGAAAGAGAGAGACAGAGAGGGAGAGACAGGGGCTGGGATTAGAGAATGTGTGTGTGTCTTGGAAACGGAGGGAGAGAGAGGGAGAGAGAGCGAAAGACAGAGGGAGAGAGAGTGAGAGACAGAGGGAGAAAGAGATAGAACGTAAAAAGCTTTCCGATCATCACTATCAAAAAATGTTAACATGACGAAGAAAAATGTAGCGATTTAAGCGCTTATTTGACAAACACAGACATCCTGGCGCGAATTTTACGGCCAATAAACAAACAAACGAACAAAAAGTAAAATGACAACAAACCAGATCAAACTGCATATAAGCGCAAATATTTGAACATAACGGTGGTAATGCTTATGCAATGCATGTAATGATCAGTTAAGAGTCTGCGAGGGGTGAGGTATGAAATTAACAATAATTTTATTAAAAGACACAGTATGAAAGCGAACAAATATTGAGCAATAAAGGCACACTCTGACACAAAGAAACAAATTTTCTATCAGACACAAGAACAGTATCTGTTAACCAAATTGTGGACACCTTAATGGCATGATAAACAAATACATAAATAAACAACAAAGTGTTCAGCTTTACAAAAAAAGAAGACAAGAAATCAAAGACAAAGGAAGAATGAAATGTGACCTTATTTTTCAAAGATAAAAGTATTCATAAATCAGATAACAAAGTGAACACAAAATTAAGTTCACGTAAGGATAGAAAAAAACGGGGAGACAGAGAGAGAGACCACACACACACAGAGACAGACAGACAGACAGAGAGAGAGAGAGGAACAACGCAAATCTTCCACACTCACCACATTTGAAGATGTAGCCGAAATGGTCCATATCCAGTCTACGGCAACATATGACCTGTTCCCTCCGTTCCAAAGGCAAACAGGAACCTCCAGCTTCAGCCTCTTCTCTTGAAGACGGTGAGCTGTTACTTGAAGACTCTATGTTGGAGTTATTCAGCAAAGAAATCCCCGGCCTCCAGAAAGATGAGTTCCTAAGTTGTTCAGACTGCCACAACATGTCATAGTGATGGACCATGAAATTTCGATTATAGTTGATTATTTGATTGAAGCCTTCTCCTCCAACATGCGACGAATCTGTTCCACGTCTTCCCCAGTGACGACTCAGGTTGAAGGTCGTCTGTGACGTATTTCCGTTGTTGTCGGTGTCCATTCGGGTAGTGAGGATCGTCTGTGGATCGTTCTGCTGAGTAGGAGCAAAAGCATTCTGAAATCATTGATGTCAGGTGACGGTGGTGGTGGTGGTGGTGATGGTAATGGTGGTGATGATGATGATGATGATGAGAAGAATGATTATAATGAGGAGGAGGATATAACAACAACAAGAATAGTAGTAGTAGCAACAACAACAACATGATGATGATGATGATGATATGATGATGATGATGATGATGATGATATGATGATGATGATGATGATGATGATGATGATGATGATGATGATGATGATGATGATGATGATGATGATGATGATGATGATGATGATGATGATGATGATGATGATGATGATGATGAAAAAGAAATAATGATATAACAACAACAACAACATGATGATGATGATGATGATGATGATGATGATGATGATGATGATGATGATGATGATGATGATGATGATGATGATGATGATGATGATGATGAAAAAGAAATAATGATACAACAACAACAACAACAACATGATGATGATGATGATGATGATGATGATGATGATGATGATGATGATGATATGATGATGATGATGATGATGATGATGATGATGATGATGATGATGATGAAAAAGAAATAATGATATAACAACAACAACAACAATAATCGTCACCATCATCATAATGACAATGACATGATAATAATAACAATAACAATGAGAAAAAGGTAATAATGATATATCAACAACAATAATATCGACAACAACAACAATACTACTAGTAGTAGTAGTAGTGTTGTTGTTGAGTAGTAGTAGTAATAGTAGTAGTAGTAGTAGTAGTAATAGTAGTAATAGTAGTAGAAACAATCATCATCATCATCATAATCATAACGATAATAATAAAGGAATTACTTCATGGCTCTTGAAGTGATTATTCGTACTGATCTTAAAATGAAACTAAAATTAGGGGTAAAAAATGAGTCAAACTATGTCAGTGTCAGGTATTATGGTTTTGTTTCTGGCGCCATCAGAATCTGCATCTACACAACTGACTCTGAAAGCTGATACACTGGAGATCATCCCGTCGGACAAACAAAGTGTTCCAGAGGAATTGGAATCTAAACAAGCGCTATGAGCGCTATAATGGAATCAGAACGTTAACACTTTGACTCCTGCACCCTATCCGCCAGCTGCAAAAACTTAACCCTTTGACTCCCTCACCCTAGCCACCAGCTTCCTGTAGGAAGCTGGTGGATAGGGTGAGGGGGTCATAGGGTTACGTTTTTGCTTTGCTATCATGTTTGACAATGCAGGATGCTGGTGGACAGGGTGTTGGAGTCAAAGGGTTAAAAGACAGGTAGGATACAGGGCACACGAGAAATGTACCCTGGAACTTTCCTTTCTCCCCCATCTCCTGACATTTCATCTTTGTGTGTGAAGTGTATGTGTGTGTGTTTGTGTGTGTGTTTGTGTGTGTATGTGTGTGTGTTTGCGTGTGTGTGTGTGTGTGTGTGTGTGTGTGTGTGTGTGTGTGTGTGTATGTGTGTGTGTGTGTAGTGTATGTGTGTGTGTTTATGTGTGTATGTGTATGTGTGTTTATGTGTGTATGTGTGTGTATATGTGTGTGTGTGTGTAGTGTATGTGTGTGTATGTGTGTGTGTCAAGTATTTGTGTGTGTATGTGTGTGTGTGTGTGTAGTGTGTGTGTGTGTGTGTGTGTGTGTGTGTAGTGTATGTGTGTATAGTGTATGTGTGTGTTGTGTATGTGTGTGTGTGTGTGTGTGTGTGTGTGTGTGTGTGTAAGTGTGGGTGAGTAAGTGTATGTGTGTGTGTGTCTGTCTGTCAGTCTGTCTGTCTGTTTGTCTGTTTGTGTGTGTGTGTTTGTTTGTGTCTGTCTGTGTGTGTTTGTGAATGTGTGTGTGTGTGTGTGTGCCTGTATCTGTGTGTGAGTGTGTGTGTATGAGTGTTTATGTGTGTGAAATTGAATGTTTTTGTGTGTGTGCCTGTGTGTGTATGCGTGCGTGTATTAGTGTGTGCGTCTGTCTGTGTGTAATTGTGTGTGTGCGTGTGGGGAGTAGGGGTGGGGAGGTGTTTGGGGTGTTTGGGGGAGTGTCTGTGTATGAGTGAGTGAGTGTGTGTGTGTGTGTGTGTGTGTGTGTGTGTGTGTGTGTGTGTGTGTGTGTGTGTGTGTGTGTGTGTGTGTTTGTGTGTGTATGCGTGTGTGAGAGAGAAAGAGAGAAAGAGAAACAGAGTGTGTGCGTGTGTATGTGTATATATATATATATATGATGTGTGTGTGTGTGTGTGTGTGTGTGTGTGTGTGTGTGTGTGTGTGTGTGTGTGTGTGTGTGTGTGTGTGTGTGTGTGTGTGTACGTGTACGGAGAGGGATGCTTACAGAAGTGTTTTTCTCAACGGTTTCCATTTCCGTTGTGTTGTTTCAGACCCGTGGCCGGATCTATGAACAGAGCGATTTATGCACTGCACAACTTTATGTCCTCGACGATGGAAAAATACTGCGATCTATGAAGAGTGCATAAGACTTAAGTCCTCTTTGCGCACTCTTTAGGGGTGCGTAACTTTATGTCTCCTCAGGGGGAGACTTATGCACTGCACAACTTTATGTCCTCGACGATGGAAAAATACTGCGATCTATGAAGAGTGCATAAGACTTAAGTCCTCTTTGCGCACTCTTTAGGGGTGCGTAACTTTATGTCTCCTCAGGGGGAGACTTAGCCAACCTTGCGCACGCCATAACGTTGTTTCCGCACGAAGCCAGAAATCAAAACAATGTGGCAGCAGATCGCTTCGGACACGTCGTTCACGGGATTCGATTGCGCCAACCGCGAATATTTCGTGACTGAACAACCTACTGAACATGTACGACAACATTTTCGTTATCGTCGACAGGGACTGTTGGAAATTACTGACGAGTTTTCACCACGATTGGAGGAAAGAAGAGAAGGCAGTTTTGCGTGCGTGCCGAACTGAGGTAAGTTAATAACTTGTATTTCAAATGTTAATAAAAGTGACTGTGTTATAAACACTGCACTTGAATGCACTGTACCCTGTTGATTGCAACACTTGTGTGATATAGAGCATGTTACTTTATATACGACCTCCTCCGAGTCCATATAAAGGGGACTAAATGCAGGGCATATGTCCACAGCAACAAGAAAGGAAAAAATAGGGTTATCTCCCGTATGAATGGCATCCACAGACCCATGGAGAGGGGAAAATAACAACAGCAGAAAAAACAAGCAAACAAAAAGATCTTTTACTCCACAGACTTAACTGTCCGGCCCCCAGACGTGCGGCACGCAGGCCCACCGGCGTGTGGATATGCCTTGGTGCCCACGAACCAGATCCCCAAGCTATGGGTAAATAGCTCCGCTGCCTTGTGAACATCTCGGGAGAGAATAAAGCTAAGGGAGTTAACCCTGAAAACAAAATCACCCAACTACCTTGTAGGTTGTCGTGGGAATGACAAAGGCTAGCGGAGACCGTAAACAAACCGATGGAAGGCAAAGGGAAACCACCATCGTATTCTCCCCAGGATATTCATGGATGGACAGACAAAAGGAAAATGAAGATAACGACGTAAATAGGTGCTCCTATGGAGCACCTTCGTCTGCTAGGGACCGTCATGTGGCAAAGGTGACACCAGACCGTCAGCAAGCTACTGCGACCAACCTCAAAAATACCAAAATAGCAATATGGAACATCAGAACACTGTTACAAAAAGGCAAATTAGACAATATCAAAATGGAGATGGAAAGGCTTAACATTAGTATTTTAGGACTAGGGGAGTGAGATGGAAGGGGGCAGGCATAATAACATCACGAGTGTATACAGTAATATACTCTGGTGGAAACTCACATGAAAGAGGAGTAGGCATCGTAATGGACAGGGACAAATCAAAAGCAAAGGATACTGGGCTGAGTCTGACAGAGTTTTGTTGGTTAAATTGGGAGGCAGCCATTTGGCATCAACATCATTCAGGTGTATGCACCAACATCTGCAAGTGCTCAGGAAACCATCGACTACTTCTACGAAGTATTAGAGATGGCCAAGGCCCAATGTAAATCACAAGAAGTTACAGTAATAATGGGAGATTTTAATACTAAAGTGGGACAGGATAGGGTGGAGGACATGGCCTTGGTACACAAAATGAAAGGGGAGGGAAACTTGTAGAATGGGCACAGATGAATGAAGTAAGAAACACCTGGTTTGAGCAGCCTAACAGAAGAAAATGGACTTGGATGAGTCCAGGGGATAATAACAAAAATCAGTTTGACTACATCCTGATTAATAAAAGATTTAGAAATTCTTTGCTGACAGCAAAAACACTACCAGGCGCAGACTGCAACAGTGACCACAATCCTGTAGTGAGAAAATTTAGGCTGAAATTAAGGAAAAGGAAACAGACCAAAAGCAACATCAAAATAAATATTGGACTCTTGAGGACAGATGAAGTGATACGTAAAAAATTTAACGTATATGTTCAAAACAAATTCAGTGCTCTGGAAGACGTTAGTGACAGTGAGGAACAATGGACAAAGTTGAGAAATTCGATAAATGAAGCTTGTGAAGAAATCCCTGAAGTAGATAGAAAAGCAAAAAAGAACTGGATGACAAAAGAAATTTTAGACTTGATGGAGGAACGGAGGAAGGCGAAGAGAAACGAGGAGATATACAGGAAGATAAATAAAGAAATCATAAATGGGTGCAATGAAGCTAAGGAAGCTTAGCTGAAAAGAAAATGCAAAGAAATAGAAGACCGACACAAAACGGATCCTCAGGGTATGTACAGACGAATTGAAGAAATTGTCCACAGGAAAAAGAGGTGCACATCAACTGGTTGCTTAAAACCAAAAGATGGTACGCTTATCATGGAAGATGGGCAGAGTGTGTACATTAAAGACTTTTTGAAGATGATAGAAACAAAGAACACATTTTAAGAAAGAACTTTGAAGGACCACCCATAATGAAATTTGAAGTTAGAGCAGCACTGAAAATATGAAACCAGGAAAAGTTCCAGGACCAGACAACATTACTACAGAGATGATTGAAGCTTTGGAGAAATTCGGTATTGAAAAAATAACAGTCCTCCTAAATGAAATTTACGACACTGGAAAAATCCCCAAAGATATGTCAAAATCAATTTTCATTGCTCTTTCAAAGAAGACAGGGGCTATAGAATGTGAAATCCATCGCACAATCAGTTTGGTGAGTCATGTAACAAAAATCCTGTTAAGAATAATCATGATGAGGACAAGGAATAAAATCAAAAGTGAAATAGCAGATGAACAATGTGGATTTGTAGAAGGGAAAGGAACTATTAATACCATATACATCCTAAGAACTATCATAGAGAGGTCAATCGAGATGAATAAGGATTTATGTTTATGCTGTGTTGATTACACCAAGGCTTTCGATCAGGTAAGACATGAAGAACTGATCAACCAACTAGAAAGACTCAATATTGATGGAAGAGATCTACGAATAATCAGAAATATGCACTGGGAACAAACAGCTGCAATG
>JAPXFY010000014.1:73043649-73051149 GCA_030674185.1 Monoplex corrugatus
AAACAAAAGCCATAGTAAACATTATCTGCAATTCACTTTTTTTTTTATTAAGATTACATTAATTCCCAGAATTCTATATACAACATGTGTTTGTGATCATTTTAATTCCTTTTTCGTGTTTTGACTGGTCATGATAAATGTGGTTTCTGAGAAGAACGCTGAGAGTTCCGTGGACAGCAAAGAAAACAAACGACACAGTCTGTAAGGAGGCAGACACATAATTAACTTTAATAAAGAAGATTAGGAAAAGACAAGCAACATTTATAGAACATTTTTGAGGACAGGGGAATTAGAAAACCTGGTCACAACAGGAAACATGGGGAGGAACAGAACTCCAGGTAGAGCCAGGGAGAAAATATTGGACAGACTTGCAGGGTGGCTGAAGACAGAGAGGATAGGAGATGTACTTGCAGCGACAGGGGATAGATTCGTGTGGAGGGCCATGATCGCCAACGCCATGCGGTTGGGCACATGATGATGATGATGATGATAGCAGGGAGGGAGAGAAGTTGGTCGAACACGGCCCCAATAAAGCTTGCCGCAGAGAAGTGAGTTCCATATCATCTTACTTTTCTTATCATGTGATGTCTCGAGTTCATTCCCAAACTGCACCATAAAAATTGGTTTGTTTGCTCCCTACCTTTATGATACAGTCATTTTGGTGGTGTAAGCTTCGTGTTTTATAAGTTCAGTTCTCCACTCACCTCCCCCCCCCCTTCCCTACTTAAAGACCCTACCAGTTTTGTGCAGACTCAAGGAATCTGCCAGATAATTGTTGGCAGATTTATTGTTATTGTTGTTTTTGTTTAAAGCCCAGCCGACTGCGTAGAGCCATATCAAGTCAACGACCGTTCAATACTCATACAATACTTCAACAGGAAAATAATGGAAAAGAAAATTAAATACACATATAAATGTATTTGTGCACATAATCTAAGGAGATGCCCCTGGCGTTGACCATTCAGTCCAATTTATCTCACAGGGGATTTAAAAGCATACCTGAATATAAATTTAAACGTAACTAAGGACACTAAAACATATATAAAAACAGACCTAAATTACCTAAAATTGCTTCCACATATCTCATTTCCCTAGAGCCAAAAATGCACTTAGTACATGTACCCAATTATCAGAACTAAGAGAAAAGCACGTAATACTTTATCGAACACATACAGGTGAATGGACCAGCAAGGCAGAAAATGATAGGAAGAAATGGTGCAAAGCAAAGGAACAAGGCAGAAACGAAGACAGTGACAGAAAAGAGGAAATTTCAAACACAGAATTTCCATTAGGTAGGGATACTGTTTATACTGAAAGAGCCTTCGGCATCCCCTCGGGGAGTGTTGGCAAATTTTGTGTGGAGCGCATATGGAGTTTCCTGAATGGGCTGAAATCATGCTGAACAAATTTCCAGACTCCAAGCCACACAAAATACTGGCGCTTAATATGCAACGAAAAATGTGACAATTGATAACCTTTCCTTAGCAGACTGATAATTCTATAAGAAACTAATCGTCATTATCATCATCCACGCTTTTTGCCCCGCCTCGGACACAAACTGCCAACAAATGCTGTCCAGCCATCACGGTCCTGAGCCAATCGCTCCGGATATCCACCAGACGTGGCCTGTCCTCCTTGTGTTCACCTCCAGGTCATGGCGCCAAGCGCTTATTGGACGACCTCTTTTCCTTTTCCCCTGTAGGGTTCCAAGTGAGGGTTTGCCGTGTGGTGCTGGACGCAGATTTGCTTATTGTGTGGCCGATCCATCTTTGGCGTCTTTAGAGGATCTTCGCTTGTACTGGTGGTTGTCTTGTTTGCTGCTACAATTGCTCATTACTGATTCTGTGTGGCCAGCAATTCCGCAGAATCCTTCTGAGACGGGAGTTGACTGACCCTTTGACTCCCGCACCTTGTCCACCAGTATCTTGTATTGTCAAGAACGCTGAACCCTTTGATTCCCTCACCCTATCCACTAGCTTCCTGTAGGAAGCTGGTGGATAGGGGGAGGGAGTCAAAGGGTTCAGTTTTTGCGGTTCGTGGACAAGGTGCAGGAGTCAAAGGGTTAAAAGTTTGGGTTCTCTTTATGGTGGTGGTAGTGGTTATACAGGTCCCGGCTCATAAAGAAAGACAGGTTTCATGATGGAGTTGAAGATCCTGATTTAGATGTTGGTTACCATATCAGTGGATCCACACACGTTTTTACAGCAGACTGAAAAGCAGACACGGCCTTGCTCATGAGGATTCTATTGTCTGCATCTGTCCCACCATGCTTGTCAACGGTGCTGCCGAGATAGATTTAAATTTTCTAATACGTATAACGCTGTCAACGGTGCTGCCGAGATAGGTTTAAATTTTCTAATACGTATAACGCTGTCAACGGTGCTGCCGAGATAGGTTTAAATTTTCTAATACGTATAACGCTGTCAACGGTGCTGCCGAGATAGATTTAAATTTTCTAATACGTATAACGCTGTCAACGGTGCTGCCGAGATAGGTTTAAATTTTCCAATACATATAACGCTGTCAGCGGTGCTGACCAGATACGTTTAAATTTTCCAATACATATAACGTTGTCAACGGTGCTGTCGAGATAGGTTTGAATTTTTCAATACATATAACGTTGTCAACGGTGCTGTCGAGATAGGTTTGAATTTTCCAATACATATAACGCCTCACCTTCCAGTCTGATGGGTGTTGTGATTGCTGCACTAATCTTGACGATCTTGCTCTTTCCTTTGTGCTTATTGAGGCCCAAGTGAGGCGAGCTTTCCGCAACGGTACTGGTGGGTATGTTTTTCTGCATATGTTGCTGGGTATTGGAAAGGAGGGCGAGATCCTTGGCGAAGTAGAGGTGTCTAACTGTGTCCAAAGCGTTTGTTTGATGCGATGTCGCGTCTGGACTGCACATGTCTTCGTAAACCCGAAGTCCACTGCGAAGAGGAACAGGAAAGCCGATCGACAGCACGCATCATGGCCCGTCTCCAGTCTTACTTGAAAGGCGTCGATGAGTTGATGGGCCATGGACCATCCTGAAGGTTATCCTCTCGTATGCATTCTGGATGATGCTTATGACCCTCTCCACCACAGGAAAGTGTCTCAGCAGCTTCCAGAGGGTCTGTCTGTCAGTGCTGTCGACTGCCTTCTCATAGTCAATGAAGCTGATGTATATAGTTTCGAGATCCATTCCAGCGATTGTTCCAAGATGAAGGGCAGGATTGCTATCTGGTCAGTGTACGATCCATCCTTGCAAAACCCATTCTGCTGATACTGGAGCTGTGGGTCTAAAGAGCCCCTCGTCCTTTTCAGAAGAAGTCTCTTGAATCTTCCCCTAAAGTTTCAGTCTTTTTCTCCTAATTTTTGTATCTGGTGTTTTTTTGTGAGCTTACTCTTGACAAAGGTCAGTTGGCCGAAAACTTGCGCCTGTCTTGCCTTGTATTAAATACGCGTTCTTATTCTTTTTTCGTGTTTTTTCTGGTTCCTGTTTGCTTGAACGCGGGCAGTCACACTTGTTTTGGATTTCATTGTCATCTAATACATTTTAAGACACTGCAGCTATTGTCTCCACTACCACCACTATCATCATCACCATCATCAACATTGTTATTGTTATTGTTATTGTTATTGTTATTACTTGTTGAAATCCCAGCTAATTGTGTGAAGCCATATAAGGGCTATAACCGTTTCAAAACATACACAATACTTCAACAGGAAAAAAAAGAAAAGAATATTAAGTACACATATCAATGCATCCGTGCACATAATCTAAAGAGATGCCCCTGGTGTTGACCATTCCGTCCAATTTATCGCACAGGGGATTAAAAAAAACACACTTGGATACAAATTTAAGCATACCTAAGGACAGCAAAACATACAAAAACGGGCATGAATTACCTAAAATTGCTTCCGCATATCTCACCTCCCTAGAGCCAAAAATGCACTTAGTACATGTACCCAATTATCAATCCTAAGAAAAAGTACGTAAGACTTTATCGAACGCATACAGGTGAATGGACCCGCAAAGCAGAAAATAATAGGAGGAAATGACAGAAAGCAAAAGGAGGAAGAAAGAAACAAAATACAGTGACAGAAAAGAGGAAATTTCTAGCATTGAATTTCCAGAAAGTGGGGATACTATCTATACAGAAAGAGCAATCGGCATCCCCACGGGGGGGAAACCAAGAAACATCAAATGGGAGTCATTAAGTTAACAAATAATTGAAGGAATTTCTGTACTGAAATAGCCATGCATATATGACCCGTTACGATAAAAACCAAACAAATAACAACAACACCAATAACAAACGTAGTGATACTCACCCCCAGTCTGTCTGTCACCTCTTTGCTTTCTGTACACGCTGATTGTTTTCTTTTATACCTGCACTGAGGTACCAAAACTCTCATACTACACCACCCTCACCAACAGTGTGTCCTTGTCCCCCCCTCTCTACCTCCCTCCCTCCCTCCCTCTTCCGCCTCCCACCTCCTTCCCTGTCTTCCCTTTCGCCTCTCCTTCCCCCTCTCTGTTTCTCTCCCTCTATTTCTGCCTCTCTTTTTCTTACCTTTCTTTCTTTCTCCTTCTTTCCTTCTCTCCTCGCCTTTCTCGGTACTAACGTACTGTTAACTTGGTGAGGCAAGTTCAGGACAGGTAAGCGACCTCTTAAATAACACCACACACAGTCGGCTACAAAACCGTGTGTCTGTCTTCCCGCCCACCCCAAACATCCCAAATATTAGGCATTCATTCTTTGCCTCAGGGTCACACACACGCGTGCACACACGAAAACACACACACACACACACGAAACACACACACGCACGCACGCAAACACAAACACGCGCACACACCACATACACACACATACATAAACAAGTCATAGTCTCAGGAATGCTGTTGACATCTGTGCCCTCTTGGTCACGAGAAAGAACTTTCTGTCTGCCTGTGGTTGGTTGTGTTGGTTGATGGTTGGTTGGTTGGTTGGGTGGTTGGTTGGTTGTTTAATCCTGATTTCATCCGGTCATATATTCCTAGATCTGCGGGCTTTGTGGGTTGGCTTCCCACCTTGCCTTTGATAACATGCCACGAGTTTTTCAAATGAAAGATGCTCCCAGGATTCACCGAAAGGGGGAGAGAATGATGAATCCATCGGCACTGACTCCATCACGACTGGAAACGCACAACGGACCATGATTAATGACCAGTTGGAATTTCCGTGTGCGTGTGGAAGGAGATTCACCACCAAACGCGGCATGAAGATCCACAGGACAAAAATGGGCTGTTTGAAGACACATACGAACCAGCAGCAGCGCACTGCGATAGCAGGTGAGACGTTGGATGACCAAGGCCAGGAATTAAACCATAGTGCCAAGGACATCCACGCTGACGGTTCTGATGCGGATTTTGCACAAGCTCTTAACGCCAAACGTGGAAAACTCAATTTGCCGCCTGCCGGTGCAAAAGAACAATGGGAGAAATTAGATGAGGAACTTGTCCTTAAGCTGAATGCGCTAATAGGGAACAGTACGCTGGAACACAAACTTGACACATACGGAGACATCATATACTCTATCTGCAGGGACACTTATGGAGTGAAGCAGCCAAAGACAAAAACGCCTCCCCAGAAATCCAGAAGACAGCAACAGATGGAGAGCATCCGGAGGGAGAAAAGGAAGCTTAAAAAGCGAATGAAAACTGCCTCAGAATTCGAGAAGCAAGGGCTCCTGGAACTCTGGAAAGATCTGAAGGCCAAACACAATGCTCTCAGCAAAGTGGAATCAGCAAGGCGAAGAAAGAGCAAAAAGAAGAAGACTCAAGATCGTTTCTTCAAAGATCCCTTTGACTTTTCAAGAAAGCTGTTTGAACAACCCAAATCAGGGACTCTCACAGTGGG
Organism: Monoplex corrugatus; assembly: GCA_030674185.1. Classification (NCBI taxonomy): domain Eukaryota; kingdom Metazoa; phylum Mollusca; class Gastropoda; order Littorinimorpha; family Ranellidae; genus Monoplex; species Monoplex corrugatus. The sequence continues at coordinate 73,049,538 of JAPXFY010000014.1, forward strand.
CAAGGAAACCCTAGAGCAGCATCTCAGGGAAACATATTCCGATTCTCAGCGCGAGGCACCACTTGAAATCCAGAATCTGGTTTGGCCTGCAGCGCCAGAAGGAAAATTCAATAACAAACCACCAACACTGGATGAAGTGAAGAACGTAGTAAAGAAAGCCAGAGCCAAGTCAGCACCTGGACCAAACGGAATACCATACCTGCTCTACAAGAAATGCCCAAAAGTGCTCGAGTGGCTCCACAAGATGATTCGATCAGCATGGAGGAACCAGAAGATCAGCGACCAATGGATGAGAGCTGAAGGAGTGTACATTCCGAAGGAGCAGAACTCCAGCAGCATCAATCAGTTCAGGCCAATATCACTTCTGAACGTCGAGGGGAAAATCTTCTTCTCTGTTATGGCAGCAAGATTGACAAAATACCTGACTGAAAACAAGTATCTGGATATGTCAGTCCAAAAGGGAGGCATACCAGGAATGCCTGGATGCTTGGAACATGCCACGTTGATTTGGGATGCCATCCAAAAAGCAAGAACAGAGAAGAGAAACATTGACGTAGTTTGGCTTGATCTGGCGAATGCATATGGATCAGTTCCACACGATATGATCCAGCTGGCTCTTGAAATGTATCACATCCCAGAAAACATCCGAACAATGCTGAGGAAGTATTTCCAAGGGTTCTCAATGCGGTTCTCTACCAAAGAATACACCACGGACTGGATAGACCTAGAGGTGGGCATTGCAATGGGCTGTGCAATCTCTCCCATACTGTTCGTGTTGGCAATGGAAGTCATCTTGAAAGCTGCAATGAAGAGTTCAGGTCCAGTGAATCTGGGAGATGGATACCAGATGCCTCCTCTGAAAGCTTTCATGGATGACACAACAGTCTTGTCCACGGATGAGGAAGAGACACACCAAATCTTAAAGCAGCTGGATGAGCTGGTGGCCTCTTCAAGAATGAGGTTCAAACCTAAGAAATCCCGAAGTCTCTCACTGCGAAAAGGAAAAGTGGCAGATTCAGTCAAATTCATGGTAGCCAACCAAGCCATCCCCACTGTCACAGAAGAGCCAGTAAAAAGTCTCGGAAGATGGTATGATGACTCCCTGAAAGACACACAAAGGGGATGTGAAACCAAGCAAACAGCAGAAGAAGGCCTGAAGAAAATAGATAACTGCGGACTGCCAGGCAAATACAAAGTCTGGTGTCTACAGTTCATGCTGATACCAAAGCTGCTGTGGCCACTGCTAATCTATGACATTTGCACCAGCACAGTCGAAGCAATGGAAGCCAAAATCAACAAATACACAAGAAAATGGCTCGGTGTCCCACCTGGTCTCACTGATGTTGCATTCTACTGTCGTCAAGCAATGCTGAAGCTACCTCTCAAATCCATAGTGGAGGAATACAAAGTTGGAAAAGCAAGACTGTTGAGCATGCTGGAGGAATCGGAAGACAATATCGTGAGATCAGTTCATCCAAAGCTGAGAACTGGCAGAAAGTGGAAAGTCCAAGAGGCTGTAAACAATGCCAAGAGAAACCTCAGCAGCAAAGAAATAATTGGACACACGCAAACCAACAGACAGGGACTGGGAGCAACAAAAATGCAGTGGTGG
>JAPXFY010000014.1:73061149-73073649 GCA_030674185.1 Monoplex corrugatus
CACCATAGGAATCTATCCCTTGTCGCTGCAAGTACATCTCTCACCCTCTCTGTTCTCAGTCACCCTGCAAGTCCATCCAATATTTTCTCCCTGGGTCTACCTGGTGTTCTCTTTCCCTCCAGCTTTCCTGTTCCGACCAGGTGCTCTGATTCCTCTTTCCTCATGAAATGTTCTATACATGTTGTCTGTCTTTTCCTAATCTTCTCTATTAATGACAGATGCCATGTGATGGAAAGGATCGGAAAAAAAATCATGACACAAGCCCTGAGCCTGCATATAAGCCCTATGAGGTGTCAAGCTCTTGAACAAATTCGAAAAGAATCGATGGGTGCAACAGTTAACCCTTTGACTCCCGCACCCTATCCACCAACTGCAAAAACTTAACCCTTTGACTCCCGCACCCTATCCACCAACTGTAAAAACTTAACTCTTTAACTCCATCACCCTATCCACCAACTGCAAAAACTTAACCCTTTGACTTCCTCACCCTATCCACCAGCTTCCTGCAGGAAGCTGGTGGATAGGGTGAGGGAGTCAAAGGGTTAAGTTTTTCCTTTGCTAGCATGGTTGACAATGCACTGGTGGACGGGGTACAGGAGTCAAAGGGTTAAGTGGGCAAGACGTCAGACTTCCTAAAGATCAGGGGCTCGATCCTGCTAGAGTTTCTCCAGCGTAGTGGTTAAAAGGTGGAGATTTTTCCGATCTTCCAAATCAATATGAGTGCAGATTTTGTTCGTGCCTAAATCTCCTTAGTGTGTAAATGTATGCATCACATGAAGTATGAACGTTAAAAAAAAAAAAACAGTATCACGTCAGTGGCTGGTCGCTTATGACAACATGACACCACCCAGCACGCACACCCACAGAAGACGGAATATGCAGACTGTGCAGCAAAACATACCGACTGCGCAGAGTGGGCAAAATAATGTGCATACTCGCATCTGAATAAAATCGAAACGAATAAACAAAAAGATAATAATGGGGGGGGGGGGGGTATTCAAATTACGAGCAAAAACAAACAAATCCTACAATGATTCAGACTGGTAGGAACCAAACCCGGGACCTCCCAAGTTGTTAGTCGTTGCGCTTGACCACCTGGCCCCTGGCGACTGGTAGGCAGCAGTGAGGTAAAAGCAGTTAGTATCAAGACACTGTGATGGGGACTAAACGCCACCCCCCACCCCACCCCGTGGGAATGACGGGGGCTCTTTCAGTTTAAATAGTATCCCCACTTTTTGGAAATTCTGTGCTAGAAATGTCCTCTTTTCTGTCATTCTCTTTGTTTCTGCCTTGTTCCTTTGCTTTCTGTCATTTCTTCCTATTATTTTCTGCTTTGCTGGTCCATTCACCTGTATGTGTTCGATAAAGTCTTACGTACTTTTTCTTAGGATAGATAATTGGGTACATGTATTAAGTGCATTTTCAGCTCTAGGGAGGTGAGATATGCGATAGCAACTTAATGTAACATATGCCTGTTTTTATATATGTTTTGGTGTCCTTAGTTATGCTTTAATTTGTATTCAGGTGTCTTTTTTAAATCCCTTGTGCGATAGATTGGACGGAGTGGTTAACGCCAGGGGCATATCCTTAGATTATGTGCGTGAATGCATTGATATGTGTACTTCATTTTCTTTTCTTTTCTTTTTTTTTTTTTTTTTTTTTTTGTGTTGAAGTTTTGTATGTTTCGAAGCGGTTATACCCCTGGTATGGCTCTGCGCAGCCGGCTGGGCTTTAAACAAAAATAACATAACAAATAAACGCCCACAAGGTCTGCAGACTGACAGGTTAGACGCTTGTCCACAGAGTCGCTGGACTGCCCTGCAGGCTGAATGTGTCAGTCACTGTGATTAGTGGGTGTGAACTTGAAGGGGACAGGATGATTCAGTAAGACGGAAGAAGAATGTCGCCGGTTTGGCTCGAAGGTCATCTTCTTCTTCTTTTTCTTTTTCTTCTTTTTCTTCTTCTTGTTCTTTTTCTTTTTTTTTTTTTTATTGTCCGGCTCAGTGCACAAAGATAACATGAGCTTTTCTGTGGCAAAAGCGACAAAAAATAAAACAACAAAAAACAAACAAACAAACAAAACAAACACACACACAAACAAACACACACACAAACACACAAACAAATAAACAAAACAGCTTAAGCCAAATGCACGATCAAAAGTATGAAGAAAGAATCAGTGAACGAGCCCTTGTGTGTGTGTGTGTGTGTGTGTGTGTGTGTGTGTGTGTGTGTGTGTGTGTGTGTGTGTGCGTGTGTGCGTGCGTGCGTGCGTGTGTGTGTGTGTGTGTAAGTGTGTGTGTGTGTGTGTGTGTGTAAGTGTGTGTGTGTGTGTGTGTAAGTGTGTGTGTGTGTGTGTAAGTGTGTGTGTATGTGTGTTCGTTCGTTCTTTGAGTTAACGTCTTTTCACTATGAGTGATATTAGACGGGTGAGGGGAATTAAAAAAAAAAGAATAAACAAAATAAAATGTAAAACGATAGTTGGACGGGTTGGATTGGGGCAGAGGGAAGACATAGGAAAAAGACATTAGTAGGTGGGAGAACAGTAAAATGGAACAAGAACTTAACACTAACAATTAACTTCAACAACGCGAAGGGAAATTATATAATGCTACCAATTTTGAAGAACAAGGTCTCCCAACAGTGTAAAAATCGCTACTCACAGTTCCGTAGCTTTCGATGGCGTTCTCGCCATCTTCGTCAGCGCTCTAATGCTGTCTGCGTGAATCTCTACTCAGATCTCGCGAACATGGGATGAACCCAGTTCACGAGATCGAATCAGAGAATGGTACACCGGGGGCAGGGTTGTAACGGCCCCGGTCCCTGTTGAGCGGGGGGTTGGTGGCTGCGATGTAGATGGCCTCCTTGACTCCTCGCTGGAACCACTTATTTTCTCTGTCCAGGATGTTGACATTGTCCGCACTGAATTGATGTTTTTCGGCGTGTAGGTGAGCTCCTACTGGAGAAGAGTCCCTCTTGTGTTCTGTTAGTCTCTTCTGAAGGGGGCGTTCAGTTTCACCGACATAATGTTGGTTACAGTCCTGGCAGTCTATTCTGTATATAATGCCAGCTTTGTCGAGTTTGCTGGTTTTGTCCTTGGGGGTGACCAGCTGGCTGCGTATGGTGTTGGAAGGTTTGGAATGTACAGCCACCCCCAGTTTTCTGATCTTTCTGGACAGAGCGTCACTCACACCTCCTACGTATGGGATGGTGATGTGTCCCTTGCGCTGGTGTTGTTTCACTGGCTGTTGGGATGCGGTGTTGGATTTCCTGCCTCCCGGGCTGTTCCAGGCCCACTTTTTGTAGCCCGAGATGGTGAGCACTTTTTTCAGGTGGTTTGTCTCCTTGTCTTTTGCCTCTTGGGTACTGCATATGGTGTTAGCTCTGTGGGTAAGGGTTCGAATCACTCCCAGTTTGTGTTCAAGGGGCTGGTGGCTGTCGAACTGTAAATATTGGTCCGTATGAGTTGGTTTACGGTAGACCGAGAAGGATAGAATGCCATCAGTTCTGGTGATGAGGGTGTCCAGCATGGCTATGGAGTTGTTCTGTTCCACTTCCCTCGTGAATTTGATGGCTGGGTGTTGGTTGTTCAGATGTTCTGTGAACTGTTCGACCAGTTGCTGGGGGAGGATAGTCATGGTGTCGTCTACGTAGCGCCCCCAGTATCGTGGTGGGGAGTGGAAAGAAGCCAATGCTTTCTCTTCAAAATCCTCCATGAACAGGTTGGCTACTATTGGGCTTACTGGGGAGCCCATGGCTGCTCCTTCTTTTTGTTGGTAGAATTCACCTTGGAAGGTGAAGTAGGTGGTGGTGAGGCAGCAGGACAAGAGTTCACATACGTCGTCCACTGTGAGAGATGTACGTTGGTGGAGGGTTTGGTCGTTTTGTAACCTTCGGCGTATGATCTCTATGCTTTCTTTCACTGGTACGCTGGTAAATAGGGCAGAGACATCATATGACACAAGGAGTTCATCATGAGCGAGGGTGTAGTTACTCAGTTTTTCCACTAGGTCAGCACTGTTGTGGATGTGATGATCTGTGTGTCCTACGAGAGGTGATAGGATGTCCGCCACAAATCTAGCCGTCTCATACATGATGGAACCTCTGGATGCGACTATGGGACGGAGGGGGACTTCTTTCTTGTGGACTTTGGGTAGATCATAGAACTTGGGGACGTCGGACACAGTTGGGTATAATTTCCTGTACTGTTCTAATGACAGGCGGTCCGTCTCTTTCAGGCGTTTCAGTGTGTCTTTCAGTTTGTTGGAAAACTTGGAAGTAGGATCTTTCTTGAGGCGTTCATATGTTGTAGTATCTTCCAGAAGTTTGCTTGCCTTCTCATAGTACATGGGTCTAGGCATGATGACTGTGGCACGACCTTTGTCAGCTGGTAGGATCATCGTGGCGTGTTCGTTCTTTAAATCCGCCAGAGCCCGTCTTTGGTCCGGTGTTAAGTTGGATTTCGGTAGTTTGGCCTGTTTCATGATTCTGACACAGTCTGATCTTAAGTGTGTGGCTTCTTCTGAATTAGGGCCAATATACCTGCAAGCTGTTTCAATGCTTGTGATGAGGTCTACCACTGGAAGCTTGTTAGGGGCTACGGCGAAATTTAGTCCTTTCTCTAGTACTTCCTGTTCTGGTTTAGTGAGTTGGCGATCTGATAGATTGATCACCCACCTCTCTTTGGTCTTTCTTTTTGTTTCTTCCGGTACAGGTGTAATCTCGCTTTTGTCATTCTGTTGTCTCTTGTTGTTTTTTGGTGCTAGAAGTTCGAATTTCTTTCGATGGCGTTGGCGTACTTTGTCCCATTCTATTCGTCGTGTGTTGTTTAGCCACTCTTTGATTTCGGAGAGCATAGCATCTGGTAGTGTGCTAGAGCTCAGTCTTTCCTCGAGGTCTTGGATTTTTCCTTCCAGACAAGTGATGCGGGTGTTGATTTGCTTGATGCGTTCGTTCATGAGTGCTCGTTGTGCCTGATTGATGATATTATTTGCTGCTGTTCCTTTCATCGAAGTTTTGATTTTTAGGCTGGTGGGAAAGACGCCGTGATGTTTGCAGTGCAGTGTGAAGTGTAGATGGTTCCTGAACTTCGCTAGGGAGCGGTGTAATTTCTCTGATTCACGAAAGGTAGTGATGATCGTCCGATCGTAATCGCGAATGAGACGTAGGGGAAGTTTCAACAGTTGGGGGGTAGAAGGGAAGGGAAATTGTAACACTAAAACACAAGAGGGAAGAAGAAATATCGCCGGTTTCGCTCGAAGGTCATCATTGTCTGTTTGTTTGTTTATTTGTTTGTTTTGTTTGTTTGTTTGTTTGTTGTTGTTGTTTTATTTTTTGTCGCCCTTGCCACAGATAAGTTCATGTTATCTTTGTGTACCGAGCCGGACAAGAAGAAGAGGAAGAAAAAGATTTATTTTTTGTCGCCCTTGCCACTGATAAGTTCATGTTACCTTTGTGTACCGAGCCGGACAAGAAGAAGAAGAAGAAAAAGAAGAAGTGGTGTGTGTGTGTGTGTGTGTGTGTGTGTGTGTGTGTGTGTGTGTGTGTGTGTGTGTGTGTGGTGTGTGTGTGTGTGTGTGTGTGTCGATGTGTGTGTGTGTGTGTGTGTGTGTGTGTGTGTGTGTGTGTGTGTGTGTGTGTTGTCGATGTGTGTGTGTGTGTGTGTGTGTGTCGATGTGTGTGTGTGTGTGTGTGTGTGTGTGTGTGTGTGTGTGTGTGTGTGTGTGGTGTGTGTGTGTCGATGTGTGTGTGTGTGCGTGCGTGCGTGCGTGTGTGCGTGTGTGCGTGTGTGTGTGTGTGTGTGTGTGTGTGTGTGTGTGTGTGTGTGTTAGTGTGTGTGTGTGTTGTGTGTGTGTGTGTGTGGAGAGAGAGAGAGAGAGAGAGAGATATTATTCAGTATAGTTATCTGGTTAGCTTGATTGTTTGTATGTGTTGTACGCGAGCGAATTAAACATTCCAATGCCCTCTGTTGATAGCAATACTGCAATTTCTGTTGAACTGCATATAGTAATCTGCAACACAGATCGTGTTCATTGGGTCAAACAGAGACTGTGTTCATTAGGCCAAACAGAGAGCGTGTTCATTAGGCCAAACAGAGAGCGTGTTCATTAGGCCAAACAGAGACCGTGTTCATTAGGCCAAACAGAGAGCGTGTTCATTAGGCCAAACATAGACCGTGTTCATTAGGCCAAACAGAGACCGTGTTCATTAGGCCAAACAGAGACCGTGTTCATTAGGCCAAACAGAGACCGTGTTCATTAGGCCAAACAGAGACCGTGTTCATTAGGCCAAACAGAGAGCGTGTTCATTAGGCCAAACAGAGAGCGTGTTCATTAGGTCAAATAGAGACCATGTTCATTAGGCCAAACACTGTTCATTAGGCCAAACAGTGACTATGTTCATTAGGCCAAACACTGTTCATTAGGCCAAACAGTGACCATGTTCATTAGGCCAAGCAATGTTCATTAGGCCAAACACGATTCATTAGGCCAAACAGTGACTATATTCATTAGGTCAAACAGTGTTCATTAGGCCAAACAGTGACTATGTTCATTAGGCCAAACACTGTTCATTAGGCCAAACAGTGACTATGTTCATTAGGCCAAACAGTGACTATGTTCATTAGGCCAAACAGTGACTATGTTCATTCGGCCAAACACTGTTCATTAGGCCAAACAGTGACTATGTTCATTAGGCCAAACAGTGTTCATTAGACCAAACAGACTTTGTTTATTAGGCCAAACAGTATTCATTAGGCCAAACAGTGTTCATTAGAGCAGAGACTATGTTCATTAGGCCAAACAGGGTTCATTAGAGCAGAGACTATGTTCATTCAGCCAAACAGTTTTCATTAGGCCAAACAGTGACTATGTTCATTAGGCCAAACAGGGTTCATTAGGCCAAACAGTGACTATGTTCATTAGGCCAAACAGTGTTCATTAGGCGAAACAGTGACTATGTTCATTAGGCCAAACAGGGTTCATTAGGCCAAACAGTGACTATGTTCATTAGGCCAAACAGTGTTCGTTCGGTCAAACAGTGACTATGTTCATTAGGCCAAACAGGGTTCATTAGGCCAAACAGTGACTATGTTCATTAAGCCAAACACTGTTCATTAGGCCAAACAGTGACTATGTTCATTAGGCCAAACAGTGACTATGTTCATTAGGCCAAACAATATTCATTAGGCCAACAGGGTTCATTAGGCCAAACAGTGATTATGTTCATTAGGCCAAACAATGTTCATTAGGCCAAACAGTGTTCATTGGGCCAAACAGGGTTCATTAGGCCAAACAGTGACTACGTTCATTAGGCCAAACAGTGACTATGTTCAATAGACCAAACACTGTTCATTAGGCCAAACAGTGACATGTTCATTAGGCCAAACAATGTTCATTAGGCCAAACAGTGACTATGTTCATTAGGCCAAACAATGTTCATTAGGTCAAACAGTGACTATGTTCATTAGGCCAAACAGTGACTATGTTCATTAGGCCAAACAATGTTCATTAGGCCAAACAGTGACTATGTTCATTAGGCCAAACAGTGACTATGTTCATTAGGCCAAACAATGTTCATTAGACCAAACAGATACCATGTTCTTCAGACCAAAAAGACACCATGTTCATTAGGTTAAACAGACACTATGTTCATCAGGCCAAACAGGGACCGTGTTCATTAGGCCAAACGATCGTGTTCGTTGGGCCAAACAAAGACTATGTTCATTAGGCCAAACAGTGTTCATTAGGCCAAACAGTGTTCGTTAGGCCAAACAGTGACTATTTTCATTAGACCACACAGTTTTCATTAGGCCAAACAGTTTTCATTAGGGCAAACAGTGACTATGTACATTAGGCCAAACAGTTTTCATTAGGCCAAACAGTGACTATGTTCATTAGGCCAAACAGTTTTCATTAGGGCAAACAGTGACTATGTACATTAGGCCAAACAGTTTTCATTAGGGCAAACAGTGACTATGTACATTAGGCCAAACAGTTTTCATTAGGCCAAACAGTGACTATGTTCATTAGGCCAAACAGTTTTCATTAGGCCAAACAAAGACTATGTTCATTAGGCCAAACAGTGTTCATTAGGCCAAACAAAGACTATGTTCATTAGGCCAAACAGTGTTCTTTAGGCCAAACAAAGAATATGTTCATTAGGCCAAACACTGTTCATTAGGCCAAACAAAGACTATTCTTCATTAGGCCAAACAGTGTTCATTAGGCCAAACAGCGACTATGTTCATTAGGCCAAACAGTTTTCATCAGGCCGAACAGTGACTATGTTCATTAGGCCAGAAACTATGTTCATCAGGCCAAACAGTAACCGTGTTCATTATGCCTAACAGACTGTGTTCATTTGGTCAAACAGAGACCGTGTTCATTAGCCCAAAAAGTGTTCATTGTGTCCATAGACTATGTCTATGAAGCCAAACGACCGTGTTCCTTTGGCTAAACAGACCATGTTCATTAAGCCAAACAGACGATGTTCATTAGGCCAAACAGAGACCATGTTCATTAGGCCAAAAACAGACCATGTTCATTTGGCCAAACAGAGACCATGTTCATTAGGCCAAACAGAGACCATGTTCATTAGGCCTAACCGAACCATATTCAACATACCAAACAGACCCCATGTTCACCATGCCAAACGGACACTATGTTCATCAGGCCAAAAAGACACTATGTTCATCAGGCCAAACAGACACTATGTTCATCAGGCCAAACAGACACAATGTTCATCAGGCCAAACAGACACTATGTTCATCAGGCCAAAAGACACCATGTTCATCAGGCCAAAAAGACACTATGTTCATCAGGCCAAACAGACACTATGTTCATCAGGCCAAACAGAGACCATGTTCATTAGGCCAGAGACCATGGTCATCAAGTCAAAACAGTGTTCATTAGGCCAAACAGTGGCTATGTTCATTATGCCATAATAGTGTTCATCAGGCCAAACAGACACCATGTTCATCAGGCCAAACAGACACCATGTTCATCAGGCCAAACAGACACCATGTTCATCAGGCCAAACAGACACCATGTTCATCAGGCCAAACAGACACCATGTTCATCAGGCCAAACAGACACCATGTTCATCAGGCCAAACAGACACCATGTTCATCAGGCCAAACAGACACCATGTCATCAGGCCAAACAGACACCATGTTCATCAGGCCAAACAGACCATGCTCATGAGGCCAAACAAACACATGTTCATCAGCCAACAGAGACCATGTTTATTGGGCCAAAGAGTGACTATGTTCATTAGGCCAAACAGTGTTCATCAGGCCAAACAGACACCATGTTCATCAGGCCAAAGAGACACCATGTTCATCAGGCCAAACAGACACCATGTTCATCAGGCCAAACAGACACCATGTTCATCAGGCCAAACAGACACTATGTTCATCAGGCCAAACAGAGACCGTGTTCATTAGGCCAGAGACCATGGTCATCAAGTCAAAACAGTGTTCATTATGCCAAATAGTGTTCATCAGGCCAAATAGGTTCATTAGGCCAAACAGTGTTCATCAGGCTGGAATAGTGTTCATTAGGCCAAACAGTGTTCATTAGGCCAAACAGTGTTTATTAGGCCGGAATAGTGTTCATCAGGCCAAACAGTGTTCATTAGTCCGAACAGATCGCGTTCATTAGGCCAAACAGAGACCATGTTCATTAGGCCAAACGACCGTGTTCATTAGACCAAACAGAGACCGCGTTCATTAGGCCAAACAGAGACCGTGTTCATCAGGCCAAACAGACACCATGTTCATCAGGCCAAACAGACACCATGTTCATCAGGCCAAACAGAACCATGTTCATCAGGCCAAACAGACACAATGTTCATCAGGCCAAACAGACACAATGTTCATCAGGCCAAACAGACACAATGTTCATCAGGCCAAACAGACACCATGCTCATCAGGCCAAACAAACACCATGTTCATCAGGCCAAACAGACACCATGTTCATCAGGCCAAACAAACACCATGTTCATCAGGCCAAACAGAGACCATGTTTATTGGGCCAAAGAGTGACTATGTTCATTAGGCCAAACAGTGTTCATCAGGCCAAACAGACACCATGTTCATCAGGCCAAAGAGACACCATGTTCATCAGGCCAAACAGACACCATGTTCATCAGGCCAAACAGACACCATGTTCATTGGGCCAAACGACACAGAACAACATGAAAGTTCGAGGCGGGGTTATTGGAGTTTCTGGAGTTATTTCACGAGATATTCACAGAGCTTGGACAACTCCATGTGTGCTCCACCCAAATCTGCCATCAATTATCTAACAGATTTCCTGAGCCATACAAAACCCTATATGCTGGCAAGGTCTTCAAGCGGGCTTCAGTAGCTCAGTTGTAATGGTTGTGGGTTGTGGGTTTGAATCCCGGGATGCGCTACATTAAAATTGGCCTTCTCACCGTCCCATCTTAACATCATTGTTGTTCTGGTGGTGTCAGTGTACGATTAGATAAGCCCCCACTTCCCTGGGATGGTTATCCCCGTCGGCCATATCACCTGAGGTGGTTGTCGACATAAATACTGAACCAAATCAATCATTGTCTTGAAACGGGGAAAGGGGAAAGGGACCCATCAAACATTAAGCTGACACCACGGGAATGATGGAAACATTAAGATGGGCAGCAAACAGGCCAGGTTTTAATGTTCCGGGCTGGGGTTGAACTCAAGATATCAGACCATGAAGTAATAAGCGAAACGAATTTGAACGAATCGCGAAACATGCATTCTGCCTGGGTTGAACCAGGGGGTTGGGTCTTACTGCCTCTCCGGACTGTCCGACACATGAGATATGCGATAGTCGAGTTGTTGAGGCATTGGACTTCTAATTGGAAAGACTAGGTTCAAAACTGCTTGGTTTCAACCTGGTGGATAAAAGATGACTTTCCCAAACAGTCACCGTGGTGTAGTGGTTAACGCAACGGACCACCGACTGGAAGGTTGTGGGTTCGAATCTCCATCAGTACCTTCAAAAATATATCATTTTGGGACTTTTCGGCTCTAACCGGCTCCTACCCAGAGTTGGGCGTGCTGTGGGCTCATTGGGAAGACTGGGCCACACAGTCGAGTCTCATCCACTTCACGGGTTGGTCATTGAGGGTGTTGCTCAAATCCTCTGACCAGCATCGCAGGTATCTGTATCTCTCGGGCTTGATTGACGCCAGGATATATTATGATAGTAAGTGTAGAGTACAACCCTGTCACGCAGTCTCAATCCTTGATGGAACTTCATAGCATTATGATTATCATCCTCATCGACATCATCATCATCGCATTGTAAAAAAAAAAAAAAAAAAAAGACTGTACCAGCTTCTGCGGCCATTCAGATGGCGACGAAAATGGGACGGATAAAAGGTGAGCACAAAGGTAACCTCCATGAGTGCCATGATCCTAAAAAAAAAAATTTCCCGATCTCTCTGGTCGACATGTGTGTAGTGCGAGTGCCTGAAACCCCCGTGCTCGTGCAACAGGCGTGCAGAACATCAAAGGCGCACGTTAAAGATCCCATGAGCCATGTCAGCGTTCACAATCACTGCTGGACAAAAAGGTATGTGTTTAACCCTTTGACTCCCTCACCTTACCTGCTAGCATCCTGCACTGTCAACCATTGTTAACAAAGCACAAACCTAACCTTTGACTCCCTCACCTTACCTGCTAGCATCCTGTACTGTCAACCATTGTTAACAAAACACAAACTTAACCCTTTCACTCCTTCACCTTACCAGCTAGCATCCTGCTACTACAACCATTAACAAACACAACACTAACCCTTTACTCCCCACCGTATCACCACTGCCTGTACATACACAGACACACATACACATACACATACACACACATGTACGCACGCACATACACACTCATCACAGACACAACCACACACACACACACACACACACACACACACACACACACAACACACGCACACACAAACAAACAACAAACACACCACACTCATTCACAGACACACACACATTCACAAACACACACATTCACAAACACACACACACACACACACACACACACAACACACACACACACACACACACCACACACAACACACACACACACACACACCACACACACACACACACACACACACACACACACACACACACACACACACACACACACACACACACTCACACACACGTACACACGTACACACAAATGCATGTGGTTCACGCATTTACACAGGTTTTATAAAAACAATTCACCAAACAGCATCTTTGTTCTAACAACTGTTGCATGTTCGTACGTGCCTGCAACAGTACAATATGTCATCTCTGTTTCTCATCTCATAGGAAAGTCTGGAACCCAGACCATTCAGGGTAGAACGAAATAGGGACAAAGGAGTAGGACAAAATTATATGTCTCGTCCAATTATATGTCTCGTTCAGCGCTTAGATTTGATTTATCAAGATTTTGCGCTATATAAATATTGTAATTATTAAAATATTGT
>JAPXFY010000014.1:73078649-73081149 GCA_030674185.1 Monoplex corrugatus
AGCCACAACTATAAGTCTACAATCGTAGGTATAATGGTTGTGGCTCTGATTACATAGTAGAGATATATTTAAGGGCTGGTTGTGTTTTGATTCAGTCTTTTAATTGTTTTGTTATTTTATTTATCTGTTCTGTTCTTTGAAGATAAGATACAGAGATATATTTGTCATTCATGTGTAACCAAGACTGTTTCAATAGAAGACTAATACAATACTAGTATAAGATAAAAAGAAATAGGCTAGGTAGGACCTCAAGACCTGGCCAGCTCATGCGTTTATGTGCAGGCTTAAGGCATGTGCCATCATTCTGAATTGTCTCCATCACATGGCACATGTGACGTTAATGCATATGAAATTCATTCCGAGCACGGAGATGTCATCTTAAAAAACTGAAACTGAAACAATAGAGATATATGGGTGAAGCTCTGAACAGACGACATACAATTTCAATAAATATTCCAATAAATAATGCACATACAGATATACACTCTCTCCATATATTTTTTTTCTTTCTTTCTTTCTTTCTTTCTTTCTTTCTGTCTCTCTCTCTCTCTCTCTTTCTTTTCTCTCTCTCTCTCTCTCTCTTTCTTTCTTTCTCTCTTTTTTCTTTCTTTCTTTCTTTCTTCCTTTCTTTCTCTCTCTCTCTGTCTCTGTATTTCTCTCTTTCTCTGTCTCTCTCTCTGGTTATGTCTCTCTCTCTCTCTCTCTCTCTCTTTCTTTCTTTCTTTTTCTCTCTCTCTCTCTTTCTTTCTTTCTCTCTTTTTTCTTTCTTTCTTTCTTCCTTTCTTTCTCTCTCTGTCTCTGTATTTCTCTCTTCTCTCTCTCTCTCTCTCTGGTTATGTCTCTCTCTCTCTCACTCTCACTCTCTCTCCCTCTTTCTCTCTCTCTCTCTCTCTCTCTCACACACACACACACACACACACACACACACACACACACACACACACACACACACACACACACCACGTACACAGTACGCATACATACACAGCTGCAAAAACGTTTAGTGTTTAAACTCATGCCTGGGTTCAGTGTAGGTGAAAGACCCCAGCACAGCTGATCCCAAGCGCAGAACCTCTGTCACGCTGCCGTTGGCACTGATCTGCCTGGACACAAAGGGGTACACGTTAGTCAGCAAGGAGCAAGGCACACGGACTTTGCCACCGTAGTAGAACCTGCGGTTAGTCTTGTGGTTGTATTCCCCGGTGATGCACTCACCCATATCGTGGCTGGCATCCACGAGCAGAGGGAGGTTGTTGGGCACCGGAACCAGTCGTCCTTCGAACGGACGGAGCAGCAGTGGGAAAATGTCTGCCTTTCTGTGCACCAGGTCGTGTTTTAGACCTTTCGTGATGGCCCACACGTAATCACTGTCTTCCGCGAAGAAGAAGATGTCTAGGTAGGGAAATTTGAAGGCCTTGTCGGAGAAGGATTTGGATGTGTTGATGTAGAATTTCCACTGCGCGTCACTGGAAGCGTAGAGCTCAAAGCCCGGGACAGAAGAAAGAAGAACGTGCAGGGTTTTCCACTGTGACGCATTCACCACGATGTCTATGTCGTCATCCCAAGGGATCATGCCGTGATGACGTCGAACGCCCATCAGTGACGCTTCCAACAAGAAGTACGTCACGTCCGCTGCGTCACAGACGTGGGCAAAGGCGTCATAAGCGGCCAGCAATTGGGACTTCTCGTGTTGCGTCAGGATGGGTCTGAAAGTCTTCAGTATCTCAGCACGTTCTGAAATGACGGCGTTCTCACTGGACAAAGTGTTCAACGCTTCCATCTCTTTGAAAAATTCGAAGTAGAAGTCTCCCGTGGGCTTCTGTGGTAGCTGAGGAAGAACGTTCTGGGTGTTGATGACGGAGGCCGGTACGACAGGGACACCATCCTCGTATCCTGGTCTGTGTCTGAAAATTTTCTCCAAGAGCTTCTGTCTTTCTATGACGTCATCCACCCCTTCCACGTCAAAGTTTTGCGTGTCAGTAATGACGTGAACCACGTGTATCAGATCTGCCTCTTTCCATGCTGCAGGCACAAAGTAGGTGTAGAGAGCGGTGAAGAAAATCAGCAAAGCCAAGATCTTGAGGACCCGTTTTCTCGCCAACGGCATCCGGCGCATCAAAGGGAAATGTGAAGGTCTCACGTACAAAGTGTTTTCCATGGTATCTGTGGATTGGGAAAAAAAAAGAACGGCTGTTATACAGCTTGATCATCATTAGGAAAGAAACTGTTGTCCACTGTTATTTTTTGTTTAAAGCCCAGCCGACCATGTAGAGCCCTATCAGGGCTATAAGCTGTTTCAAAACATACTACTTCAACAAGGAAAAAAAAGAAAAGAAAATTAAGTACACATGTCAATGCGTCGCGCACTTAATCTAAGGAGATGGTCCTGGCGTTGACCATTGCGTCCAATTTATCACACAGGGGATTTAAAAGACATACGTGAATACAAATTTAAGCAGAACTAAGGATACTAAAACATATACAAAAAACGGGCCTAATT
>JAPXFY010000014.1:73086149-73108649 GCA_030674185.1 Monoplex corrugatus
GTGTGTGTGTGTGTGTGTGTGTATGTGTGTGTGTGGTGTGTGTGTGTGTGTGTGTGTGTGTGTGTGTGTGTGTGTGTGTGTGTGTGTTGTGTCTGTGTGTGAGTGTGTGTTGTTTCTGTGTGGTGTGTGTGTGTGTGTGTTCTGTGTGTGTGTGTGTGTGTGTGTGTGTGTGTGTGTGTGTGTGTGTGTGTGTGTGTGTGTGTGTGTGTGTGTGTGCCTGTGTGTGTCTGTGTGTGTGAGCGTGCATCTGAGTTCAAGTTCATATTGCTTATAGCCCAGCCGATTACTGGAGCCACATTAGGGTGAACACCACATCAAAATGCATCTGTGTGTGTGTGTGTGCGTGTGTGTGTGTGTGTGTGGTGCGCGCGCGCGCGTGTATGTATGTGTGTGTGTGTCTTTGTGGATGTGTGTGTGTGTGTGGTGCGCACGCGCGCGTGTGTGTATATGTGTGTGTGTGTCTTTGTGTATGTGTGTGTGTGTGTGTGTGTGTGCGTGCGCGCGCGTGTGTGTGTAGCATGTTTGTGTAAGAGAGATACAAAGAAAGAAAGCTTACTGAACTGCCGAAGAACAGAAATAAGAGAGAAACGAACTCTCCTGGTAACATCACATTTGTCACGAGCTTCCAAAGTATAAAAAAAAGGTTACATCTTTTCAACTTATAAAAAAATGAAACTATATCTAAAAAAAAAAAAAAAAAGCAATGTAATGGAAATCAATAATCATAATAGGATTGATAAGACAAGTAATACTGATATCAAAACGTTATGAAATTATATAAAAAAAACAATAATGTTCAGGAAATTAATAATCATATGGGATTGATATGACAAGTAAGTAACACTGATATCAAAACGTTATGAAATTATATAAAAA
Source organism: Monoplex corrugatus (assembly GCA_030674185.1). Lineage (NCBI taxonomy): Eukaryota > Metazoa > Mollusca > Gastropoda > Littorinimorpha > Ranellidae > Monoplex > Monoplex corrugatus. The sequence continues at coordinate 73,087,026 of JAPXFY010000014.1, forward strand.
ATAATAATGTTCAGGAAATTAATAATCATATGGGATTAATAACAAGAAAATATCACTGATGTCAAAACGTAATGAAATTATGTCCAAAAAAGTAATATTCAGGAAAATATAATTATCATAATAATAATAATAATAATAATAGTGCATTTATAGAGCGCTTTCCGAAACCTCAAAGCGCTTTACATCAGTAAACCATACATATATAAACCAAATAACAGGCTACAATACAAACAAACTCATCAAAAACTATCCACAGGAAATCAACAACCACACAGACACACCAAATAATCTCTCTCCCTCTCACCCCCTCCCCGCCCACCCCTCTCCCCCCATTTTCAAACACACACACACAACACCCACACACACACAGCCACACATCACACACACACACACACACACACACACACACACACACACACACACACACACACACACACACACACACACACACACACACACACACACACACACACACACACACTGGCATACACCCCATTGTGCACAATTTCATCCAGAATGTCAAGCAGGATCAACCCACTAGCCAAAATCAGGAAAAACACTGTTTAAAGAAGTAAGTTTTTAAACTTGTTTTGAAAGATGGTAGAGTTTTAGAGTGGCGGACGGACTGAGGCAACAAGTTCCATGTCTGAACAGCAAAAACTGCAAAGGCTCTACCACCGTGAGTTTCTCTGTTATATTTTGGCACACGAAACTTCTTGTCATCCACAGAAGAGCGGAGTGATCGAGAAGGTACGTAGACAGTCAAGAGTTCAGAGAGATAGTCAGGAGCAGTTCCAGAAATGATGTGATAACAAAGGCAGCAAATCTTGTATTTTATTCTTTGTTCAACCGGGAGCCAGTGCAGTGTCTGAAACAGGGGTGTGCAGTGCTGTGACCTACGTGCCTTGAAGATGAGTTTAGCTGCAGAGTTCTGAACTTGTTGCAAATGTTTGAGATGTTTCTGAGGGCAACCCGCAAGGAGTGAATTGCAATAATCTAACCTAGACAGAATGCATGCAGTAACTAACGTCTTGGTTGCGTCTAATGTAAGGTAGTGTCTAATAGAATTAATGCGTCTAAGTTCGATGTATGCAGCCTGACATGTTTTGATGATGTGCTGGTGCATGGAGAGATTATGGTCAAAGACAAAACCGAGGTCACGAACGCAATCAGAAAAAGCAATAGCGGTATTACCGACAGTAATAGTGGAAGGCAGAGAAGAAAGATCTGCAGGCAATGGAGAAACACGAAGGGCTTCAGTCTTGTCATCATTCAACTTAAGTCGATTTTCATACATCCAGGATTTTACTTCAGAAACGCAGTTCTGAAGAGACTGAACTAGATGATCGTAGTTAGAAGGAGAATCAGTATGATTGAGCTGGGTATCGTCCGCATACATTTCATGACGGATGGAATGTGAGTCAATAAGGTGGGTCAGAGGAGAAGTATACAATATGAAAAGCACAGGACCCAGAACAGAGCCTTGAGGCACGCCAAAATCCAAAGGCAGCTCAGAAGATTTGTTTCCGTCGACAAGTACGGTTTGCTTTCTTTCTGAAAGATAAGATCGAAACCAGTGTAAAGCAGATTTTTGAATTCCAAAGTTGTTTTCCAAACGGGAAAGCAAAATTTCATGGTCAATAGTATCGAAAGCAGCTGAAAGATCCAAAAGGAGAAGAATAGAAATTTTGTTTTGATCCAGGGAGGTCAAAAGATCATTGAGAATACGAAGCAGAACAGTTTCTGTGCTGTGCCCTGGCCTGTAAGCGGATTGGTGAGGACTAAGGAGGTTATGGGATGAGAGATGGGAGAAAAGCTGGTCTAGAATCAGACGTTCAAGCAGTTTAGAAAGAAATGGAAGATTGGAAATCGGTCTGTAATTTTTCAGGTCATTTTTGTTGAGGTTAGATTTTTTCAGCAAGGGCTTAACAATGGCAGTCTTAAATTCACGGGGAACAATTCCAGTGGTAATAGACTGATTCATGATGTTTGTAATGGTCGGCAAGAGAAGATCCACATGTTGAAAGAGAAGTTTGGTTGGAATGGGATCAAGTTCACATGATTTAGGGGGAGTCTTAAGAATGGTCTTCCGGACAAGGTCTTCAGAAACTGGAATGAAATTTACAAGTGGTGAGCCAGAAAACGACACAGTGTTTGAACCAGTACTTTGAAATGGTGGAAAACTGTCACGGATCATAGTGGGATTGATAAGAACAAAGTAACACTGATATCAAAACGTAATGAAATTATATCATAAAAAAGCAATGTTCAGGAAGTTAATAATCATAATGGGATTATAACAACAAAATAACACTGATGTCAAAACGTAATGAAATTATGTCCAAAAAAGTAATATTCAGGAAAATAACAATCGTAATTTGGTCCCCTTTTTATCCACTGGACGAGGCGGCAGGGAAGTTTTTAGTCCTGTTTTTATTATCCATTGTTTGGTGTTTGTGATCTGTTTGTGACCGTGCGTTCGCGCTTGACAAAGGCCTGTTGGCCGAAAATTTGCGCTTGTTTTGTTGAATACGCGCTTGCATTGGTTTTCTTGTTCTTCTGGTTCCTGTTTGCTTGGGCGCGGGCAGTCATACTTGTTTTGAATCGTAATGGGATTAATAAGAACAAAGTAACACTGATATAAAAAAGTAATGAAATTATATTACAAAAAAAGTAATATTCAGGAAAATGATAATCATAACGGGATTAATAAGAACAAAGTAACACTGATATAAAAAAGTAATGAAATTATATTACAAAAAAAATAATGTTCAGGAAAATGATAATCATAACGGGATTGATAAGAACAACGTAACACCGATATCAAAACGTAATGAAATTATAATACAAAAAAAGTAATGTTCAGAAAATCAATAATCATAATGGAATTGATAAGAACAACGTAACACCGATATCAAAACGTAATGAAATTATATTACAAAAAAAGTAATATTCAGGAAATTAATAATCATAATGGAATTGATAAGAACAAAGTAACACCGATATCAAAACGTAATGAAATTATATTACAAAAAAAGTAATGTTCAGAAAATCAATAATCATAACGGGATTAATAAGAACAAAGTAACACCGATATCAAAACGTAATGAAATTTTATTCAAAAAGTAATGTTCAGGAAAATAAAAATCATAATGGGATTGATGAGAACAAAGTAACACTGACATCAAAACATACTGAAATTATATAAAAAAAAATTATGTTCAGGAAATTAATAATCATAATGGGATTGATAAGACACGTACCACTGATATCAAAACGTAATGAAATTATATAAAAAAAAAAAAAAGTAACGTTCAGGAAATCAATATTCATAATGGGATTGATAAGATTAATAATAACTCTGATGTCAAAACGTACCATTTTCAGGAGAGAAAAAAAGACAAAACCTGTCATTCTTACCTGATAAAGTACAGAATACTGCATCACCCCTCCAAGAAGTCCAACTCTCAGACTGTCCTGATAGTACTGAATGATAGCCAGGTGGCAAAAAATCCTTTTCAGACAATTTGGAATATATATATATATATGTCATGTGTATACCCCCCTACCTCCCACTTTCCAATGGTCAAGCTAGGACTTGATGGATAAACCCTCCTCCTCCCCAAAATCTCCCCCTTAGCCCCCCTCCCTCCCCAACTCCTCCCAATACAACAACAACAACAACAAAAACTGCCCTGTCGTCTTGGTCCGTCACCAGGAGACAAACGCGGTAGAAATAGCTTGAACGATATGCGTCTGTGTGTTTGTCTTAGAGTAGTGTCAAGGGTATATCCTTAGGGCCATGATAATCCCGTTTGTGCAAATTTCCAGAAGAAGTGTGTGTGTGTGTATAGGGGGGGGTGTTTGTGTGTGTGTGTGTGTGTGTGTCTGTGTGTGTTTTGAGGGGGGGGGGTGTTTGTGTAAGTATGTGTGTGTATGTGTGTTTATGTGTTGAGGGTGTATGTTTGTGTGTGTGTGCGGGTGTGTTTGCGTGTGTGTTTGTGTGTGTTTGTGTGTGTGTTTGTGTGTGTGTTGAGGGGGGGTGTTTGTGTTTGTGTGTGTTTGTGTGTGTGTTTGTGTGTGTGTTGAGGGGGGTGGGTGTTTGTGTTGTGTGTGTGTGTGTGTGTGTGTGTGTGTGTGTGTGTGTGTGTGTGTGTGTGTGTGTGTGTTGTGTGTGTGTGTGTGTGTGTGTGTTGTGTGTGTGTGTGTGTGTGTGTGTGTGTGTGTGTGTGTGTGTGTGGGGCGTGCGCGCGAGTGCATGCATATACACACACGCGTGCGGCCCTCAAATCGACACTTTTTGTAGAAGATGTGTAAACAGCATTTCCTAAAGAACTTCTGAAAACATTTTAAAATCTGTTTCTTTGTAACACACTGTACTGTTCGTCTTGAAGACGTCAAGTTTTGTTTTCACGGAAGTTTTTTTATTTAGGTCACAGTGACCTTGAAAAATACAAATTCTATGAATGTATTATGTATGTATATATACATATATATATGTATGTATGCATGTATGCATGTATGTATGTATGTATGTTTGTTTGTATGTATATGTATAGATAGATAGATAGATAGACAGACAGACAGACAGACAGATAGATAGATAGATAGATAGATAGATAATAGGTAGGTAGATAGATAGATAGACAGATAGACAGATAGAGATAGATAGATAGATAGATAGATAGATAGATAGATAGATAGATGGATGGATGGATGGATGGATGGATGGATGGATGGATGGATGGATAGATAGACAGACAGACGGGTGGGTGGGTGGGTAGATAGGTAGGTAGGTAGGTAGATAGATAGATAGATAGATAGATAGATAGATAGATAGATAGATAGATAGATAGATAGATAGATAGATAGATAGATAGATAGATAGATAGACAGATAGAGTGTATGGTCATATCTTTTCCCAGATATTTAAACTTATCAAACTGTTATCTCTGGACACATTCCTGAAAAATGACAACTAAATGACAAGTGAACAAGATTTAGTGGCGGAAACTCCAACCCTTATCAAATTGTTGCTGGACGACCGAAACACAAATACACAGAGGCTGTGGACCAGAACAGACAGGAATGGATAATCTTCGCTGCTGCCTTGCATGTCAAGGGCATAATGGGCGGTAAATACCAAAGACTTCTTGTACTTTCCACTCTGGAATTTGCTTGGTCATCGGCTGGCGCACTCCTGTTTATGTTTGGGGATAGCTCTTAGCTGGTAACCAGTGCAAACACTCCACAGTGCTCTTGAGTGCACTGATATACATGTACTGCTGCGAGACCTGGGTTTACACTACTTCGTCATCATCATCATCATGTGCCCTGCCGCATGGCGTTGGCAGTAGTGTATACAGGCGCCCTAGACCCCACGTGCGGAGTCAAGTTGTGCGGAGTCACTGACGTCGTCATCATGAACCCTTGAACTTTCACTTCAATGCGTAACGGATTATTTAACTAATTGAATAATGTTTGCCCGAGTGACCTTCCGGTAGATGTGTCCATGTGTATGGGGGATGGTTTTATTTTAGTATGTATGAATTTTATTTTGATATTGACTTTTACTGTTGATTTGTTTTATTTTTACTCATTAATGTATGGGAACGGTCGTTTCGTCAGACGGCAGATGCACATCGGAAATAGCTGGCAGAATCGGCCAAGCCAAAACAGCATTCAAGAAGATGACAAGCATTCTTACCAGCAAATGCCTATCAATTAACATCAGAAAGAGAGTTCTTGAATGTTATATAGAACATGTCGTACGATGTGCGCAATTAAGTAGGAATGAAGTAAGATCAGGGCCACCAGTATCTGGCCGTCTGACGTATATATACAAACTCACCATTGGAGTAGAAGTAGGGTTTCAGCCCTCTGACATATGTCGTAGAAAACACATTATGAAATGGAAGACGAGGCAATACTCAGAGCTGCCAGCGCTTGACTCTTCATCGTTTTGCCACGTAGTACGAAGCACGAATGTAGTATGAACGGTAAGTAAGATGCTAGTATGTGGCACTGATGCAATGAGAACCATATTTGAAAAACCAGTGTAAGTGCGAAGCAATGTGTCATTATGTATCAATAAGCGCAGTGAGGCAAGTAAATCACATATGCTGTAGCACATATGATGTGCAATGTGTAACCAAACAACATGACCAACAGAATACAAAACCATGTAGGGGTCGGCAATTAAAACTGAACTGTAAGAGATTGCGAGCCGTAGGTCTGTGCATAAACTGATGGACTTACGAAAAGATGCGTACCGGTACGTATGACTCGGGAGGATGAAAAGAAAAGCACTGCACACCAGCACAAGTGTTGACATACGGTTAATAGTCGAGTATATAGCTCACGCAGGTGTTTTCCAGTGTCAGTGATAACCGACTAACATGTGAATGCCTTCACTCCAAAATTCCGCACACGTTTGTCTACCAAGACGACCAACCGTAGAGATGACACAAAATTAAATACGCATTGAATTTCAGGAAGATATATATGGACTGACGGTACGACGAACCTGATATTGTAACTCGAAAGTCAAAAAGAACCACAAAGGATCATTGCACAGCGACCAAAATCTATAGAATGGTTCCGAGTAATCAAATGACGTGTACACAAGACAAACTAGGCAGGCAAATGGTTGAACATACACATTATCAAAAGTATCAGGACCACAACGCGTTCAGTTAGAATACAGAACTGTAAGACAAAACATGGACAAAAAACAAGAATACAATGTCGTTGTGTACGGAGGGAAGTAACGATTGTTTAAAATACTGGACATTGGAGAATGGCTGCGAGTTCTCTGTTACACTGACTTGAAGAGACGAGAGAGCGATAATGATGATATAGTAATAGGCTGTACTAAGAATGGCTCAGGAATAGTCGTATCGTGCATGGCCAAGAAACAACTAATTTCTCTCAGTATGACTCAAAAAGGACCCAAGTCTCCCAAACAAGAAGATACGATACTACCACACGTGTGAAGCATACGAAGGAATACGACAAAGAAATAAAATTCGTACAACCCATCACCAATTGATAAGAAAAACCTGCAACAAAACCGTTTCTCAACAGCTGTAATAACAAACGCAGTAACCTGCTCGACAACAGCTAATAATTCGTAAAACTTACCATCTAGTCTATCCGCCTTAGCAGAGAGGACGGAGATAGGGCGATGATTTGGTAGTTCCCGAAAAGAGAGAAACTACTTCAATGAGCGTTGACTGTTCATCATCATCATCATCAGGTGCCTTGCCGCATGGCGTTGGCGATTATGGACTTCCATCTGTCTCTACTCCTGTTGCCTCAAGCATCTCTTCCACCTTCCCTGTTTTCAGCCACTCTGCAAGTCCGTCTAGTACCTTCTCCCTGGGTCTACCCGGTGCTCTCCTTCCCTCCAGCTTTCCCGTTGTGGTCAGGTGTTCCAATTCCCCTTTCCTCATAAAATGGCTTATGAATGTTGCCTGCCTTTTCCTAATCTGAATGATCTACTTGTGTCTGCCTCCATCAAGACTGTCTCGTTCGTTTTCTTTGCTGTCCATGGAACTTTCACCATCCTTCTTAGAAACCACATCTCGGCTGCCTCAATCCCGCTCTGGCTTGCTTGTTGACTGTCCACACCTCGCATCCGTACAACAGTATTGGTTCTATATAACATTCAAGAACTCTCTTCCTGATGTCAACTGATAGGCATTTGTTGGTAAGAATGCTTTCCATCTTCTTGAATGTTGTTTTGGTTGTTATTTCATTGAAAAGTGACAAACTCGAGCTACAGCGATCATGTTCAAGTGGCTCAACGCCTGTGTGTGGACACACATTGCCCGTTAGGTCAGAGCATTGCGTGTGTGTTAACCTCCTCTACAGTTACAGTGACATGGGTGGGAGGGTGGACAAAGTTTGTTTACCACCGTGTGTTCTATGTGTGCCACATCAACTGACACAGTTAAAGGGAATATGCAATCTACTACTGTATCTCCAGGACTGTCTTTGTCATTGAGTACTCATATGATGGCAAGCAGCCAGCTTACGAACTATTCGAAACGAAGAAACTACACTCAGAAATGCACAACTGAACAAAAAATGAGACTAGTACTAACTTAGTCAGTAATAAAAATCATCTGTAACTTGTCTCAACACTGTATCCGGGCCTAAAAGCATAAATCAATTCTGAAAAGGAATCAAGACTGAGAACAACATAGGCCGTAAGTTTACGAATTGCCGATGTATGTTGCACCACATCTGTATCTTTGTCATTAGGCCTGTAGACAACGCCTTCAGTGAAGCGTGATGAACGGATAAGTTTACCTGACTACACGCTGTTGAATGTTTTACACTATAACCAAAGTTCTTCGTGACTGGATAACTGTGTCAGCAGGTGATAGTGGCTCTATCTTTGAATGCCTCACACTTTACAACACTTTACAAGCAAATACACAAGCTAGAAATAAAGTCTCCATATACGTGGAGGTAGCAAAGAATAGGACACTTGTTTCTTTGTACAAAGCGTTGTCTATTTCTCTAAAGCTCTCACTTTTCTCGTTGTGTGTTTCTTTTTCGTTATTTCTGTCAACATCTATCCATATATGTTTCAAAATTTAAAAATCTTATTCATGCTAACGAGTAGGTGAGGGGAATCGATTGCAATCTCCACCATGTATCGCAAGGACTCTGTGTGTTGTCATCTATAACAGGTAGATGAATTGGGGATGTTTATAGAGGAGTTGTTTCTCTACTTAGAAGTCACACACACAACAATGAGAAAGGAGAGAGACGAGCAGAAACGCTCTAACATACTAGCAATAAGTTTCAAAAGCAGTCCACACATAGCATTACAATTCAATACAGTTTCTTTAATTAAACATATTCAACTGAAAGCATAATCATTCATCCTCTTATTCTTATTTGCCTACGTCCTAAAGCAATCCTACTTCTTTGCCTATCAGCCCTAAACCCTACATTGAAATAAAATATTAACGTACCTTCACTACATGTTTCTGGTAAAAGCTCAGCACCTCTGCCAAGTTGAGTGGCCCATCTCCTAACACAACCCTGACTGACTGACCGTTCTGTCTCTCTGTGTCTGTCTTCTCTGTGGGTCTGTATTTTCCCCTGTGTTATTTTCCTTTTTCATTTATAGAGCGTGGATCAGAACACGCTGGGGCTCTGACCCTACCTATCTTAAGATGACCTTCTACAATGTTCGTCTACTTGTGAATGCATGAAGGAGGAGTTGACGTGGACAAGCACGGGCCACAACCTGTCCACTGAGACAATGGACACTCCCTTTCACTTCGAAAGCATCCCAATAAAGCTGTATTTACACCCAGCTCTATTGTTTAATTGTATCGTTTACAGTCTAACATAAGTGTGATTAGTTTACTGCTAGATGTTGGTTAATCCTAAGCCATCAGTGGAGAGGCTAGTTTGTCTGGCTTGCCAGACCTTGTCCACTTGATGGTTCACATGAAGTACCGGTAAGGGCCTGTTTCTACTTGAGGGGTTGTACGTTGATTAATCCTAAGCTTTCACTACAGGCTAGTTTGTCTGCCTTGCCAGACGTTGTCAACATCTTGGCTCAGACTGAAGTACAGACTGAATGATACAATAATGATAACTTCACAAACATGATCAGCTGCTTTCCATCCCTAACAAACTGTTTGACATTCTATGATGGTGAAAGGGAGATGGATTATTGGTTTTGTGGGTGGATGGGGAGGGTTGTTTATGAACGAATAGTTACTCCTCTTAATGCATCTTCAGCATCTGATGAAACCAGTGTTTCTGTGGGGATGCCGGGGGCTCTTTCAGTATAAATAGTATTCCCTCCTGATGAAAATTCTGTGCTAGAAATTTCCTCTTTTAGGTCACTCTCTTTGTCTCTTTCTTCCTCCTTTGCTTTGTGTCATTTCTTCCATTCATTTTCTATCTTGCTCGTCCATTCACCTGTATGTGTTTGAAAATGACGTATTTTTTCTTAGGATTGATAATTGGTACATGTACATGTATCAAGTGCATTTTTAGCTCTGGGGAGGTGAGATATGCAAAAGCAATTGTAGGTAATTTATGCCCGTGTTCATATGTTTTGATGTCCTAGTGTGCTTAAATTAGTATTCAGGTGTGTTTTTAGATCCCTCGTGCGATAAATTGGGCGAAGTGGGCAGCGCCAGATACGTGTCCTTGGATTGTGTGTGCGATTGCATTGCTATGTGTAATTAATTGTCTTTTCCCTTTTTTTTTTCTTTGGAAGTTTTGTATGTTTTGAAGCGGTTATAGCCCTGATATGGCTCTACGCAGTCGCCTGGGCTTTAAACAACAATAACAATAACAAAAAAAAGAAACTAGTGTTGAGACTGGTTTAATTAGTTCGGTCTTTAGTGGCTGGAATTTCTGGCTTGCTGTGATGGATGGTTCATCATCATCATCAGGTGTCCTGCCGCATGACGTTGGTGATCATGGACTTCCATCTTTTCTATCTCTTGTTGCCCCTAGCATCTCCCCCACCCTCCTCGTCCCTAGCCACTCTGCAAGTCCGTCCAGCATTTTCTCCCTGGGTCTACCGGTGCTCTCTTTCCCTCCAGCTTTCCCGTTGTGACCAGGTGCTCCAAATCCCCCTTCCTCATAAAATGGCCTATAAATGTTGCCTGTCTTTTCCTAATCTTCCTTATGAGTGATCTACTTGTGTCTGCCTCTATCAAGATTGTCTCGTGTGTTTTCTTTGCTGTCCATGGAACTTTCAACATTCTTCTTAGAAACCACATCTCGGCTGTCTCAATCTTGTTCTGGCTTTGCTTGTTGATTGTCCACGCCTCACATCCGTACAACAGTATTGGTTCTATGTAACATTCAAGAACTCTCTTCCTGATGTTAATTGATAGGCACTTGTTGGTAAGAATGTTTGTCATCTTCTTGAATGCTGTTTTGGCTTGGCCGATTCTTCTGGCTATTTCTGATGTGCATCTGCCGTCTGGTGAAATGATCGTTCCCAGGTAATTAAATTTATCAACCTGTGTCAAGGTTGTGCCATTTGCTGTTATTTTGCGTGAGGGGATTTCATGTTTTTACTGATCACCATGACTTCGGTCTTCCTGCTGTGTAGTTCCAGCCCCTTACCTTTGCTTTCTCTTTCTAGTATATTCACAAGGTTTTGTAGGTCCCTTTCATTTTCAGCAATTACCACGGTGTCATCTGCGTATCGAATGTTGTTTATCATTTCCCTCCAACCTTTAATCCAGGGTCTTCTTAAAGGTTTCTAATGATGTTTTCGCTGTGAAGTGAAAACAGATCTGGTGACAAAACACAACCCTGTCTGACTCAACTTTTGATGTTTTGGAAAGAGCTTACATTGTTTTCTATTCTCATTGCAGATGTTTGTTCCCAGTACATATTTCTGATTATTCGTAGATCTTTTCCATCAATATTGAGTCTCTCCAGTTGGTTGATCAATTCATCATGTCTTACCCGATCGAAAGCCTTGGTGTAGTCAACAAAGCATGAATACAAATCCTTATTCATCTCAATTGACCTCGCTGTGATAGTTCTTAGGATGTTTGCCTGTGACAATACCTGGACAGAAAAGTTCCATGCAACCAAACGATGGTAGAACGACTGTTTACTGCAAAGCAGTATATGAGACTGTGGACAGCATTGAGACTACGCAAGCAGCCAAATGAGACTACACAAATAGCCAAATGAGATTACAAAAGTAGCCAAATGAGACTACACAAGTAGCCAAATGAGGCTACACAACTAGCCATTGAGACTACACAAGTAGCCAAATGAGACTACACAGTAGCCAAATGAGACTACACAACTAGCATGAGACTACACAATAGCCAATGAGACTACACACAATAGTCACAATGATTTAGACTACACAAGTAGCAAATGAGACTACACAAGTAGCAAAATGAGACTACACAAGTAGCCAAATGAGACTACAAAAGTAACCAAATGAGACTATGCAAGTACCAAATGAGACTACACAAGTAGCCATTGAGACTAAGGAAGTAGCCAAATGAGACTAACAAGTAACCAAATGGACTACAAAAGTAGCCAATTGAGACTACAAAATTAGCCAAATGAGACTATGCAAGTACCCAATGAGACTACACAAGTAGCCATTGAGACTAAGAAGTAGCCAAATGAGACTACACAAGTAACCAATAATACACAAGTAACCAATGAGACATCAAGTAGCCAAATGAGACTAGCAAGTAGCTAATGACTACAATTAGCATGAGACTACGCAAGTATAGCACAAATGATGGACTACGCAAGTAGCCAAATGAGACTACGCAAGTAGCCAAATGAGACTACACAAGTAGCCATTGAGACTACACAAGTAGCCATTGAGACTACGCAAGTACCAAATGAGACTACGCAAGTAGCCAAATGAGACTACGACAAGTAGCCAAATGAGACTACACAAGTAGCCATTGAGACTACACAAGTAGCCATTGAGACTACGCAAGTAGCCAAATGAGACTACGCAAGTAGCCAAATGAGACTACACAAGGAGCCAAATGAGACTAAAAAGTAGCCAAATGAGACTACACAAGTGGCCAAATGAGACTACGCAAGTAGCCAAATGAGACTACACAAGTAGCCATTGAGACTACACAAGTAGCCAAATGAGACTATAAAAGTAGCCAAATGAGACTACAAAGTAGCCATTGAGACTGCAAAAGTAGCCATTGAAACTGCAAAAGTAGCCAAATGAGACTACAAAAGTAGCCATTGAGACTGCAAAAGTAGCCATTGAGACTACAAAAGTAGCCATTGAGACTGCAAAAGTACCCATTGAACTCAAAAGTAGCCATTGAACTACAAAAGTAACCAAATGGGATTACTCAAGTAGCCAACGAGACTTACAACAGTAACCAGTAGGCTACAATAGTACCCGACAGGACTTGAAAAAGTCAAGAGTGAACGACTGTAAGTTATAGCTACAAAGGGGTCGCTGGGTCAGTTCAATACCACTCTTGCTTTCACAGAACTACTTCCACCAAGTCGGTCAGAGTGTAAACAGTCGTTCCCTCTGTGTTCTGGGTGATGTCATCACCCACAGGAATGTCGGTTCCATAGAATATTTTGGAATAAACAAGTAACCGCAGATCTGGCTTGAGCTATATATTTTTATGATACATAATGAGCGATAGGTACACTTTTGCTAATTTATTAAACATATCTTTGGGATATATGGTTTCATCGTATGTGGGAAAAAATACACTACAGCCGAAGTTTGTTCTGCAGCAAAACATACCTGAGGCTGAAAGAATAGGGGGCAGGGGGGTGGGGGCTTTGGGGACTGTACCCGAGTGGCACAGAAGCCAGGCATAACCTGCCAATGGAGGGTTTCACCGTAAGCAGTGGGGAGTGGGGGTTAATCATACCGAAGTCATACACAAAAACCCATTCCTAGTAATTTTTTACCAGACTGGAGGAGAATGAGAGATATCTGCAACTAAACTGATTATCCGTCATATTCCCTCTCTTTCTCTGATGAAGAAAATCTCAGAACCAGCAAAGACATCAGTGTGTCTGTCTGTCAATTCAAAGCTGAAGCTGAGACAACGGTGATAAATACGGTAAGCTGACAAGATGGGGGAAAAGACACCACAGGATTGTTTATATGGACATCCGCAAAATCCGTTCCCTAGAAATGTTGAGGTAAGGCCCTTTAGCTTTCATCATCATCATGATCATCAAGTGCCCTGCCGCATGGCGTTGGTGATCATGGCCCTCCATATGTATCTATTCTTGTTGTCGCAAGCACATCTTCAACTCTCTCTGTCCTCAGCCACCCTGCAAGTCCGTCCAATATTTCCTCACTGGGTCTACCTGGTGCTCTCTTTCCCTTCACCTTTCCTGTTGTGACCAGGTGCTCTAATTCCCCTTTCCTCATAAAACGGCCTATAAATGTTGCCTGTCTTTTCCTAATCTTCCTTATGAATGATCTTCTTGTGTTTGCCTCCATCAACGCTGTCTCGTTTTATTTTCTTTGCTGTCCATGGAATCTCAACATTCTTCTTAGAAACCAATCTCGGCTGCCTCAATCTTGTTCTGGCTTTGCTTGTTGACAGTCCACGCCTCACAACCGTATAACATTATCGGTTCTATCTAACATTCAAGAACTCTCTTCCTAATGTTAATTGATAGGCATTTATTGGGAAATATGCTTGTCATCTTCTTGAATGCTGTTTTGGCTTGGCCGATTCTTCTGGCTATTTCTGATATGCATCTGCCGTCTGGCTTTACTCTACCAGAAAGAGCAAAGACGGGCGGAACAACGTAGAGAAGTCGAACGCTGAAAGTGCTTCAGCAAAGGCAATAATAATCTACAGTCTGCCAATCCTATCACATGCCGCCGGTACTCCAAGATAGCTACAAAAGTGGTGACTCCAATGTGTGGCTTCACTCCTGTAACTGAGACACAAACATCACTCCTGTAACTGACACACAAACAATCAGCATTGTTATTGTTATTGATTTGTTTAAAGCCCATCCGACTGCGTAGAGCCATATCAGGGCTGCAACCACTTCAAAACATGCAAACCTTGAACAGGAACAAAAAGAAAAGAAAAGAAAAGAAAATACACATATCAACGTATTCGCGCACATAATCTAAGGACATGCCCCAGCGTTGACCACTCCGTCCGATTTATCGCGCAGGATTTTAAAAATCACACACCTGAACACAATTCAAGCATACCTAAGGACACCAAAACGTATCTAAAATCGGCATAAATTATCTTAAATTGCTTCCGCATATCTCACATGCCTAGAGCCAAAAATGTACTTAGTACATCTACCCAAACATCAATCCTAAGAAAAAGTACGTAAGACTTTATCAAACACACACAGGTGAATGGACCAGCAAGGCAGAAAATGATATTAGGAAGGAATGACAGAAAGCAAAGGAGGAAGAAAGAAACAAAGAGAGTGACAGAAAAGAGGGCATTTTTAGCACAGAATTTCCAGAGAAGGTGGGGGGGGGGGGGGGCGGAAGAGGGGAAACAATCAGCAACATAAGAACGTTACTGGCACCGGCACCTCGCTCGAGTGTCAACATCCCACACAAAGGTACACCAAGTCAATTCAGCGTAAAGAAAAACAAAAAGAAAGAGGTCGACTCGCGAAACGTCAATAACGCAGTCATGAAAAAAATATTTTAGGCAGAGACAGTGCTGAACTTTCCCAACAGACAGTTCACCGTCAGCTCTAAGAAAGTCACCATGGTCCTGACATTCAGAACCAGTATTCCCCACGCTAGCCAGTAAACAAGGCCAGTGACCGTGAAAAAAAAATTAATGAAGCTCCAAGTTGCTTACTTAACCCTTTGACGCCAACACCCTATCCACCAACTGCAAAAACTTAACTCTTTGACTCCTTCACCCTATCTACCAGCTTCCTTCTTCGATAGAAACTGAACAAAGCAAAGATACGGAAAATGGACCAAGGAAAGCAGGAATGGCGTTCTTGTATTAGTATGAATGAAGAAGAAAAGACAATTTAATATTTCAAAACGACGTTTGACAGATTGAATGAGAAAGAACTGATGGATGTTTTAAGTCAGTCTGTGGTTTTTGACGTGTTAACCCTTTGACTTCTGCACCCTACCACCAACTGCAAAAAAAATTAACCCTTTGACTCCCTCACCCTATCTACCAGCTTCCTTCTTCGATTTATAAGCTGTGAGCAACTCGAAGATATAGAAAATGGACCAAGGAAATCAGAAATGGTGTTCTTGTGTTAGATGAATGAAGAAGAAAAGACAGTTTTGTATTTCAAAATGTTTGATAGATTGAATGAGAAAGACCTGATGAACGATTTAAGTCGGTCTGTGGTTTTTGACATGTTAACCCTTTGACTTTCGCACCCTATCCACCAACTGCAAAAACTTAACGCTTTTACTCCCTCACCCTATCCACCAGCTTCCTGCAGGAAGCTGGTGGATAGAGTGAGGGAGCAAAGCGTTAAGTTTTTGCTTTAATGGCATGACTGACAATGCAGGATGCTGGTAGGCAGGGTGCGGGAGTCAAAAGGTTAAGTGAATTGACAACTCTAGATATCGTCTGCGAACTCACGAGCAAAATACGAGCCCGGCGAGAAATGGTAGCCTACCAATAGTCCGATTTTGACGACTGTGAAAACAGAATAACTGTTCATAATATTTGATGCGACGACTAGACTCGAACCATATTCGCATTGACGACGTTGAGTTCTGGCAACGGTTGCTCCCCTTGAGAATCTGAGGAACAAACTTGACATGTTCCATGTGAAAAGATGCGCCTCGTGTCCATGTCAGGAGTTACATCTCTTTGCAAGGGGATGATAAGTCTAAGAAGACGTTAATTCTTATCAAAAAATGGTAGTGCCCTTAATGAAGAAAAATTCAAAGACATGATAGACGTTGATCAAGAAACTGTTGAAGGAATGAGAAAAAAGGCTCGTGGTGCTTCTTAGTAGTGTTGTGGACTGTGAAATACTCCTAGTATAAGTGAAGGACAAAAAAAACTGTCAAAGATCAAATTGGTGATGAAGAATAAAAAAACTATGTTAATGGTCCAGTTATGGTGGAAAAAAATACTCTTGTAACATAATAGGATACTCCTTGCAAAACACACACACACACACACACACAATTGAAAACCTATAGTCATGTGTGTGTGTGTGAGAGAGAGAGAGGGGGGGAGAGGAGTTAGGGAGGGAGGGAGTAATCCATTAACAGTTTTATGGGCTTTTTTGTGTGTGCTTTTTTTTTTTTTTTTTTTTTTTTTGTCTTCGCTTGCGGTTCATTTTCCTTTCAACTACTAGTGAAATGATAAGCCTGTTATGCCTAAACCAGACAGAATATTGAAGAACATTGTACCTGTACCATTTCTCCATGCTATTGTAATTTACGCGTGGTTAATCTGGTTAACGACCACTCTGTAGTTTGAAGGTCGAGTAAATCCGCCTTGGGGGTAGAGGTGAATGGTGATGCCCTTTGACAATACCTGCTCGTGAACATTGTTGTGAGGCATTGTGTAGCACTCGTCTTCAATCATAAACACTATTATTAGTGGTTATAGTCATTAGCATCATCACATCATCATCATGTGCCCTGCCGCATGGCGTTGGCGATCATGGACTTCCATATGTGTTTATCTCTTGTTGCCGCAAACACATCTTCCACTCTCTCTGTCCTCAGCCACTCTGCAAGTCCGTCCAATATTTTCTCCCTGGGTCTACCTGGTGCTCTCTTTCCCTCCAGCTTTCCTGTTGTGACCAGGTGCTCTAATTCCCCTTTCCTCATAAAATAGCCTAGTCATTAGCAGTGGTGTGGTATTTACAAACATTATTGCTCGCAACCTCCATCACCCTTCAAAAGCATCCCCCGTGGGGATTCCGGGGGTAGGGGGGGGGGGGCCTTTCAGTATAAATAGTATCCCCACATTCTAGATATTGTGTGCTAGAAAATTCCTCTTTCCTGTCACTTTGTTTTGTTTCTACCTTGCTCCTTTTTTCTGTCATTTCTTCCTATCCTTTTCTGCCTCGCTGGTCCATTCACCTGCATGTGTTCGATAAAGTCTTACGTACTTTCTCTTAGGATTGATAATTGGGTACATGTATTAAGTGCATTTGGGGGTGTAGGGAAATGTGATGAGCAGAGGCAGTTTTAGGTAATTTAGGCCGTTTTTATATGCGTTTTAGTGTCTTTAGTTATGTTTATATTTGTATTCAGGTTTGATTTTTTTTTTTTTTTTTTTTTTTTTTGGTTTATGTCCCCTGATGATAAATTGGACGGAATGGTTAATGCCAGGGTTCATATCCTTAGAGTATGTGCCCAAATACATTGATATGTACACTTAATTTTCTTTTCCAGTCTCTCTCTCTCTCTCTCTCTCTCTCTCTCTCTCTCTCTCTCTCTCTCTCTTCATCTCTCTCTTCTTCTTCTTCTCTCATCTCTCTGTCTGTCTGTCTCTCTCTCTTCTTCTCTCTCTCTCTCTCTTCTTCTTCTGTCTGTCTGTCTGTCTCTCTCTCTTTCTCTCTCTCTCTCTTCTTCTCTCTCTTCTCTCTTCTCTCTCTCTCTCTCTCTCTCTCTCTCTCTCTCTCTCTTTCTCTTTCCAGTGAGGTATGGTGTACATTTTGAGACAGTTATAGCCCTGATATGGCTCTGCACAGTCGGCTGGGCTTTAAACAACAATGTAACAACACTTCAAAGCACCACCATCGTGTATTACTCCTCAATACTGTCTTTATTTCCATCCTGTGATCCGATCATTCGTCTCACCTATCGACACCTGACGTGAGGTCAGTGACGATGTGTTATCTTCCTTAGTCTGTCGTTTCTTGGTAAATAACTTATGGTAGGTACTTCTTCTTCGTTGTTATTTGACCCATAATAACTTTCCCCATCCGATTGCAGATTTGTCAGTTCACATAGGAAAAATCAGAGCCGCTAATGTCTGGGTATAAATCGGGTCTGTTATTCTCCGCTAGAATCAGATTTTAAGTGATCTTAGCAGATGTTGCTGTCTTTGTTTGTTTGCTTGCTTTCTTGCTTGCTTGCTTGCTTGCTTGCTTGCTTGCTTGCTTGCTTGTTTCTTTCTTTCTTTCTCTCTTTCTTTGTATCTGTATTTGTTCGTTTCTTTCTCTCTTTCTTTGTTTCTTTGTGTGTTTGTTTGTTTCTTTGTTTGTGTGTGCGTTTTTTGTTTATTTGTTTCTTTGTTTGTTTGTTTGTTTGCTTGCTTATTTGTTTCTTTCTTTCTTTCTTGATTTGGCTTGAGTGTACCCTACCTCAGCATCTTTGTGTGTATGCGTGTGTGTGTGTGTGTGTGATGTGGTGTGTTTGTTTGTTTGTATCTTTGTGTATGTGTGTGTTTGGTGTGTGTGTGTGTGTGTGTGTGTATGAACTTATTAATGTAAAGCGCAGTGAGTCCTTACCTATGTATTGGAGAATAGCGCTACATAAATGTGATTTATTATTATTATTTCTTGATTTCTTTCTTGCTTTCTTTTCATTCATGCATTCGTACCTAGGTGTGGTAACCACAGTAGATCATTTGTGTCAAGAGATAATTATTACCCGATTTCTCCGTGCTACACGCATCTTGCTGATTCTGATTTTACATCACAAAAATAACTAGGAGGTTGGATATTGCTTGAGAGAGAATCATCGCATTTGGACTGTGCCATATGCGCTCCACCCAAACCTGCCTGGCATGCAATTATCCAGCAGACTCCTTAAGCCTGCGCGAACCCTATGCGCTGGCAAGGTCTTGAAATGGGCAAGGGTTGAGAATGGACCTACGAAACATAAAGCTGACACCATCAAAATGACGGAAGCATCAAGATGAGCGGCGAACAGGTCATGGTTTTAATGTCGCAGGCAGGGATTGAACTCGAGATACTAGATCTTGAGTCCACGGATCTATCAAAAGAAACAACAAGCGCGTGTGGAAAATGTGGCCCGATCCTTCATCAGGGCTGAATCTTCATCCAGCCTACGTCGTGAGTATGGTGCCCTAAAAACTGAGGTGATGATTCACGTCAAAAAATTGGAGAGACAGAAAGAGAGACAAAGAGAGACAGACAGACAGACAGAGAGACAGAGACAGAAAGAGAGAGAGAGAGAGACTGAGTGAGACAGACAGACAGAGACAGAAAGAGAGACTGAGAGAGACAGACAGAGACAGAAAGAAAGAGAAAGACTGAGAGAGACAGACAGAGAGGGAGAGACTGAGAGAGAGATAAACAGAGACAGGCAGAAAGAAACAGACAGACAGACAGAGGGAGACAGACAAAGACAAAGACAGACAGACAGAGAAGACATGAAACCTTCAGTGCCCTATTGGAGAGCCCACATCTTTCGTCTGGCCCGGTCTGAGAACAACCAGGAACAACAAAACACGGCCAAACATACAGAACCATCAACTCAACTCCATGTTCTTATGAACCAGAAAAAAAAAACACGAAAAAAGAATAAGAACGCGAATCTAATACAACAAGACAAAACAGGCGCAAAATGTCGGCCAACTTGGCCTTTGTCAAGCGTAAGGTCACACAAACAAACAAACACCAGATACCTTTGGAGAAAAAGACTGAAACTTCCCTGCTGCTCCTTACTGTGTCAGGACAGGACTAAACCCTACACATGACGGAGCAGCAGGATGTTTCAGTCTTTTTCTCCTAATTTTTGTATCTCATGTTTGTTTGTTTGTTTGTTTGTGATCTTACGCTTGACAAAGGCCAGTTGGCCGACAATTTCTGCCTGACTTGTCTCGTTGAATTAAATACGCGTTTTTATTCTCTTTTCATGTTCTTCCTGGTTCCTGTTTGCTTGAACGCGGGCAGTCACACTTGTTTTGAATTCCTTGTTCTCACGCAGCAAATCACACAAGAATGTGAAGGTCAATAAGTGTAACCTTCATGGAAACCAGCTTGACTGGTTAGTTTTAGGCAGATATATGAATTAAAACAATGGCAGTTTTGAAAAGTGGCTTTTTGGCAGACAAATTCAACTGTTAGAAAATGATGAATAGTTGCAATTATCGTTGAAAAGTGGCTTTTTGGCTAACAAGTTCAACCGTTGGAAAATTGTGAATCATTGTCATTATCATTGGCATTGTCTCTACTCCCACTCCATGAGTTTGTTTATTTGTGTTTTATTATGAGTAACCTAGACTTTTACAATTTATTTTATTATTTGATTTATTTAGGTTTAGTTAGTTAAGTTATTCCTTTCATTTGTGTCTTTATGCTTTTATGTGTAACGTGGCAAGGACTAGGCTGTAAGACCGATCCAGTGGGACTTAATGCCGCTATCTTTGAATAACAATGTGTTTTGAAGTTTTCTCTCTCTCTCTCTCTCTCTCTCCTCCTCTCTCTCCTCTCTCCTCTCTCTCTCTCTCTCTCTCTCTTCTATATATCTCTCTGTCTCTCTTTGTCTCTTTGTCTCTTTGGCTGTCTGTCTGTCTGTCTCTCTCTCTCTCTCTCTCTCTCTCTCTCTCTCTCTCTCTCTCTCTCTCTCTCTCTCTCTCTCCTCCCTCACCCTTTGTGCGTGTTTGTGTGTGTGTGTGTGTGTGTGTGCGTGTGTGCGTGCTGTGTGAGTGTGTGCGTGCGTGCATGTTGTGTGTGTGTGTGTGTGTGTGTGTGTGTGTGTGTGTGTGTGTGTGTGTGTGTGTGTGTGTGTGTGTGTGTGTGTGTGGTCGGCAAATATGAAAGCTGGCCTAAGTACAAATACTACCTACCGTCAGAAAACAACGTAAGGTTTCATTTCTCCCACAATCTTTCATTTTTCATTCTCTCTTCTCTCTCTTCTCTCTCTCTCTCTCTCTCACTCACTCTCTTTCTCTCTCTCTCTCTCTCTCCTCTCTCTCTCTCTCCCTCTTTCTCTTTTTCTCTCTCTCTCCCCCTCTCCTCTCTCTTTCCTCTCCTCTCTCTCTCTTCTCTCTCTCTCTCTCTCTCTCTCTCTTGTCTGTCTATCTCTCTCTCTCTCTGTCTATGTGTCTGTCTTTCTGTCTGTCTCTCTCTCTCTTCTCTTCTCTCCTCTCTCTCTTTCTCTCTCTCTCTCTCTCTTTCTCTCTCTCTGTCTATCTGTCTGTCTGTCTGTCTCTCTCTCTCAGTCTG
>JAPXFY010000014.1:73113649-73116184 GCA_030674185.1 Monoplex corrugatus
CCAGGGTTCGAAAAAAATAATCTTAAAATCTTTAAACCCTTCAGCCCCCTCGCACAGTCGTTAGTGGAACTGAAAAAACCAATTTATTCCCCCACTTTAAAAAGTGGGGCCTGGCCCCACACAAGTTTTAAAAGCTGAAGGGGGCCACTGTCCTTGACCACTTAAAAGGGGCCCAAGATTTTCCAGGTCCCCTTTTAATTCCTCGAAAATTTTTGGGTTAGGGGGGGGGGAAAAGAAAGGGGTTTTGGGGTTTGGGTTGGGCTGTTGGGAACAATGGGAAGGGGGAAAATTTTGAAAGGCCAAGGGGTTTATGTTTCCCCAATTTAAACTATCACTACCTTTCCCTGGGCCAACCTTTTTTAATCCTAAAAACAAAACCACGCCTTTCCAGATTTTTTTCAAAACAAAGGGCCCGGGCCTTTTCATCCCATTGGCTGCTTTTAACCCTTTACTCCCCCCACCAACCACGCAAAAAAGCAAAAAAAAAAAAAATTTAACCCTTTTGATTTCCCCCACCCGTCCCCCCAAACCCTCCCTGCATTGCCACCAAACCAAGCAAAGCAAAAAAAAAAAAAAACCCTTTGATTTCCCACCCCATCCACCCCTTCCTGTACAGGGGGGTGGTGGAAGGACGAGGGGAAACAAAGGGTTACGTTTTGCACTTTTGGATAGGGTGCGGGGGTCAGACGGTTAAGATAAAGGAATGTAAAATCGACTGTATGATGTTATGTCGGTCAGACATGATAAAAACAATTACAGCTCCAGCTGAATTTTTTTTTTTTTTTCTTAATCAAAACCGGCACGCTAGTTTCAAAAAGAAACTCAAAAATTCGCTAAATGGGTTTGGGGTTTTTGTTGTTTGTTGTTGTTGTGTTGTTGTTGTTGTTGTTGGTTGTTTTTGTTGTTGGTTTTTTGTTGTTTGTTTGTTTGTTTGGTTTTTTAGCACTGGTCGACCTCACATCTTAAGAAAATTAATTCGATGTTTTTGAAAAAAAAAAGTGCAAAGCAGCCTTTGTTTCGAGCAAAAACAAAAAACAAAAAAAAAAAAAAAAACCAACAAATAAACACAACCAACAACACACACGCACACACAACCCCACACACATACACAAAACACACACACACACACACACACACACACACATACACACATACACACACACCACAACACACACACCCCACACGCACGCACGCACACACACACACACACACATACACACACACACACACACACAAAACACACACACACACAACACACACCCCACACACACACACAAACACAAGTAATCCTAATCTAATTATCGTAAATCTAGCCTATAATAACATATATTGTCTACTTATACAATGCACTCAGGGAAAAAGAGATCTCCCCTCCTCCCCTCATTCTCTCTCTCGTCCTCTCTCCCCTGTCTCTGTCTCCTCTCTCACTCTCTGTCTCTCTCTCTCTCTCTCTCTCTCTCTCCTCTCTCTCTTTCTTCTATCTATCTATCTATCTATTTTCCCCTTTTCCCCTCTTCCTTTTCCCTCTCTTCTCCTTTGTGTTAAAAATGTTTGGCAGGGGACAGAAGCAATGTTTCAGCCAATACCATCTCAAGCTTTCAGTGTACAAACGCTGTAGAGAATCTGCTACTTCTACAGCACAACAAGCAGCAATGGATCTCTTTGATAGATAGATAGATAGATAATAGATAGATAGATAGATAGATAGATAGATAGATAGATAGATAGATAGATAGATAGATAGATAAAACAGACAGACAGACAGACAGAAGACAGACGGATGGATGGATCGATCGATGGATAGACAGACAGACAGGCAGACAGACTGACAGACAGACAGACATAGATAATAGAAGATAGATTGATAGTTACGGAACTATCTAGGTAGGAAACCCCAGGACCTGGGCCCGCTCGTGGTTTAAAGTGCAGGCTTAAGGCTTTGTGCCGTGTTCATTTCTGGATCTTCTCCATCACATACACCTGTGACGTTAGCGCCCTATGTGAATTCATATCCGAGCGCGGAGAAAGTCCATCCTGAGAAACTGAAACTAAACTGTCAGAATGTCCGTGGATTAACTGTGTAAGATTTATTTTTAATGAAACAACTTGACCGGTGTTGAGGCTGAACAGAAGAAGTGTAAAGTCATAAATTAGTCTGAGCTCTTTTGTCAGCACTCGATGTAAAGTAAATAAAAATGTTCTTATTTGGGTCACATGCGTGCGTGTGTGATCAGGAAATAGCTTCGACATTGCATGTGGTGTGGGGCGTTCGATCAGGTATATATTTTTGAGTTTGCATGCATGTGTGTGTGTGAGAGAGAGGAAGAGAAAAGAGAGAGAAGAGTGTGTGTGTGTGTGTGTGTGAGAGAGAGAGACCGAGAGTGTGTGTGTGTGTGTGTGTGTGTGTGTGGTTTTGTGTGTGTGGTAAAAAAATGTTTTATGTGTGCATGCATGCATGTGTTTCGATCAGGTATATACTATTTGAGTTTGCATGCCATGTGTGTGTGTTGTGACAGAGAGAGAAGGAGAGAGAGT
>JAPXFY010000014.1:73123784-73143784 GCA_030674185.1 Monoplex corrugatus
TGTGTGTGTGTGTGTGTGTGTGTGTGTGTGTGTGTGTGTATGTGTGTGATCAGGGATAAGGTTTTGAGCTTGCGTGCATATATGTGTGTGGGTGATTATGAGTATGAACAGGGATCATGGATGTATCTGTCACTACTATAGAAAACAAAGTTAATTAAAACCCTTTTTTTTTTTCTATCTACTCACGAAAGTGTTTTGAATTATGCATTGGTTTTAATGAGATGTTAATGCACACAGTTGCATGGGACTGATCAACTTTTGTTCACGGGCAGAGAAAATGTAAAACAGGACACGTAGGCTTCGTTTATCAGTGAGATATAATAGAACACCTTTAGCTTTTTAGAGTAACTTTTATGGTCAGTGTTTACACTATCGGTCTTCAAGATATGTTCATTTCTGTGGATGTCAAACAAAAATGTGGAGTTTTCAATGATAGGATACGTTTTATGAGTAAATACTGCACCACTTGAAGTTTCAAAAAATGAGACGAAGTCCAGTAGAAAAAGGAAAACAAAAAGAAAAACAATGTAAAAAAGATGAAATCAAAACAAACAAAAAAAACAAAAAAGAGAAAAAAGAAAGACTGTCAGGAAAATAAGTCACACACACACACACCACACACAACACACACACACACACACACACACACACACACACACACACACAACCAATTGATCACTCAGTCAACCAATGAATCAACAAATTTTCTTCAGTTTTTTTCACTTTACTGAAAATGACACAGCAAGCTAAAATATTTTTTTCTTATTTCATTCTTGTGAATCCTTCAATGCTACATGCTGTTTGATTGTAATCAAAGGCCACACTCAAAGAGATCTGAACATTCATAATGCAACACTCACCAAGCTTCAGAGAATATATAAAAATAAAACATCGCAAGCCAGGGAGAGACAGAGAACCATTTTAGCGTCGAAAAAAAAATATGGCAATAATGCAAGAAAAACAACTGATTAGTGGGGTTTTCTCCCCTTCTTCCTATCTTAAAACAAATAAAAATCTTGTTTGATTGAATACAAGATCACAAAGTGGATAGATTTAAACGCTGCAGAACACCATTTTGAGGCAACTGACACCTAAAAAACTAGAGCTATTAAAAGAAATAACAGTCCATAAGAGGATGCAGTACTCTTAACTCTGCAAATCCAATTGAGAAATGTTTCCAGTAAGAGACGACAAAAGAGAGATGACAGAAGAATCTCAGCAGAAACCTGTCCCGTGCTCTATGTGTCTTTATAATCCATGTACTAACTTTGCCAGTCCAATTGAGAAATGTTTCCAGTAAGAGATGACAAAAGACAGATGATGAAAGAAACTCAGCAGAAACCTGTCCCGTGCTCTATGTCTCTTTATAATCCATGTACTCTAACTTTGCCAGTCCAATTTGAAAAATGTTTCCAGTAAACTCTATGCCAAAGACAATCAGACTGACAGGCAGGAGCTCAACTTACGCAAAGCACAACTGACATCAGACTGCAGGCAGGACTCCAACTCTACGCCAAAGGCAATCAGACTGACATCAGACTGACAGGCAGGAGCTCCAACTCTACGCCAAAGGCAATCAGACTGACATCAGACTGACAGGCAGGAGCTCCAACTCTACGCCAAAGGCAATCAGACTGACATCAGACTGACAGGCAGGATATCCAACTCTACGCCACAGTCATTCAGACTGACAGGCAGGAGCTTTAACTCTACGCCAACCAGGCTTTTAGCAAAGTGATGTCAAAATCAATCTTAGCTCGCCTGATATTACATCTGAACACTTTCATTATCTCCAGAACATGTATTCAATCAATAAGACAAAAACCAGATAAAGTGTAAACGAAACATGTGTTCTCTTCTGTTTTTGTGTGTTTCTGTTTTCCATTTGTTTGAATGCTGGCAGTTATTTCGATTCAGATTTCTTTTATTTTGTGACATCAGATTTCTTTACTTTTTGACACGCATTTCACAAAGGAAACTTTTTTGTTTTTGCAGAATACTGGGGTACACTCGTCATATGGGGACTGACCTGGCAGAGAACTACCTGGGTTGCAATTTTTTTTTCAACCACTATGATGTAAGGGACATTTCTGGAATGTGAGACAGCAAGCTGTTTCATCCATTTCATCTAAAGGAAGCTGAATTAGTATTATGACTGTAAAAAGACACACACAAAAAAAACATCAGTAATGCTGTATGAAAGAAACTATGCAAGAGGCCTTGCTCCACAATAGAATAATACTGCTACATACAACACAACGCATATAAACTAAATAATATCAAAATAAATTAACTCACACAACTTTTTCCCCTTTACAACAAGCAATATAACATTTAGCACGCAGACTGGTCACTACATACTGCTCTTTTATACACAGATTACAACAGGATTATCACAATATGCAGTCTAACTGATAATGCTAGCACATAGACTTCATTATCACAAATTAGCAAATCATTTCTGGTACAGTTTCCTCCACAAACAATATGATTCCTGTCTGGAAACTTGTCAAGCCAAAATCAAGCAACAGGTTTCATATCACTTCTCAAAAATTTTTGATTCCAATGTAAAACAGCAGATGAAACAATTTCCACAACACTTTTCACCAAAACAACAATAAGGACTCTTCTGGGATGCACAAAAAAATACAGGGTTTAATGTAAGTGCTAAACTTACAAAAAGACCAAATCAAATCTGAAGGCCACTGAATGGATTTTTCCATACACAATGTATTTCTGCAGGGAAACACAAAGCCAAGAAGCAAGCTCTCCCATCAATTATTAAAAAGACATCACAATAAATTTCAGAATAGCAATTTGTGACACCACACTCAACACTTGTTCACCTTTACAACAAAGAACAACACAGATTTGTCTATACATGCTTCTGAGATCTTTTTCTTTCACATCATTCTTTTGTCTTTGTATTCTTTTTCAATTTTCATGCATTTCTCCTTTGAATGTGTACACATGTATTATGTATGTACATGTTATATTATTTCCTCTCATTTGATGTAATGTTATTTATTTCCTCTTCATTTTTACTTATTTTGCAAATATGTATGTATGTATGTATGCATGAATGTATGTATGTATATATGTATGTATGGATGGATGGATAGATCGATAGATGGATCGATGGATGGATCAATGGATGGATGTATATACACCTGTACCTGCCTATGTATGTATGTATGTATGTATGTACATACGTACGTACGTATGTATGATGTATGTATGTATGTATGTATGCATGCATGCATGTACGTACATAAGTATGTATGTGTATGAGCATGTCTATATGTATATGTGTATTTCATCCATTTATTATCCTTTCCTTTCTTTCTACCTTCCTCAATTAATCAGACAATGTCTTGATACTGCTCCAGAAAGCAAGGCAGAGAGGGAAGAAAAAAAAAAAACAGGCACAAAGAGAAAAGAGCCTCAAATATCTCCCTCTCAGAAAGACACAGACAGACAAGAGAAGGAGGGGATTATTTCATACAATGTTTATATATTGTTTTCACATGTATATCTTATAAACCGGGTATGTACTTCAATCTTCTCTTATAATCAAAACCAAAATTTCAAGCAATACATATACAGCAAAATCGTACAACATCACACATTCCACAAAACATCTGTTATCAAAAAGGTGTTACAATGCAAATCTATTTCCCACACCTTCCACAAAACATGTTATCTTATCAAAAAGGTGTTACAATGAAAATCTATTTCCCACACTTTATTCCTCTAAACAACCGCTAATTCAAATAGATAGGCTGTTAACATAAACTGAATATTTATATATCTGAGTAAATAATCTTTATTTTCATAGAACCCAAACCAATACGACATAATTTCAAAGAATTTTTTTTTTTCTTCTCCTTGTTATTTGTTGTTTTTGTTTAAAAATTGTTCTCCAGAATCCTCCAGCTCTGTCAGTTGTGTGCCAAAGCCTACATCTCTGCAAATAGTTTATACATGTCTTGGGAGCCCATCCCTCTCCATATCGTGTTTTGTTGCTGTTGATGGGTTCACTCCCAAAATGCAGCAGGTAGTTGTAGATTACATGGTTACCAGTAGCAGAATGTATCGGACAAAGTAAAAATATAAACAGATAAAAAAAGAATGTAAGTGATAAAAGATATTGCCCCCAATAAATTAGCAAATGTCTTCAGATCAAGACATCATAACTCCCTGGGTAAATTATCTAAACTGAATTTTAGGGTCCATCAAAATAAGAAAAAAATATGACTAAGTTAAAAAAATATTTTCTAATTATGCACACGCTATCTTGATTCATTACACACACACACGCACACATATGCACACACACATACCACACACACACACACACACACACACGCATGCACACACATACACACACACATGCACAACACACAAACACACACTGGCATGCACACACACACACACGCACGCACGCACGCACCACACACACACACACACACACACACACACACACACACACACTCTCTCTCTCTCACACACACACAGAGGCGTGCACACACACACACATGACAAGCAAACCAAACAGAAATGGCAAATATGCAGATGTGCATGAACTAGGAATGTCAACCCATCTGCTCTGGTGGCTGAGACAATCATAGTATATAAAAAAAAAAAAATTTTAAAAAAATACTGATCAAATAAAGTGACACACAGCTGAGTGAATGAGCATCAGCGCCAACAAAATTCAAGCTTTCAACAACAAGAACACCCCCCCCCCCCCCCCAAAAAAAAAATCCATAACTGTTCCCAGATGTGTAACATCTATGATCAGGGATTGTTTGTTGTATGTTCGTTTGTTTGTTTCTTTCTTTTTTAGAAAAA
The DNA here is from genome assembly GCA_030674185.1 of Monoplex corrugatus. Taxonomy (NCBI): domain Eukaryota; kingdom Metazoa; phylum Mollusca; class Gastropoda; order Littorinimorpha; family Ranellidae; genus Monoplex; species Monoplex corrugatus. The sequence goes on from JAPXFY010000014.1 coordinate 73,128,639, forward strand.
CAATTTTTTTACAAGCACATTTTGATCTGAGAGCTCTTCAAATTGAGAAAGAAAAAAAAACATAAAACACACCAAACATAGAGGAAGTTTTGTTCAGTCTAAATCGAGAAAGAGTGGGGGGGGGGGGGGGGGGGGGTTACGGAGAAAGAAAGGGGAGAGTAGAAAGATAAATTCCAAGAAAGCTGACAGACAAGACAAAAGAACAAACAGCAACTCCATCACAGACAGATGGACAGGAATGGGAAAGTTCTGGGAGAGTGAAGACCAGCGACATGGAGAAATAAAGAGAAGAGGGGAGGGATCGGTAAGGAGGAAGGGAGACAGACAAAGGAATGAGAGCATTAAATACAGCAATACAATCTTAACCCTTTGACTCCCACACCCTAACCACGATCTGCAAAAACTTAACCCTTTGACCCACTCATCCTTTCCACCAGCTTCCTGCAAGAAGCTGGTAGAAAGAGTAAGGGCAATAAAGGGTGAAGTTTTTGCTTTGATGGCATGGTTGACAATGCAGGATGCTGGTGGATAGGGTGCAAGGATTAAGCTGTTCTACGTAAACTGTCCACACATACATACATACAAACCAATGACTTAAATACCATTCAATGTTGCCAGAAAACTGGTTCAAACATACTCTGTTTTTCAGCGGACGCTCTTGCCGGGTGTGTTTTCGTGTGTCCATAAGCCACCAGAAACTGACATGACTTAAAATGATCTTTAACATGCAAATCTGATGTTGCGCACACACACATATACACACATGAAGGGGGCTCAGACACTAACAGCTCTGCACACATGGTGACCTGGGACAACAGAATAACCCTAAACCTTTTCACACACCAGGCAGGAGGTACCTGGGAAGGATCAAGCCCTAGACCTTCTGAGTGTAAGTCCGATATGTTACCCATTTTGAATACCATGCCCGTCACATGCGCATTTTTTTTTCTTAATCAATCAACTATAAACATAAAATTCAAAGCATGAAAATAACACTGTATGAAACTGTACACAATACACATGTAACAAGATGAAGCACACACACTCAGCATTACTGATAGAAAACTTTTTCACTGCCACACTTTCAAAAAACAAAGGAAAACAAAGAGAGAGCAAAGGAAACAGGGGAACAAACCACCACACAGCCTGAACTAACCGTCTGACTCCCACACCTTATCTACCAACTGCAAAAAGTGCAGGAAGCTAGTGGACAGGGTGAGGGAATCAAAGGTTTACTTTTTGCTTTACTAGCATGGTTGACAATGCAGGATGCTGGTGGGCAGGGTGCGGGAGTCATAGGGATAAGCTAGAAGTATCCCATAACTCTAAGCAGGGTAGTTGGGAGTGAGGTGGTAGAAACCTCATAACTTTGGTCAGATATTTAAGGAGGGGGGTCCCAGTAATCTCCCTTGCTGCTTTACCTCCCCTAACCCTGAGGAAGGTTAGGTACCCAGTCCAAGCTATGTGGCTGTGTGGACTGAAGGCCGCTCACACTTAGCGTCCCAATCAGGATTGAACTCATGCTATCAGGTCAGAAGGCAGCTATATCTCTAGGTCATGCAGACCTAAGCTGCCAGGAATACAGAGGGTAAAAATAAAAGAACACCAAGAGAGAGCAGAAGAGAAAGCAGAAACAAAGAGACCGCCACACTGCTTAATACACATGAAAACAAAGCGAGTGCAAATAAATAAATAAATAAATAAATAAAATGAGGGAGACAGGAGACAATACATGCATGGGAGAATGTATAGCTGCACTGTGCCCCAGAACCACCCGTAATGTGTTAATGTTAATGCTCTGACAGTGCTCAAGCACCCTTAACCCTCTGACTTCCACGCTCTGTCCATCAGCATCCTGCACTGTCAACCATGCTAGCAAAACAAAAACTTAACTTGCTGGACAGGGTGCAGGAGTCAAAGGGTTAAACTCAATCCGGCTCAGTGCATTTAAGCTGCAATGCAACACCCTTATGGCTCAAGGAATAGTTAAGTACCTAGCTCCAAGCAACATAATCACCTCCAATACAATCAGTGTTAACCTTTAATCAACAAATATGCACAAAACAGTTATATGAATCCAAATACTCCTCACTGTTTCATAGAAGTTCGATACTTACCGTTGTTTTTGCCACAAAATTTTGTCAAAATGTTCATCCGCTTACAGTTTGTTTGTACAACCTAATACTAACTTGTCAAGTACTGACATTTAATTTTTGAATGAATAGTACAATCAGTGAAAACTGAAATTTTACTACCAATGAAACTGGACATGTTAAACCACAAACTTCAGAAGGCAGTTTACTTTAAATTGAAATTTTCATAATTTTCTCACTTTTACTTTCCATCCTTAACAGGATGATGAACATATTATGAGGTTTATAAATATACATAAGGCTATGATTAACAGAATTCTTTTTGTACCGCTAAATATTGTGGGAAAGGTGATTATATTTATGTACATTAGAATATGGCATGGTCATTTCGAGTCTGTCATCTACTGAAAAAGCAGACATCAAAATTTTACTCACCTAAAACGAAAACACAGACTAGCTGTACACAATCAACTAAATAACACAAGCACTAGTTTGTTCGCTAGCACTCTGAAATGAACATCACTCGTAAACAACTACTGATATTAACAATGATGGGAAATGATGGCTGATGTTAAAACAACAATGAGAAACAATACCATATAACAACCAAACCATACCACTGATAACGATGATAAGAAACAATAGAAACAATACCATATGATCACAACCAAACAGCACCACTGACAATAACAGATAGGAAACAATACCACTCATGATAACAATAATGAGAAAATACCAGTGATGATAACAATCAAACAATACCACTGATGATGACAATGATGAGAAACAATACCACTGATGAAAACGCTGATGAGAAACAATGCCACTGATAACCATGATGAGAAACAATACCATTGATGATAATCATAATGAGAAACAATACCACTGATGGGAAACAATACTACTGCTGAGAAACCATACCAGTGATAACAGCAATGAAAAACAATACCACTGATGATAACAACAATGAACAACAATACCAATGATGGTAACAACAACGAGAAAGAATACAACTGATGATAACAATGACACTAAAAGAAACACTAAATGATCACAAAAATAACTGATATTCAGTTCTTGAAGCAAAACTAAACGATACCAAATCAAAGTAATACAAGCCACTTCAAGTCACTCCCATTTAGAGCAGCACTTTTTTCCCCTCTGCATTTTCATCTGTGAAACTCTTATTATGTATGTTTCATTCCAACTGCTTAACATAAAAAAACTTAAGCCCTATACTTCATAAGTTATGCCACATTTACTAATATGCAAATAATTATTGCTCTGCTTGGATAGCGGGCACACTAAACAATAGCACTGGTTTCACTTCCAGTTAGATATCTTCTGATAAGCAGTTGATAGAAAAGTTCAAACCAAGAGCCTAATTCAAGACAACAAATCGGACAAATGACAAAAATAAATTACTAACTGGATATGGGTATGACAAAAATAAATTACTACCGGGATAAAAGGATGACACAAATAAATCAACAAGCCAACAATAAAAAAAATAAAAAAGACATGTTAAGACAACACAAGCCATGCAAGAAAACTGACAATAAAAACAAATGCACAGATTTACATTTGACTCTGCATACAGGTAAGTGTGGTGTGTGTGTGTGTGTGTGTGTGTGTGTGTGTGTGTGTGTGTGTGTGTGGTGTGTGTGTGTGTGTGTGTGTTTACATGTATGTGTGTGTGTGTACATGTATGTGTGTGTGTGTACATGTATGGTGTGTGTATGATGTTGTCATGTGTGTGCGTGTGTGTGCTCACATAAACAGAGGCACACATGTGTGCACACAGGCAAGCATGTATCTGAAAGATGCACAGATTGCTACGGACGGACAGGGAGGGGGGGGGGGAGGGGAGGAGGATGAGGGCCATGGAAGGAAGGGAGATAAATGGCAGACAGATAAAATACCATTTGGGAACATGTCAGAATAAACCTCACATAAGGTGTTTCACAGAATACAACTACTATTCAAAACAAAAACAAAAACCTAATCCTGAATACGAATGCTGCCTCACTATTGAGAGAACAACATAGCCAACTAAACAATTTAATGAGACTAAAAACTTTCCGATGTCTGTTACATACAGGCTTAATCTTTTCCAGAAGGAGGGGGGTTGGGGGGGGGGGGGGGGGGCGGCGGCAGTGTGTCGCATCTATCCAGGCTCTTGTTACGTGCAGGCTTAATCTTTAACAGGGGGTGAGGGGGGAGGGGAAACATGTTGCTTCTCTTTTCAAAATAAGTACCACACTTAAATTTCTTCAGTCTGGGAAGTGAGATGGACGCTCAGTTTCAGCTTCAGTTTCTCAAGATAACGTCTCCGGAGGTGCTCGGAATGAATTCCATATGCACTGATGCCAATGATGCCATGTGATGGAAAAGATCCAAAATGATGTGGCATAAACCTTAACTCTCACTCTTACTGTTATTACTAACCCTTACTGAGATATTGAGAGACAAAATCTTCAAGCTGTAAAAGATGTGAAAGGAAATTCAACAGAAAACACAGCATACATTGCATGGAAAATCAGTTGATGACTATTCGTACACAAGACGTAAATTTTGGTTTTCACACTATGCTGTGCTCTTTTCTGATTGGAAAGTAATTTCAGTTTTTTTTTAAATCTTTACTCACACAAGATAGAAAGGTAAAGGTTGTCCCATGACTCTGAGGTCGCAGAGGAATGAGGTGGTTGAGATCTTAACTTTTCTTTGGGCCAGCAATACAGGGTGGTGCCCTTCTCTCTCCCACTGCTTCACCTTCTCTTTGCTTTGAAGAAAGTCAGGTACCCATTCACAGCTAGGTACACTGGAGACTGTGCATATATATAAAGTTCCACAGGCATCATTCACACCTATGCAAACTTATGCAGGCAGATTAATCCCCTTGGTACGATACATAAGTAAAAGTGCACAGTAAGACAACGGCATAAACTTACAGGAGCCAATTTGTCAATGGGTACTAATTGTTTTTTTAATTTCTGCTGCTCTTGTGTAAACATTCCGTAGAAAAGTATACTATATTTAGAAAGGAGAAATCCTGACCTGCACAATCAAAGTAAAATAAATGCCTGTTTGCAGGAGAAAGTGAAATTACAGTGTTAGAATAATAAACACACCTGCGCATGCGTGATGAAAAGTACAATGTAAACAAACCAAACTGAACAAATCCTGCATTCCATCAATGACTGATGTGCTAAAAATACCCTTCATCATGTGCTCAAACCTCTCTTGTTCATTTTGGACCAAAAACAAAGCCATATTCACCTCATAATCATTAATAGAGTCACTGTTAACAAGAGTCCCAACTTGTCAACCACACGGTCAGTCCTAATTTCACTCATTCTTGTGCAAAAGAAGGCAGAGGCCATGCAAAAGAAGCCTTCTGATTGGTCAATTTGTATTCTCTTCATAGATTGGACAATATTCAGTGGGAGATATGAATGAAGCCATGATCGTGGCTCATCATATTTGGATGATAAAGCCACAATCGTGGCTCATCATGCCAAGCACGTTAAAAGATGAGTGCTCTATCTTTGCGTCAACTACGCCTCCCATTACTCTAAAAACCACAATTCAAATTAACTATGTGTTCACTCCTCTCAAGTCCAACTAGGCTAACAAACTTCACATAAAAAAGTAATCCATAGCTTGAAGATCTTATTTCAACGGCACCTGGTCACGAAGGACACGAGTACTACATTGTACTTCTGCGAGCACACAAATAAATAATAAAGTACTTTACATATTGCATCTATTTCTATCCATTAACTGTACTGAACCTGATGGTGTTTACATGCACAGCTGTTACTGTAAAAGAGTAATATTTCCATCATATTGAACAAAATGCCCTCTTCATTCACCTTCAAAATAACATCAATGAAAAAAAATACAGAATCAACATTTTGTACCCTTCAATCGTATTCACCCGCCTCCTTCCATTTCCATGTAAACGGTCCACATATAATTAATAAGTAAATTGATAAAAACAAATAAGCATACTAAAAAACAAACCTCAAAAATAACAAAAATTAATCCTGACAAACACTGGTAACTTTCCCAAAGTATACCTCTGAAAAAAAAATATTACCAAAATCAGCAGAAATAAAATCTCTGCAAAGTTACAGAAATGGTCTTGTCATTGCTAACAACTGCACAATACAAAAATCAATCTTACATACAGACATGTATAGTACACACATATACATCAATCCACATTGAACATTTATCATTATACAAAGATGGATATCTCTTTCTGGTATGTATGTGTGTGTGTGTGTGTGTGTGTGTGTGTGTGTGTGTGTGTGTGTGTGTGTGTGTGTGTGTGTGTGTGTGTGTGTGTGTGTGTGTGTGTGTGTGTGTGTGTGTGGTGGTGTTGTTGTTGTTGTTTTGTTTTGGATCATTTTTGTAAAAGACAGGCATGGGGGTTTAGGGGGGGGGGGGGGGGGGGGCAGCCAGATGGATGGGGGCAAATCAGAAGGGAAAGGAAGGGGTTGGGGCTGTGTGTTTTGTGTGTAGGTTTGTGAGTGAGTGAAGGAGAGAGTGTGTAACTTTTTTGGTACTGTGTAGACCGTTTTTTTTTTTCTTCTTCTTCTTCTTGTTTTCTTCCATGAGAACAATATGGTGGGATTAGTTGTATCAGTGGACACCTCATAGTACAGGAACCACTAAGTTCATGTTTTAATGGTTAATGTTGGCACTAGGCTTGGTCCTCATGTTTTCACAGGCAATTTGTACATTAAAAACACCAGTTTCTGGAAGGCAACTACCTCAGCTTCAAGAAATTTCCAGTCAAGCCTTCCAAGAAACCATCATATGGATAAGCATTATGCTACGTCCACACTTGATCAATTGCTCTTAACACACCAACATACCGAGTACACACACACACAAAAATAGCGATTTATGGACAGGCTGTTGTAAAGTCTCATCCATTTTTTTTCCACACAAAATATCAACGAGTCAAATAAATGACTGCTCAGATGAACATTTCCATGTGCGTTTTTTTTCCCTTTCTGAGCACAAGCACTTATTTTAAGCCAGTATACATACTAAGCCTTTCAAAAAAAATTCTCACCCAATCCCTCTCAATTTATGGATTTCACTTTCTTTCTGATCAATTCTTTTTTATTTTCCTTCTTCTATTTTCCATCCATATTTTCTACCCATCATGATCTTCTACTTTCAAACTTCTAAGCATAAAAACAAAACAGACAAGTCTCTTGTCGTGTACAACTTCTCCTACCCATCCTACTCCTCCAAAACCCAACCTCATCTCGTTAAACCTAATGTGTTTTCTTGGCCCAGTTGAGGTCGTCAGAACGAGGCTTTTCTCCAGTCAGGGACTCGATGAGGGCCTCAAATCTAGTCCAGAAGCCGATGGCCTCCAGCGGGTAGTTGAGCCAACCGGTGGTGATGCAGTAATAGGTCTCGTGGGGCGCCACATGGTGGATACGGTGGTGTTTGCGTGGCAGGATGATATGCCAATCCTGCAGTTGGGTGATGTACCAGGGCAACCCGAAGTAGGTGTGTGACCATTTGTGGCACTGAAAAACCAGACAGCAACAGGGATGAAACAAACAAAAAACATTTAACAGATACAAGAGATCCGCAATGTACTACCTTTCTTCCCTACGAAAGGAAATGTCTAACAAGAGAGTTATATCTAACAAGAGTGTAAAATTCAAAGGCAGGCAGCCTTTGATCACTTGTGGCACTAGAAAACATGGTGGAGACAGGAGTGAAAAGACGATGATGGATACGACAAAGACTGTGGCTAAACTATACAAAATATTTAACATTAAATTCAAAAGTGAAGTTTGGATAATTATTTAGCTGATATGGTTGTAACTTTCATTTTCCTTTTAATGTGGCGCCAAAAGATGGTACTAACTTTTTAATTTCAGAAAGGAAAGTGGTACAATCACAATAAAGCACAGAAATAAACTCACTTTTTTTCTCTCTCTCTAAAACATGGGGATACACACACGCACGCACACACACACGCACACACGCGCGCGCGCGCGCCCGCACATACACACAATTTCAAATGACTAAACATACAAAGAATCCTACAAAATCATTACAAATAAATACACAAAACATATCAGTACAAACCACAATTCATTAACAAAATTTCTAAAAGATTTCAAAATGTCTTCAATAATTATGTAAAACCCAAAACATAAAAAACAACAGATCTGAGCAATTTGCAACAGGAATAATCATTACCCTACCTTCCATTCATTTACTTGAAGAAAAGAGAGAAAAAATCTTGGAAAAGATTCATATGAAACCTCTTTATACAAATAATACCTGTTCACTGATTCAGTGGTTGTTCTCAGAAGTCAGATACTCCACCATACTTGTTGATACAGACAACAGTCAAATGCAGGATCACACTTAACGCTTTGACTCGCACACCCTATTCACCAACTGCAAAAACTTAACAATTTGACTCCCTCACCGTCTCTACCAGCTTCCTGCAGGAAGCTGGTGGATAGGGTGAGGGAGTCAAAGGTTTAAGTTGTTTGCTTTGCTAGCATGGTTGACAGTGCAGGATGCTGGTAGATAGGGTGCAGGAGTTAAAGAGTTAAAACAAAAAGGACGATTCATAATCTAATACAAAAACACATAGTAGTGATTTATAATAACAGCAAGCTTGAAACATGGTTGGTCCTTCCATGGTGGATTACCATGTGAAAAAAATGTCATCAGTTGTGTTATAACAGATTTAAGACGCCAAAGATATGAGTTTCAATATGTCATTAGTTATATCATGCAAAATTTCAGTCATATAAGTGTTTCAAACTACCACCAGTAGTGCTATTCAAGATTTCAGGTACAGAAGATACCCATTTCAAACTACCATCAGTTGTGTTAGAGAACATTTCTGGTGAAAAAATACGCATTTCTAAGCTACCAACAGTAGTGTTATACAAGATTTCAGGCATGGAAGATATGTATTTCTAAACATCAGCAGATGTGTTATTAAAAACACAAAATTTAAGGTATGGAAGGGATGTGTCTCTAAACAACTAATAAGTGTGTTATACAAGATTTCAGGCAAAGAAGATATGGGTTTCTAAACTACCAGCTGTGTAATACAAGATTTAGGGTGTGGAAGACATGGGGTTAACTTTCTAAACTACCAACAGTCATGTTATACATGTAGAAGATGTGCACTTCTTAACTACCATGAATTGAGTTATATAAGATTTCCAGTGTGGAACATACATGCTTCTAAACCACCACCAGTTGAGTTATAAAAATTTCAGATACGGAAGGTAACATCTTTCTAAACATGGTCCCTTGTTGTAACAGGCCTTTGTCCTACAAAGACACTTTCACAGGCTCCAAAAATGTTCTCTTAGCTCAAGTTAGAACCAGAAAAAAACAACAACAAAAAAGAATAAGAACGCATACTTAACACAACCAGACAAGACAGGCGCAAATTTTCAGCCAAGTGGCCTTTGTCAAGCATAAGATCACAAACAAACAGACACCAAATACAAAAATTAGGAGAAAAACACTGAAACTTCCCTGCTGCTTCGTCCAAAGTGAGAAAAGGACTGAACTGACTAAAATGATATTTACTCACAAACACATTATGATGTCATTTTAGTCAGTTTAGTCTTTTTCTCACACTGGACGAAGCAGCAGGGAAGTTTCAGTCTTTTTCTCCTAATTTTTGTATTTGGTGTTTGTTTGTTTGTGATCTTACGCTTGACAAAGGCCAATCTTGGCCAAAAATTTGCGCCTGTCTTGTCTTGTTGTATTAAGTATGCATTCTTATTCTTTTTTCGTGTTTTCTCTGGTTCCTGTTTGCTTGAACACGGGCAGTCACACTTGTTTCGAATTAGCTCAAGTTGTTTGCAAGACAACAACAACAAAATTTCTCCCAAATATTACCTGATTAGTCAAGCTGACAAAGACGGAAAGAAGGAAGACATAACAATGCCAGTTGTACTCTGCCTCAATCTGAGAGGATGTCTGGGTCATGAAGCGGTAGGCCATGTTGCCCAAAAATGGGATGAGGATGGCAAAATTGTCTCCATTGGTTTCTACAAAGTCATGGCGAGTGATTGCAGTGGGGTCTATATGGTGCTCTCGGAATGGACGAATGAAGGCCTGCACGTTGTACAACAATACACTGCATTAAGTCATTACATCTTTCTGGACACTGTCACCAGGATATCCTTTTTCATCAATATCCAGGTCAAGAAACAGATACTTAACAAATGACTGTGTTAATTATCAGATGCTCTGATCATGGTTAGGGTAAACTGATCTAAAATCCGACCGATTTTTGGGTGATGTAAAATCCGACCTCACAAAATCGAAAGTACAGTCATTCCTGTTACTGAAAACAGGTGAAAGAAACTGGATTTGGTTCAGAAAATAACCAAATTTCTAGGATTTGCCAGTGAAAAGAATTTTTTTTTTAATTATGACACAGTGCAACACTGAAGGCCACACTAGCCCGCCTTCTTCTGGGCACCACACATGCCATGGCAACTTTTCACATGATCGCTCCCTGTCCCCTTGTAACAACAAACCAATGCTGTTGATAGAGAACTGATTCGCTGTTCACAAGATCACATGCCTAATGCATAAATATGAGCTGCAGAAGCTATTTTTAGGTTCTGGATATTATTTAAATCAGTTCCTCTCATGAAATGGCGGGTTTTGGTCGGTCGGACTTTACATCAGGCTTGAATACCTGAGTGATCTAATTCTCAACTGACTCCCACTATCTCTTTTTCTCTCTCTCTTACCCTCTCACTCTCTTCTTTCTTTCCTTTTTGCTCTCTCTAGCTTGCTCTATCCATCTCTCAATTGCTCATGAGCACACACATTTGTGTGAGTGTGAGAGATGGCAGCCATTTAGATCTCCATAGACCTACTTCATGCACTGAAGTACTGACCACAGTGCCTTTCTAAAAAGTATGCATAAGGGAAACATGTCGACTGTTTGCGGACACAGCAGATGTGGAAAACATGGATGAAAATCATCAAGGCATATATTGTTCCTGCAGAAACTAACTCTTTTTGTTATTTTTGATTGATAAATCGTTTGTTAATCAAATATTGTGCACCGCCTTGACCGTATTCATGCTGGTCGAGGCTTAGATCACTCCCTGGTCAAATTTTCATCCATCTGATCATGTACCCCTACTTCGTTCTTTAGCATACTGTAAGACTGTAGTACCCCTTATATCTTTGTAAAGTCCAGTAATCAATCACAGACAGTCTACTATATGCATCAAGCTGTTCTAGCTTTCATCTCTACAAAATATTACTGAAGACATGCCCACAAACCCTGTACCTTGTGTCTAAATCAGTTGGATTTAGAGCAGTTTACCCAATATAAAAAGAAAAAGGAAAACACAAAATGCACACACAACAAAAGATGAACAGAAAAAAAAATGAAATTTATCACAATGTTCAACGGTTGCATGATCAGGGCAATCACAAGTGAAATAACAAAGACAGAACAGTCTACAGAACAGTCTACACGGGTCATCCAATAAATAGCGAGAACATTCTATTAACTTAAAAAGTAACTGTTGCAGTGCTTCCAAACTTAACACATCCCTGGCCCAATTATTCCATGATCTAATGACGAAATTACATGCATATATTGTGGCGTCATTTGTTCTGACATCATGTTGGATACAGTCATTCCAAGCGCCATGGCCACATTTAGCATCAAACTACAGCATAATTTAACTGAATTTTATGAAGAAAGTTCTGGAGGAGATAATAAGAACACTATAAAGTGCATGCAGGGACACAAGCTCTTTCACTGGCTGCAGTTTACAGAAGGGTGTCATTCTTTAAAGACAGCCAAAACAACATTAAAGACAAGCATAACCTGGATAGACCCATTGAAGATGCCGACAAGAAAAATGTTCAGAAATTCTGAATGCAGATAAGTGAATAACGTGAAGAGATCACTCATTACATTGATTTTAGTCATGGATCAGTTCATGTAATTATAATGGCCGAAAATTTGCGCCCGTCTTCTCTGTTTGTATTAAATACACGTTTCTTTTATCATGTTCTTTTTTCTGGTTCCCATTTGCTTGAACGTGGGCAGTCATTTTGTTTTGGATATCTATCTAAATTAATTTCCCTACAAAACCCTACTTTCAGACTTCCAGGTGTTAATCTCAAAGTCAAGTTGAAATATGGTTTTGCAAGTCAATGTCAATATACTGTACTATCACAGCTTTCAGAAATTTGAAAATACACTACGCACAAAAAGTTAAGGATCACTATGAGAAAACAGGTGCGTAATAAACTCAGTTCGCTACTGTTATTTATTTCTCAGTCCAGCCAAATTGTTATGAATTCTTGTTCAGCTGTAAGTGGGCGATGTGTGTTAGTGCGAAAATTGCACGGGATTCTCTACTACTGAGCTTGGCCGCAAACGGAAAAGCGGAAACTTGCGAAAAAGGACCTTGTTTTGGACCGTTCTGCCTGAACACATTGCACAAGCCAGATGGAAAAACCATTATGCACGTGCAAGCACTGCTGTTTATGTGTGAGATGCTGTCTCTTGCTTGGCTTTATAAGAAGACATTCCACCAGTAGTAGGCCTGATCTGACAATGCCTCCACGACGAAAATTGAACGAGTTTGAGAGGGGACGAGCTGTTGCATGGTTCCAAGATGGTGTTCCCAAGCGAGAAGTGGCCAGGCGACTTCAGGTGTCCATCTCGGTCATTGTCAGACTGATTCAACGCTTCACAGCCACTGGGAGGGTCCATGAAAGACGCAGATCTGGTCGACCAAAGAAGACAAACCCACGTGAAGATCGTCTCATTGAACGACAAGCCCTGCAGACAAGAACAGCCTCTTCCAGCATCATTCGAAGGCAGTTGAGGGTGGCTACTAACATCAACATCAGCCAGCAGACCATACGGAACCGCCTTCATGGGTTTAACCTCCGTTCTCGTCGCCCAGCTGTACGGCCACGCTTAACTCCAGCCCATAGGGCAGCACGCCGCGCCTTCTGCAGACGTCACGTGAGGTGGACACGTCAGCAATGGTCCCAGGTCCTGTTCAGTGATGAATCACGCTTCACCATGAACCACAACGACGGCCGACTGAGGGTCTGGAGGCGCCCAGGGCAACGCTTTATTGACACCACTGTCCAAAAAAAGGTGGCCTTTGGTGGAGGTTCTGTAATGGTCTGGGGGGCCTTCAGCCTTCACCACAGAACACCCTTGTATCATGTACAGGGTAACCTGACTGGCCTCCGATACCGGGATGAGATCCTTCGACCGCTGGCTGTGCCTACACTGCAGCAGATGGGACCGACGGCTGTCTACCAGGATGACAACGCTCGCCCCCACAGGGCAAGGGTGGTCAACGACTTCCTGCAGCAGTCTGGAGTCAACAGAATGGAGTGGCCAGCATGCAGTCCCGATCTCAACCCGATGAGAACCTCTGGGATGAGCTGGATCGCAAAGTGAGGAGCAACCACCCCCCTCCCAGGGATGCCCAACACCTCTACTAGATGCTGCAGGCTGAGTGGCAGGCGCTTCCACAGAGGATCTTCACCAACCTGGTCAACTCGATGAGGACTCGCTGCTTCGAGTGCCAGAATAGCCATGGCGGTTACACGCATTACTGAACTTTTGGGAGCATGAGAATGCCCTGTCTTGTGATTTCAATGACTTTGGGAAATCAAATTTCGATACGTATCCACTTTGATCAAATGTACACACCAAACGATTGCTCGAAATTGAAGGCAATTGTGTATCGTTATCACTAAAGCATGGAATTAAATGTTTGCCAAACTTCAACGCATTGGCTTTCTTATTTTGAAAGTTATGAATTTTTGTGCAAGTGATCCTTAACTTTTTGTGCGTAGCTTATAACCTTTTATAAAATCTTCCATTCAGAAACAATTACGGTAACATTTCTGAGGCAAGACAGCATACTAAAATACATTTCCAGAGTCATGTGTGTGCAAGTCTGTCTACATGTGTGTGCATGTGAGTGTACACCTGTGTGTGTGTGTGTGTGTGTGTGTGAGTGTGTGTGTGTGTGTGTGTGTGTGTGTGTGTGTGTGTGTGTGTGTGTGTGTGTGTGTGTGTGTGTGTGTGTGTAACTGTGGTGTGTGTGTGTGTGTGCGCGTGCATGCGCGCGTGGGTGTGTGCGCACGCACATGGTGTGTGCGCGCGCATGGGTGTGTGTGTGTATGCATGGGTGTGTGTGCATGGGTGTGTGTGCATGGGTGTGTGCATGTGTATGTGCATGTGTACATGTGTGTGTATGAGCGTGTGTGTACTGTTTTTATAAATACATGTACATGCATTGTGTGTGTGTGTGTGTGTGTGTGTGTGTGTGTGTGTGTGTGTGTGTGTGTGTGTGTGTGTGTGTGTGTGTGTGTGTGTGTGTGTGTGTGGTGTGTGGGTGTGTGCCTGTGTGCGTGCGTGCGTGCGTGCATGCGTGCGCTTGCATGTTTCTGTTGTTGTATACATACATATATCTATGTACAGTCATTTTCGAATTATGAGGTGACATTTTTTTCCTTTCCTCATGACCTAATGACTATGCAACCTTTATACACTAGGAGCACCTTATCTGCAGACAATTTTTTTTTAACCGATAAGTATACTTAAGGCATCCTAAGATCCGCTGTGCAATTGTGCCCTGGACAGCCGAAGGTCCTCACAGGAGAAGCCCCGCTTCAAGCACGTCTTTTTTTTTTTTTTTTTTTTTTTTAAGGATCATCACACTCAGATAGGTTACCTTTGTGCTCACCTTTTTTTTTTCCCATCCAATTTTCTATGTCACCTTAATAGTCACAGAAGCTGGCACAGTTTTTACAATGTAATGATGATGATGTCAATGAGGATGATAATCATGACGCTATGGAATTCCATCTAGGTCTTCATAGATAGGGATCTTAATTGGGAGGTTTAAACACACACACACAACACACACACACACAACACACACACACACACACACACACACACACACACATGCACACACACCACACACACACACACACACACACACA
>JAPXFY010000014.1:73151284-73188784 GCA_030674185.1 Monoplex corrugatus
AACTGTTTCAGCTGAAGAATGTGCTGACAGTAGGTATAATCAAGTCTTGCAGCAACAGAGCAGGGCACTAATGACTACTATTTAATACACAGCAATCTTTGTAGCAAGCCTGATCCCACAGTCCTGCCACAACCTTTTAGTCAGTCTCCCAAATCCCCACAACCTTTTAGTCAGTCTCCCAAATCCCCACAACCTTTTAGTCAGTCTTCCAAATCCTGAACTAACTATGCCATGGAGATGTACAGTGCAACCTTGACATCAAGAGATCCATTGCTGCTCTCTGCACTGAATACTAATGGTAGTACTAATGAAGAGATAATATCCAAAATAAAACTAAGAGAAACAGTAAATCACAGCACTGAAAAGTTACAATAATCAAGAAGAAAAAATGTCAAGACTTCCAACTGTAAGGTATGGGTTCGACCCTGCCTCAGTCTGGGTATCTCCCATCTGGTGGGTACAGGATGATGATTTTTCCACTCTCCCAGGCCAGTATCTGTGCAGACTTGCTAGAACCTAAATGAGTAAATCTCCTTCCTCATAAGTATACACACAGATAACATCTAAGTTATGCACAACACAGACACTGTAAGTCATATATCAGTGTCCAGAGGTTTAAAGAAATATAAAAACACCCAGCATGCACACCCACCAAAGATGGAATAAAAAAAACTGCACAGCATACTGTCTGCATAGTGCGCAAAACAATGTGCAGACACGTAATGACGTATCCCAACAAGAAATTAATAAATAACAGCTCTGACTGATGTGTATACTTGGAGATCATATTTGCAAATTATTCATGTGCATTGTTTTATTATTAATTTGTACAGTTCAACTATTCAGACTGGATATATTATAATTTATATATAATATTCATTAACAAGATCACACATAAATCAGAACCCAAACACTCCTTTTTCAAATTCTTTGAACAGGAAATAAAGAATACCTAGATGTTTTTGACTATCAAGTTGCATGACTAAATTGTGTCACAGTCCCTGGATGAAAATTAAATGCACTATTATTTAGAAATTACACATTTACCATACATGTATTACAGTAAAAATTTACTGATAAGAATTTTTTCAATTATCTGCAGCATACTGGTACATGCCCTCAAACACTTCAATTGTTTTTTTTTGCTCCAGGTTGTGTGGCTTTGTTGACAAAGCTGTGGACTCAAAATCAGATGTATGGAGTTTGATCACAACTTGCATTATAAAAACTGGCCAATTCAATGCCCATATTAATATGCATGCTTAGTGTTTCAAATGTTCCCTCTCAACCTGCCGACTTCCATTTCAAGACCTTGCCAGTGCATAGGGTTTTGCACAGGTTCTAGGTGTCTGCCAGATTATCACTGTTATATTTGGTAGAAGCACATGTATGGAATTGTCTGAACCTGCTGAAACCCTCTTAGACAAACCTAAACTACAACATTATTCAAATTTCAAGGTGAATGCTACATATCTTATCGTTAATGCCTCACCTGCAGAGATAACGATGTAATGAAGACTGGCAGGACTGAAGTACCAACAAAGGTGAACGAAGTTGAAAAGCATCAATCCAATACTTAATGTCAAGCATATTATCTCCTGGACTCGTTTTCCTGCAACAGGAAGACAATTCATCATAAAACTGAATAAACTATACTCCCTCTTCCTGCACCATTAAAAACACTGTTGCAATGAACATAAAATTAAACTAAATTACACAGACTGTTCAACAGAAATCTGTGATAATTCTTCAACACAAACCTGTGGCAACTATGACCTTTTCCTGTTGTTTATGTCTTCTATAAGATGATCATTTGCATAGTCTACTTTACAAAATATGTATAAAGGCAAGAGGCTGCAAAATTACAGTCTGCCACAAAAAAATATAAGCTAGTCAGCTTCTGCAGTTTTGACGAACCCTGTACGGCTAAGCAATTACCATGTCAGAGCCTGTCAGCCTTGCAATATGTGACAGCTTCTATAAATGGCGATAAGCTTAAAATTGCTCTGTCACCTGTGTATGCAGAATTGAATATTAAACCAATAATAATCTCATTCTCTGTAAATTCATTTCAACCTTTAGACCCCTGGTGGGATTTTTTGTTTTTCATTTGTCTTTTGAGGTTTTTGTATGTTTTAGTTGATTTACTATTCTGTATAGTGACAAAGAGGCAACTTTTTTGTTTGTTTCTTTCTTTCTTTCCTTATTGAGGTTTACATGCTTAATAGTTTGTTTGCTTTCTGTTCAGTGAAAACAGACAAGTATACAATAGCATATACCCTACATAGAGACATACAATGTTCACACTGATGAAAATGAAATCAATAACTACTGTTTAATCCCTCCTCCAAGCAAAATAACCTGTCCTTTTCTTATTCATTTGACCTTTTGCATACAAATCAGTTGGACAGCCAGACACTGAACGGCTCCTTTATTCAAAACAGCCAAAACTGGATATATATAAATATATGTTTTGAATATTTCAAAAGTAATACATAATAACAAATGAAAATAATGACTACCCGAACAGCACCTGATCTCACATGTACCCTCAGCCCTTCACAAAAGCACTGGAGACAAAGGCAGACACACATACTATATAGTGACATATGATACTGTACACAGATCACAACATGTCGTCTCCTAAACAAAAGCATCAGAGACAAAAACAGACACACAAACTGTACATTATACATGTCATCCCCTAAACAAAAGCATTAGAGATAAAGCAGACACACATACTAAAAATTACTATACATACAATGATACATGTCATCCCCTACTGTTGCAATAAAAACAATAATAATATAATGGCAAAGTAAAAATAAAAATGAACTGTAATCAAATAACCACTCCATATGTTGTGATAATAAACATACATCATTTTGTGTATTGTACCTGTCTAGAAAAATGAGTATGTTGTTTCTGTACTTTCCTACTCAGCTGAAGACTGGAAGTGGAAGGTTGGAAATAAGTGATAAGTATTTAGTCTACATCTGTGTTACTGTTAGTTTAATATTATTCAAGTCCTAAAGGGAGTACAGTACATGTATTTCTTTTTCATATTCATTTCTCATCTCACTGTAGTCATTGTTTTTTGGGGGGTTTTTTTTCTCATACAATAAAAAAAAATCACTCACTCACTCATACATGCACAAACTCATATACACAATTATGCATACACAAACAGGCATACACACATGTATGTATTATTACATGCTCATGCACACCACATATTGAATTGAATTGAATTGAATTGAAAAACTTTATTGTCCATATATGTTAACAAACATGGAAATTTTTCTTTGACAGCACAGCAACGAGTAAAATCCACATGCATATAACACAATTAAAAGTCAGGCCAACTATCCAACGCGTGCACGCATGTACCACACACACACACACACACACACACACACACACACACTCTCACACAACACACACACACACACACACACACACACACACACACACACACACACACACAGCTTCCGTTAGACCGACATATGCCGGTTTTTTACCGGTGAACAGTAGGTTTGAACCGGCAAAAATGCACTGCTTCAGTTACCAGTACCGATAGACTCAAGAATTCGGCCCTAACCATTTGCTTACCCTATTTATCGCTATAGTATCGAGGCAGCATCGCTGATGCCTACAGTTAGACGGCGGTCTAGCCGCCTGTAGAAACCAGATTAATTTTCTCCCTTCCTTTCACACAATACACTCACACAGACAAAACACACACACACACACACACACACACACACACACACACACACACACACACACACACACACACACACCCATTCACTCAAACACAGATTACAGTTGAAATATTGAGACCTCAATGCAGATATGAATAAACTAATAAAGTGATTGAGGCTGGCTGACTAATGTGGAATGGGAGTTAGTTCCAGAGACAAATCTTTGCAGCGCATAATGAGGAGCATTTGTAACTTATTCTAGATAGAACAGGAAGCCAATGCAATGATTTCAGGAGAGGGGAAATACGTTCATATTTGGAAAATCTTAAAATGAGCTGAGCAGCATTATTTTGAACTTTCTGAGTCTGTGGAGAAGATATTTTCAAAGACCAGCCAAGAGTACATTGCAACAGTCAAGATGCAATGAAAAACTGTCACAGATTGAGATTCTATGAATTTTTATGCCCTACTGTCATGGTGACCTCAGTTTCAATGGTTTCGGACTTGAGAGGCCGCAGAATCTATGACAATTGTTCATGATGCTGTGAAGCACAATGATGAGAATGGGGATGACAGTGATGACACAATGCTATAGAGTTCCATTTTTACCAATTTTAGACTGTGACTGGCTGACAGAGCTGCACTCTATGCTTATCATCATTATACATCTTGGCATCAACTTGGTTAACAAACCTGAGAGGCTCAGACACCTGTGATGATGGTCAAGTAATTAAAACAACGCTTTCAATGATGCATCTGTAAACAGGGTTAGACTCCACTGTGTGTGGTCCCAATCACCCCAGTCATATATCTTGGCGTCAACTTGGTCAACAGACCTGAGAGGTATAGTACCTGCCATGATGGTCAAGAAATTAAAACAAACCTTTCACTGATGCATTTGTAAATTAGGGTTAGACTCCACTGTGAGTGTCCAAATCTCCCCAGTGAGCCCACAGCACAATCGACACTGGGCAGGAGCTGACTGGGGTAGAATATCTCAATCGTTTTTCTAAAAGACAAACTTTTTTGCACTAACAATCTCCTGGTGAGTACACCACTGCACTAACCAACTATTTTGCCACACTGACTGGTCTAAGACACTGCTTCCTTCTTACAATCAGTGATCAAACAATCTCAAGTTTATCTGGCCATTTCCATACCTCAGGCAACACCTCTGTGTCCAAAGAAGCTACCTATCTCAAGACCGATTATGGTGATGAGCACAGAAAAAATAGGCCTGTACATTTCTGATTTTCATTTAGTCTTGTTTTCAATTAGATTTCAGTATCATTTCTTTTAAATTCTCTCACATTCAGAGTCCAGAAAACAATTGTGACAAGTTCAAACAAGATTCCTAAGTCCAATATGATTTTTACTACTTTAATTAAACTAAGATTTCACCAAAATTTTAAATTTTGCTCGGACTATAGTTTTCAGTCTTCCCCTTCCTTTTCCCTTGATAGATGCTAAAACCCTGGCTTGCCTGTCAACCAAGTCTTACTCTACATCAGAATGCCTCTGAGAGAAAACAAAACTATGACATCTGAGAGGAAAGATTAATTTCAGTTTCAGTTTCTTGACATAGTGTCTCCATGCTTAGAATAAATCGTACGTATGCACTGATGATTCAGATACTATGTGATGGATACAGCATGTGCATTAACTAGGAAAAAACAGATGGATGGACAGAAAGATCTACATTTACACATGTGTAAGAGGAAAAGGAGCTGCACACACACACACACACACACACACACACACACACACACACACACACTCACATACGCACATATACACATACACATTGTATCACACTCTCAATGATCTCTGTATGGGTCTAACATATATTAAGAGACATGAAATGCAGTCTTGTGCTTCTGGCTTGCCCCCTCCCCTCTCGTATCTTTCTCATTTTCTTGTTACTATGAAGCATTACTTCTGATTTCTACATCAATATGCTCTACACTTCATTTTTCTGGTGGATAAGTAGGTTTATTTCTTAAGCCTGCCCATGGTTAACAAAAACAGTTAATTAACATTCTTTTCAAATAATTATTGTGAAAAGATTTCATTATCGAAAAACCTTATTCATGCAACCATAGTTTGGTTCTTGTAGAATTCTGGTAGGCCTAACAAATGAAAATTTTCAAACTTTTCTTTAAACTAATTCCTTAAAAATGCTAGCAGCCAGCAGGCTGTTTTCATTTATGTAACGAGTTATTTTCATTTATGTAACTATGACATGAGTTTTACTGAATTAAGGGGGGAAAACTTAAAAATCTCCACGATTCTTTATCTTCGTTAATCCTTGAAAAAATGCATGGAACGGTTGTTGGCAACGTGGCAAATACTAGATTTCCCTGGACCTAAACAAATTATAATAAGATGTCTGACAACCGTCGTGAAGGATTGTAAACAATAGAGCACTGATCGAGTTGCAATGACTAATATGCCTGTATGGCTGTAATACATTTATGTTGAATGATCATCTTCTCTCTTTTCAGTCGTCTTGCCTAGACACAGTATTGTATTTATTTGCAGGCGCTAGATCAAAAGATGAACATGACGGACGTTTCATAGTTTCGTTAACAGTCAGCTCAAGTGTTACCGAACTTCCTGTCGCTGTCACACAACTGAACAGAACGTAACAGTAAGATATACTATAGACAAACAAACGCATACCTACCGAACGTGTACTGGCTGGCCAATTCTTTTGCGCCAGCATGCTGTGGTCCCCATCGTGGCTTAACTTCTCCTTCGTCGATCTGTGTGTTGCTGTTTGGGTCATCTTCAAGCATAGAATTCTGCATAATATCAGTTTCTGATTTCACACCCATTTTGCTGAGATTTTGTTCTGCTACCCCGCAAACACAACCAACACCGCACCGTCAAATTTCCCGTGCGATCCTCAGGTGATGGCATAAATATGTTTCTGATATTTGATTGGCTGAAAATATTTCTGATCACGTGTAACGAAAATGAACTTGGATTAGATTAGTTGTTTTAGTCTTTCAGTATTTTCTAATGCTCAAGGTATATTTTGTTATACTTCTTTTGATAATTCTTGTTTTTATCAACATTTTATTTGACCCCCAGTTTGACCTGTGCAGTTGTAACAGTGTACATCGGCATTGATGACCGTGACAGCACGCACGTCTCCTAAAAGTCGTATAATAGGTAAAGTCCGCGGATAGAAAAGGAAGCTTTCATCGAACAAAATTGGCATGGTGAAAGGTAACTTCACCACCTCCCTTAGGAAAGCTTCTACATAAGCAACAGTTAACAGGACAACGGCACAAATCGAACCGATGTCGAGCTTATTTTGACTGTCAGGTTTTGAGGTGGCGGGACTTGGCTTTGTTTATGTTTTTTCAACACTTACACTGTTAGATACATAGGGCTAGGCCTACATACATCGATGCAGTTTACTGTTTATGTTTTTTCAACACTTACACTGTTAGATACATAGGCCTACATACATCGATGCAGCTTAAACGTTACATAGTTCATCGAAAACAATAAGATAGGCTATGTTTTTTGTTCATTTATCAGTGTGGCGCTTGTTTAAGCACATGATTTATAAGCGGTGCGTGCGCGCACACGCACACACACAGTCGTGACAGTGACACGGAGTGACAGACTCGTACTAAACGTTGGCCCTGTAACACACACTCATGAGGCCTATGTATACACAAACATAACGTAGACAAACCACAATACGACTGGACCGAGAAGAGCCACAAGCATTTATTGCATTGTTCTGTCACATCTGTGAATTTGAAGATATTTCTGTGAGGTGTTTCGTAACGTGCTTTTTGAAATTATGCAGGTGACAGTTTTGTCGTAAATAAACTGATAAAGCCTCAGAAAGGGAGCTTGATGTTGTTGGGCCAAAGACAGAAGGATTTGTTTCTGCAAGTTATTAGTGAGAACTGAGGTATAAGAGACCAGAGGCTTGGCAGGAGTTTTGTATATATGAAGGGCCTGTAATGTTGGCATGGTATTTGAACATAGAATCTTGAAAGCAGAGTGTGGCAATTTTTAACTTTTATACTGAATTCTTGCTTTGACTGAAAACCAGTGTTGTTTTGCAAGATTTTGTTTTTGCACTGTACCATTTGCTCGCCTGAAAGACAAGTTGAGCTGCACTGTTTCGAATTCTCTGTAGTTTGGATAGGTTATTATTAAGAAGGACCAGCTAAGAGAGAGTTACAGTCTGGATAGAATAAAAGATACAGACAACTTGCTTGTGGCATCAGCAAAGAGTAAGGTGGGGGGGGGGGGACTTTGCTCATTCTGTGCAATGGGAGATAGGCTTTTGCTCTGGTACTTAACATGAGTTTCCATGGACAGGAATTCATCAAGAAAAACACCAAGATTTCTTGCAGTTTTGCTGAAGCTTCTAGTGCAGTCTGAGATAACTATGGTCTTTGAGGTTACTCTTTTTAGGGTTGATTTTGTACCCTAGTGCTTTTTCAGTTTGTTTGCTTTCTTCCAGATAGCTCTGTTCTCAGTGGGGTTTTTTTTCTCTCTCTATTATGCTTGAGATGTCTCTTGAGAAAACGGAATGGTATAATTATGAATCCTTAGCAAAGAAGTGGTAGAGTGCTCCTTATTCATTGTTTAATCATAGCCATAGGGCTAAGTGGTTGTAAGTATGTAGTGAAAAGAACAGGGCCCAGAACAGAACCCTGTGGGAAACCATATTTAAGCGGAGATGGCGCTGACGTAGTTTTCAGTAAATAGGGACAAAACCTGTCTTTATTTTCGAGAGAAAACAAAAAGGTATTATAAATCCTTTGAACTGAAAAACCTCTTTTGTTGTTGGTACTTTAAGTTTTGCATGAGCATACAGGTAGATGAAGTTGATGGCCAGCCACCACATCATCATCACTATTGATCTGACTGTCAATGGAATGAAGCAAGGAACTGTTCAGTAATTTACTTACCTGGGACCCATGATTAGCTGTTCACTTAACTGGGAACCATGATTATCAGCGTAGCGCATATGAAATGTCCACGTAAGATTAATCTTTACTGAATATGTTTCAGAAAGTGTGAGGTATGCTTTTAATTACTAAAGTACATAGTACGAAAAGGCACAACATTGAAACAAGTTGATAAGTTTAAATATCTGGAAAAAGTCATCTCACCAGATGGCAAATGCACATTAGAAACGTCCAGCAGAATTGGCCAAGCTAAAACAGCATTCAAGAAAATGAAAAACGATCTTACCAACAAATGCCTATCAATGACATCAGGAAGAGAGTTCTTCAGTGTTGTGTAGAATCAATACAGTTGGATGTGAAGCCTGGACAATCACCAAGCAAAGTCAGAACATGATTGAGGAAGCTGAAATGTGGTTTCTGAGAAGAATGTTAAGAGTTATTTGGACAGCAAAGAAAACATGAGACAATCTTAAAAGAAGTAAACACAAAAAGAACATGAATGAAGAAAATTGGGAAAAGACAAGCAACATTTATAAGACATTTTATGAGGCAAGAGAAATTTGAGCCCTAGTCACAGCAGGAAAGCTAGATGCAAAAAAGCACAAGATAGACTCAGGAGAAAAGTATTAGTTTTGCATAGTGGATGGGGACCGAAAGGGTAGGAGATACACTTGCAAGGACAATTGAGATTTGTGTGGAGTGGCATGATCATCAGTGCCATGCAGCATGTTGACATAGTACATACAGTCATACCCCTCTCCACTTCCCAGTGCCTACCTCTTGTGTGCATTATATTTGTGTGATACTGATAGTAGATGTCATGATGTGAGTTGAGTGTGTTTTATGTCCAGAAATAGGGCATTTATTTAGAACTGAGCATGGAATAAAAGTTACATCCCACCACCATCACCAGTTTTTATGTATACATGTATTTTGTCCAGAAATTGGGCTTTTTTCCCCAAAAACTGAACATGGAAGCAAATTTTGAGGTAGCTGTTTGTTTTTAGTGTTATCAAAAACTGAATGTGGAATGTAATTTTGGAAATACCTGCCATCACCATCACCCTCATTTGTGTGTTTGTGTGTGTGTATGCATTAATGTCTGGTGTATGTATATGTTCCATCCAGGATCAAAGCATTTATCAGACAGCAGAATATGAAACCCTTGCGGATTCATCCAGTTTTCTGCCTTCGAGCAGTGCAACAGCTCAACAGCCTGGTCACTCGTATGCAGCTTAGTGCTGACTGGAGAAAACTTTGTGTCACCAATCACGCATTTTCAACTACCTCAATCCCTAAACCTGTCAAGCCCAGAAAACCCAAAGGAAACACACAGAAGGTAAATAAATAAAGATATATTTGAATGAAGTGTGATAACAGTGTTCAGATGAATAATTTATTTTATATGTGTACCAATGAAAGCTTCATGATACCAAGACCATTTATTGGTTGTCTTACTTTGATCTTTAAGTATGACAATGTGCATGTCTTTGAGCTGTGCCTTGAGAGTGAGCGCTTTATCGTTTACATTACAAGTAATCATAATATGACCAGTTTAACACTTACAGCCCTTGAATTGCATTTCAGCGACAGTCCCAGTGCATTCAAGCAACCGAAGTGTAAGGAAGAAAACTGTAGAAATACTCTTGCCTGTAATCACATAGGAGTTGTGTGCCCAGTCAAGGACAACATTCAACGATACTGAAGCACTGCATTCTTTGCACATGTGGTGTGTGTGTGTGTGTGTGGTGTGGTGAGATACAGGCCTATTTCCAGAAAGTGTGTTCGCTTGTGTATGTTTGTTCAGAATAAGTGATTTATTGTTGATGAATATATTCTGTTTAGGAGAGTTGCTGTGGGAATATTAACTCTTGCAACTATTAGTTTTATTTTTCGTCATAAAAAAGCAAAATCAGATGAAACAAAATCACAAAAGTAAGCATATAAATTATAATTATAAACTTTAATCTTTCATCTTTCATTGAAAAATAAATGTAAAATATTCAGTGTTTTAGTGGAAAGTGTTCGGCTATCAGAATTTTATTGTAAAAATAAGTGACTTGAGGCCAAAACTGCCTGGACCCGGGGAATGGAGACCAGATTGTAAAACTAAGTGGTAATAAGAAGGAGAGTACAGACTTCTAGAACAGCTGGGGCTGTTAGAGGCTAAGAGCTGAACCTCTGACACTGTTTGGTGTATGGGAAGGTAAGTGACAAAGAAGTGGAATTGTCTCCACTCTTATCAAGCTGACCAGAGTGAGCGTTGATCTGTTCTGTTTTACCTGGTTTTTTCTCATAATGTCTCAATTATCAGTAAACCTTTTCAACCATTTTGAATATTTCTAAACAATCAACTGTTGGCCAGTGTTCTTTTGCTGTCTCAGGACCTTCAACCTGGAATAGACTTCCACTCTCCCTTCGCCTGACGCCTGCCCTTTCTGCTTTTAAATCAAGTTTAAAAAACCCTCTTTTCCCAGCAGCGAATGCTACAACTACTTCTTTCCCTCAGTTTTTGTAGTTGTTTTCTTTGTTGATTGTGTGCATGTACCTAGTGTGTGAGTGCACTTTGATTTGAATTGTCAGGATTTGACGCCATGTAAATATTATAAATTTTTGGGGGTTTATCACATTGTTGTGTACTTCATAGAGTTTATCACTGAAAACTGTTTGTAAACATTGATTAATCAGTAATAGTTTAAATTTAAATGACTCGCACATGTATTTTGTGAAAATAGTTTCCTGAAAATTGTATAACATTGAGAAATCAGCAAGAATGATATCAGAACATTAATTCATGTTCAGACATGTACCAATGATACATTGTCCTGGATAAAAGCAACAAAATAAAGCTGAACACAGATTTAACAGACTTGTCGGTGCTAGTACTCAACTCAGAATGGTTGGCAGTGAGTAATATAGATAGTGTCAGTATTGATATTTCATTCCAAACCTCAGTGAAATATCTCAAGGTCAAGACTGAGGGATATTTGTATCTGTAAGACATGCAAGAACACGCAGGCAATATATATATATTGTAGTTCTTATCTAGAACTTGGGATGATCGCTTTCTGTCCAAAACTATATGTAAACAACTTGTCTCTGCATCATTAACTTCCCAGCTGAATTGTAGTTATTCTGTGCTAGCTGGCCTTAGCAGCAGAACAAATAGCTCAACTGTAGACAGTTTGGAATGGTACAGCATGTTTAATGATGAAGTAAAGAAGGCATGATCGTTTAACATTTACACTCAGAGAAATCCACTGATCACCAGTCAAGTCTTATTGCCAGCATAAAATTACAAGCCTTGCATATCGCCATCTTGATGGATCTTTACCGCCTTACCTTTCAGAGCGCCTCAGCAGGTATCAAACATCATACACTTTGCAGTCATAAAAAAAAGGTCTCTGATGGTGCCAAACCATAATCTTAAATCAGCTGGTGAGCATGCTTTTAGTTCTATCCTTCCATTCTTTTTGGTTCTCGCGCCCAGCTGATATAAGGGATCTGCCCACCCTTTCGCACCTCAAGTCTTAACACCTGTTCACCCAGCCTTGCACTGGTTATATCATGGATGCATACCCACCAGTATTCGCTTCCACTTCTAAGTACCCATTGTGTGACATTATGTAGTCATTCCTCTTTGTGTGTGTGTGCTTATGACTATTGGTGTGTGTGTGTATATGATTGGACATTGTTGTATGTGTTCATTTGTACATGTATATTTATCTGTGTATTCTGATGTATTATTGTGTGTGATATATTCGTGCTGTTTGTGCATATTACTCTCCGTGTCTTGTAAAAAGTGTAACATTGTGTGTGATATATTAGTGCTGTTTGTACATATTACTCTCCATGTCTTGTAAAAAGTGTAACATTGTGTGTGATATATTAGTGCTGTTTGTACATATTACTCTCTGTGTCTTGTAAAAAGTGTAACATTGTGTGTGATATATTAGTGCTGTTTGTACATATTACTCTCTGTGTCTTGTAAAAAGTGTAACATTGTGTGTGATATATTAGTGCTGTTTGTACAGGTAGAAAGAAACTCTAGGGAGAGCTAGACAACAGAAGGTCTTCAGAGAAGTAACCCCCTTTAGACAAGTGTTTCGGCCCTGAATTCCTTACACTCTCGGGGGGCCGGGCCACATCCAGGTCATGACTCCTGGATGCCCTTCTGCTGTTGTCTATTTTTTTTTTTTTTTTTTCCCACGCCGGGGATCGAACCTGGGCGATTCTGCGCTTCAGAACTGCGGTACGCGGTTTTACCAATGTGCTAACGGGGCACACATCATCTGTAGGGAATTTAATCCTTATGAAGTTCACTTTTTTCGTTCCTCCTTGCCCAGATCCAGCTTGAGCTCCTTTCTGCTGCCTCTGCCATCGCTTTAAGGGCTCTAGTCCTCTTCTTCCCAGAAATGGCGAGTTGTTTCATGAGATCATAAGCGGAGGTGCCCACAAACCCTCTTGCCCCGACCTCTATGGCGAAGATTTTGACCCGCAGACCTGCTTTCTTCAGGGTGCTGGCAAGACCGGCGTATTTTTCGGTCTTGTAGATATGTGCTTCTTCCATTCTGCTTTCGTATGGCACAGTGAGTTCTATCAGAATCACTTGTTTCGAGGAGTCAGAGTGGAGAGCGATGTCTGGTCTCATGCCTGTCTTGCTGATGACATCTGGGTAATTTCTCCACTCTGGGAGGTCTGCTGTACACTCCCAGTCGACTGCTCCATCCAGAAGACCCTTTGGCAATGTGCTGGTTGTCATAGCACTTTCGGGCCAGACCTGTTTCCCTCCTGCTTTGTAGAACGTTGTCATAGCAATTGGTGCGTTTGGGGTCATGGTTTTTTCGCTAACCACATCTGTGATCACTTTCAGAACTTGGTTGTGCCTCCATGTATACCTTCCTTGGGCTAGCGCTACTTTGCAAGAGCTTAGGACATGTTCCACTGTTTGTTTCTTCTGACAGAGCGGACATGCTGGGTCGTCTGCTTTCCCCCATTTCACTAAGTTTGCATTCGAGGGGAGCAGGTCATATACAGATCTGAGGAGGAAGCTTATCCTTAGAGGAGCCATGTGCCACATATCGTTCCAGCTGAGACTTCTTTGGAGTGCACTGTCCCATGTTGTCCATTGCCCCTGTTGACCTTGCTGGACTGCCTTCTGCACTCTTTTGACATCTTCTTCTTCCTTCAACTCCTGTATGATCATGTCTCTTTTTTCCTTCCCTTTGGCTTTGGACCACCACTGCATTTTTGTTGCTCCCAGTCCCTGTCTGTTGGTTTGCGTGTGTCCAATTATTTCTTTGATGCTGAGGTTTCTCTTGGCATTGTTTACAGCCTCTTGGACTTTCCACTTTCTGCCAGTTCTCAGCTTTGGATGAACTGATCTCACGATATTGTCTTCCGATTCCTCCAGCATGCTCAACAGTCTTGCTTTTCCAACTTTGTATTCCTCCACTATGGATTTGAGAGGTAGCTTCAGCATTGCTTGACGACAGTAGAATGCAACATCAGTGAGACCAGGTGGGACACCGAGCCATTTTCTTGTGTATTTGTTGATTTTGGCTTCCATTGCTTCGACTGTGCTGGTGCAAATGTCAAAGATTAGCAGTGGCCACAGCAGCTTTGGTATCAGCATGAACTGTAGACACCAGACTTTGTATTTGCCTGGCAGTCCGCAGTTATCTATTTTCTTCAGGCCTTCTTCTGCTGTTTGCTTGGTTTCACATCCCCTTTGTGTGTCTTTCAGGGAGTCATCATACCATCTTCCGAGACTTTTTACTGGCTCTTCTGTGACAGTGGGGATGGCTTGGTTGGCTACCATGAATTTGACTGAATCTGCCACTTTTCCTTTTCGCAGTGAGAGACTTCGGGATTTCTTAGGTTTGAACCTCATTCTTGAAGAGGCCACCAGCTCATCCAGCTGCTTTAAGATTTGGTGTGTCTCTTCCTCATCCGTGGACAAGACTGTTGTGTCATCCATGAAAGCTTTCAGAGGAGGCATCTGGTATCCATCTCCCAGATTCACTGGACCTGAACTCTTCATTGCAGCTTTCAAGATGACTTCCATTGCCAACACGAACAGTATGGGAGAGATTGCACAGCCCATTGCAATGCCCACCTCTAGGTCTATCCAGTCCGTGGTGTATTCTTTGGTAGAGAACCGCATTGAGAACCCTTGGAAATACTTCCTCAGCATTGCTCGGATGTTTTCTGGGATGTGATACATTTCAAGAGCCAGCTGGATCATATCGTGTGGAACTGATCCATATGCATTCGCCAGATCAAGCCAAACTACGTCAATGTCTCTCTTCTCTGTTCTTGCTTTTTGGATGGCATCCCAAATCAACGTGGCATGTTCCAAGCATCCAGGCATTCCTGGTATGCCTCCCTTTTGGACTGACATATCCAGATACTTGTTTTCAGTCAGGTATTTTGTCAATCTTGCTGCCATAACAGAGAAGAAGATTTTCCCCTCGACGTTCAGAAGTGATATTGGCCTGAACTGATTGATGCTGCTGGAGTTCTGCTCCTTCGGAATGTACACTCCTTCAGCTCTCATCCATTGGTCGCTGATCTTCTGGTTCCTCCATGCTGATCGAATCATCTTGTGGAGCCACTCGAGCACTTTTGGGCATTTCTTGTAGAGCAGGTATGGTATTCCGTTTGGTCCAGGTGCTGACTTGGCTCTGGCTTTCTTTACTACGTTCTTCACTTCATCCAGTGTTGGTGGTTTGTTATTGAATTTTCCTTCTGGCGCTGCAGGCCAAACCAGATTCTGGATTTCAAGTGGTGCCTTGCGCTGAGAATCGGAATATGTTTCCCTGAGATGCTGCTCTAGGGTTTCCTTGCCCACTGTGAGAGTCCCTGATTTGGGTTGTTCAAACAGCTTTCTTGAAAAGTCAAAGGGATCTTTGAAGAAACGATCTTGAGTCTTCTTCTTTTTGCTCTTTCTTCGCCTTGCTGATTCCACTTTGCTGAGAGCATTGTGTTTGGCCTTCAGATCTTTCCAGAGTTCCAGGAGCCCTTGCTTCTCGAATTCTGAGGCAGTTTTCATTCGCTTTTTAAGCTTCCTTTTCTCCCTCCGGATGCTCTCCATCTGTTGCTGTCTTCTGGATTTCTGGGGAGGCGTTTTTGTCTTTGGCTGCTTCACTCCATAAGTGTCCCTGCAGATAGAGTATATGATGTCTCCGTATGTGTCAAGTTTGTGTTCCAGCGTACTGTTCCCTATTAGCGCATTCAGCTTAAGGACAAGTTCCTCATCTAATTTCTCCCATTGTTCTTTTGCACCGGCAGGCGGCAAATTGAGTTTTCCACGTTTGGCGTTAAGAGCTTGTGCAAAATCCGCATCAGAACCGTCAGCGTGGATGTCCTTGGCACTATGGTTTAATTCCTGGCCTTGGTCATCCAACGTCTCACCTGCTATCGCAGTGCGCTGCTGCTGGTTCGTATGTGTCTTCAAACAGCCCATTTTTGTCCTGTGGATCTTCATGCCGCGTTTGGTGGTGAATCTCCTTCCACACGCACACGGAAATTCCAACTGGTCATTAATCATGGTCCGTTGTGCGTTTCCAGTCGTGATGGAGTACATATTACTCTCTGTGTCTTGTAAAAAGTGTAATGCCAAGTGAGTCCAAATGAGGTCAAAGAATAATGCTATGGAAGAATGTTGTTATTATTATTATAATTATTATTATTATGTAATTATTATATTATTATTATTATCATCATCATTGTTATTATTGTTATCATCATCATCTCAGTAATTTATGCCCGTTTTTATATGTTTTAATGTCCTTAGTTATGTTTAAATTTGTATTCAGGTTTGTTGTTTAAATCCCTATGCACGATAAATTGGATGGAATGGTCAACGCGAAGGGCATCTCCTTAGATTATGTGTGTAAATGCATTGATATGTGTACTTAATTTTCTTTTTTTTTTTTCTTGTTGAAGTGTTGTGTATGTTTTGAAATGGTTATAGCCCTGATATGGCTCTGCGCAGTCGGCTGGGCTTAAAACGACAATAACAACAACAATAACAATCTCATACCTTTGTCATGCAGGTGAAGCATTTTGTAGACTACAAGCAGGTGGTGGTCCAGGGGGGTGACGGTGGGGATGGATGCATGTCCTTTTCCAGTGAACCTTTCAGGGAGTGGGCTGGTCCTGATGGAGGCAATGGGGGCAACGGAGGACATGTCATTTTCAAAGGTGAGCAGCCAACTGGTATTATTAGTAATGCCCTTACATTGTAGGGTGAATAGGGGGTGTTCCAGGAAGTGATGTTTTGGTCCCATGTACTAAGTGCATTTTTGGCTCTAGGGAAATGAGATATGGGGAAGCAATTTTTGGCAATTTAGGTCCGTCTTATATATGTTTTAGTGTCCTTAGTTATGTTGAAGTTTGTGTTCAGGTTTGTTATGTCCTAAGTCATTTTTAAGTTTTTATTCAGCTATATTTTTTTAAATTCCCTGTGCGATAAATTGGGTAGAGTGTTCAGCACCAGGGGCATCGCCTTAGATTATGTGCATGAATGCGTTTGATATGTGTACTTAATTTTCTTTTCCTTTCCTTTTTCTGTTGAGTATTGTGTATGTTTTGAATGGGTATGTATCCTTGATATGGTTTCACACACTCAGCTGGGTTAACAAAAATAACATTAACAGAGTGGTTGGATGTGTGGCTTGCTATGTATGGTGGTCACTTGATATGAGCGGTTATTTTTGTATAGACTCAGCAGCTCAAACCCAGTATCTCTTGTTTTAAGATGGCATGCCCTTCATAATATCTAGCACCACGGTGATGTTTCTTCTTGATGTGTAATTTTCGATTGCCAGTTTTTCTATTGAAGATTTTATGTTTTGTTTCTTCTGAATAACCTCATGATTGTGGTTAAGGCTCATACTGACTCCTGACATCTTTATGTGTGTAAATGAAAATGTCATTTAAGGTTTCTTCGCTGGTTGTGAAGTGGAATGTATGCATCATTATATTCATAATTTGTCTACTTCATTCTTCTTCAGCATCTACAAATTGCAAGTCTCTTGCTCACTTCAATCCCGTGCTTAAGGCTGAGAGTGGAATCAAAGGTCGGACAAAAACCTGCCATGGGAAGAATGCAGAGCATACTTGTATCCAAGTAAGTAAATATGAAACTTGTAATAACATGCTCATGCCAAAAGTTGTGAAGATGGGTACTTGGGTGACAGTTGCATGGGTTTATCTGTTGCACACTTTAACTTCAGGCATCCATGATATTCACAGTCATTTCTATTTTTTTAATAAAGATAGTACTAAGTTAAAAGAGTTTTGTTCATACTGTTTGAAACGTATGTGGGCTACCAAGAGAGCCCTTGTTGCTTACAACATAACTGGAAAAAAATGTTGACAGCAGAGGGACGTCATGACCTGGATGTGGCCTGGCCCCTTAGAGTGTCAGTAGTTAGGGCCGAAACACTTGCTTGACGGGGGGTTCTCCTGTGAGGACCTTCTGCTGTCTGGCACTTCCCAGAGTTTCTTACTACTGAAGATGGAGTTTTGTCTGTATCTTTTGCCTGTTCTTTCTATGAGTCCTGAAACAGTCATGTGATCTTTGCACCTTTCTTATGGTTTTCCATAAACATAAACAGGGATGGATTTTTAACAGTATAATATTTTTAACATTCCACGTTTTCTTGGACGTATATATGTCCATTATGTTGCCGACATTGTGTAAACAGAATGTTGCAGCGCAGTCTGCATTCTCCATCTTTGGTGGGTGTGCATGCTGGGTGTTTTTATGTTTTTGTAAGCCACCAGACTCTGACGTTACTCACAGGATCTTTAACCCTCTTGTATTTTGTATTCTAGAGAGCTGAACTACCCCTAGATTTCGAATTTTCTCAAGCTTTTTCTCCCAAAATAGGGTTACTCTGTTCATGAGTACACTGTGAGCATGTCTGATCAGATATAAAGCTAGAAATTTGTCAGGTGTCGGTAAACATGCTTTACTTCCATATCCAAGTGAGTATTGTCTTTCTAACCACTGCTTGTCGTGTCATTGTCACCAAAGATGTCACCAAACATAAATAAATAAATGACATATATTTGAAAACAAGAGAAGCACACCTATACGTGACCACAACACATACAGATGAGTAATGAATTAGAGTATGCCTTAGCTAAAGTGTCTAACAGCATTTCCATGTGATAGTACTCACAGTGGTCACCAAATGTCACCAAATACTCCTCAGGTATTTACACAGTTTGTTCAGGTAGTTTTTATCACTGTTTTTCTTTCCACTACAAAACTACATTCAATGTTCATAATACAGTTTACTAATTGTCTGTACAAAAACAAAAACAAAAAATAATCTAAAGGTTTGGCATCAGCTGGCAGTGTACAATTTGGTCCGACTGGGAGATCAAATTTCTTTACTGTCAGCAGAACCAATGCTGGGTGTCACGTTCGCTGGAATGCGGCCAATGGCGTGCTATCTTCTGTGTCTGCTCTCCTAAATCACAGTTTTCATCATCTTCCCCCTCACCAACCTCAGTATCTGACTCAGCTACTTCTTCTTTGTGTTTTCCTAATTCACGAACAGTAGTATTTAATTCCTTCTCTGAATAGTCTGGAGAATCGTCTGTATCCTGAAAACCGTCTGCTACAAAAGGGCATCACCATTTTTTCACAAGCTACAAGGCATGAATGAAAATACCCCAACCACATTTCGCGCCCAAGCATAAGTGAATGGATGTGTGTGTAGTAATAATTTTCCCAAGATCATCTCATTGGATGATGCCAAGAATGTTTGACCAATTGTCAGTCTCCCAGGACCAGAAACATGTGATCAGTACATGATCAAAATAGCCCATGCTCGTGGCCAACTTTTACGGTCACGTACGGCCGTAACGAAGCGCTAGGCAGTGCGGGCGGAACTTTCGGCTGCGGTCGTAATGAAGCTGAGAGGGTTAAGGAGCATACTTGATGTCCTCTGTGCTTATACAAACAAAGGGGGTTAGACACTAACAGGTCTGCATATATGTTGACCTGGGAGATCAGAAAAACTTCCACCCTTTACCCGCTAGGCAGGAGGTACACAGGCAGGATCAGACCCAGACCTTCTGATCAAAAGTCCGATGCGATGTGTGTGTGTTTGTGTGTGTGTGTGTGTGTGTGTGTGTAAGGATCATCGCGCTCGGGGTGGTTACCTTTGTGTTCACCTTTTTATTTTTTTATATATTTTTTTTATTTTTTTATTTTCCCTGTCCCATTTTCTACACCACATTAATGGCCACAGAAGCTGGAACAGTTTTTGTAATGCAATGAGGATGATGATCATGGTGCTATGGAATTCCATCTGGGATTGAGACTGCATGACAAGGCTGTACTCTGCCCTTACTATCATAATATATCCTGGCATCAACCAGGCCCGAGAGATACAGACACCTGCAGTGCTGGTCAGAAGAATCAAGGAACACCCTCAGTGGCGCATCCATGAAGTGGATAGACTCAATGAGTCCATAGCACGCCCAAATCTGGGTAGGAGCCTGTTAGAGCCGAAAAATCCCACAATGATTTTTGAAGGGGCTGATGGGGATTCAAACCCACAACCTTCCAGTCGGTAGTCCATTGAGCAACCGGTGAAGTCCGATGTCTTATCCACTTGACGTCCATGCCTTTCATGTAAAGGGATTCGATTTTTTTTTCAATACAAAGTGGTGTAACAACGCTCAAATGGCCTTGCTTTCAAAATTGGCGATGGTTTCATACAGTCTCAGCTCATTATAGGAGTCTTTGATGTCTTTGGATAGAATCCTGATTGAGAATTACCCAAGTAGAGTAAATAGTAATGATGCAGAATTAATGTTAACCCATGTATCATTATCAAAGAGTCTTCAGATGATACAGTTTATCAACTGCTTCATAGACATTTACAAATGTCTGCAGGATGTGCAACAGATTTCTCAAATATAGAGGTTGTACATGGCTGTAAGAAATGAAATGCACAAATGCAGGTGCGTGTTCTTATATACACATAAGTACTTGCTCCTTATCTTACTCATTCTCTTTCTTCTACTCAGTGTAGATGTATCTATATAATATACAGATATCCCAACACACACACACACACACGTACGCACACGCACACACACACAGACAACACACACACACACACACACAAACACAAACGAGTCTCTCTCTTCTCTCTTCTCTCTCTCTCTTTCTCCTCTCTCTCTCTCTCTCTCTCTCTCTCTCTCTCTCTCTCTTTCTTTGTCTCACACACACACCACATTCAAACAGTTCACACACACACACACACACCACACACTCACACACACACACACACACACACACACACACACACACACACACACACACACACACATACTCACACACACACACATAACACACACACACATCACTCACTCACACACACACACACACACACACACACACACACACACACACACACACACACACACACACACACACACACACACACACACACACACACACACACACACGCACACACATTTTCATAACACATGAAAGCACGCACCAACCTCAGTCTGCATTTAAATGGGACGTTTTACAGGTACCAGTGGGAACGATCGTGAAGACAGAAACAGGAACCCTGATTGGGAGCCTGGAGAAAGATGGAGACATTTTCGTGGCAGCCAGAGGAGGGGCAGGGGGCAAGGGAAACCACTTCTTCCTGTCCAATGAAAACAGAGCTCCTTCCAAGGCTGAGTTGGGGGCGAAAGGACAGCAGATCAGACTTCGGGTGGAGCTGAGAACGATGGCACATGCTGGTTTGGTGAGAGGGATTTTTTATGATAACGATGACTACTTGTGCTACTACCCTGTGTGGGGATGCCAGTGGTTCTTTCAGGATGAATAGTAATCTCCACCTTCTGGAAATTCTGTTTTAGAAATTTTGTCTTTTCTGTCACTCTCTTTGCTTCTGCCTTGTTTCTTTGCTTTCTGTCTTTTCTTCCCATCATTTTCAGCCTTGCTGAACTGTTCATCTGTATGTGTTCAGTAAAGTTTTACATGCTTTCTCTTAGGCTTGATAATTGGGTATATGTATTTAAGTGTATTTTTGGCTTTGGGGAAATGAGATCTGCGGAAGCAATTTCAGGTAAGTTAGGCTCGTTTTTATAATTGGTGTCCTTAGTTATGTTTAAATTTGTATTCAGGTTGTTTTTTGAATCCCCTTTGTGATAAATTGGATGGAATAGTCAGTGCCTGGGGCATTTCCTTAGAATATGGGCACGGATGCACCACACACACACACACACACACACATATATATTATTATATAGTACTTAATTTTTCTTTTCTATTCTTTTTTTTTTTCCTTGTTCAAGTAGTATGTTTTGAAATGGATTATAGCCTTGATATGGCTCTATGCAGTCAGCTGGGTATTAAACAAAAATAACTGTAACAGTAACAAACTATTTGTACTGTGCCTCATCTCACAGGAGTCCTACACGCTTCATAAAAAAAGCATGAGGGACAGAGGCAGACATTAGGAGAGTAAATATATTTCAACTCCTACCGCTATGATGAAAGCATGGAGCTATGAGACAATCAGTATTAAAAAAGCAATGAAAAGAACCTGTAGTAGAATATATACTTCCACACATCATTGGTCATGCAAGTATGATAGAAAAACAAAAACAAGCAAGCAAAACAATTGGAAACACACACAC
The DNA here is from genome assembly GCA_030674185.1 of Monoplex corrugatus. Lineage (NCBI taxonomy): Eukaryota > Metazoa > Mollusca > Gastropoda > Littorinimorpha > Ranellidae > Monoplex > Monoplex corrugatus. The sequence continues at coordinate 73,173,633 of JAPXFY010000014.1, forward strand.
ACACACACACACACCACACACACACACACACAACACACACACACACACACACACACACAACACACACACACACACAGAGGAAAAAAAACACACACACACACACACACACACACACACACACACACACACACACACACACACACACACCACACACACAGCACACAACTGCCTTTTCTCATAGACTCACAAAACACACACATACACACACACACACACACACCCCACACACACACACACACACACACACACACACACACACACACACACACCACACACAACACACACACACTTTTTCTCATAGATTCACAATCACACACACACACACACAACACACACACACACACACACACACACACACACACACACACACACACACACACACACACACACACACACACACACACACACACACACCTTTTCTCATAGATTCACAATACACACACACACACTCACACACACTTGCGTGTCCATGTTTTTACAGTATTTGCCAGCAGTAGTCTTTATTTTGTTAAAAAAAAAGTTAAATGTGCTTAAATATCAGATTAAGTAAATTCAGAATACATTGATTCCACAGATCCTTTCTTTAAAAAGAATCACTTACTGTTGATGTTAATAAAAAAAAAAAAAAGACTTTAAATATTAATTTTATATAATCTGTAGATCACTATCGCTGTATGTGTAGGCTCGTAGCAACTGTCATTACTTTAGCTGATGTTGTAGATGTAATTGGCATAATGAGTGTCTTGCATGTGTATATCAGATGCTCCTCTCTATCTCTCTCTCTCTCTCTTTGTTTTTATCTCTCTCTCTCTCTTTCTCTTCTATCTCTCTCTCTCTCTCTCTCACACACACACACACACACACATACACACCCCTGTTCTCATACACTCACAAAAGAACAAAAAGAAGGAAAAGTTTCATGATATGCTTCAGATTGGTTTCCCCAACGCTGGCAAATCCACCTTGCTGCGCGCCATCTCAAGAGCCAGACCGAAAGTGGCGGCATACCCCTTCACCACCCTCAACCCCCATGTGGGAATTGTGGAGTATGATGACTATGAACAGGTGGCAGGTACTGTGATCTCTGTTGTTCACTAACTTCTGTATTTTTTTTCCCATTTTTAGTATATTTTCATGTTTGAATATTTACAAAAAAAAAGAATGTTTCAAATTTTTTTTAAAAAGTTGATGTTTTCCAAGCTGTTCTGTTTCTGTTTTTGTGTATGTGTCTGACTTTGAACAAATGTTTTTCTCCTCCCCCCCCCCCCCCCCCGTGCTAAAATTTCCTCTTGTCTATCGCTCTCTTTGTTTCTGTCTAGTTCCTTTGCTTTCTGTCGTATCTAACATTTTTTGTCTTGCTGGTCCATTCTCCTGTACGTATGTGTGTTTTTTTTGTTTGTTTTTTGTGGTGCTTTTTTTTTTTTTTTTTTTTTTTGATAAAGCCTTTCATACTTTCTATTAGGATTGGTAATTGGATACATTTATCATCTGCACTTTTGGCTGTAAGGAATTGTGATGTGCAAAAGCAGTTTTGGCGAATTTAGGCCAGTGTTTATAATTTTGTTTTAATGTCCTTCCTTATGTTTACACTTGCATTCAGGTTTTTTTCTTTTTAAACCCCTGATGATAAATTTGGCAGAATGATCAGCGCTAGGGGCATCTCATTAGATCATGTGCACAAATGCGTTGATATGTGTACTTAATTTTCTTTTCCTGATTAAGTGATTTTTGGTTTTTCGTTCTTGTTGTAGTTGTTATCTGTGCTTTATCTTCTTTTTGTATTATGCTGACAGTGGCAGACATCCCTGGCCTCATCAACGGAGCACACCTAAATCACGGACTAGGAATATCATTTCTCCGTCACATTCAGCGATGTGCCTGTCTTCTGTATGTTCTTGACCTATCTGGAGACAGCCCGTGGGTTCAGCTGGATGACCTCAAGTATGAACTGGAACAGTATGAGCAAGGTCTGTCAAACCGACCTCATGCTATTATAGGCAACAAAGTGGACATCGAAGGTGCTGAGCAGACGCTGTCCGAGTTACGTGCTCGTATCGACTTGCCTGTGTTTGCTGTTTCAGCAAAATACCGTATTGGTATTGAACCTCTGCTTGACCATTTGAGAAAGATGTATGATTTGTACGCTGAAAGGGATTGTTAGATTTGTATGCTTGAGTACCTGTGAGATTACAGATCAATTTTATTCATGCATGTGTGATTGTTTAATTTGTTCATCGCGGTGTGACGTCTCCGTTTTCCTCTCTTTCAGAGCACACACTTGAGTGGCGTGATCTGTTTCTCTCTCTGTTTGTCTGTCTATCTGTGTGTGTCTCTTTCTCTCTCTTACTCTCTTTCTCAGAGCACATACTTGATATTTTTATCATCATATACATTTTTAATGTGTTGTGTTGTTTTATGTTGTTGTTTTCTTTTGAGGGAAAAGAGAGGTTGGATTTTTGTATGTGTGTGTTTTTTTCAATTTTGTTGTTTTTTGTTTGTTTTAACATGAGGTGGTTGGTTGGTTGTTTCAGTGCAAGTTTTTAATTTTGTTTTGTTGTGTTTTGGGGGAGTGAAGGGTGGAGGAGTCTCACACTTTCATAATATACGTACACACTATACGACAGGCAGCAATAATGATGACAATATTTTATTCTCTCAATCTTGCCATGATCAAGACAAATTTACAATACATGTTTAATACTTTTCTGATACACTGTAAACTTTAAATTCACTCATACATATATATACATTTATATACATATATATACATATTATTACCAGACACAAACATCAAAATCCCAATGTAATCAGTTTGTTAAAGCATTAGCACATGCCAAGACCACATTTAGAAACAGCGGTTAAAACATTACATCAGCTTGCAAAATGTTCATTCCTCTGAAGCATGATAAAGTGATTATCACTAATACACAGTCTTTCTGAATGATCATGATTACTTGTACAGCGCCACGTTTTACAAGCATCAGTGCCAGAGGCAATCACATATTTTAATATATGTATGCCAACCCCTGTCATTATGATAAAACCAAAGTACAAGACAGACAGTATTAAACATTGTTAATCTGGAGAATCATCTGTATCCTAAAAACCGTCTGCTACAAAGGGCATCGCCATTTTTTCACACACTAAGTGGCATGAATGAAAATACCCCAACCACATTTCGCGCCCAAGCATGAGTGAATGGATGTGTGTGTAGTGCTAATTTTCTCAAGATCTCATTGGATGATGCCAAGAATGTTTGGCCAATTGTTAGTCTCCCAGTGTCTGAAACATGTGATCAGTACGTAATCAAAATAGCCCATGCTCGCGGCCAACTTTTGCGGTCGTGTGCGGTCATAACGAAGCGCTAGGCAGTGTGGGCGGAACAGTCGGCTACGGTCGTAACGAAGCTAAGAGGGTTAAAGCCCGGCTGACTGCATAGAGCCATATCAGGGCTATAACTAGTTCAAAACATACACAATATTTTGAATAAAAATGAGTTATTATCTTTAAAAACAAGTCTACTTCCACATGTCAGTCATGCAATGGTGGGTAAAGGGGGCAGCTATTATTGGCAATATAGGAAAGATTAATCCTTTAACATTTGTTCCACTGACTGTGTACAGCCATCTGTGCGAAAACAGTGTGGTCAAGTCTGAAATTTATCCTTCATTTTCTGTTCTCAACAAAACAGTTGCAACAAAAATCATGTACTGGTGAAAATGCAATTGCATGAAATTAATGATATCTTTTGAGGAGAAAGAATAGTACGCAAAGTAGTGTTTCACAATTTATGACATTAAGTGAACAAATAACATTTTGTAATGTATCAAATGACCTTGTATCTACAGATATTCAGATACTAAAAGAATGACAGATTTTTTAAATGATATGTGCAAGTATAATTATATCAGTCTTGTATGATAACTATGTCAGATATCACCAAAACACTGCAAAGCAGAAAAAAAATTCACTGCTGCGGTAATTCTGCAGTCATTTTTCAATCAAATAACAACTACAAGTGAAAATGCAGATTAAAATTACAAGCACATGAACAGAGAGTACATAAGCAAATCACACATATTTCAGTTGAAATCTGTATGGCAATGATGTTCAGTATCAACTATCACATTGTACCCACTTCTACTAAAATTCCTGGATCAAAAAGTAAGAGAATGAACACATAATTTTTTCTTTAGCTTATGATTTTTGTTCACTCACGTCTCTAGAACAAAGATTCTTTTCATTATAATAAAATTTGCAAATAATGAATCAGGGTTTCACACAAATATGTGTCAATTTATCATCTAGTTGTACTTCTAAATCAAAACCTGAGTTATTGGCATGGAATTCATGAAGTTAGTACCAGTGTCTCCTTCAACACTAATGGCATTGTGAAAAACTTCTTACACTTCCTGAAGTGTGAACATTCATTTTCGCTCCACCACCATTGCTGAGGAGTAAAATTCAGTTCACAAGAAATACTCTTAAGTTTCTCAAACAACATAGTAATGACCAAGGCATTTGCTGAGTTGAGCATACTTGGGGAAAAGAGAGAGAGCTCTCAGGGGGATAAATCTAACTTAACAGTTGATAATTCTGCAACACTAAATAAAACATTAGTATAGTGCCATACATCAACAACACATTGTTGAACCATGATGTATGTTGCACATTTACAGCGCAGCAAAAGACAAAACCTGCAGGTAATCCTGTAAAACCAATTGAGTGTTGATTCAAAACCTTTCAGCATTGCACATCCACACCATCAGTAATGCTGGCTTTATCTTTTGTGAGAAAATCTCTAGACACGGACAAACAAATCCAATGTAACATCTATTAGTACATTATGTCTACTGCTAATTTGTCAAGAGAAGGGGGGCACTGTGAACTATAAAGAAAACAAAAAAGAGGGATGGATGGAGTGCCCAAAAACGCATACAGGTCATGACAAGGATCGTCGTGCACATTTAAATACAATTAAAATGCACAACATAAATCTGCATATGTGCATATTTTCTCTTCCCACTCTGTCTTGGTCACACATACATGGTTGACAGAACACACAGTTTCCCAGTTTTTTAAGTATACTGACAATCCAGTGAAAGATAAATGCGTGCAACTACAAATTATACCAGATGGGATGTGAAGAGCCGGTCAACTTTGATATTAAGAGCTTCTTACTCTTTCCCTATACAATCCAACTGTACCACTCTTCCCCTGAACACATGCACTATACCTGGTTGTCTACCTTACAGGTTTAGCAATTTTCACATTTCATTCTTTGTGGCAGAATTCTGACCTGTAGTACTTGTCTGACTGTTGAAGTCAAAAAAGACATTTAGTGATGGTACAGACAGTGGATACCCTGGAAAATCACTGATACCTTAGTTGATGAAACATGTGATATTCGAGTCAAGTATTCATGCTCACAGTTTCCTACTTTTATATCAGTTATATCACCAACAGCAGCAGCCACCAGGGGAAACGTGACCAAGAGCACAGCATAAATGTGTGAGTGTAGAAGAAAGGTTTTCTGTGTGTTAATTCAAGAAAATGAGAGTAGGACAACTTGTGTTAACAAGCCAGCCAAAGACAAGTATTACATAATACAGCACACCTGTCAGTACCACCCAGTGCTATGTTCCATGCGGTGTATACATTAGAGCCTACAACTGAAGCTCTTCTCTTAACTTTTCTCCCCAAAAGTACCATTTCAATGCATGATCTCATAAAACAATAGTCATAAAGACAGGAGAAATCTAAACACATCAAACACAAACAGGTACATGTATATATTCATAGGACTATTGCACATTCTGCATCCATTTACATACATACATTTTACATTCATCTGATTTTTTAAAAATTATTATCACGCAATTTTTAACACAACAATAATGTCAGCCTCATATTGTGTGTGTTTGTCTCTCTGTGTGTGTCTGTGTCCGTGTGTGTGTGCGGGTTGCAAATCTTACGAAATATACTTGTGTCCAAATTGATGGGTAACTAATAAAACAGAAAAAAAAGACCAAGTGCTGAAATCAGGCAGAAGGAATTTTTTTTATGAAAAGTAATAAAACAAAAAGAAAACTGCAAGTAAACTTCTGAAAAGTGGTTAATAAATCATGCTGATTGGTCTTAGTTGTGATCTTTAAAGGGTAATTTCACACAATCAACAATGCAATGCAGCATGAAAGGTGAGATGCGTTACAGGCAAAACTCATGCATCACAAAATGGCTTGAGTAAAAAAATATCATAAAAAACTTCTTTAATCACTCCACAATGTAAAAACACACCATAAGAATCAGTTTTAATCACTCTACAATCCTTGAAACCTGTAATTATTTGTATCAGAAACAATAACGTAATTACCTACACTATTCTCTATCAGTCAAAAATATAATTTTGAAATGGTGAAGAAACATTTTGTGAAAATGTTCACCCTAGGTGTAATTTCTGGTAACATTTTCTGTCAATTTGTTAATACGATTTTTAAATTATGAAGGAATGTTTTGTGAAATTTCACATAGAAGTAGGCCAGAACACAATCACTTGACATAATGGCACATGTGTGCCTTGGCTTCTGGTACATTCTTGCAAGATACATACATGATGTAATGTGAGAAAATAATAACTGTTTTCACAGGTTATATATCATTGTTTTAGAGAAGAAAACATTCATTTTCTTCTAAAATGTGTGAAATTTTACTTCTAGTAACATCTTTACATTGAGGCTGACATTGCAAAGTTAATATAACACAAAAATGATCATTCCATATTTAAATATTTTCAATGTTATGAATAAAGTTAAATTTTAAAATACTAGCTGCACTTTGAAAACATTTCATATTATAAACCAAATGCTGAATTAAATAAAATCAACTTCTGCCTTGTCGAGTGTTTACTGACTGAGCGCACAGTACATATACAATACTATATTCAGAAATCGTGTAACAATAGGTGTGATCTTCAGTGGACACTTTGAGTGAGCCAAAGAGTTGGACTTTCTTGTAACCAAAAGACAAGACAACAACAACGAAATCAAAACATATGCATACTTACATCAAAAAAATATGTACAAATATACATATGCACAAAAAATATTTACTTCTTATTGTTGTGATGCTTACACCCACCAGACAGAAAAGTGCATCCAGTTTATAACATTAACTATGATCATTTGTTAAAAGCTATACCAAGAAATTAAGCTATACTGACAATCTCTATTTGATGCCAACTTTTAGACTTGAAATAATCTTTTATCTGTTAACTTGAATCATCTTGAGCGTCATGGAGAGAAAGAATTGATAATCAGTGGCATGCTGGAAGGCTTGAACTGGAAAGATGCCACGTAATGTCAAGGTCTTGAAAAACAATTGTAAGCATCTAAATTTAGCAGATTTTTTTTTGTGGCTGACCATGGGAAATGATCTCATAAAGACGCGCACATCTGACACTTGTCAAGTTTTAATTCCAGTCCACCAGGCCAGCATATGAAAATGCAAATTCCTCGCAAACAGTTTATGCTTTCAACAACTTATCCATTACATTCCACACCAAGAGTGCTCTCATTCACCACTGCATTCATCTTGCTACGACTTGAAACAAGGACTGAATACTTTGTTTTTTGTTCTTCCTATCAGTAGGGTGACAACTTGGGCCAAGACAAAGAGAAAGTCAACAATTCATCAAATGGGGAACTTGTACTTCAGCATTATTTCTTTTAATTTTCATGTATCTGTGAATGCAGGTCACATGCATGTCAGGTGTTCAGTAACTTCATTATTGAGATGACTATTTCAGAAATACAACTAGCACATGAAGTTTATATGAACTAATTAAACAATATTCCCAATGCTTGATTAACAGTATGCCTCCAGTTTATATGAACTGATTAAAAAATATTCCCCAATACCTGATTAACAATATGTCTCCACTTTATATGAACTAAAAAAAAATATTCCCATACCCGATTAACAATATGTCTCCAGTTTATATGAATAATCAAACAATGTTCCCAATACCCCATTAACAAGATGTCTCCAGTTTATATTAATTAAACAATATTCCCAATACCCGATTAACAATGTCTCCGGTTTATATGAACTAATTAAACAATGTTCCCAATACCCAACTAACAATATGTCTCCAGTTTATATGAACTAATTAAACAATATTCCCAATACCTGATTAAAATATGTCTCCAGTTTATATGAACTAATTAAACAATGTTCCCAATACCCAATTAACAATATGTCTCCACACAGAGAGAGGGCTCTGCTACTCCTTGTATTTCCATACCATACATCTTTTCAGGAAAAGAGACTGAATCACCCGAGTTTTGTGTGTTTGTTTTAAGGGGATATTGTTTTTTCAAACATGTATTCAGGAATTAATCCACAGTGAAGGAGTTGCTTTAACTAGGCACATCCTAGCAGTTTTCTAAACAATGATCTTGTATTCTGCTTTAGATTGTTGCACGCAACGCAGGTATCTTTATAAGTCATTACACCCATCTGTCCAGTACATGCAACGATGATTGATAATTCAGATCAGTACACCTGGAAAGAATTACAAAAATCAGTGCTGTAACTCATATGGAACTTGGGATATGTTCTGTCTTGCAGAAAGCTACATTTTACATGTCAGTGTACATGCAATGATCCACTTAGAACTTGTGACAGCAGACAGGAGCTAAAACATTCAGATCACTATATCTGGTGAGAGATTCCTTGCATACCAGCATAGTAATCCATTTAGAGCGTTGGACAGGTCCTAACATATTCTCCTCTTTCAAGTTGCTATGTTTTTGCAAGGGTTTCTTCATGATGAGAACTGGTGAACCACTGTTCAGGTCATTCAGATCTCTACATCAAAGGAAGAGGATCTTCATAAGCAGGTTCAGGTGCAGCTGTCTGGTTCATGTTGGTGGTGGAGATGGTAATATTTTGGTCCTTCAGTGCATCCATGAACTGATCAAACTGGTTGGAATGGGACAGGTCTGGAGTAGTAGTTTCTGCAGCATACTGAAAAAAGAATCAAACAGTATTGTTTTGATCAGTAGCTTGTTGTTATTGTTGTTTTAAAGCCCAGTTGACTGCATAGAGCCATATCAGGGTTATAACCACTTCAAAACAAACAAAACTTCAACAGGAAAAAAAAAAGAAAAGAAAATTAAGTACACATATCAATGCATTTGCGCACATAATCTAAGGATGTGGCCCAGGTGTTGACCACTCCATCCAATTCATCGCACAGGGGATTTAAAAAACACACCTGAATACAAATTTAAGCATACCTAAGGACACCAAAACATATATAAAAACAGGCATAAATTACCTAAAATTGCTTTCGCATATCTCACCTCCCTAGAGCCAAAAACGGACTTAACACATGTATCCATTTATCAATCCTAAAAAAAAGATGTAAGACTTTATTGAAGACATACAGGTGAATGGACCAGCAAGGAAGAAAATGATAGGAAGAAATGACAGAAAGCAAAGGAACAAGGCAGAAACAAAGAGAGTGACAGAACAGAGGAAATTTCTGGCACAGAACTTCCAGAAGGTGAAGATACTATTTATTTATACTGAAAAAGCCCCAGCATCCCCACGGGGGGATGTCAGTACCTGGATTCATTATAAATGAAAAAAAAATGAATACTAAGTAAATAGTGAATTATTAACCCATTAACTGCCACCAACATAAACATTACAGAGCTCACAAAACTTTCTGTGACACCTACAAACGTAGAATTGATGAAGATAACTTTCTGTGACACCTACAAATGTAGAATTGATGAAGATAACTTGTCATACATTTCAGCATAATATGAATGAGAGAGAACTGACAGATGCTGTCAGTCTCAGAAAGGGTTCATTATAGTGTTATGCTTCCCTAATATCACTCAATAACCTCTTCTTCCAAGAAACCAAACTGGTTTTCACCAAAATGGTGCATGCAAGGACTGTCTCGTAATTGTGCAAATTTCGACATTTGACAGCACTTGAGGGTCTTGAAGAAATTATCATTATGATTCAGAAGACAATAATTCTGATGAAGAACAGACTGACAACAAAGTTAATTATTCGTTGCAGATGAGAGACAGGCATTATACAGAGCAGACACTGAAAGTCAATCTGCACACAGCCCATTCACGAAGGGTTTGTGGTTTTAGCCAATTCCAACAACCAGCCAACAATATCAAATGTGTAATACACAGTCTTGTTAGTCATGGTATATCCCCCATGAGGATGCCAGGGGCTCTTTCAGTATAAATAGTATCCCCATCTTCTGGAAATTCTGTGCTAGAAATTTCCTCTTTTCTGTCACTCCCTTTGTTTCTGCCTTATTCTTTTGCTTTCTGTCATTTCCTACTATCATTTTCTGCCTTGCTGGTCCATTCACCTGTATGTGTTCAATAAAGTCTTAAGTACTTTTTCTTAAGATTGATAATTGGGGACAGGTATTAAGTGCATATTTGGCTCTGGGAGGTGAGATATGCAGAAGCAATTTAGGCAATTTATGCGTGTTTTTATGTATGTTTTAGTGTCCTTAGTATGCTTGAATTTGTATTCAGGTGTTTTTTAAATCACCTGTGCGATAGATTGGATGGAGTGGTCAATGCCAGGGGCATGTCCTTAGATTATGTGCGAGAATGCATTGATACTTGTACTTAATTTTCTTCTTTTTTTTCCTGTTGAAGTTTTGTATGTTTTGAAGTGTTTATAGCCCTAATATGGCTCTATGCAGTCAGCTGGGCTTTAAACAACAATAACAATAACAAGTCATGGCACAAGTTGTGAGAAATACTCACTGACAAGCGGGTAGTATTTCAAGTGGGAAGGAGACAAACAGGATAATGGTGGAGTATGGTGGTGGGGGGACTTGACCTGGTCAAGCTGTTCTATGCACAACTGATGGGCTCTATTTTTAGCACAGCTGTCAGTGGCCCAGTCCTTATCTGGTCAGTCACAGACTATGAACGCTTTCAGAATTTGTCAGACCGCCATACTCCCTTTTATTTTGTTTCTATGGTGAGCACTTGTGAGTTTTTTGTTTTTTGTTTTTGTTGTTTTTGTGGGAACACTCACAAAATATCATAAATATGTAGTAATTTCAAGAAATTACAAACGACTCATCTGAAAGTAGAACTTTCTATGCCCAATGCATCATTCTGTGTGATCTCACGCGCAGATTTCCAATAATATGCAAGCTACAGTAATGTTAGACTGTAGGATAGTGACGCAACTTTTTGGAAAACATTTGACCTCAAACAGTCAAGGGGTTAAATTAGATCTACGCATAAGGGATCTTCTACATGCAATAATGCCTTATATAGCCATGGACTCTTTATCTGTTATCTCAAGTCTTCCTCACAGAAACTGGCCTGTTTGCTGATAGTCTGCCACATAAAAACTGGCCTGTTTGCTGATAGCCTGCCACATAAAAACTGGCCTGTTTGCTGATAGTCTGCCACATAAAAACTGGCCTGTTTGCTGATAGTCTGCCACATAAAAACTGGCCTGTTTGCTGATCGTGCGTGCATGGATGTGTGTGTGTGTGTGTATGTGTGTGTGTGTGTGTGTGTGTGTGTGTGTGTGTGTGTGTGTGTGTGTGTGTGTGTGTGTGTGTGTGTGTGTGTGTGTGTGTGTGTGTGTGTGTGTGTGTGTTTTGTGAGTCTATGAGAAAAGGTGGTGTGTGTGTGTGCGCGCATGTGTGCGTGCGTGCGTGCGTGTGTGTGTGTGTGTGCGTGAGTGCGTTCGTGCATGCGTGCGTGTGTGTGTGCACGCCTGGCCCATGATGAAATCATTACACTACTTGCCGAAGAACAATACATCAGTTCCTCCAGCACAGCTGCCGAGCAGTCAAGCCGGGCCTACAGACAGCACTAGTAACACCAAGACAAAATCGGCTCAAGTACCTGAGAGAGTAGATGACTGGCCTCTCTGTGGCACACCGTCAGCGACACAAACAGGTCAGAGTACGGCTCCACATTGGTACGGAAGTCCTGACCAATAGCGATGATCACTTGGGGCGAGGGGCGTGGACCCTCCCCTTGCTGGTACTGGATAAAAGCTGGCAGGAAATCACGAGTGAAGTCAAACACCTTCAGCCTCTCCTGGCGCTCCACTTTCTTCGTCTGCTTCTGTTCCTGGTTGGGCAGTGCCGTGATGATCCTGGTTCTGCCACACACAGTGGTCAAGCCATTCTAACAATATTCTTTTTTTAAACAAACGTCCCCCGTACAGAAAATCTAGACTGTACTTCTCAAGGATGCTGTGACCTTAAAGAAGCATGAGTTGAATTATATATAAAACTAGATATGAAGCAAGGAGTTAAGCATTTGTGACTCCCTAGCAGGCCATACCTCTACCTTCGACACCAAATCTGGTAATTAAAGATCTGTCCAGAAACAGCTGAGAAAATATTGCTCATACATTTTTGTCTCATACATACACACACACACGCACATACGAACACACATGATACACACACACACAAATACACACAAACACTTACTCACACAAACACACATACACACACATACACACATATTAACAAAAATAATCCAACCAACTGTTGTCATTATACTGAAAAGGGGAAGATTGAAAATAAATGCAAAGGCTTGTCCAACTGCAAGTGAGGTGACACAGACCTCAAATTATTTGTGGCCAGCTGTCTGTCTATAGTCCCCATCTCCCCTAGCTTGCTACATTATTCTTCATAATCTTAGATAAGGTCAAGTACCCATTAACAGCTGGGTGGACAGAAGACAACATGCATGAAGTTTTTCTTAAAGGTAGGAACTATGCCTCCTGTGCCAATCAGACCTTGCTCTTTACAAAGAGGAATATTTGATTTGATAGTGAAGGTTACCCATTCCCAAAAATCAATTTTCGAAGACATCAAGTTCTGCATCACTGAAGAGCACTTCCTTTCCAACAACAAATAAACAAAGTCTGTCTCTAGGAGAAAATCTGTAGAAGTTGTGTGCAACCCAACCGTCTTTCTTAAGCGCATAACTCTAGTTTCGAGGAAATGGAGGATAATGATAATGATATGTACTTTATTTACCAACAGCAGAAGTTATTATCTATATGCCTTTTTTTCTTTTTTTTCCAAACTTGGCATCGCTTGGATACTGGCTGTTTTCATGCATCCTTAAACCAGCCAGCTTCCTTTAGTGTCAGAATAATCAACGCGCTGATTGTGGACACTGAACAAGAAGAAACCACCTGTCAACATGACTTACAGGATCTTTAACATTCGTATCTAATATTCTGCACGCTTATAAACACATAAGGCGAGTTAGGCCCTGACAGATCTACATATATGTTGACCTGGGAGATAGGAAGAATTTCCAACCCTTTAGGAAGAATTTCCACCCTTTTAGAAAAATGTCCACCCATTTAGGAAGAATTTCCACCCCTTATTCAACAAATGTAAGTGTCTAGACAAATCAAACCTAGGTCCTTCTGAATGAAGTCCAACATTAATTTTGCCCACTTGTCTACATGCCTGGAAGGAGGTCGTTTATGAATTCTGAATGGGTTTTTCTGAATAACTGTGTGAAACACGTGAAAAAATGTCATAAGCAACCAAATGACGTAAGGAATGTCAGCATTCTGCATGAAGCTGAGTTGTGGTGGTGGTGTGAAACTGGCAATTCCAAGCTATTTCAACAAAGCTTGGCCAAAAGGTATCACTACAATTATCTGATCTGGTTGCTTTTCCAGGGTGAATTTTATGGTGAAACTTGTACACCTCAACAAAAGCCCAAAGAACAAGAAGCAACTAAAATCTCAGTTTTACCCAGAACAATCCTCACCACCTTTCAAAGGTTACATCTTCATTCCCCTGCACATGACTTACAGCTCCATTTGTGAGAATGGGTCACAAATGTTATTTGTTTTGTATCATCCCACTTCCAACACATTTTGCTTCATTAGTCTTGTAACAAACCTGTAACAGAACTGATCATACACACTGATCTCTTCCTTCTTGTATTAGTTTAATAATACAATTTTACCTGCACTGATTACTAGAAGATATTCTATCACTACACTGACTGCTCATGATACAGGAAGAAACACGTAATTAATCCTCTGACTCCCTCACCCTGTCCTCTAGCATCCTGCATTGTCAACCAAGCTAGTAAAGCAAAAACTTGACCCTTTGACTCCCTCACACTGTCCACCACCTTTCCAAAGGAAGCTGGTGGGTAGGGTGAGGGGATCAAAGGGTTCAGTTTTGCAGTTGGTGGATAAGGTGCAGGAGTCAAGGGTCAATATACAACCGGACTATACATCCACCTACAAAGGAACCTGCCAAAATTATCATCAAACATTTAAAAAGGTGAACATCCCATATTATTTTTCTTTCTTCTATTCATATTCTTTCCTTTTCTGTTTGCAAATTCAGTGGCTCTACTTACTTGCATCTGCGTTCAATGAAGATGTTACGTTTGTCCATCACAAGGCTGACACCTAGTTCCAATCCTTTCAGGACAGTCTCTGTGTACTTGTCTTGCTGCGGTGATCTCAGCTCTCCTGGGGTGTACGGCACCAAAATCTGCTCTGCCTCTCTGCTGCCAAACAACTGCTCAAACAAACACATGTATGTGCATTCAGACTGAGTTTCAGTTTCAGTTTCAATTTCTCAAAATGACATCTCCACCCTCGGAATGAATTCCACATGTATTAACGTCACAGGCGCCATGTGATGGAGAAGATCCAGAATGATCATGGCACAAGTCTTAAGCCTGCATATAAACACACAAGCTGGCCAGGTCCTAAGGTTCCTACCTAGATAGTGTCATAACCTTGGGGTCGTAGGGGAGTGAGTGAGGTGGCAGAGACCTTAACTTTTCTGGTGCCAGCACCACAAGGATGGTGCCCATACCCTCTCCCTCTCTTCAAATTCAAATTCATATTCACATATATTTTTTTTTGCCAAGACTTCAGGAAGGCAAGAGGGCTAATTGGTCTTCAAGGGGTGGGACCTGGGAAATCAACCTATCTCTCTAATGTTTTCTACCAAGGCAGCTGGGCAGTGCCCTGCTCTTCACTATTTTCAACTGCCGTGAGATCTTTAGCATGCACAACGAAGGCACATAGGTCCAACTTGTTTTTCATCCCTTTCCAAAGGA
>JAPXFY010000014.1:73196284-73231284 GCA_030674185.1 Monoplex corrugatus
ATCGGTAAATAGAACTACATGTATAAAAAAAAAAAAGAGAGAGAGAGAGATAGAAAAGGTGGTGCTGCACTGCAGCAACATGTTCTCCCTGGGTAGACCAGTCCAAATTTCACAGAGAAATCTATTGTGATACTGTGACAAAAAAGAAATGTACATAAATGAATCTTCGGGGACCCTTTTCCATTTACTGAGATGTTATAATAGTAGTAATATCATGACAATCAACACTGTTGACATGCAATTATTTTTACTATTACAGATGACCAGCTGGTGGATAGTCAGAGGGAGTCAAAGGGTTAAGTTTTTGCTTTACTATCATTGATGACGATGCTGGATGCCAGTGGAGAGGATGAAGGAGTCAAAGGGTTAAAATCTTCTCATGCACAAGCATGTACATGTAAAAGCAAATGCTATATCAGAAGACGGATTCAGAATCATCCCTGCTGCTCACACATACCTTCATGTCTGATACCAGGAGGGGGTTTCTCATCCAAAGATTCACTGACCATGGTGGGGATATTACCACCATTGGACTGAAACAAACAAATAAGCATACCTGTTGCATTCTTTTTCTTTTTCAGATAAATGCAAAATTCAATCCAATCAAATTACAAAGGCAGCCAAATAGCAGTTTTTTTACATATTATCTTACCACAAAATACATTATAGAAGAATACAATGCAAAATGTATGTGGACATGTGCTCTTTTAGAGAAAAATAAAAATGGCTGCCATATCTACTGCTGCTGTCAGATAATATTAGGCATAATCCCTTATTTATTCACAACATGAGACACATTTGTTTTCTCAATGCTTTACCTGTGTAAACTTATTCTTACCCTTCAAGGTTTTGGTTCTGATTCAATTTCATGCACATTATACATCACTGATGTTGAGTCTTTTATGCAACCAAATTTGCTTTGAAAATAGTATATCTCATTGGAACTTGTTAAAAATGAATAAAAAAAAAAGTTTGAATAAACACTTACCATAATTATTAACAAAAGGATATGACACCCAGTTATGTCATACTTATTCATGCATTATGTGATAGTTATGTCAGCAGAAATGACGGGAATTACATCATCACCTACATTTATTACATAACATAAGGTGCCATATATACACACCAGCCAATATGAATAATTATATACAAATACACACACACAGATGTCCCCCTCCCCATACACACATGCACACTACATGTACATCATGCTCACATGCACATGCCCATGCATACACACACTCTCCATACACCATCATGCTCACAAGCTATGCACACACACACACACACACACACATACACACACAACACACACACACACACACACACACACACACACAACACACACACACAACACACACACACATACACATACACACACACACACACACCACCACCACCTTCACCACCAACACACTACCACCACCCTATCCATCATCACCACCCCACGCACACACACACATACAAGTACGCGCACGCACATGCACACACACACACTTGTGCGCACATGCACACACACACACACACACACACACACACACGCACACACGCACACACACACACACACACACACACACACACACACACACACACACACACACGAGGGAGACAGAGCAACAACAGACACAGAAACAAACAAGCGGATACAGAGAAACTGACACAGAAACAAGAAAAGTTCAGTGTTCCAACAATATCAAGTTCAAGTTCATATTGCTTATAATCCAGCCAACTAATACAGCCATATCAGGGCTAACTCCACATCAAAGTTACAATGCATGGTGTGAGGATTCCATGACAAAGACAGACATACCATGTGTATGACAGAAGGTCTCTGCGGCGGTGGAAAGGCTTCCACTTCACTCACAGATCCTTGGCCGCTGGCAGCGCTCTCACTAGGATTCTTTGGTCCAGATCCTGTCAAATATGTGATGGATGTCAAACTGTGCCACAAAATGCCCACAACATCAAAAATTTTAGTAGCAGAGAATAACAAAATAGTGAGGGCAACTATTTTTTGTGATATTAAATGAATTTCTTACTATAGGACTTTGTGGGGAAAATGTCCAAAATTTTAAGAGAAACACAAAATAAAGGGCACAACTTTTTTTGTCATATTATGTGAAATTCATACTACAGTACTAGGGGGGTGGGGGAGACCAAAATTTGTTACATTATGGGGCAATTTTTCCCTAAATATTTACACACTGATTTTGCTAGTTACCACCAACAACCAAAAAAAAATCCCCCCCCCAACCCCCCCCCCCCCCCCCACACACACACACACACACAGCACTGTTTGTACAATGGACTACAGTCTGTAAGGTCATGGGCCTAAACCCCCATCAGGCCAAAAAATTAATGAGGGATTTTTTGGTTCCAACTAAGTCCCACCCAGAGCTGAGCATGTTATGGTTCATAGGGGAGACTGGAACCACACAGCTGATTCTCATCCATTTTACTGATGTATTACTGAGGGTGCTGCTCAAATTTCCTGACACCAGAAGTATATGCATCTCTACAGTCTTGCTGACACCAGGATATATTTTTTGTTCCCAACTGAGTCCCACCCAGAACTGAGCATGTTATGGTTCAAAGGGAAAACCGGAACCACACAACTGATTCTCATCCATTTTACCGACGTATTACTGAGGGTGCTGCTCAAATTTTCTGACACCAGAAGTGTCTGTACCTCTAGGGTCTTGCTGACACCAGGACAGATTATAAAAGTAAATGTAGAATGACAACCCTGTCAATGTCACAGTTTCAATCTGAAATGAAGCTACATAGCATCATCACTATTGCCCCCATTCTCATCATCACAGCATTGTAAAAAGTATGTCCTTGGGTCTGTAGTCCTTCATCCCTGTTCTCATTGTGACCTTAGTTCCTAAAATGTCCCTGGGTCTGTTGTCCTTCATCCCTGTTCTCATTGTGACCTAAGTTCCTAAAATGCCCCTGGGTCTGTTGTCCTTCACCCCTGTTCTCATTGTGACCTATGTTCCTAAAATGTATCTGGGTCTGTTGTCCTTCACCCCTGTTCTCATTGTGACCTAAGTTCCTAAAATGTCCCTGGGTCTGTTGTCCTTCACCCCTGTTCTCATTGTGACCTAAGTTCCCAAAATGTTCCTGGGTCTGTTGTCCTTCACCCCTGTTCTCATTGTGACCTAAGTTCCCAAAATGTCCCTGGGTCTGTTGTCCTTCACCCCTGTTCTCATTGTGACCCAAGTTCCTAAAATGTCCCAGGGTCTGTAGTCCTTCATCCTTGTTCTCATGGTGACCTAAGTTCCAAAGGCTCATAGGTGTTCAGAGGTGTGTTGGGGAGCCTAAATGAGTGGCCCAGAGGTAGTGACACAGAAGTAGGGCAGAAAACAGGGCAGCAAAACAAAAACAAAAACAAAACATTACTGAATTTAGCATAATTACAAAATTAATAACATGTACTTAATCCAAAACAAGTGTGACTGCCTGTGTTCAAGCAAACAGGAACCAGAAAAAAAACACGAAAAAAGAATCAGAACGCATATTTAATACAACCAGACAAGACAGGCGCAAATTTTCGACCAACTGGCCATTGTCAAGCATAAGTTCACAAATAAGCAAACAGCAGATACAAAAATTAGGAGAAAAAGACTGAAACTTCCCTGCTGCTTCATCCAGGTGATACTGCATGTTTTCATATTTTTTTCTGGTAACATGTACTAGATCATTTTTTTTTCTCACAAAACACATCAAAACTAATTGATTTTCCCTACATTTAAAAGGTTCTATTTCATATTGTTATTTTATGTTTCTCTTGAAACAAACCATTCTTTTTAAATGTGCTGTTACCTTTATATACCATTATGAAATCAACCAATCCCCTTCAATGTTTTAAAGATTACTGTTGTATATAATTCATCGTCCTAAACAGTAATATTTTCAACAGGCTACAAGCGCAAAAGATATGAAGTTAGATAATATATATGAAATTAAATATCACTCAGTCTTCCTGTATGTTATAAAGTCAGTTCTCTTATAATTTCACCATAAGATTGTAATAAAAATGACAACATTAATTTCATTTCTCAACAGACAAAAAAAAAAAAAAAAACTGCACATACAAAGTGCAACTGATAGAAAAGTGAAGAAGACGGCCAAAAAACAAGACAACTGATAGAAAAGTGAAGAAGAGGGTCAAAAAACAAGACAACTGATAGAAAAGTGAAGAAGAGGGCCAAAAAACAAGACAACTGATAGAAAAGTGAAGAAGAGGGCCAAAAAACAAGACAACTGATAGAAAAGTGAAGAAGAGGGTCAAAAAACAAGACAACTGATAGAAAAGTGAAGAAGAGGGCCAAAAAACAAGACAACTGATAGAAAAGTGAAGAAAGAGGGTCAAAAAACAAGACAACTGATAGAAAAGTGAAGAAGAGGGCCAAAAAACAAGACAACTGATAGAAAAGTGAAGAAGAGGGCCAAAAAACAAGACAACTGATAGAAAAGTGAAGAAGACGGCCAAAAAAACATGACAAGATAAAAACAAAGTGTTCATGTCTACCATACCATGAAGACGGGCGTGCTGCATTTATCAGAAAATTTACCCCTAGCAACCAAACAGGGATGGTTGCCCAGTTCTTACCTCTTCTGTCATGGAACTGGAAAACACGGTAGGGATTGGGCTCATCATAACAGCTCATATCCTTGAGTTCCACAATGTCTGGCTTCTGTTTGTTGATGGCACATCTGAGGCGGGTTTTCCACGTAGGCCAGTCTTGTTCGTCGACTCCTTCTCTGTGGCGGCCGGTGTGCTCAGCCCATGCCTGCAGGTATTTAAAGCATAAATGCATGACTCTATTTTGTCCTTCAAGTCCTCTCTCTCTCTTTCTTCTATAAGGCATGCAGTATTCATGATTTCACCATACATGTGATTGAAAACTGCTTTAGCATTTTACACCTGCGACTGAAAACTGTTTTAGCATTTTACACCCTTTCATAAGGGCCTATGGCCTAAATGAAGAAATCATCTGAAGCTGAAGAAGCTGAAGTCTTCTACATGGCATGAGATTTTAGATAATCCTGTACTGGTAATCTAAATTGATTCCTTGTTCATTTTGCTGACTGATTTTTTCCCCCATCTTTACTGTATTTGGCACTATCATCATGAAAAGATGATGGACATGGATTAGGCACATCATCCAAAGGGAGCTTGATCACATCACCTGGTCTATCTTTCACTTGATACCAGAGGGAAGGCATGAGAGAAGGAGACTCAAAAATACCTGGGGACAATGTATACAAGACTTCAATGCCTGAAACACATCTGAGGTACTACACAGAGACTGGACCAGTTTCAAGTTCTCTCTCTCTCTCTCTCTCTCTCTCTCTCTCTCTCTCTCTCCTCCCTCTCCCTCTCTATCTCTCCCCCTCTCTCTCTCATATACAAATGTGTACATAAATACCCAAGTACACATTACATTTTCAACGTAATGCATATCAAGTTTCCATCTTCATTTCTCCTTTTCTATATGGAATTGGCTTACACTTGCACACACACACATGCACCCATGCACATGCACACACACATACATACACACACACACACACAGACACACACACAGACACACACACACACACACACCACACACACACACACACACACACACACACACACACATACACAGAAGCAAGAATACACCCTTAAATTTTCATTTGTCTCTTTCTTTCCTTCTTTCCTTACCTTCATGATTACTTACCAGAATTTTGTTGCTGCTGTTCTTCTTGTTATATGTCTGACAGTTCATGGGACTATCCCTTTAAAATGACAGCATGGTAATCAAGTGGGTAAAACATACAACTTCCATTTGGAAGTTCGGGGCTCTATCCTGCCTGCGCACATCTATCTGATGGGAAAAGGATGAAGATTTTTCCAATCTCCAGATTTTTTTCCAGTCTCTCGGATCAACACCTGTGCAGACCTGTTAGTACCAAAGCCCCCTCCATGTGCATACACATGCAAAACATCAGGCATGCTCGTTAAAGATCCTATAAATCATGTCAATATTCAGAGACTTTTGAAAGCATGAAAACACCCGGCATGCAGATCCGACAAACATGGGGTATGCAGACTTGTGTTGCAAAATACCTGCACAAAGTGACCAAACAATATGCATACACATGAAGAAAAAAAGGGGAACATTTCGAAAAATGTACCTTGAAAATCTGTCCATCCTCTTCACACCAGTCAGCCCGACCACTGTGCTTCCACTTCATGCAGAAGATGCGTTTCTCTCGGTCAATCCACCGGAGACCTGGGTACTTGCCACTGTTTATCTGGGCTTCAAGCCATGGTTTAAGTCGCTGACGCCCTCCCTTGCTGGTGCTCTTGCTTTCTTCCGGGGAGGCAGGTTCCATAGTCCTAAAAGAAAAATAACAACAATGATTAAGCTGCATTAATATATTCTTTCTTTTTTCATCCATTTCACATATGCGACCCATTCTCACAAAAAAGGAAATAAGCTGCATGCAAGAGAGCCAATGTACAGCCTCAGAGAGGAAGCTTTTGGGGTTGAATTGAGATTTCAATGTGACTTGTTCTTTGGGCTATTCTTCAGGTGTATGGTAATTTTTCACTGTGAAGCTGAGCCTAAAAAAGCAATAAAATTTAATAATTTCATTATGAGCTACTTGAAATTGCCACCATCACAACTTAAATCCTTACAGGACCCTTACATTCCATACACTGTTTTCAAGCTCATGCTATCAATTTCCGAACATTGCACAATTTAATCAAATAATCAAGTCTAAATTCACAAGTGAATATTCATAGTAGTTGCTGAGGAAAACCTAACAGCAAACATTCTCAAACTTTCTCCTCTGCTTTCTCAAAAATGAGGATTACACATGTAAGACATTTCAACTGGCCACAATTCATACCGTTTTGTCCAGGATATTTTATTTGTTTATAACACAGTGATGTTACAAGTAGTGCCACTTCGAAGATAATGCTGAGTTATGTCCATTTAGCTCTGGTAATGGTTGACATAAGAAATTCTCAACAGATTGCTTGACAGACCCTGTGTTTAAACAAGACTCAAACAGTTATTTCTTGGAAATCTTGTTTGTTTTGTGCTGTTTACATTTATTGAAGGGACACTGTTTTGGCTTCAGATGGTATATTTGCAAACACTGGCAATAGGTCTATACAATACACATGTCACAATTGGTTCTCTCTGTCTTTCTCTGTCTCATTGTACAACAATTTACACTCTGAGTTGTGAGCACGTTATGTCAGCGAATGATGATGCAGACAATGGATGCCATGAGTCATGCTATGCTGTGTTCAGGAAACAGGCATTACTGATAAAGATCAAATAGGGTAATCGTTAGTTTTGTAATATAAGATTTCATAACTTTATGTGTTTTTATTTGTTTTTTGTTTTTTTTGTTTTTAGGGCAATGGGGAATATTTTACATGACTATTGACTGACTGAGATTCAGAACGTTTAATGAATGAATGTGCATTTTTTAACTAAGGTAGGGATCCAGTAATATCACTTTGATCAAATTCAAATAACAACTATTGGGGTAGCCGTGTGGGCTTAGTAAGTGCTCCCACAAAGTGAGCATGAGGTCGAAATTCTTCTGCCTTAGTTTATTAGTTTGCATGACAACTGATCATGGTTTTAAACTATGGAACTTGCAGTGATGATGATCTGTCCAAGTGGCATTTTCATGTTCTGGTTTTACTGGTCCTGTACTGTTTTTATTGTTGTTTTTCTTTATTTTAGTCAGTTGGTTTGGTTTGGTTTGCTTTGGCTTTGGTTTGGTTTGGTTTGGTTTGGTTTGGTTTGGTTTGGTTTGGTTTGGTTTGGTTTGTTGTTTGGTTTGGGTTTGGCTTTGTTTGGTTTGGTTTGGTTTTCTTCACACAGTTTTGTCAAATGAGTTTTCTTTGTATAACCAAAGTTTTGGGAAGGCACTAAGGTGGAAGCAGCTAGTTTATTTACTGTGATTGGGTCTGTTTACAACGGCTGTTTTGTGACTAAAGTTGGACAGTGCCCTTTGTGCAGGGCAGTCTCCTTTGGTTAGGGTAAACCAAGGTAGTTTTGGGACTAAGAGAAGCCTCGTATTATCATATATGCATATTCATAACTCCCCACTCCCTTCCCAATAAATACTTAAAAATTCCCTAATGACTGGTCTGTTCACTGTACACATATGTGCATACTGTTGTGTATTCGTACTGTAAACAGAGTACAGTGCTTGGAGAAAGGAGAAAGGTGGTCTGGGGAAATACAAAGAACAAAAATGAACATCACAGCAAAAAAAAAGTCTGTCAGCAACAACAATAATTTATATTTAAACAAATGATGAAATATGTTAACCCATTTTATACCAAACTACCAAAAAACTTCTAGAAAAAATTGTCATTCTCTTTTCAAATGAGATCAATAACTCGATATATATCATCAAAAACAAACTTATTCCTCTTCATGAGAATACTTTGTAATTAGTATAATGAAAATACTTTGATCTGAATGATTTTATACGACAGTTAGTTTCCTAATCGCTGCATATAATACACAATTGTCTTTTAGTTGAATTTTGGCTGGTTGGCAAATTGATCTGTTGATCCAGTCTGTTTGTTGTTTGGTTTGTTGATTGATTGTTTGTTTGGTCAGCTGCTTTTGTTTAGATGGATAGCTACTTTGTCTATTGATAAAATACTGTTTGGCAGTTGACTGGTTAGTCTGGTGTTAGGCTATTTACTTCATTACATTGAAGGGCCAGTTATTTGGTTGGATAGCTGCTTGGCCGATTCATTGGTCAACTAGATGGTCAATCAGATGACTCGTAGTGGTCTGTTAGTTACACGCAAAGCCAGAATAGGATTGAGGCAGCCGAGACGTGGTTTCTAGGAAGAATGTTCAGAGTTCCATGGACAGCAAAGAAAACAAATGAACAGTCTTGATGGAGGCAGACACAAGAAGAGCATTCATAAGGAAGAATAGGAAAAGACAGGCAACATTTATAGGCCATTTTATGAGGAAAGGAGAATTTGAGCACCTGGTCACAACTGGAAAGCTGGAGGGAAAGAGAACACCAGGTAGACTGGCGAAAATATTGAATGGACTTGCAGGGAGCTGAGGACAGAGTGGTGGAAGATGTGCTTGCGGTGACATATGGAGGGCCCTGATCACCAACGCCATGCAGCAAGGCACATGATGATGATGATGATGATGATAATGTATTAAGTGTCAGCTGAAGTTTGATATTACAACAGTTGTTAAGATTTTTAATAATTATTTTGCAATTTATGATCCATATCTTACATTCTAACAACTGTATCATAACACATTTTTTCAAGCTACGGAACTGTGAGTAGCGATTTTTACACTGTTGGGAGACCTTGTTCTCAAATTGGTAGCATTACATTTTTTCAAGCTTATCATAATGTGTTTGGATAATTTATTATTGAATTAAGTAATAAGTATCTTTTCAATAGTATATATTAATAGCCCACAACTTCCAGATTAATGTGACAATAAATGTTTTGTGAAGATGATGATGATGATGTGTGTATGTGTATTGTGTTATTTTTAAGTGTATAGTAGTGTGTGTTGTTTGTGTTGTGTGTGTGTGTGTGTGTGTGTGTGTGTGTGTGTGTGTGTGTGTGTGTGTGTGTGTGCGCGCGCGCGTGCAAGTGTGTATTAAGCTTGAGTGTCTGACACAATCCACTTAACAGTGAATCAGTCCCATTGGACTGGAAAGTGGGTCAACCTCTCCCGGTCTAAAAGTGCTGTCTTCATCAAGTGCAGACATTACAACAACAACCTTAACCCTTTAACTCCCACACCCTGTCCGCCAGCATCCTGCATTGTCAACCATGCTAGTAAAACAAAAACTAAACCTTTGAATCTGTCATCCTATCCACCAGCTTCCTGCAGAAAGTTGGCAGAAAGGGTGAGGGAATCAAAGGGTTAAATTTTTGCAGTTGGTGGATAAGATGGAGGAGTCAAAGGGTTAACAAAAGAAGACTACAACTATACAGCATCCCCACACCCAAACTGAAGGTTTAGGCAAAGTGTATTGTACAAAATCAAATTTTTACTTCTATGCAATACTCCACACATATATACACAATGATTTAAAATCACTTACGTGAACAGGCATTAAAAGATGTATAAAAGAAAATGACAATTATCTTTCAGCTGGCTAATATATACAACACAATTTAAATTGCTAATGTAGGGTCT
The DNA here is from genome assembly GCA_030674185.1 of Monoplex corrugatus. Classification (NCBI taxonomy): domain Eukaryota; kingdom Metazoa; phylum Mollusca; class Gastropoda; order Littorinimorpha; family Ranellidae; genus Monoplex; species Monoplex corrugatus. Next base: position 73,206,520 of record JAPXFY010000014.1, read on the forward strand.
AAAAGCACTTACGTGAACAGATGTTAAAAGAAATAAGGAAGAAGGAAAGATATAAATATATTTTAGTCTGCTAACCATCTACATGATGTTTAAAAGAACTTATGAACAGGTATTTTAGAAGAAGTAATGAAAAAAAAAAAGATTTCACACTTCTGAAATAGAAACAATGGTCTAAAAGCACTTACGTAACAAACTATATATGTTAGAAAATAATAATAAAGAAAACATATTTCACACTGCTAACACAAACATAGTCTACAAGCATGTTGTGAACAGACATTGAAAGAAGTAAGAAGAAGCCATATCAAACTATTAACACATACAACAGTCTAAAATCACTTTATGTGAATTGTTGTTAAAAGAAATAAGGAAGAAGAAATGTCTGACTGCTTACCACATACAATGGTCAAAAACAGAGCAAATGAACTTATGTGAAGAGATTTTAAAGAAAGAAGATGAAATAATTTTATTTCAGATTCCATGATTCTGTTTCAGATTTTTAACACACACACATAATGGAATACAGCCCTTATGTAAAGTTTGAAGTTTACAGATTATTCAAGTGGGATTCATCACACTCACAAAATTCCTTAATATGCACTCCACCCAATCTGGCATCTGTTAATTAACCCTTTTCTTAATTAACCCTTTCACTTCTGCAGCCTGTCCATAAGCTGCAAAAACTTGACCCTTTCACTCCCTCACCCTATCCACCAACTTTCTGCAGGACTACATTTTTGCTCTGCTATCATGGCTGACAATGCAGGATGCTGGCAGACAGGGTGAGGGAGTCAAGGATTACCGGGTATGTATCTACAGACTCTTTCACTTTATGCGCTAGCAATGGTTTGACGGGAGAACGCGTGTGAGGTGGTGGAGACCGAACAGGACCCATAAAAAACTAATCTGACACCACTAGAACGAAAGGAGCGGTAAGATAGGCAGCAATGAGGCCAGTGTTTATTTTGCGCACTGGGAATGAACTCGAGATATCATATGACTACGAGTCCATGGCACTATTACAAAAGCTAGCCTACCTGTTAATGTAAACATGTAGAAGAAGGAAACCTTTCAGACTGCTAACATAAAGTAAACATATATACTCGCCTTTCAGTCGATACAGAAGACATGCAGTTGCTAGTCGCTTCTTGATGAGATGGCATACTACTGTGAAGGCTGGGTACTAGGTCACTATTTCTCAGAAAACTCCTCTGCCGATCGATAGCTTGGTTTGTCTGTTATTCTGCCGTGAGGGCACAAACAAAATCAGCGCTGTTAATTTCAAGTAAATAATCTCAAACACAGTTGTTTAAGACACTACGACTTGATCTACGTCAGACTTCCAAGAATATAACCTCGTCAAAGAGACTAGGTAGATCTAGGCCCTACAAAAAACGCCAGATTTTGATAATCGTTTCATTCGGCTCGTTCCAAGAAATATGCTGGGCCTACATGGTACAGTCACAGTGACAGTAAAGGTGTGGCTTTGTCACACTGTGGTTGATATGGGACTATCAAATTAAGTTGACAGGAATCTCGATTCAGTACGTGTGGCAAACTATGATCACTATCGGTCTTGAGACAAGAAACAACAAAACTCATTCGACGCCTTAGTTCAGCCAGCAGCGATGGCGTAGATGTTCGTAAAAATGTTTTCCCACTTGAGTTGATCACAGTCAGACAGTGGCCTGAGCGGTGCAACCATCCTCGCAAACACCGAGGCCAGAACGGCCCCTAAACAGTCTCAAAAAGCGTCCAAAGTGTACACTAAGTACTATCAGAGATCGAGCGAAATAGCTATGAACTTACCGAGATCAAATATGGCTCCGTACGTCTTTTGGTGAGACAATATGCAGGTAGAGACAGAACTGCCGCTTTGTCGACTGCTTCGTTCTTAACACTTATTTATAGCTTATGGTCTGCATTCGCGTTCTGACGTTTCATTGGGTGAGGTCACCATTCCTAATCCTGTACTTGGGATTTTCCGTTCCAGTTTTGTTGAAAGCGAAAATAAGAGAGGATAATCTGAAAATAACTTATTTCACTTTGTGGAATAAGCGAGTTTCAGTTTTTGTGTCTCAGAATAGCCGACATGACACCGGCTTTGATTATGAGCAAGTTACATTTTGGTATAACATTTCGATCACTTAGATCTATTGCTTAGCTAAAAGGGCTATTTTGGTTTCTGCTTCACATTATTGCCAGCATTTCTCTTACAACGGGTTACAAATCTTTCCCTCTGAGTATGTAGTTGATCTCAAGCACTTTCCCTCTCTTTGGGGTATTAAAACGTATGACTGAAACTTACTGGCCTACATTTTCTTCTTCTTTGCCGCATAAATGGTCAGACCATGAATGAGGCCGTTCAACTGATGAGCGCCGTTCTTGTCTGATGTTGATGGCCATGTAGATAGATCTGGACAAGTACGCCATATTGCACGGTACCAGGCCCATGGTTTGTTTATTGTTGGCCTGACACATCTGATTTCACTGCTCTAGGGCTTCTGTATTGGTAATGTTCGTTCGTTATTTCTTTTAACGTCTATTCCCATATGTGCTTTTAGACGAAGAAAAAAGAAGACAAGCAAGTAAATGAATAAATAAGTAAATAAATAAATGAATGAATAAAAAATAATATATAAAAGCATAAATAAACAAACAAATAAATAAATAAATAAGATAAAGAGGTGTCTATGGGTGAATGAATCTATGAAATCATAAAGGCATTGTACCATAACAAGTGAATAAATAAATAAGTAAATAAATAAATAAATATATAAAAACATATAAATAAACAAACAAATACATAAATAAGTAAGATAAAGACGTGTCTATGGGTTGAATGAATCTATGAAATCATAAAGGCATTGTACCATATAAAGTAACATGAAACAAATTAACGAACAAGAGTAAAACAAACTAAAACATTAGAACGATCAGGCTTCATCAGATTGCTCAGGGATGCGTGTATTCGTGCATGCGCGCGCACGCGTGTGTGTGTGTGTGTATGTGTGTGCGTCCGTGCGTCCGTCGTCTGTGCGTGCATCCATGCGTGCGTGTGTGTGTGTGTGTGTGTGTGGTGTGTGTGTGTGTGTGTGTGTGTGTGTGTGTGTGTGTGTGTGTGTGTGTGTGCTGCGAGCATGTAAGGTCTTGTGCTGGCGTATAACACCATTGGTCATGTCATCCTTAACACGTGGCCAAAAGACCTACCCTGTGACCACAGGAGGTTGGAATTAAGGGCTTTAGTCCTTGAGCGGTTCTTATCTGCCGTGATGGCTCCGTCATAGGACATCCTAGGTATTTTCTACATGTGGCCTCACCAAATACGTGCCACCCCCACTCCGTTCTGTGAAACCATCGCCCATCAGTCAGTCCCCTGGCTTATTTCGCAATTAACCTCCATATCAATAGATCATCCGTCATCTGCCATGTGCGACCTGCTGGGTTGGTGTATAAGAGTTATAAAAAGAAAAGGACTGCCAGGGATTGGGACTGCATCACCAAGTGTAATAAACACAGGTACTTTTTCATAACATCCCGAAAGAGGAAAAATGCCTCAGAACAGCTACAGACTCGGAGGGAAAGATCTGTAATCCGTTCTATGTAAGAGAAATGCTGGCAATAACGTATGGAAAATATTGGGAACTCAACTGAAAGGAAATTGGCTGCAGATGGAAATAAGTTCAAAACCAGTTCTAAAGAAAATGCTGTTCGAGATTCACAAATACAAGGATTTATTTGAAACAAAACAGACATTTGATATTATATAAATCACGGAAACTTTCAGAAGCAATTTCAGGTTCTGTGTGTGTGTGTGTGTGTGTGTGTGTGTGTGTGTGTGTGTGTGTGTGTGTGTGTGTGTGTGTGTGTGTGTGTGTGTGTGTGTGTGTGTGTGTGGTGTGTGTGTGTGTGCGCACGCGTGTGTGTGTAGACATTGTGTTGCTATATGTGTGGACGTTGTGTTGCTTTATGTGCAGGCGTTGAATTGCTAAAGGGCAGGTGTTCTGTTGCTTTATGTGTAGGCATTGTGTTGCTATATGTGCAGCTGTTGTATTGCTATATAGGCAGGCGTTGTGTTGCTAAAGGGCAGGTGTTGTGTTGCTTTATGTGTAGGCGTTGTTTGCTATGTGTGCAGGCGTTGTGTTGCTATATGTGTAGGCGTTGTGTTGCTATGTGTGCAGGCGTTGTGTTGCTTTATGTGTAGGCGTTGTGTTGCTTTATGTGAGCGTTGTGTTGCTTTATGTGTAGGCATTGTGTTGCTTATGTGTAGCGTTGTGTTGCTTTATGGTAGCGTTGTGTTGCTTTATGTGCAGGCGTTGTGTTGCTTTATGTGTAGGCGTTGTGTTGCTATATGTGTAGGCGTTGTGTTGCTTATGGCAGGCGTTGTGTTGCTATATGTGTAGGCGTTGTGTTGCTTTATTGCAGAGCGTTGTGTTGCTTTATGTGTAGGCGTTGTGTTGCTATATGTGCAGGCGTTGTGTTGCTTTATGTGTAGGCGTTGTGTTGCTTTAGTGTAGCGTTGTGTTGCTATATGTGTAGGTGTTGTGTTGCTTATGTGTAGGCGTTGTGTTGCTATATGTGTAGGCGTTGTGTTGCTATTGTGCAGCGTTGTGTTGCTTTATGTGTAGGCGTTGTGTTGCTTTATGGTAGGCGTTGTGTTGCTTTATGTGCAGGTGTTGGGTTGCTATATTGGCAGACGTTGTGTTGCTATATGTGCAGGCGTTGTGTTGCTATATGTGCACGTGTTGTGTTGCTGTATGGGCAGGCGTTGTGTTTGCTATGTGTGCAGGCGTTGTGTTGCTATATATGCAGGCGTTGTGTTGCTATATTGGCAGGCATTGTGTTGCTATATGTGCAGGTGTTGTGTTGCTGTATGTGCAGGCGTTGTGTCGCTATATGTGCAGGCGTTGTGTTGCTATATGTGCAGGCGTTGTGTTGCTATATGTGTTGGTGTTGTGTTGCTGTATGTGCAGGCGTTGTGTTGCTTTATGGGCAGGCATTGTGTTGCTATATGTACAGGCGTTGTGTTGCTATATGTGCAGGCGTTGTGCTGCTGTATGGCAGGTGTTGTGTTGTTATATGTGCAGGCGTTGTGTTGCTATATGTGCAGGTGTTGTGTTGTTATATGTGCAGGCGTTGTGTTGCTGTATGTGCAGGCGTTGTGCTGCTGTATGTGCAATGCGTTTGTTGCTGTATGTGCAGGTGTTGTGTTGCTAATGTACAGCGTATGTGCAGGTCGTTGTGTTGCTATATGTGCAGGCGTTGTGTTGCTGATATGTGCAGGTGTTGTGTTGTCTATATTGCAGGCGTTGTGTTGCTGTATGTGCAGGGTTGTGTTGCTGTATGTGCATGCGTTGTGTTGCTGTATGTGCAGGTGTTGTGTTTGCTATATGTGCAGGCGTTGTGTTGCTATATGTGCGGCGTTGTGTTGCTATATGTGCAGGGTTGTGCTGCTATATTGCAGGCGTTGTGCTGCTATATGTGCATGCGTTGTGTTGTGTATGTGCAGCGTTGTGTTGCTATATGTGCATGCGTTGTGTTGCTATATGTGCAGGCGTTGTGTTGCTATATGTGCAGGCGTATGTGCAGGTGTTGTGTTGCTATATGTGCAGCGTGTTGTGTTGCTTATGTGCAGGGTTGTGTTGCTATATATGCAGGTTTGTGTTGCATATGTGCAGGCGTTGTATTGCTATATGTGAGGGTTGTTGTGTTGCTATATGTGCCAGACGTTGTGTTGCTATATTGTCAGGTTGTGTTGCTGTATTGCAGGCGTTGTGTTGCTATATATGCAGGCGTTGTTTGCTATATGTGCAGGTGTTGTGTTGATATATGTCCAGCGTTGTGTTGCTATATGTCAGGTTGTGTTGCTATATGTGCAGGCGTTGTGTTGCTTTATGAGGCGTTTGTTGCTATATGTGCAGGCGTTGTGTTGCTATATTGGCAGGCGTTGTGTTGCTATATATGCAGGCGTTGTGTTGCTATATGTGCAGGCGTTGTGTTGCTTATGGCAGGCGTTGTGTTGCTTTATGTGCAAGGCGTTGTGTTGCTATATAGCAGGCGTTCTGTTGCTATATGTGCAGGCGTTGTGTTGCTTTATGGCAGGCGTTGTGTTGCTTTATGGCAAGTTGTGTTGCTATATGTGCAGGCGTTGTGTTGCTATATGTGCAGGGTTGTGTTGCTATATGTGCAGGCGTTGTGTTGCTATATAGGCAGGCGTTGTGTTGCTATATGTGCAGGCGTTGTGTTGCTATATGTGCAGGCGTTGTGTTGCTATATGTGCAGGCGTTGTGTTGCTATATAGGCAGGCGTTGTGTTGCTATATGTGCAGGCGTTGTGTTGCTATATGTGCAGGCGTTGTGTTGCTATACAACAATCTGTGTTTGATGGGTGTACATGCTGGGTGTTTTCCTGTTTCCATTTATACGTGTGTGAGAAAATGACAATCCTTCACTAGTATTGTTTTGATGTTTATACAATTCCTTCAGTATGCCTTTCGTCAACAATTACAACCACAGTATCGGTACACATACGCTGAACTTGTGATGGCGGTGTGTTGTATTTGTACACATGGGACTGAACGTGCAGTGATGCTGCATCACGTGGCGGATTGTATCATAACTACTGAAGTCATTGTGTCGTCTCTGGTTATTTGTCTTTAATTTTCCTGTCATATCCTGTGACTCAGCCTTTGTGTTAGATGCTCCCGGCCTTCATCGCCGACTCGATAACAATTAACCCTTTAATTCCCGCATCTATCCACCAAGTGCAAAAATTTAAACCTTTGACCCTTCACCCTATCTACCAGCTGGTGGATAGGGTGAGGGAATCAAAGGGTTAAGCTTTTCCTTTGCTAGCATGGTTGACAATGCGGGATGCTGGTGGATTGGGTGCGGGAGTCAAAGGGTTAATGGAAATCCACAATGGTCTATGAGTACAGATCAAATGGATTTCCCGTGTGTCTGTTGAAGGAGACTCTCTACCAAGCGCGGCATGAAGATTCGCGGGACAAAGAAATGCTGTATGAAGACTTTAATGAATGAGCAGCAGCGCGCTGCCCCAGCAGATCAGACCAAACACAGTAGCATACTATATTCTCTTTGATAAGACATAGGAAAACACACGAGTCAAACCACACACCCTCATTCAGACAGGAAGTTGTACTGGCTCAGTCAAAAAACAAAACAAAAAAATGTTCCTGGTTGGCAGTTTTCTGTTCAGATATTTTATCTCGAGTTTTGTCTGAGTTGGCAGTTTAGTTTAATCATCAATTAGGTTGGTAGTTTACTATAATCATCAGTTTGATGCTCAATATGGATAGGATCTTACTGTTGATGATCTGCATTACTCTCAACACTACCGAAATGAAACGAAATTATATAGCCTAACAGCATGAATTTGATTGAGAATTAGCACGCTCTTATAAAAGCTTTAGAGAAGTAAACGTCAAATTGTCACGCAAATCCAATCTTTATCCCAAATCTCCACTTCACGACAGATTGATTGATTGCATTTATCAACACTCCTAAAACAATGAGCGGAAATGGGTTTTTTCCGTTTCCCCAGATGTTGATCTAATCGTTTCCGTCCTTGACCCCAAACGACCGCATGATCATGTGACTGTGACATGTCTCAAAGTTCAGCGGTTCTTCGATTGGACAACGATACTCCTCAAGCCTAGTCTTGATACTGTACAGCGTGTAGATTGCTCATACTGAACACTCTACTATAAATAAACATTGATCAAAGTTCAAAAATGGTTCGGTAAAGACCCACGGGGAACACAGCAACGACAATAATAAACTGAAGGAGACGAAAGAACAAACCGAAGAAGAAACCCATGCATCATGGTGATTTCTTTCGTTTTTTTTCAAACATTGATTTTCCCAAAAGGTGCTTTCCTCCCAGTTGGGCCTAAAAAAAAAAGTTTATTTAGGCCTATTCCTGTCATATCCTGTGACTCAGCCTTTGTGTTAGATGTTCCTGGTCTTCATCGCCGACTCGATAACAATTAACCCTAGTTAACAATAACAATAGTGTATGTGTGTGTATGAGAGAAAGAGAGAATGATTTGATTGGTTCAGTTTGGTTCAGTTTTTACGTCGACTATGGCCGACAGGGATAACCATCCCGGAGAAGTAGGGGAAGGGGAACCTATCTAATCCTATACTGACACCACCAGAACAACAATAATGTTAAGATGGGACAGTGAGATGACCAGTTTTAATATAGCGCACCCCGGGATTCGTGTGTGTGTGTGGGGGGGGGGGGGGGGGGGGGGTGTGGTGTGTGTGTGTGTGTGTGTGTGTGTGCACACGTGTGCGCGCAAGCATGCATGCGCAGAAAAGTTTGTTTCATTTAGTCCATGTCACTCTGGAAATGTCCTGAAGTTGGTCTTTTTTTCGTTGGTGTTTATATGCTGCTGGAGACTTTGACATAGTGTGTGCATATGTGTGTGTTTGTATGTGTGAATATATGTCTGTATGTATGTGCATGCATGCCCACACGATATGTATACATGATGAGTGCAAAAGAGGAATGCATGTTTAAGTTATGAGAAAGGGGGAGAAGAGAGGAGAGAGAGAAGAGAGAGAGGAGAGAGAAGGGATGAAACATTTTTTAACAACAGCATTCATACACATAATTTTGGGATACGCCCCTGGTACCGACCATTCTATCCAGTTTATCACCAGGCAGTTTAGAAAAAGAAATCTGAATACAAATTATAAGCATAAAAAGTATACTAAAACATAAATTATGTAAAATTGCTAGAACTCATATGGCTCTAGTAATCAGCTGGGCAAAATAAGCAATATGAACTGAACCTAAAATTGCTTCTACACATCACATTGTTTTAGAGCCAAATGTGCAACTCCTCAATCCCCCACATCATAAAGTGTGTTCCTTCTTTTCAATCATACCTTTGACATCTTCATTGAAAACAATTTGGTATCTTTCCTTCTGGTTCACCTTACTCTTGAAATCAACCTTAAAAAATTAATGGTCTTGTCAAAAAGAGCTGAAGGTTTGACAAATCAAATCATCAAGTCCCTCATCAGCTTGCAAACAGATTGCTGAAGTATGTGAATTTGCAAAGCTTCATTCTACAGCTGCTGATTTAACATATCAAATAGTTTCAAAGCATGTTTCAAGAATTGACAGCATAACTTGTTTGCAAAGAGAAAAAAGAATGCCTTCAATTTTTCAATGACAATTGTGCTTTTAAGATGTGCTTTCAGAAGCTGGCTCTTGTTCGAAAAAACTGCACCAGAGGTTCCCAGTTTTCTGCAGCTATTCAAGACATTTGCAGTCAGTCATCATGTCTGAACATGTTCCAATGTATTTTTGTTGTCCAATTCTTGCAACAATTCTGTGGAAGCTAGGTGTTTCATGGGCTTGACAAAGTAGTAATTTACAAATCAATTAACAGTTCATCAATGCGGAAAGGCATTTGTGAAGCAGCTTTTTGAGAAGTTCAAGGGAGAAGGTAGCAAGAACATCCAGCAAGATAACGGTTGGGTTGTTGTTTGATCAACCCATACCCCGTTTTTTTTTAACCAGCCACAACTGCAGTCTTTCCTCAACTTCTGAGATTTCATGGGTTATTGAACTGGATTACTTTTGCATAAATAAGGCCAAGTCTCTTCAGTAGCCAAAACCTGCAAGAAATTTTTTCATTGGAGGGAGCCTCCTCCACCCTACCCCTACCCCAAGTGTTCTTTTCATGTAATCATATTGAACTATTTTTTGTACATATTGGTTTACTGGTGCTGAAAACTGATTACAAAGTATACAAAAGTGTTATGGATAAACAGGTCTGTTGAAGTCTTTAGCTTAAAAACAAATTATTTTCTAAGTTCTCAATGACAAAAGAAAAACATCCCAAATTACAAAATATAAAAACAATTACCTGAACAAAAATTTTCCTACATTAATGAAAATACACCTTGTTCTAAATATCAAAAAGTAGAAAAGACACATTTTCAAATATAAAGAGTTTTCCTCTATTAATGAAAATATACAATTTTTAAGTAAATTCTTTTTAACTATCCAGGTATTCTTACCTCCCTTCCAACCCCCACCTCAACACTCCCCAAACTCTCATAGTAAAAAAAGAAAGTAATTCTGCATTTTCATAGCCCATCTCATCACTTATAGCCAATCAAACAAACGAACAAAAATACCATCATATAAATGAATGCATAGAAACACACACACGTCTACGAACAACCATTAAAGTTATCTGAAAGTTTCAACAGCACTGTACTTCTACAGGAATGAAATTAGTATATGGCACTAAGCAGGCAGATCATTGTTATTGTAATTGTTATTTTTTAAAGCCCAGCCGACTGTGTAGAGCCATATCAGGGCTATAACTGCTTCAAAACATACAAAACTTCCATAGGAAAAAAAACAAAATTAAGTACACACATCAATGCATTTGCGCACACAATCCAAGGACATACACCTGGCGCTGACCACTCCATCCAACTTATCACACAGTGGACCCAAAAAACACACCTGAATACAAATTTAAACATACCTAAGGACACCAAAACATACGTAAAAACGGGCCTAAATTACCTAAAATTGCTTCCACATATCTCACCTCCCCAGCGCCAAAAATGCACTAAATACATGTACCCAATTATCAATCCTAAGAAAAAGTACGGAAGACTTTATCGAACACGTACAGGTGAATGGACCAGCATGGCAGAAAATGATAGGAAGAAATGACAAAGCAAAGGAACAAGGCAGAAACAAAGAGAGTGACAGAAAAGAGGAAATTTCTAGCACAGAACTTCCAGAAGGTGGGGACACTCATCATCATCATCATCAGGTGCCCTGCCGTATGGCGTTGGCGACCATGGACTTCCATCTATCTCTCTCTCGTTGCCCCTAGCATCTCCCCCACCCTCCTCATCCCCAGCCACTCTGCAAGTCGGTCCAGCATTCTCTCCCTGGGTCTACCTGGTGCTCTCTTTCCCACCAGCTTTCCCATTGTGACCAGGTGCTCCAAATCCCCCTTCCTCATAAAATGGCCTATAAATGTTGCCTGTCTTTTCCTAATCTTCCTTATGAGTGATCTATTTGTGTCTGCCTCCATCAAGACTGTCTCGTTTGTTTTCTTTGCTGTCCATGGAACTCTCAACATTCTTCTTAGAAATCACATATGGCTGCCTCAATCTTACTCTGGCTTTGCTTGCTGCTATATAATATTCAAGGACTCTTTCTGATGTTAATTAATAGGCATCTTCTTGAATGCTTTCCGATATGCATCTGCCATCTGATGAAATGACCATTCCCAGTATTGAACTTAATAACCTGTGTCAAGGTTGTGCCATTTGCTGTTATTTTGCACGAGGGGATTTCATGTTTTTTACTGATCACCATGACTTCAGTCTTCCTGCTGTTTAGTTCCAACCCCTTACCTTTGCTTTCTATTTCTAGTGTCTTCACAAGTTTTTGTAGGTCCCTTTCATTTTCTGCTATTAGCATGGTGTCATCTGCGCATCGAATGTTGTTTATCATTTTCCCTCCAACCTTTAATCCAGGGTCTTCTTCTAGGTTTCTCATTATGTTTTCGCAGTAAAGTGAAAACAGATATGGTGACAAAACACAACCCTGTCTGACTCCTCTTTTGATGTTTTGGAAAGAGCTTATATTGTTTTCTAATCTCATTGCAGCTGTTTGTTCCCAGTACATATTCCTGATTATTCGTAGATCTTTTCCATCAACATTGAGTCTCTCCGGTTGGTTGATCAATTCTTTATGTCGTACCCGATCAAAAGCCTTGGTATAGTCAACAAAGCATAAATACAAATCCTTATTCATCTCAATTGACCTCTCTCTGATAGTTCTTACGATGTATATGGCATTAATAATTCCCTTCCCTTCCACAAATCCACATTGTTCTTCTGGTATTTCTCTTTGATTCTATTCCTTGTCTCATCATGATTATTCTTACCAGGATTTTTGTTACATGACTCATAAAACTGATTGTGCGATGGAGTTCGCATTCTATAGCCCCTGTCTTCTTTGGAAGTGCAATGAAAATTGATTTTGACATATCTTGTGGGGATACTATTCATACTGAAACAGCCCCCAGCATCCCCACAGGGTGAAGGCAGATGATGAAATGCAACACTACCACACAAAAGACAAAAAAACCCAAATGATCAGATTATGAAACATTTTATTATAAAACCAACTGCTGGTTCAGTACATCCACTGGTACAATTGCATTACAGTGCAGCAGGACTGACACAAATTTCATCTCACAAGGGAGAAAAAATTTTAAATGACATAAAATTGTAGGGCCTACAGTATGTTGTGCTAATGATTAGTACTAAACAGAAAACACATACCATCAAAACATTATCTGACATCCTATCTCACAAGAACTCTGGATATTAGTACTCTTAGTCATAACAGTCTGTCAAAAGAAGATGATTGCAAGTATAGAAATGCCATGCACCTTGATGGAGATATAAGGAACATAACAGTTGGATATTAATTTAACCCTCTGACTCCCTCACCCTATCCACTAACACCCTTGCATTGTCTCATCAAAGATTGCAAAGCAAAACCCTTAACCCTTTGACTCCCTCACCAGCTGGTGGATTGGGTGAGGCAATCAAAGGGTTAAGTTTTTGACATACAGTGGTGTGTGGTCAGATCATCTAACAGCTTGAGTTTTCTATGCTCCACATAGAGTCTATTAAGGCGTATTGTGCACCAAGTCCAAATAAGTTTGGAGAATTGTTATTTTTGTTTAAAGCCCAGTTGACTGTTTACAGCCATATCAGGGCCATAACCATTTCAATACCCACACAATACTTCAACAGGAAAAAGCGAAAAGAAAATAAAGCACACATATCGATGCATTTGCACATACAATATAAGGATATGTCCCTGGTGTTGATCACTCCGTTCAATTTATCACACAGGGGATTTAAAAAACATAACTGAATACAAACTTAGAATAAGGACACTAAACTATAAATAAAAACGGACTTACATTACCTAAAATTGCTTTCGCATATCTCATTTCCCCAGAGCAAAAAATGCACTTAATGCACGTACCCAATTATTAATCCTAAGAGAAAGTACATAAGACTTTATCGAACACATACAGGTGAACGGACCAGCAAGGCAGAAAATGATAGGAAGAAATGAAAGAAAGCAAAGGAATAAGGCAGAAACAAAGTCAGTGACAGAAAAGAGGAAATTCCTAGCACAGAATTTTCAGAAGGTGGGGATATTATTCATACTGAAAGAGCCCCATGGCATCCCCACAGGGGGAAGTTCGGAGAAAAGCACTATACAAGAATGACTTATAACAACAATATATTATTTGAAATAAAATCTTATCAATAAGAAATTCCACACAAATGTCCACCATTCTGCGCACATTATACTCAAACAAGACAGCTAAAATAGTTGTGTATCTGCCACAGAAATAATGAAATCCTTCTGAGTTTTTAATGCCCTTAGAGCACCATCATATTGTCACATGAAACAAAAAAGGGACAGAAAACGTCCAACAGTGTCAGTATTTGCTTCTTTCTTTTTTTTTCCTTTTTTTTTCTGTCTTCACAGCACAAAAGGAGGTTAAAATCATTATCTTGCCTCATTTAACTTCAGTATTTTATGAAATAGGGACATAAAATGTCTGATAGTGTCAGTATTTGCTTTATTTTTTGTCTTTACAGAACAAATGGAGGTTCACTAATATCTTGCCTCATTTAACTTCTCAGTATTTTATGACAATAGACCTAAACAATAAATAATTAAATTATTCTAGAAGTGTCAGAAAGCAGAGCATGTGCATGAATTATTTTAAAGACAGATCAACGGAAATTATGTGTTGAGAATGTCTTGTATGCCTAGCTGGGATAGAGCTTTCAAACCTGGTTGCAGAGGTTCAAATCAGATCTGATCAAAACTTTGTGCATGCAGCCTTCAGTCTACTAGCTGAGAATGGGTAGTTAATCTTAAGGTAGGAGAAGGTAAAGTAGCCAGGGAGAGGAAAAGGCCACCAACATCATTATACACTGAAGTCTCTCCTCCTTATTCTTTAATCTAAGGTTTATTGGACAACATTTATCTTTAACCTTACCTATAAATCATACATTCATAATCAAAACAATGCAAAACCAAATTCCATCCAAATCATGTGAGTGCATTATATTATTAGTGTATACAAACAAACAAAATGTAAACATGAAAACTTGAAAATGCTGCACAACCACAAGCTAAAATGTCAGATTTAAATTTAAAGACTATTCTGGATGCAAAGTTATCAAAACTGAAATCATTTCACAAGCTTAGACTATTCTGGATGCAAAGTCATCAAAACTGAAATCATTTCACAAGCTTCTCTCCAGAAATTATTTTAAAAAAAGACATGACCACTGGAAAATGATTCCTCATTTCTAAAATAAAGCCAAACAGGCTGAAAAACAGATACAAAGAATGAATGAAGGAGGGAATGAAAGAAATGAATAAAACCATGTTCAATAACTTAAGTGTTCTTTCTTCCTCCTTCCTCTACAAAAAGTAAGTAGACAGTTTGGAAACATTTTACATAGAACATTCCAGGTGGTCCCACAAAACAAATGAATAAATCTTTGCCTTTATAGACCTAAATGTCAGGTTTCCTACAATAAATAAATCTTTTGATTTTATAAATCTGAATTTCAGATTTCCCATATTTTCAAGACCCTGACTTGAGCACCTAGCCCAAAGAGTTTAACTGAAAGAAGAACTTGCTCAAAAGGAACCCATTACAGATAGTTCCACAGTATGCGCTTGAACCAAATCTAGGAACAATGATATACTATGAGTCTGATAAAAATCTTATACACTGGTGACATCCTCAAAAGAGATCCTGAAGTCACATGGTATTTCTCCACTTCAGGCCTTCCAGACCAATGCCTATCGTCAACTCTTTATCCCTATGATACTCATGGTGATACAAGCCCACAGACAAAAGAAACAAGGAGAAGAGGCCCTGAAATAGGAGGGAAGGATGGGACCAATGGAACATTTAGTGTTTCATACAGAGAGGCGAATATGCACAAGCACCTTAAACACTGATGTTGTTCAGGAATTGATGAATGTCCACAAGATATAATAATACCATGCCTGAATCTGAACATTTACTATCATCAATCAATATACTAATGATGCATTTTTTTATAACAACATTACATGCATACGATTGCTTAAACATTCAAGTATTTAGTGAACAGAAATCATATCTTTCCACGTTTAGTACATTTCAACATGTTTCAGACCTTCAATGCGAACATGCCAACATACACAGTCATCCCGGCATATTTATGCCAATGTACGAACATGTCGCAGATTACGGCGAGAACATAGTTTTTAAGACTAGATATTCTGAACATCACAGCAAATGTCCAATGATGCACTTTATTCTGCAATATTCTTTTTATTCACACATTAAAAATGGAACTATAGAAAATCTGTGTGAAAATGCATATGTATTATGTTTTAATGGTTTCTAATTCTATGTGTATCATGTTATATCTTCTATGTGTATCATGTTATATCTTTCTGCCAAACATCCTCAACATCAACATTTCCAGCCAAAAATGGAAGTGTTACATTCAATATACTTAACATATTGAAAGGAAGTGTTACATTCAATATCCTTAACATATTAATCTTATAACAACCTTTCATTACTTCCTCACACTTCCTCAATTTATCAACATGTGTCCAAAATTATTTCTCTCTCTCTCCACCCACCCCCCCCCCCCCCTCTCTCTCTCTGTCTCGCTCTCTTAAACAGAAATGTTACACTAAAGTCTCAACACACTGTGCAGTAGAATCAGATAGGTGTTAAAATTTTCACAGATATGCATTCTATAATTAACACTACCTGTGTAATGATTAAAGTAGTTAATACAATGTTAAAATAACTAAGTTTGTGATGGACTCTTGCAGGCACCCTATAAGAATGTAGCTCAGAAAAATGTATGCCTATGTATCTTGAGGCACTGTGTGGCAAAGAGGGTTAACAGTGAGTAGTATCTGATTAATCATGTGTAGCACAGGGTTGTGTGGGGTGATAAAATACTGTAAGCTGATGGTATGTGTAATCTACTTTTACATTCTGATACACTCTCTCATCCTTAGATTTTTTTAATTGAAAAGCTGCTAAAATACAGTCCTTTACTTTGGTTTTCATAAAGATACTAATCATTCCCACACATGGTGATAATTTGCTCCTGACCATATCAAATGATTTCAAGTAAAAGTCACAACTTTCTTACGATAATCATTATACCCAACGAATACATCTGGCTACAGAAAATAATAGATGGCCACAGAGCATGTTTACTGCTCAGTGCTAGTAACAGAATCAGTGAATTTACAAATATACATGCTTCCACAAACTCCAGTCAGGCAGATCAACTTAAATAAGTAACATTATGAAACTAGAAACATACACAAAATCTGAGTAATTGCAGTTAAAACAGAAAACTTTAACGTTTCTTTCATTGAGTGAAAGTGCGGCCTCAGCAAGAATAAGAATGTCAAATAGCAATGAGACCGCTTTAACTTATCAAAATTCAACAATCTGTGTCATTAATTCACATCATCATCATCATCATCATCATCATGTGCCCTGCCGTATGGCGCTGGCGATCATGGCCCTCCATATGTAATGCACAAAAAGCACAAATCAAAGAACCCTGACAGTGAGGTGTTTCAAGTTCATAAACTTGATACAGACTTTGTCCTCTTGCCTTGTATTTACAGTCTCTTGTGTCTGGTTAATGTTATCAATGAAAAAGGAAAATATTCAAAATCAAATGCTCTTTCAGTCTCATCAAAGAAGATCCAGAAAATCATCATAACATGTTCAAGACTCAAATGAAGCAGAAAGTGACCCAAACACCACTTTATTTCAGATGTGCTACAAATACATCATCTTCCATGCTAATTTGACAGTTGTCCCCTTGCGTGGCCCTCAAAATGTCCTGGTGATACGCAGATCGTACAGCCATGTACTTACACGATGTTTCATACCCTTATCTTGACTTGGAAGGAAGAGAAATTGGAGAGAAACACACACAGTGATTCAAAGGGGGGAGGGGGGGGGGGGCAAAAACAAGATGGATAAACAAGGAAAGTATTTAACAAATTGTAATCAATGCGTGCGGCTTTTCCCCCATTCTTTTAAATATATATCCCTGCAGTGCTAGGAGTAGTCCACATGCAATGAAGAGTACAGTATGATCCATGATACCTGAAACAGAGACATATAATGTTACGCAAATCTGTAATTCAGCTGAAGCAAGCAAGCACGCACGCACGCACGCACGCACGCACGCACATGCACGCACACACACACACACACACACACACACACACACACACAAAGTCACAGAGCTTTATCAATTCATTTTAACAGAATTGCTAATCACAATATAAATAACATGGTAATAATGAAATACAAGTAGATGCTTCAAAAGACTGCACCGCAATGAAACAAGCAAGCTGTTAGAAAATTATTTTAAGACATGGAGAGACAGACAGAAGAAACAGAGAAGTAGGCAGACAGCTAAACATCACTATCATATATATGTATATATGCACAAGCGTGTGTGTGCATGTATACACACACAAATAAAGAAGAAACACAAATAATAAGTCTATACTACTACTAGTCTAAGAAGAAAATGGACAATATACCAAAAAGGATGAAAATGAAGTCATCAAGCCTTCTTTTAAAATTTCGCTCACGCCTCCGTATTCTTCTTCATCCACTTTTTGAAATGAGTTGCTGTAGATGTAGACAATGGCCACGTTTACCAACAGGAACCTGCAAATGACAATGGTAAATAGAGCATACTCAATAATACAAAGCTGAAACAAATCTTAAATCAAATACACATACTTTATAAACAAACAATCAACAAACTTGAACATTACAATCATGGCATAGTATCTACAATTGTCATTGCAAATTCAATTCTACAATGAAATAGTATTACCATTACATCAAACAACAGAAACAAAAACAAGATAGACAGTTTTCAAGTCTACTTAAATTGTAATGCACTCTTTACAATTCCCATAAGTTTTAAATCTTAACACAGTTAAGCATAAATCATTTCTGATTCGGAATGATACAAATTCCACTTTTAACTACACAATATGTTACAATTTTCTAGGGGTTTCATGGTATCTTTTCAGCACATACCAAGTGATATGAAAAGATCAAAATACATTATTCGTTTCTAGGTCAAATCATAAAGAACAAATTTTCAAAGATAATGGGTGCGTTTTAAGATTTAAGAAATCTAACTTAAAGATCAACTTGAAAACTCAAGCTCTTTCAAGTGAGTACAAACTCTGCATATTTGAAAATGTTAAAACTAGTAGAAGTAGTGAAAATGACATGTTACCTACAATAACCAATAATCTTTACTGAAATTTTTTGTTTGTAAACAGAACCTTCACTGATTTGAGAAATATTCACAGTTTAAACAGCGAGGTCAGGACAACAATCTCCATTCTATATGATTCACACTTCAGTTCTAAAACTTTAAAACTATGAAACTGTTCATTTAGAAATGAAGTGGAACATACACCATAATCACTATGTCCATGATGAATCAATCCTCGATCATTTGATCGTTCACTGTGCATTATCATGATCTGACACAAACTTAGCAACAATTAAAGGATAATTTTACTCACAGTCCAATACCAAGGATGCCTTTGAGAGGTAAAAGACCCCAGATCAATCCCAAGATAACACCCATGATCTGTCTCAGCCAATAGATCACATCAAGGAACTCATCCTGGTTTTAAAGAAAAAAACATCTAGCCAATCACAAAGTACATATATAAAACCACATAAAATATAATCCCTCCAACCTTTTTCCTTCAAATGACCTTTACGGATGTATAAATTTTCCAGTGGTGTGTGTTGTGTGTGTGTGTGTGTGTGTGTGTGTGTGTGTGTTGTGGTTGTGTGTTGTGTGTGTGTGTGTGTGTGTGTGTGTGTGTGTGTGTTGTGTGGGTGCTCGTGGTGTGTGTGTGTGTGTCGTCGTGTGTGTGTGTGTGTGTGTGTGTGTGTGTGTGTGTGTGTGGTGTGCGTGCGCGTGCGTGCGTGCGTGTCGTGGTGTGTGTGTGTGTGTGTGTGTGTGGTGTGTGCGTGCGCATGCACACACACGCATGCATACATGCTTAATTTCACCAAACAAACGTCTTGAAGTATAACAGAGCATATTCCATTTCAACATTCGGTGTATTAGAATTTTAAAAACACACATTTTTATCATAAAAATGCTAAAAAAAAACAACCCATTACCATTCTTCAAGGAATACACTTGAACCTGAAGCACAATGAAGCTCCATCACATTAAGCTGTAACACACCCACACTACTAGTTTTAGCTCCGCCAAAGAGCTCTCTGCTGATGCAAATGATACTGCATCACACTTTAGACACTTCACACTGACTGAAGTTCAGATTCAGGCAGACACAAACTTAATGGAAATTGCAGCAGCAAGTTGATTACCAACAACAATATTGCCAAGAGATAATTTACATCTATTTCTTGTCAGACTGCTTGAATCAGTCAGAATTATGCAAAGTTATACATTGAGTGTGTGTGTGTGTGTGTGTGTGTGTGTGTGTGTGTGTGTGTGTGTGTGTGTGTGTGTGTGTGTGTGTGTGTGTTTTGTGTGTGTGTGTGTGCACGTATGTGTGTTTGTGCACATGTGCATTTGAAAATGAAAGTGCACATGCATTTGTTTGTCTGTGATCTTGACAGATGCATCTTGAAAACAACTGGCTTATATGCGAATGAGTGTGTGTGTGTGTGTGTGTGTGTGTGTGTGTGTGTGTGTGTGTGTGTGTGTGTGTGTGTGTGTGTGTGTGTGTGTGCAACTGTGAGCTGTCATGTTGGTTGGTTGGTTGGTTGGTTGGTTGGTTGGTTGCTGGTTGCTTGTTGGGGGCAGTTGCTTTGACTCACATTTGATAAAGCTGGGCAAACTAGGAAAGATGTAACAACTGTGTGAACTTGATAAAATGTCACAATTTTGGTAACCTTTGGGTTACCATAATTGTAATTCAACTATCTTTAACCCTGTTAGCATTTCAATTTAAGCAACAAATGTACCCTAAAAAATATAAAAAAGACAACAAATGCACCAGTCTATGGGATGTCAGACACCTGCAGAAAATTGTAGTCGAATCTGATACTACAGTGGAATCTGACTGATTTAACTTTTCATGTTACTTTTTCCTGCATGATGCATGAGCAAGACTGATAGTGAAGCTCTAAATCTGTGATAGTTCAAGAGTTGTTTCAGAGGCCACCTAGCACCTCTGCTTACACAAGGCTATTCAGTACTGTGCGACAGCACACTGGCTGAGGCCAATGGCAGAGTCAAGCAGTCTGGAAAGGCAGTGGCAACATGGTTAGCTCCATCCACTGAAAGTGGTAAACTTACCACACCACTTGTGTAACTGATTTTATCAAATTTATGTATCAAGATGTGCTTTATGACTGGCTGTGTGATTAATGTGTTTAAAGTTTTAAAAAAAAAAAGGGACAATTCATTCTTACAATGTCCATTTCTGTACAAAAATGATTACAGAAAATCTAGATTTTGTACAAGCATCAAGGTCACTGTGACCTTAAAAAGCATAACATGAAATAAAAATAAACATGAAATACAGACAATAGCAGACCGTCACACACACACACACACAAAGAACAAATATAAACATAGTCACAAAATCCTGAGAAAGTACTTTTCACAAATCTTCAACAAACAAATAAACAAAAAATGATGATTGTAGACGTGGTCTTAGCACCATCATGTGACATGACTTCCAAACTTACACATTTGTAAACAATCCACACTTTTGACCCAAATCTGGTCAAGATGAATAATCCGAGAAAGATTGAAAATCAAATCAAAACAAAACAACTAAACAAAATGGTCATGTCATTTTAAAAATCTTTCTCTTTGAAAAATTCACCTATCAATTTTTTTGCCAATCGCTTCTGTTGAAAAGATAAGTGAGAGAAGATACTTCTGTGTGTGTGTGCACACATATGACAAAATGTGCATGCACACAAGTGTGCATGTGTGTGTGCATGCATACGTTTGTTTACCATCTTGCCTTTGAAGGTGTGAGTGTATGCAGGATGGAGGAAGTGGATTGCATACAATCAAGATTGTGTTCGCATCATCATCATCAGCATCAGTGAGAGAAAATTATTATTCTCCCAAATACTACATATTGAAAGAGAGAATGATTCATTCTGAATTTCTATTTAAAAAAACCCATTCATTCTCAATCTTCCTTTGGAGCTTAAACAAAACACACACACACACACACACTCATACTTAAACACACACAATCATACTTAAACACACACACACACACACTCAAACACAGACACACACACACTCAAACACAGACACACACACACACACACACAAATATACCAACAACACAATGTTCCAAGTTGACACCGAGGCTATGGTGGCTGAAAAAAAAGACTCTCAGTGGTTTTCAATTTCACGGATAATAACAACCAGTAACTGTGCAGACACAATCAATCAAGACTTCCAAAACCCCAAACCCTTATGTAATAATAATAATAATAATAATTCAATTCATATGATATAGTGCAAACAGTCCTTGTCACTAATGTCAGAGAATGCTCATTGCAGCTTCAAAAAAAAAAAAAAAAAAGAAAGAAAAAAAAAGAGGGGAAGTGGGTGGGATGGTTGCCATGTCAGTAAATTAATCACTTTAATGCAGTGCAGTTAGATATATACACTAGTGCATCATCATAGTAATGCAGTGTAAACATATTTAATACAAAAATGTTTTAAAAAAAGGGTGGGGTGGGGGGAAGAGTTGCTATGTCAATAAATCAATGCAGTACATATACAGTCAGCTACATACACAAATACATCAATGCAACATAAACATAATCCATCAAAAATAACAACATATAAGCTTTTTATTTATGGTTAAAAAATATGGGGCTTGTATGTACACACACATAAGAAAATACATACACATGTACACACACATACAATGATACATATACACATATACAAATATGTCACACTGCACATATACACACAAATTATATACCTGTAGACAAACTGAATATTACTGGACCCAGAACAGCCACAAGCATTAGTGAGTAAATTAGTCTATTATTTTGGAGATGTGTGTATTTTGAGGTGATTTTCTGAAAGTAAACAAATAGTTGCTTTGTTTTACTCTTAACCCTTTGACTCCTGCAGCCTGTCCACTAGCATCCTTCATTGTCAACCATGCTTACAAAGCAAAAACTTAACCCTTTGACTCCCTCACCCTCAGGAAGCTGGTGGATAGGGTGAGGGAGTCAAAGGGTTAAGTTTTCGCAATTGGTGGATAGGGTGCAGGAGTCAAAGGGTTAAAGACACTCAGAACTCCCCAACCTGTTGTGTAACTACACAACTGAGCTTCATCCCACACATGTTTATGTGTATGTATACACACCCACATTCAAAATTGACAACCTGTGATGAAAATAAAAGCCCTGGACAACGAAACAGTCTGTAACTTCGAACTTGTCTTCTGTTTATGAACGCTGATTGGTTCTTTCGATAAAACTGTGGACTCAGGATCTGTTATTTCAAATTATTCCCAGTCAGCAACATTCAAAATTGGCCTATTTCTGCCCGTCTTAACTTTTTAACATTGTAAAGCTAGCCCGCTAGCGTTCTCGCGGAGAACTGCAGGCGCTGGAATGCTAGGGGTATAGCGTTCAGCAAGCTTGCCGCTGACAATGTAATGCTAGGATTCTAGCGTCTTGCATTAGAAAATTCCTACGTGAAGCCAGTTACAGTCTTAGGGAAACAACCTCTATTATAGTATCAAGTAACCATCTCTAAATACTGTGAGAGTGATTTCCCGAGTAAAAAGTCTATTTGAAGAATTTTTCGGGCACGAGAACGTCACCCGAACCGCGTGCTTCACTGAAACAAAGCCAAAATGGAGCGCCCTGCGAATACGCGATGTTGCTGTTCACTCAGGATTGTGGAATTTGTGTGTGTGTGTGTACTTTTCTGAGCTTCTGATCAGATGATACAAGTCATGGAGAATTGGTGTCTCTTTTTTCTGTTTTGTTAACATCTGAATGGATGAAATGCTTTTCTGAAATGCTCCTCAACCATGATATTTCATTGCACAAATAACCTCAAAGCATGTCTGAACAAACCTTATACTGTAGATGTCTTAAAAGAGGATTAAATTACCTTTCTAACCATACCCTACATGTTGATGTTAGTCATTTGGGGTGCCTGTGAAAATTAATTCAAAGTGGCCTAAAAATGCACGTTTCCAGGGAAAGTAGTCAGTGGCAGCTGGCACATCTGCAGGGAAATAGGTCAAATAGCCAGCTGACGATGCCAAAGTGTTAATCTTTCCATCACTTTGGTGGCGTCTGCTTACTGTTTCAAAGGTCACACGAACCCCCCCCCCCCCCCCCCCTTTTGTTCAAAACCATAGCAATGCACAGGGTTGGGGTTTTGGGTAAAGAGTACATGGAACTGCCCGAGTGCGATGAATCCCTCTTGAGAGAATTCCAAACTTGAATTGTTTCACCGCACTGAAGTGCCACGCCTTTACCAGTTAGGCCTACTGTTTTAGCTCCGTCACGGTCACAGTATGGCCGTTCACGCCGTTGGCTTACACTGAACACGGTCGTATAATGGTTGTGACGGGTTATTATTACATGTTACTGGGCAAAACGTTCAGAATACAGTAAGCGAGGTTGCAGAACAAAGCGGAAACCCTTTTCAAAAGGTATGTACTATGTAGATTTATTACTACTAAGCTACCTTGTCATTCCAAGATCCATATTCCGGTGTCAAGGCTTTTGACAGAAGAGACACTTTACTGCCGTCTGTACCGTTTAGTTTTGCGGCTGATCGTTTGGTGCTGTTCGCCATATTGAAAAAAATTATACAAAACGTTCGCAAAGCTCAAAGCCTAATTCGGCATGACAAAATTCTCCGTGTTTTGAGTGGGACAAACCGTGATTCTCCCTGCTGTTCTCTCACGCTTGCGTGTGCTGCACCTGAGTTTGTTTCTCGGAGTTGAAGAGTTTTCACAAGAGTAACTTCCCCGCACTGATAACGTGTTGTGTCGTTTGCACAGCGGCTAGGGGGCTTGAAACAGGATTCATTCCCTTTATGAAATACAAGCAAACAAATTATGAATACACGCAAACAAGTGGAACAAACGAACAAAGTAAATAACATAAGAATGCATGTCTTTGTATATGTATATTCGCTCATACAGTAAGCTTTTTTCTCATGTCATATCCATACGATGGCGTTCTTGTCTTCTCCTATAATTCATTTTCACATAGTCT
Organism: Monoplex corrugatus; assembly: GCA_030674185.1. Lineage (NCBI taxonomy): Eukaryota > Metazoa > Mollusca > Gastropoda > Littorinimorpha > Ranellidae > Monoplex > Monoplex corrugatus. The sequence goes on from JAPXFY010000014.1 coordinate 73,230,965, forward strand.
AATTCTTGTATCATTGATTTACATCTTTGTGTTGGCCTATAGATCTACATCTTCTGTAAAGTATAACGCGCTTAGGAGCTTGTTTCCCGGGGTGTTGCACTAAATAGATCCTTCATTATTATTAGGGGGAAAAAAAGAAATAAACGAAATGAAGGAACTACCACTCTGCTACTGCTCGGGGTGTAAGCAAGAGGTAAACAAAAAATAAGAATGATCAACAAAGTATACTTCTTGTTGATTAAAATTGTTTACATAATGTTCACAGGGTTTATTTTGTGATGATTCTGATGATGGTTACCATGTCAATATTATAATGCTAT